>JARWLC010000011.1:100464462-101064462 GCA_033318265.1 Phyllotis vaccarum | reverse complement strand
AAACAACATGTATAAGTAACACAGGTAAGACATGGGCCACATGGCAAGACAGATTAAGGAAAACGGGTTGAATTAAGTTGCAAGAGCTAGCTAGCAATATAAGCCAAACAGCATGTAATTAATACAAGTGGCTGAGTCATTGTATTAATTGGGGGGCTAAGCAGTGGGTTTGGACCTCTGTCCAGACAGGCCAGAAATTTCATATTACAAGTCCATCAACCAAAAAAATTCAGGTCCAGATGGTTTTAGCACAGAATTTTACCAGACCTTTAAAGAAGAGCTAATACCAATGCTCCTCAAATTATTCCACAAAATAGAAATAGAAAGAGCAATGTCAAATCTATTTTATGATGCCACAGTCACTCTAATACCCAAACCATACATCTATGGTACAAGTTTGAAATGTGTTTTCCATTGTTTTAATCAATAATAATCTCACAACCTTATGCTTAGCTTTTCTCAGCTATGGAAGGAGAATGATAACAGATATGATAAGGAACAAAGTATGCATTCAGTGAATCTCTCAATGAGTGGAAGCTAGTGTTTCATAGTGGCGAGGTTTTCTCTTATCTTCTAGAGTTTTTACCAGATGCTTAAATATATCAATACCTGCTTCATCTCTGTGTCTACAGAAATACATTCACAAAAGGAGGGAAGCTGAGGAACCAAAACATTAAGAGAATTCACCAAAGTACAATGGTTGCACAAATGATCTGTTTATTGTTTTGAAGTCTAGGCTTTGAGAGAAAAATGTAAGCTTAAAGATCCAGTTCCAGTACCACTTATTACTGTCAAACATACTGTTTCCCTGCCTCTTCTTCCTCATCCAGAAAATAGTGATAATCACTCTCTTCCTTGTCTACAGTTTGCTATGAGTCAGATAAAAGGTTAGCTATACCTATAGAAATACCAGATCATGGTAAAAGCCTTTAAAGCCAGCAATGTCCTGAGGTGGGTAGTACATGTCTGTTTTGTTCATCACAGCACTCTTGGATCTTAGTTGTTTGACACAATAGGTACCCAATTAATATAGGCAGATGTAGGGTGGGCAAATGAATTATTATTGCTTCTACTGAGTGGGAGTTTCTTACAGCAAATGTTTTCTGAAAAGCCTCAAAACTCCTGAGATCCTCAGGACAAGACCTTGAGAACATAGTTGTCATTGACCCCCACTCGTGTTTATCTGTAACTCCAATAATAAAACAAAGTTCAGATTCCAAAGGGATTAGAGTCACTTAAGCCCAACAACTATAGAGAAGAATTGGGTTGCTAGATGGCTATCATTGTAAAGTAGGTTGTTATTGAGCTATAGGACGCCCAAAAGGTTCTTTCCCCAAGAAAAATCAACTGTCTCGTGAATTCAATTAACACAGAAAAATACATGCCTATATTATCAGTGGTGCCATGTCAGAGCCTAGTCCTTCTATTGGTCTTTGTCCAAGGAATTAAGAAGAGAACTCAAATTCACCCTCTGGCCGCTATGTGGCAATCCTGAAAGTTCAACTTGGCTTCCATGTTGCTCAATGGAGATCAGGCTGCCCTAGGGAATCCTGCCTGGAACAAGAAAGAAATCTCTAGGAACCATCATTTATTTAGCTACAAAGAAAATTAATAAAGGTCATTTTAAAATTCATATTCAACACCAAGTTCATTAAAGAGAATAAATAGAGAAGATAATCAGCCAGAAGTGGACAAGATATACTCCAGGGAAGACTCAAAAAGAATCTCTACTATCTTTTCCCAATAGACTCACGGGCATCCATTTGTGACAAGCTGCACAGAGCAGCATCAAACAGTGAAGCTTATCAAAACCTCCAAATTCAGAGTATTTATGTAGGCATTATGTAAGCAGGATGGATGGGTAGGTGGCTGGGTGGGTGGGTGGATGGATGGATGGAAGGATGAATATAGGTAGGTGTAAGAGTGGATGGGTTTATGGATAGATGAATGAGTAAGGGATGATAGATTAATGGAAATGAGTGAATGGATGTTGATAAATGAGTATTTAGTTGGTGTATAAGTGAGTATATGTGTGCATGCATGTAAGTTTGGATATATATGGATTGGTTGATGTGTGGATGGATAGATGGATAGGAGGATGAGTGGAGTAAATGGGTAGATAATGGGATCTACCCATTTATGATATATAGGTGATTGATCTAGTTTACAGGTCATCTGGGACCGCAAAGCCCAAAGTTATCCTCTAAAGCCCACAACTCGTTCTTCTTGCATGTTCATTGTCAACCAAAATGGAATTGTTACTCGCTGGTAAACCAAATAACTGAGCAAACAAAAATCTCCTTCTAACAATCAAGGCTAAACTTCACTTAGAGCAAGGCTAAACCCTTTCTTTATTCTATACATATATCGGCTGCATTTGTATTCATAGGGGTAATATAAACTGTATATAAGTTCATAGATAAGAGGCCAGTGATGTTGCTCAGTAGGTAAAGAAGTTTCCCACTAAGCCTGATGACTTGAATTTGATTCCCAGAACCCACATGGTAGAACCAATTCCTAAAAGATGTCCTCTGGTTCCCATGCCCATGTCCATACCCACACATATGAACACATAAGTAAATAAATAAATAAACATTTTTAAAAATTAAATCTACAATGAAAATAGAATAGATCAAACTAAATTCTTAGCAGTCATCAATGAATGTAGTAGAATACATGCACAATGTCTGCATTTCTCCGTTATCTGCTATTGACATTCTATCTTCATGCTGTTGATAAGATTATTACCTTTAAGCATAAAGAGAATATGGGACAAGAGGAAGCAAAGTCTATTGAGGCTGCCAGGCCAGCAGATGTGACATCAGCTCTGAGGGACACATATGACTATAAATAGGACAATCTGCTGACTCACCTTGGTGTGGAATGGCATGGGTTGGCTGTGTCACTGGAATCCGGAGTTAGGAAATCTCAATAAAGCCACAATGCTGGAGATCAGAAACAAGCAAAGGAAAGTGAGACCTGTTCAAGGGAGAAGGGATCATCAGCATTGACCTTTAGCAAGCAAGTAAGGTTTCTCTGACCTACTAGAAAGTCAGCAGGGACAGTGGCTGAGTAGAGACGGTAGAGCTCAGGTCTTGACCTTAAAAATGAAAGGAAAGTGGAAACAGAGGACTATAGAGGATTTTGTTTCTTCTCTGTTTGGGAGCTCCTCTGCCCAGAACCCTGACTAGTAGCCAATAGAAGCCAATGGCAAGGTCATATGCCTTTCCCAAAGATCACTCTATAGTCTTAATATGTCCTCTTATGCAAGCCACACTGAAGAGTGTCCATTTCAACCCTCATAGCTTTCTGATATATCCCTACCACAGTATATATAAGAAGGCTCATCTGCCAACCCACCCCTACCCATCCAAACAAATGCATCTCTAGACCCTAACCTTGTGGGGCCAAGCACTCCAACAAAGAGAATGCCTGGGAGGTTTGACTTGAGAAATACAGCCACAGTCTCCCTCTGCATACACTTTCAAAAAGAGAAAAGATGAAAAACAGAAGAGTGAACAAACAGAGCCAGGGAAAACTACATGATATGACATTTTAGTCTATACTCCCCTCAGTGTGAGCCCCAACCTATAGGTTTTCCTAGACTCAGACTTCAGCTTGCCATGGCTCCTCTGCGTTCCACTGAGATATGCTTGGTAAAGTTCTCACAGGCTTTGTTCTCCAATTCAACAGCATCTTGAATCTCAGATTGACCTGGATGACTCCAAGGTCATCTATATTTCCAGAACAGTAAGGAAGTTCCCTTTTTCAAGTATGAACATCAAGCTGAGAAACTGCCATTTGGCTACCAGCATACATCCAATCTAGGCCCAGCCCTGTAGATCTTAAACACTGTGAGGCAATACTCAGAACATCAGAAAGACAGTGATCACATGTGACCCTGAGAGCTCTTAACATGGGCACAGAGATTAACATTGGCTTCAACTGAGGGTTGGTGGTCAAGGACAGGGACAGAGACTGGGTTATTTTGGTACCCTAAGCACCAGAGTCAGGATGAACACAGAGACAGAGAAGATAACTTTCAAGTGGAGAGAGAGAAAGAAAATGAAGGGAAGGCACAAAATGGGTCCTGTCATCCCTTTAACTGTAAAACTATGAGCTCAGTCTCTATAAGGTTAGGAATGACCCTCCCCGTTCCATACAACTGCCCTCCAGGACTCCACCTTCAGGGAACCTCAACCAGGAATCTAATACCTATCACTGAGTCTCAGGGATGCCTTAGGCAATTTGTCTGGCCCACAATCAATTACTGAGGCTTATTCTTTTCTGTCTCTGAGGAGAGCTGGAGGTCTACTGAATAGTATGACAAGGGTCAAACATGCACACAAACTTGGTAATGGAACCACAAGGAGCCTCACTCAGGTTCCTGTATAAATGGCAAGGGCTGCAATTGCTGCCAGTGACAAGTCATGAAATGAAAACTGACTTTCAAACTATAGCATGCTTGATGACAATGATCCCCATATATACTCAAGGATGACTCCGTATAGAAGAGTCACATACACCCAGCAACACACAGAGAGCCATCAATGACACAGGGTGACATTGGATAGGAATGGAAGATGGCTGTTGAGAGGGGCTGTCAAACACTGAATGAGAGAATTGGGACCCCTCCAAAACATCAAGACAGCCTGAAGTGAGATAACCAATGGGACAGAAGGTGGCATGCTCTGTGCATGAGTCCTACCTGTCTGAGGGTGGGTGACACAGCTTGACAACAACATATGTGAGAAAAGACAGGGGGATAGAGGTTGGGAACATGTGCAGGGTATGGGAGGTCTGATAGGCAGGGCTGGGATAGGACATGGCAGAGTCTCAGAATAGTGTGACCACCCTGTTTTTCTGTGTCTGGAACAGAAACCCTGGAGCATTAAGGATTGGAAAATCCTGAGAACAGTGGGAGAAAGGGAACTGGAGCCGTGCCATGTGAGTGACAGTGGAAAGAGCTATGTTTAACGCAGAGAAGCAGCTCAGCAGGCCAGCAGACCTACCTTCAGCCATCTGAAATGTTGTCAGAGAAGAGGGATTGAAACTCATTCTCCCTAGTGCCACAGGGTGAAGCCAGGGCCATAAAGGTGACATTGAGGCAGATCTGGCCTCTGGGGAAGAAAGATTGGTACTCACTGCTGACAGAGGTCTTCCTCAGAGACACTGAGCTCCCCAACACGTCAAGGAATCAAAGATAGGCAGTTAACTACTTCTAAGGAGTTCTCCAGTAGATCTAAGCCAGCAAAGATTACCTCTCCAGGGTCTATAGCCTCCAGGAATTGATTCTTTTTCTTGGAGCCATGAGACAAGTCTGTCTTTTGAGCAGTTGACTGAAAGCATCCTTGTCTCAATTCTCTGGCCAAAAAATGGAAGCCATACACTTTCTAGCCCTGCTGTCCACAGGCTCTTTTTTCCTCCCCCTCTGTCCTCAGGGCTTCATGTCAGCTGGAGCCCAGCTTGAGGAAACCCTCAAGGTAATGAATTCCCTGGTCATCCATATGGAAAACTCTAGTGTAGTAAGAGGCTTCTGGCCTGGACTTTCGGGCCTAGCCTCAAAGTTTAGGCCTGCAGACTCTCAGACTCGCAGAGACACACAGATGCAAAGGATAGTTTAGGCTGATCGGCCTAAGGCCCAGGAGTATCACTTGCTACCTCTTTACCCTTCATCTAACCCATGACTCTTATCCTGATCAGCCATGGGGCTCAGTACCTTTTCTAACAGCAGCGTGGTTGTCCTCTGCTTCTTCCAGCTTCTCTCTGGCCTTCTGCTCTGTGCTTCCTGTTCTCAGAGTTTTCTTAGTCTGGTAGCCCCACCCACACTTCCTGTCTGCCTTTGGCCAATCAACACTTTTTATTAAACCAGTGGGTGGGACAACTATTTACAATGTAACAGCACAATCTCCTACACTCTAGGCAGGGCCATGTTTATTTAAATTGCTGTTTTTACAGAAGATTATGAAATTTTGCCTTCATGGGCCTGTGCTCCAGCAAGGTAATTTATAACGAAATAGAACTGAGTATTAGGACCCAGAAAGGGGACATTTAGTCAAGGACACAGGTCAGTGGACTCCAGTGTTCCTGGCCATTCTTCTCTCTACTGAAAGCTGCAAAGAACTGTCTTTTCAACAATTGATGCAATGTTGGAGATGACAGTCAAACACAAACCTGAATAAGAGCTTGGACACACCACAGGCAGGCAGGTCTGTGCCTGAGTCTTCAACAGGATTGAACAACAAAACGTCAGAGCTCAGGGCTTCCAGAATGTTCCTGCCCCTCTCACTTGGAAAGTTATGAACAAATGAGAGGCAGTAGTCTCTATTATGAAGGGCAGAAGAAAGGGAAAAACAAAGCAACTTCCTCTCCTGTGGTATCTGAGGGCATCAGAGCCCAGAGAGGTTGTGTGATTTGGCTGAGGTCACAGGGCATCGGTGCTGAATGGCAATTTACTCTGAATTGAATTCACTCAATTTTCATCCTGAATAGAAGTTTGATAAGATTCGGGAAGTTCCTTAAGACTCGGGAAACAAAATATTCACAAATCTCAAAAAGTCCCTGAAATTCATCAGGCCCCTCCTTCATATAATATACAAAAGCCTCCTCTGCCTGTCTGCAAGTTCTGCAATGTGTTCCAGGTTCCCATGTTGAAAGAGGTTTGGGGCTTGTTTGGTTGGTGATTTAGACTAAAAGATTTGTAGTTTTAGACTCATTAGTCTTAAATAATTATATAAAGGCTTATATTAATTTTATGTTGTTTGGTTTATGGCTTAGGCATATTGTTAGTTTTTTATTTTAATTTAACTTATTTTTATTCATTTTTTTGTCACTTAGGCCATGGATTATTTATTTTGTTATAGTTGGTTTGATGGGTGGCTGGATTGTGGCTTGTTTATTGTTTTTGACTGTGCTCTCCTTCCCCTATTTATGCTCTGATTTCCTGCCTACTTCTAAGGCGCCTGACATAGGCCAAAACAGTCCCTTTATTCAAAACATAAAAACAAAACCCTTCTCTTTGATCAGACAGAAAAGGAGAAGTGATGTGGGATGTCTTTATATATAATTATCATTCATTAATTTTAAAAAAACTGTCTTAGACTATGACAACCATCTTAAAAATAAACAAAAAATCAAAACATAAATAAAAAAGACAAAGTCAAAAAACACCATCCAGCCACCCAAAAATCAGCATATAAAATAATACAAAAAAGCCACAAGCCACATAACAAAATAAATTAATAAAAATAAATTAAAATACAAAAAATTACAATATGCCTAAACCATAAATCAAACAACATAAAATTAATATAAACCATTATATAATGACTTAAAGCTAATCAATTTAAAACTACAAGTTTATAAATCTAAATCACCAGCCAAACAAACCAAAAACGTCCTTCTACATTCCCAGCTTCTCTGAGTGTCTCCCACGCTGGGATGGTTTTGGTGATGTGACTGCCTTTGAGCTATATGCTCTCCTGTAAGTAACCCCTCATTTGTACTCCTAAAATTAATCTCAGTAAACTGACTGGTTCACCAAGCTAGGCTTTGGTGATATAATTGTTTTGGCTGGTCTTCAGTTCCCTCTCTGGGGAGAATGGACATTTCTTTATGGCTTTCCCAGAGAACTGTCACAGCAAAACTGAAGTTGAGAAGCAGGTTTCCCTCTACATTCAGTGTTCTCAGAAATGCCACGCTCTGGACCCAGAAGCACCAAGTCATCCCCACCTCATCTTTGTGACTTCTTTTATACAGGGTACAATGTGCTGAGAATAAAAATTCCTATAAGAGAAGAAACATGCACTGTGTATGCTTAAAGGAGGCAAGTAGAAAGCACACTGATGCCTCCTTCCAAAATGCCCCCTTTTAGGGGAAACGTACACAAAGGGACAAGAGAACAAAAAGATGGGAACATGGTGGAGAAACAAGAAGAGTGACCTATGTCCAGATCCTCAGATAAATAAACTACTTGAGATTATTCGTGGGTCAGAATATTAGGCTTCGACTTCATCCATTCTGAAGTACTAGCAATTAAACAGCATAGCTCCACAGAGTAAGCAAGCAAAGCCAGATAGGGTATTGTAAAAGCTGAGATAACTTTATTACAGCTGTTGGAAGTGTGGTACTGGAGCTGAGGAGTACATTGTACTGATGGCCGGTGTGTGTTTGAAATTGACTATAGCTCGTATTGAAAGAAGGTCATGTTGTGGGTATTCCGAGCATTGCCACTAATATCACAGCCTAAAAGGAGAATTTTAAGAGGACAGAATAAGTTTTTTTTTTTTTTTTTAAAGTAAAGGTCAGTATTGGCATCCATAGCCACACATTTAGGAGTCTTCCTAGAAAGCATCTGGGAAAATTGCTACTGAGCAGACAGGAAATGGAAATTGCTCATTAGCAAATGTGGTGAAAATGTTGTTCTTTAAAAATAAAAAAGTGAGTCATGCTTGTAATTCCAATATCATGGAGGCAAAGACAGGCAGATCCCTAGTACTCACTGGCCAGGCTACTGAGCCAAACCAATGAATTCCAGGTCAGTGAGCCCTAGCTCAAAATAAAGGTAGACAGTGTCCTGAGTAAGGGCACCTGAAGTTGTTCTCTGGCTTACATATACAAGTCATATACATGAACCAATACATACATGTATATGCATGTGTGCACACATGTGCACACACATACATGCACATACATAGATATACACATACAAATACACACACACACACAATCACATACACATCACATACAAAGTGTTTATATGGGAGACCAGCTGCCTCATTGGCCTCCTTGGTAAGAAGAAGGCCTCCTTTGAAGCCTCTAGAGACAGAAGAGGTTTCTCATATTTTGATGATCTCTGAGCTAGGTTACTATGCCCAGGCTAAAGTGATGACAGCAAGCCTGCTTTGGGAACTTGAACAGTCCTAGACAGAGACTGGCTCAGCCTTTACCCAGATACTCATATGACTCCTCCAAATAGAAGCCTTTTCTGACAGTGTCTGCCCTTCAGTCCCCTGCAGAAGCCAGGCAGAATAGCCTAAGCTGATGAATTACAGGCTAATTTTTACCTGGGCCCACCTATCAATGTCAGTTTCCATGGATCTTGAGTAGTGCAGGTGCATGGCATATGATAAAATATCCTGTCTTTGGGAGTAGATTGTCTAGTGAGCATGGTAAAAATCACTGGCTATGCCCACTCATCTCTCTCCTAAATCCAGGCTGGCAGGGAAAACTCCTGTAGGCTAGAACTCCATAGTAAAATCCAGTTTGTTGGGCACCCCCATCTTCAAATCCCACTCTAACCCTCAACCCACCCCATCACCCAGGAACCTTTGCAGTTACCTGAGACCCACAGATAGATGCTCAGCACCTATTGGACCAAAAGGTGAGTGACATTTCACCCTACCCAGCCAGAGATCCTGGTATCCATGACTCAGGCCCTGGGACACAATTCTTAGAACCCCACGTCCACTCATATCTCTCCTAACTCAAGGCCAGCAGGGAAAACTCATGCAGCTCAGAACTCCCCAGTAAAACCCAATTTGCTGGACACTACCATCTACAAATTTGACTTCAACTCCCAACCCACCCCATCACCCAGAAACCTCAGTGGCTACCTGAGACCCACAGTTCCCCAGCACCAATTGGATCAAGAGGGAAACCTGAGACCCACAATTAACCAACACTTATTGGATCAAGAGCTCCCATAGGATCAAGAGCTCCTATAGGATCCAGAGCTCATATTGGACCAAGATTGAATCCTTGACACACAGAACCAGCCACCTCTTACTACACCAAGAACAGCTCACTGTGATACAGAGATTGTAGTACGAGGTTTCTGGCCCGGACTTTCGGGCCTAACCTCAAGGTCTAGGCCCACAGACCGGCAGTCCCGCAGTCCCACAGTCCCACAGTCCTACAGAGACACACAGACACTTTCATTAGTTTTTGGCTGATCAGCCGTAGGCCCAGGCATATAGTTTGCTAACTCTCTACCCTTAAGCTATCCCATGTTTCTTGTTCAGCCATGCGGCTCGGTACCTTTCTTTAGAGCTGCATGGTTGTCCTCTGCATCCTGCAGCTTCTCTCTGTCTGGCACTCTGCTCTCAGAGATTTTCTTAGTCTGGTAGCCCCGCCTATACTTCCTGCCTGCCTTTGGCCAATCAGCTTTTTATTAAACCAGTGGGTGGGACTGTTATTTTCCATGAAACAACATAATACCCCTACAAGAGATGCTACCTCCATGTGGACCAAGAGCCCAGACTGGACCAAGAGAGGTTTCCTGAGACACAGACATGGCCAGAACAGTAAAAAAGTTGGCATCCATGGTTGCCAACCCAGACTACTATACTCATCAAAACTCTCAATCACCATATGTAGAGTAAACAAGATATTTCATGACAAAACCAGATTTAAATAATACCTATCCACAAATCCAGTCCTACAGAAAGCACTAGAAGGAAAACTCCAACCTAAGGAACACCCACGAAGCCACAAGTGATAGATAATCCCACAGAAGAAAAACCTAAAGAAGAGTAGTCAACCCAGACTACTTTTTTACTCGGGAGTTCTGTATAACATCTGACTGGGACCTTTTGGCTTTTGTTGTTTCCATTAAGAAGTCTGGTGTTGTTCTGATGGATCTGCCTTTATAAGTTACCTGTTCCAGTTCATGTTTGCAATCCAATTTTTTAATCTCAAAATGTTTCCTTCACCTGTTTGATTGCTTTTTCTTGGTTCTTTTTTTTTTTTTTATTTTCTTTCAGGGATTTGTTAAATCTTTTCAGAGATTCAGAAATGGTTCAACATACAAAAAACTGTCAATGTCATCCATCATATAAACAATCTGAAAGAAAAAAACCACATGATCATCTCCTTAGATGCTGAAAAAGCCTTTGACAAAATCCAACACTCCTTTATGATAAAAGTCCTGGAGATATCAGGAATACAGGGAAAACACCTAAACATAATAAAGGCAATATACAGCAAGATGACAGACAACATCAAACTAAAACCAATCCCACTAAAATCAGGAACAAGATAAGGCTGTCCTCTCCCCTTATCTAGTCAGTATAGTTCTTTAAGTTTTAGATAAAGCAATAAGTGAACAAAAAGGAGATTAACAGGATACAAACTGGAAAGTACAAAGTATCACTATTTGCAGATTATTTGATAGTACACATAAGTGACCCCCAAAATTCTACCAGGCAACTCCAAGATGATAAACGCCTTCAGCAATATAGAAAGGTACAAGATTAACTCAAAAAAATCAGTAGTCCTCCTATACACAAATGATAAGAGGGCTGAAAAGGAAATCAGGGAAACATCACCCTTTATAACAGCTGAAAATAGCATTAAATGTCTTGGGGTAACTCTAACCAAAGAAGCAACAGACCTGTATAACAAGAACTTTAAGTCATGGAAGGAAGAAATTGAAGAAGATATCAGAAAATGGAAAGATCTCCCATATTCCTTGATAAATAGGGTCAACATAGTAAAAATGGCAATCTTAGCAAAAGCAATCTACAGACTCAATGCAATCCCCATCAAAATTCCAACACAATTTTTTACAGACCTTAAAAGAACATTATTCAACTTCATATAAAATATTCATATAGAATAACAAGAAACCCGGGATTGCCAAAATAATCCTGTTCAATAATAGAACTTCAGAAAGCATCACCATCCCTGACTTCAAGCTATACTAAGGAGCTACAGTAATAAAAAAACAGTTTGTTACTGACATAAAAACAGACTTGTAGATCAATGGAATCCTATCAAAAACCCCAACCTTAATCCACACACCTATAAACACCTGACTTTTGACAGAGGCCAAAAATATACAATATAAAAAAGAGAGTATCTTCAACAAATGGTGTTGGCATAACTGGATGGTAGTATATAGAAGAATGCAAATAGATCCATATCTATCACCCTGCACAAAACTCAAGTCCAAGAGGATCAAAGACCTCAACATAAACCCAGATACACTAAACTTGACAGAAAAGAAAGTGGGAAATACCCTCTAACACATTGGCACAGGAGACCACTTCCTAAATATAACACCAGTAGCATAGACACTATGACCAACAATCAATAAGTGGGACCTCCTGAAACTGAGAAGCTTCTGTAAGGCAAAGGACATCCTACCAAGCCTACATCTGACAGAGGACTGATCTCTAAATATATAAAGAACTCAAGAAACTAGAGTTCCAAAATCCAAATAACCCAATTTAAAAATAGCATTCAGAGCTAAAAAAGGAATTATCAACAGAAAAATTTCAAATGGCTGAAAGACATTTTAAAAATTGTTCAACATCTTTAGTCATCAGAGAAATGCAAATCAAAACAACTCTAAGATACAATCTTAAACTTCTCAGAATGGCTAAGATCAAAAGCAGAGATGACAGCCTATGCTGAAGGGGATGTGGAGCAAGGGGAACACTCCTCCATTGCTGGTGGGAGTGTAAACCTATATAGTCACTCTTGAACACAGTATGGCAGTTCCTCAGAAAACTAGGAATCAATCTCCCCAATGATCCAGTAATACCACTATTGGGCATATACCCAAAAAATGCACATACCCCAAGGGCATTAGCTGAATTATATTCATAGCACCATTATTTGTAATACCCAGACCTAGATGCCTCTCAACTGAAGAATGGATTAGAAAATTGTGGTACATTTACACAATGGAGTACTACTCAGCAGAAAAAAAAAATGACATCTTAAAATTTGCAGACAAGTGAGTGGATTTGTAAAGAATCATCCTGAGTTAGGTAACACAGGACCAGAAAGGCAGACATGGTATGTACTCACTCATAAGTGGATTTTAGACTAAAGCAAAGGATAGCCAGGCTATAATCCACACCCTTTTCCCCAGTAGCTAAGTAACAGGAAAACTTCAGAAAAATATCCAGAGATTCCCCTGAGAAAGGGAAATAGAGAAAATCTCCTGAAAAAAAAATTGATAATATGAGTTGGGGGGCAAGAGGAGGTGAGAAGAGAACTTGAGAGAATGAGACGGTAGAACAGGGATGGGGGAACAAGAAAGAGGCAGAAGAAAAAAGTAGATATCCTGATAGAGGGAGCCATTGTGGGATTAGAGAGAAACCCAATACTAGGTAACACCCAAGAACCCACAGGATGAGCCTAGCTAGGACTCCAAGCAATAGTGGAGAGGGAACCTAAATTGGCCTTTCCCTATTATCATATGAATGACCACCATAATTGTCATTGTAGAACCTTCATTCAGCAGCTTATGGAGGCAGATGTAGAGATTCATAACTGAACACCATTTTAGTTACTGGTCCAGCTGAAGAAAGAGAGGAGAGATTACATGAGCTTAGGGATCCGGAACATGATGGGGAGACCTAGAGAGTAAGCAGTCCTATGCTACTGGGAGCTTGCTGACTCTGAAATAACAGCTGAGGGACCTTCATGGAATGAATCTGGACCCTCTGAAGGTAGATGACCATTGAAAGCCATGGGCAGTTTCTGGAGCTTCTTGAAATCAAACCAGAGACTATCCCCAGTCCACAAACTGGCTCCTCCAAACCCATGCCTAGTGGGAAAACACCTTTCTCAGCCTTGATACTTGGGGGAGGGACTTGGTCCTACTTCAACTGGATATTCCAGACTGAATCGACTCACCTTGGGATTCCTTGCCTTCTCTGGGGAGTGAACAGGGATGGGGGAGGGGCAGGGAGAGCGGAGAGGCTTGGGGAGGACTAGGAGAAGGGGCAGAAGATGGAGAGTAGTAGGTATGAGGGAAAAATAAATAAAATAAAAAATCACTGGCCACTGGGAAATGGGTTTGAAGGGTCTAAAATCTGAGCATTAGACAAATGTACCATATTGCATCTTCTGTTCTCTTTAGATCCTGATAGCTCTATGAGGGTCTCACTCTGATGAAGGCTGTGTTTAATGCCTAGTTAGTACCAATTAATGGAAAGGGAAGCAGCCTTAGGTTCAGCAAATCTACACAGAATATACCCAGCTAATATGAAATAGTTTAGATTGACCATTATCATTTCTTGTTCTGCAGTTACCTCCACTGATGGACTTTCTCATACATGATAAGACAGTAGAAAGCAATGTCACCTAATGACAACTCAAGTATTATGCAAATCTTGAAGAAACAGAGGCAAATGAAGGTAGAGTCACTGGATGCTGCTGTGAATCCTAATTGAATCTGCTTAGCACCACTCAACACACAGATGGCACACAGGGGCATTCCGGGTAGAAAGAGCCCATGGGGGGGGGGAGCTATTCTGTCCAGATTCCTTAGCTCTGCTAAAGCCTAGGACCACATGAGCATAATTTGTAATTGTTTAAAGGCCTTCCTTAGTCACCAAGAATTCTAGGAGACATCCTTATGGCTTTCTTCGGATGTTATGGATCATATCCATTCCTCACAATTACAACCATAGAGATCGAGCTGGCCTGGCAGAAATAAAGACATTCCAAAGAGACAGTCTCCGTTGTCTCTCACTCTATCGGACAACTGAAAACAATGGGTCCAAAAGTGATAAAAAATTTCTCTGGATTTTTATACCAGAAGAAAGGGCAACAACGGGGGTGGGGGGAACTTGTCTCCCTGGGAGAGATTTCACAGAGTTCAAACAACTTGTCTCAGCTTTACAGAATGAAACTGAAGCTCTGACAAGAATGAATTCAGTGGTGACTGGACTGCACCTTTACTGGGAAAGCTTAGCTACACACATTGTCAGCTCTCTGTTTAAACTATTCTCATTCCGGGATTCTTAAGAAGAATTTTAGGAGCCCACTAAATCTCTTTGTGTCTCTTCACAATGTGACTTCTTTTTAAAAATCTTCTTTTTGTACTTTCCACTTTTAGTTGACTAATTGAAAATGGGTGGCTGCCCAGAGGTCATGTTGATGTTACAGCCTGTGCTGCTGTAGAAGGCTGTGATGATGCCCATAGCCCGTTCTGTGACAGAGGACCATGTCGATGTCCATGGTCTGTGCTGCAACCAGAAACCATGGGGAAGTCCAAGACCCATGTTCTCACTGACTGTAAAGGGCAAACAAGCTTATTTTGCAGTGTTATCAATGACTCCAGACTCACCATTGAGAAAGAGACATACATGGCTTCTGTGATGACCTCTACTCCCACCCCACCTTCCAAAAAGGTAACAGCGTAGGCAGGAAGCCATCAAAGAGAACCCTTAACAATTGTTATGAGGATGCTCTAGGATAGCTCTCCACAACTGCTGGCTTCTGACATGGAGTCGGGGAGGACTCCATTTTCTTTAAGTGGCTGTCAACTGGAAGTTGACTGTGCTTTGCTAAGTATATCTGCAACACAAGTTGCCTTTGTTTTCTCTTTTTACTTCCTCCCATTCTTTCTTCCTCTCCTCTTCCTCCTTCCTCTCCTTCTCCTCCTCTTTCTCCTCTTATTTATCTTTTTTGGGTGAGGTCATTGGTATCGGTGGACCTAAGAGGACTTAGAAGTGAGTGTGACCATGGTATATTATTGAAATAATGAATGGAAAGAGAGAAGAAAATGGGTATCTGGATCTGACTTGGAGCACAGGTGGTAACCAAATTTGATAGCATCGCCATTCTCACTGTCACTGCCTCAGTAATCGTCATCACCGTCCTCATGATCAGCACTATTACCACTGCCCCAGTTGGGGTGTCTACTCATGTGAAAAGACACCATGACCACAGCAACTCTTACAGGGGAAAACACTTAGCTGAGGCTTGCTTACACTTTCAGAAGTTTAGTCCATTATCATGGTGGCATGCAGGCAAACATGATACTGTAAGGGTGGGGTGGGGAGCTTTAGAGTTCTACATCCTGATCCACAGGAACCAGGAAGAGAAAAGTCACTGGGCCTGGTTTGAGCCTCTGAAAACCACAAAGCCCCCCCCCCATGACACATTTCCTCCAACAAGGCCACACCTACTGTAACAAGGCCATACTTCCTAATAGTGCAACTCTCTGGTGATCAAACATTCAAAAATATGAGCCTGTGGAGGCCATTCCTATTTAAACCATCATTATCAGCATTATTTCCATCATTATTATCCTACCATTCCTAACATACTCCCACCACCTCTGTCACCAACCTCACCATGACCACAACCTTATCAGCAGCATCATCCTCACTATTATCAGCATTATTACCATCCTACAATAGCCATCATCACCACCCTCACTATAGCATTTTCACTGTTGCCTTATTATTATCAGTATCATTATAACCATCAATATTATCAGTTATCATTACATTGTGATTACCACAAATTTTTCATCATCACCATAGCCCACTGCCACTATTCTCACCATCACCACTAACACCATCATCATCCTCACTATCATCGTGATCATAACTATCAGCATCATCACCATCAAATATATACTATTGTTTTCATTGCTGTTACCACATGTTAGCCATGTTTATCCAATGCCATGAGTTAGATGCTGTGCTTAACATCTATCATGTTGTTTTGGTGAACACCATACAGGCAGAGGTTCTGTCATCCAGCCACAGATGATAAAAAAAGCTTTGGAAAGATACAGCCACTTGCCCGTGTAAAGTGAGCAGTGGAGCCAGGTCTATGGTTGGATCTCAAACTCTTCATCATTGCACTTCTATGGTTCAGCCAATGACAACAACTTAGCTTTTCCTGCTTCTTCTCAGGTCTCAGTACTACATAATCAATCTGCCTGGCCTCCATCTGTTGCATGAATAAATGAAACTCAGGGATAGATCTCTGAGAAAGTCAAAGATATTAGAGAGAGTAAACATCACAGTCAGATCTTACTTAGCAGTCATCCAACTTCCTCAGCCTGGCTTCTCTTGGCTTCCTCTAGCTTCTGTTTTCTATCTCTGCCTTAAATACTCTATTGGTAAATTAAGGTGTGGCCCCTCAACTGCCTGCCTGGGAGCCTGGAATTCCTTCTGTAAACTAAAATGACCTTGAACTCAGTTTGCATTAAGGGCGTAGGTCACCACTCCCAGGATACTCCCTGTGCTAGGATTAAAGGTGTGAATCACCACTCTCTGATCCTCCTAGACTGACTGTGGTTAGATACTTCTAATATCTCTGAAACTTCTGGAGCTTTTATTAAATCCCCATAGCTGTCGCTTTTACTACACAGAAACTAAGCCATCATTTCTAAACCCCCAGCATTATTTGCACAGTGCTTGGATATGTCCTGACACTTTACTTCTCTATCAAAGTCTTTTAAAAGGACCCCATCATGCAAAAGATGTAATAAACTCTCATATCTGTTGGGATTCATCTATAGGCTTCAAGAGAGACAATTCTGAGTGAACTTATAAAGAAAAAAACTCCACGAACAGACATTTCAACAGAACAACCCTATGGAGCATCCTTGAGCTAAAGTGTGGGGGCATAATAATAGAGCAAGTAGTCCTGACTGAAAGAAATGTCTTTCTGTTTGCTGTGCATATCAATCCTTAAATAAAGGACTGTTTTGGCCATGGCAGACACCGTAGAAGAAGTAGGTGGGGAATCAGAATAGTTAGGAGGAGGGTAGAGTTAGGACAGATCGACCCAGCTGCCAAAGAAGAAACATGTAAGGAACACAGGTGAGCCACCAGCCACATGGCAGACAGATTAATGAAAATGGGTTAAGATTTTTAACTAGCAATGTGCCTGAGCCATAGGCTAAACAGTATGAACTTAATATAAGTGTATGAGTCATTTGGGGGGGGGCTAAGCAGTGGTGGGCTACTAAGCAGTCTGGGACTACACACCTGTGGGTCTAGAGCTCTAGACCCGGGACCAAGAAACCTTGTTGTAACAACTGACTAATCTTCTGGGCATAGTAATGATAAATAAATGTGAGAATGCTGTAGGAATAGTCATACTGGGAAAGGTCCAGTGATGCTATGCAGAACTGTTGATGTCCCAACAGTTGCTTCAGATGCTCCAAATGCATGAGACTCTAGATCACAAATACTTGTCACCCCTCTTCTTCCTCAGCTTGCGAATAGAGAGAACTCCCAGAAAGCTCACTGCCAAAGGCTTTCATTGCTTTTTTACCTACAGAAAGAATAAGAAATTCATTGCCCAAGGTCCAAGGCTCTTCCACTTGTGGTTCCACAATCACCATGTACAAGACACAGCAGCCCTCTTCCTTCAGGCTGTTCCCATAGAACAGTCCTATCTAGCAACTTGAACTGTTCTAGGATCAAGAAAAAGAACCATGTTTCACAAGCACTGTCTAATACTAAATTAAACTTCTACAGATTATAATCACATGTTTAATTTAATAACAAAATGATCCATACCTAACTGTAATAAATAATGGGATACCAGAGCAATGACAGAGAGAAAATTTGTTTAAGAGAACCCAAAACCCTGCATGTTAGGAAGGTGCTCTGCATCTGAGACATGCCCCAAACAAGAAGCCCTGGGTTTCAGCAGCTAACACTGATAATTTATTAAGTATGTTCCAGTACTGGTATAAGTAGAAGGAAGTTAAAAAAAATAATCAGGACGATTTGGAATTTATCACCAAGCAAGTAGACAGTATGGTGGACATAAATTGGGATATATGTGTGTACCCTAGAACACACAAGTATTCACTCAGTCTAGATATACTCAATGAGAAAAGTCCTAGAAACATTCCCAAAATTAATCAACACACAAGAGAACTCAGGAAGCTGGGTGTCTTGTTTTTAGACTACCTGTGATTTTATATGAATGGCCTGCCCAGACTCAGGGCTTCTGGTCTTCACATCTAGTGTGTGCCCACCTTTCCTTCTATCTACACATTACAAAATCCTCCATAAATCTTCTGTACATTCTCCTCCAAAGGGAGCTGGCTACACAGATGTCACCTAGAGGAAGCTGTGGGACAGATGTGTGAACTCAAGGCACAGTGGCTTTGTTAAGTGTTTGGCACCAACACACCATCAAGCTGCCAAAATTCTCCTTCACTCATTGGGCCTCAAGTCCATCGTCATCACATCACTTCCTCAAGAGTGAAATAGGCTCCAGAGGGGGGAAACATCTGGAAAGCAAAAAGCAAACATATTCTACATTTGGAGCCAGAGAAACTCTCCCATGTTGTACATGATCATTAACATTGGTCTAGCCTCAAAGATCAATGGAAGAATGGCTTTTGGATGGGAGCAGGATCTAGAGGTGGAATTAGGACCTGAACTAAACCAAGATCTTAAAGAGAGCCACCCACTCTCATCTACCTCTATTTTCCAAATGTGTCACCTCTGAAGACTTGAGTTCACCATCTTCAGGGTCAGGGTGCCAACTATGAATTTTGAGAAAGAGATACAAAATTTCAATGTACAGCCATCCTGCTTGCCAAACAAAATGGCTTCCCAACCAAATTCAAATGAAGCATTTGAATCAAAGGCAAAGAAAGTATTTTATTGGTCAAATGTGAAGGAAGTTTCTCATTGATGAAACACAATGGGACCTTTGCATTGGTCAAACTCAAGCAAAGGTTGTTATTGGCTAAACTCAAAAGATACCGCTTATTAGCCAAACATAAAGAAGTCAGAAGAAAGGAAGCCCAAACAGAACATACGGAAATATGGAAAAACAAAACTAAGAACTGGTGGGGGTACAAGTAGAATAAATCCAGCACCCCATGCATGTAGGAGTTACTGCACAGTTTCTGCTGACAACATGCAAGTCCCCAGCACTCAGCTCCCAGAGTTCCCCTAAAGGTTACCACCTGATTCCTCAGCCTCCTTCCTGGCAGAATTTGCCCTTTCTCTTCTTACTTTGACCTTCTCCTTCCCTAATTATGCAGAGCCATTTAGAAAGCATCCTGACCTCTCTTCCAAGGGGTCTCCCCAAAAATCTCTCCTGACTGTGAAGTGCTCTCCCAGGAGGCCATCTGGTAAGCAGCTTTCTCATCTCGTTTTACATGTTTGCCATCCACATTGCACTGCTCAAAACCCATATCATCTGCAAAGCCCTGCTTGGGGGTGCTGCATTGATGATTCTCCCTAATTGATCTGAGTAAACATGTGTCTGTCATTACAAATCCCAGCCCTTTGTGGATCATTGGCAGAGATGACTCCAGGGCAGAGCCAAGGTGGCTTTGCTGTCACTGAGAGGGGTAGCCACTGGCAGCTCTTTCTTTGAGAGAATGCTCTCTGAGCCAAGTTGGAGGAATGAGAAAAATAAGCAGATGCTTGGAGCCAAGAGGATTTTCATGTTTCTATAATCAGATTGGATCTGTTTCCCAGTGAGAGTTTGGATTCCCTCATGCCCACAAGCAGCCACAGACTCACAGCCACCTGCCCATATCTATAAACCAATGCCTGTGGGATGTCACATGGCTTCTTCTGCAGCCTGGCTGACCTCTACTGCATTCTTGGGCTGTAGAAGTCAATTGGTTAGTAAAGTACTTGACACACAGTATAAGGATCTGAGCCTCTTCTCCAACATCCTTGTAAGAAGTCTAGCATGGCCGAGAACCTATAAGGCCAATGCAGGGACAGACAGATCCCTGATCACTAGACGGCTCACCCAATCAACCAGTAATTTATGAGCACAGTAAAAGACTCTGCCTCAAAAAAATAAGATCAAAGAAGACACATAATGTTTACTTTTACATCTGTGTCATGCAAGTGTGTATGCACGTACATACACATATACACACACACACACACTAGTCTCTGCACCAAGGAAGAGAACACTGTCACACACACACACACACACACACACACACACACACACACACACACACACACACACACACACACACACATCAGTGTCTATCTTCCTCCGCATATTTTCTTCTAGGGACAAGCTGATCACTGACAGATGGTGTAGACCTTGGCAAAGAAGGGAAGCTGCAACCCATATTCCTGATGAGCTTTAGTCAGGATTCCAGTCAATGTAGACAAAAAGGTTTTGGCCCATACCATATTTCCTCAGAGTAACTCCCCCCGCCTGGTGGTGTCTTACCAAGCTCTTGTGTGACTGTAAACCCATGAAGACTTACTACCTTCCAGAGAAAGAAAGTACACCCAAAGTCTAGCATGTACACAAATGCTGACCTGGCCATTTGGCTGTTTTACTGTCTATGTTTCCTCTCCTGTGCATGGCATCATAACACCTACATTTTCCCAGGAAAACCATTATGCTAGTTAGTTTTTGCGTTGTTGTGACATGTGATACCTGGAAGATGAAAACCTAAACTCACTGTTGCAGAGGGTTTCAGCCCATCCTGGGGAGGAAAAAAGCAGCAGAGTATTTCAGTTTGTGGTGATGGGAGCATGAGGCAAATGTTGTTCCCATCACTGCAGACCAGGAAACAGTGTGATGGGAAAAGAATCCAGGGGCCCAGTGTAACACATGAAGACCTCCCCCAGCCACTGACTTCTGCTAACAAGGTCATACTTTTCAAATTTTCTATAACCTTTCAGAATAGACCCACCATCTGGGGACCATGAGTGTTATATGTGAGCACTCCACATACTGTATGGTATTGTAAGTGCATCCCATGAATGGCGGACAGCCAGAACCTCCACCCAAGACGTTGTTAGTATCCTTCTTTTATCTATCAATGACAGAAACAGAAAGTCAAAGTTAGACTTCTACCCTGGAGAATGGCTCAGGAGGAGAACTGGGCCGAGTCTCCCTTGCCAAGAGGCAAAGTCAACTTTGACAATAAGGTACAGCAAATCTAAAACTTCCCTCCATTAAGGCCAGTCCACTTCTAGCCAGTAGCTATCAGCCAAGGTCTCCTAACTAACAATTACTACATCCTTGATGACCCCAGAGCACGCACACTGGTCTCCTACCCAGTCTTCACCCAATAAGCATTGGGTTGAAGTTGGAACCTGAGTTAAGTTTTTCAAGCTCGCTAGGCTTCAACCTCCTTATGTTCTGTGAAATGGAGATAGCACAGCCCTGAAGCCAGGTGGCATGGTAAAGCATGAGGTGTCACCTTTGCAAAATTGGTTCCAGCAGCACTTGGCAGCTAGAGAAACTGTGGGTACAGTAAATTTGCCATGTTTAACCACAGACATCAGAAAACAAGCCAAGCCCTGGGCAAGGTTCATGTGCATGCATCTGCTGCCCCCTGGTGGGTAAACGCTGTGGCCTCATTGCTTGGACTTGTAGATGTTTCCTGCAGTCTCAAACTTGGGGTCCTGTGTGAGTCCACTCTAAAAAAAAAATAATAAAATGAAATAAATAAAATAAAATAAAAAACCTGATAGGCATTTAGAGGAAAGCCATTTTATATCTCACAAACAAAGAGACCAAGTCTTGATAGAATTCGTATATAATATGAAAGAAGAGGGTTGGAAGACTCAGGGTGGAAAGGTTCATGGGGAAGGAGAGAGGAGGAACAGTAACCACAGCTTAGGATGCACAAAAATTCGGAAGCACACTATTTTATATGTTTGTTTAAAATGTAATTTAAAAAAAATAAAAATAATAATTTGAATAGAGATGCCCTTATGGGTTCCCTTAGAGATGACAATACTTGTCTAAGAAGCCATGGGTTATTAAATGAAAATTCCTCCCTAAGTTTGAATGGTCAGGGAGGTCTCAGTGTCCCCCAAAACAATGCAAACCATTGAAATTGATTTTATTAGCCCACCAGAACTTGGTGATGAGATTTATTTTCTGAATGGACTAGCCACACACTTTGAATATAAGAAACAGAGACATCAAGCTAATACTGAGCCAGGCACTCCCTCCCCACTGGCTAACTTTCATAGTGTCAGAAGGTGCCATGCTCACTGATGAAAATGGAAAGCCAACAACAGCCTGCTCAACTCTTCAGAGAATGATGCTGACTGACCTGGCAAGATGTAGTCACTGGTGAATAGTGGCATGGTTATAATAGGGGTAACCAGTTACTTTCTAATTGGATTTGAGTCCCGTTGTACATGAAGAAACCCATGTCTGATACTCAAAATCTGGTCAAGAGCTCATGGATGGGAGGCCATAAGCCATAAACAGAGTCCAATGCTATTGTTTTTGCTAAATGGACATGTTGCCCAACTGCCTTCGTGACCATATAAAGGCATACTTCTTGTAAGTTGCCAATCAATAGGCAAGATTCCACCCAAGGTCAGGCAAGACACTCTAGCTAAACTCAGTGGGTGTAGGGGATTGTGTTGTTTCATGGTAAATAATTGTCCCACCCACTGGTTTAATAAAAAGCACTGATTGGCCAAAGGCAGACAGGAAGTGTAGGCGGGGCTACCAGACCAAGAAAACTCTAGGAACAGGCGTAACAGAGCAGAACGCCAGAGAGAAGCCAGAAGAAGCAGAAGACAACTATGCTGCCCTGAGAAAAGGTACCGAGCCCCATGGCTGAACAGGATAAGAGTCATGAGTTAGATGAAGGGTAAAGAGTTAGCAAGTTATATGCCTGGGCCTGAGGCCAAACAGCCTAAAACTATTGAAAGCATCTATGTGTCTCTGCGGCACTGCAGGTCTGCGGGTCTGCTGGTCTGCTGGTCTGTGAGCCTAAACCTTGAGGTTAGGCCCAAAAGTCCGGGCCAGAAACCTTGTCCTACAAGTGGGTCATGCTCAAAGCCAATAAAGAAAAAAGAAAGACTGAGAAACTTCCATGGATGAGGGAGGGGTGTGAGGGAGTGACAGCAATTAACGTTCATTGTAGGAATGTGTGCAACTGTTGATGAAGGAAGGAACGAACAAGGAAAAACGAGGCTTAGGGAAGCCTGGCCATTAGGCACCAGCATGCAGGCTTAATGTTGTACGACAGTTGCACAAAACCAGCACCAAAAGTTTGGCTCACATGGCGATGCTACAAGGAAGTTGTAGGATTTTCAGGAGGTAGGCCCTAGTGAGAGGTTCTCAAATCGTTAGAAATATGGCCTTGAAGTGGATTGTGGGACTTTGCTTTCTCCCTCCTTCTGCTCATCTTGAAGTCATAAACCTACTATCTTCTTTATAGGCTAAATTAACACACCACTAATCACTGCCCAGTCCTGAACCTTGAATGTCCAAATTGAAAATTAATAAACCTTCTCTCTTTCAAAAGTGAGTTGCCTCCAGTATTTTGTTATAGTCACACAAAGCCATGACAAGCTCAGAGTTGTTATTTTAATACCCAACAAAGCCAGTTGCAGTGCTACAAGAGGGTAGGATATGCTGAAGAGGCAGTAAAAGTTTGTAGTTGGTTGTTCTTTGTTCTTTGGGGAGGCACCACTCAGGTCCCAAATAAATCACATGGGATCTTATTCTTTCTTACAAATGCCAGGCCTTAGCTTGGCTTGTTTCTAGCCAGATTTTTTTTTAACTTAAATTATCCCATCTACCTTTTACCTCTGGGCTTTTACATTTCTCTATGTTTTCTTTACTTCTTACTCCTGACTGGCTGTCCTCTTCTCCTTCTATTTATTTCCTCTGCCTCCCAGCTCTGCCTAGTCTCTCTCCTGATTAGCTATTGGCCATCCAATTCGTTACTAGATCAATCAGGAGTTTCAGACAAAGTAACATAAATTGAAAGAGTTAAACAAATGGAACATAAAAGAATACAACACATCTTTGCATCATTAGACAAATGTTCCACAGCACAAACAAATGCAATACATATAAAGCTAACATTCCACAACACAAGTTCAGGGTCAGCACAGAAGAAAATGCTGTCTTCTGGACACAATAAGGCCATTGAACTCTCAAACTCACAGCTGCTGCTATTACCTGCACAAGACCAGGTCAACAAAATAAGGCAATATTCCAGTAGGCAGCACTAACTGAACCCAACAAATTACACACACACAGAGGTGGGGCGGGAGGACATGAAAATGGAGGGTGTGTTGGCATCTGCAGGGAATGAGAAGCTGGGGTGATATATATGATCAAAGATACATTGTATACATATTTGAAACTATCATAAAAATAAATTTTAAGATATATGTTTAAAGCTCAACAACTTTACTTTCCTGATCTAATTGCAAACTAAGAATAAATGAGTCTTCTGGGACACTAGCCAATTCTACATAACTTCAACCACAGTCACCACGAATACCTAGAAATAAGATCCACCAGGGGGCAGCAGAACTGCACTTGACAAACTGGTTGATGCCTGCCCTAAGAGTTCTCTTTTGATAGACTTTTGGGAAGCTCAGTCTATGACTAGATACCAGCTTCTGCTCCACCCCATGTGGCTGATGATTTCACCCTTCAGTTCTGACCTCATGTGTCTCTCTCCATGGCTAAGACAATATCTAGGAGCCTGAGGGTGCATCAGCACCACACACACAATGGCTTCAACTCCCCACCAGTCCCAATAGCTATGAGAGACCACTAAGGACAGAGAAGGTAAATGGAGCTGAATAAGACCACAGAGAGGCACATAGTCAAAAGACCACACTAAATGCTGCCCCTCAGCCTGTGTCCCAGCCACCCCAAATTCTTGTCTTACTTTCTGATCATGAGAGAGAAACGAAAGTAACCAAAACCACAGAGATCAAGTTTGGCCACAAAGGTTAGCACAGCCTTTCCCATGCCCAAATAATTCCTTCTTTTAGCTGGAGGATTCGGTTACAGGGAAGGGATTGAAGATGGAGAACCAAGGGAAGCACTCAGCTGGAAGAACTGATGAACACTCACATCTGCGTGCACTGGGGCTTTCTCTGCAGACTGCAGAGAAGCTGTCAGCCACCCAAAGACCCCTCAGTCAGGCTCTTCACAGCTCTGCACATTTGTCGCAAACAGAAAATGAGCCTCTGCCAACCCTGAATTCTCTCAAAACAGAACAACAATGTAAAAAGTGTCCAGGAGGGCCTTGTGGTGAACTCGGTCACAGTCCGTTATTCTGATTCACAGAGCTATCCTGGGAACAGTGAGGCCTCAGGGGGACTCTGACCTATCTGAGCTCCTGGAGTTGAAGGTTCAAGGTCTACACATAGGATGTCCCCCTACCCACAGGATCTCTTTTATTCCACCTGTATATTCTTGTTCGTGAAGGCTGATCCTCTTCATTGTCAACCTGAGTGGATTAAGTCATCAAGGAGAAACTTCTAGGAGCATTTCTGCTGGTTCCCAAATGGGTCTGAGGAGGAACCATATATTGACCAAACCATGCACTAGGATCCCAGACCTAGAAAGCAAACCAGGAATATCTCTCTCTGTCTCTGTCTCTGTCTCTGTCTCTCTCTCTCTCTCTCTCTCTCTCTCTCTCTCTCTCTCTCTCTCTCTCTCCCCCTCCCTCCCTCCCTCCCTCCCTCCCTCTCTCTCTCTCTCTCTCTCTCTCTCTCTCTCTCTCTCTCTCTCTCTTCTCTCTCTCTCTAACTAAAATGTCCTTATTGAGTTCCCACGCCAATAGCATACTTTAGCCATGGAATATCAGCTTTAAAAAGCTGATGTTTCCTTCACACCCCTCAATACTCCTCATAGTCATTATGATTTGAGTGTGAAACATCCTACACAGGCTTGTGTGACTGCATAGTTGGTCCCCAGATGGGGGTGTTGAATAGGGAGGTTGTAGAACCTTTAGAGACATTGGGTCTTATTAGGAAAAGTGGGTATTGAGAATGAAACTTATAGGATAGTGCTGTCTCTGCTTCCAATCCAATTTCTCTGCTTCCTTACAGATAGGTGATGGAACCAGTCACATCACCCTCTGGCTGCTCCAATCATAAGTTCTTTCTCACTGTGTAAACTGTATCTTCTCAAACTGGGAGCCAGAATAACTCTCTCTTTTCCTGAAGCTGCAGCCTTTGGGGTATCTGGTCAGAGCAAGAAAAAAGAAAGGAAGAAAACCACAACAATCTGCTTACATGCAATGTGGAACACACGAGAGAAATTAGAAGAGATCCCTTTATTTAAAAAAAATTACATGCATTTTAGCATGTAAGTGCTCAGACATGACAGAGAGTATGAGAATAAAATCAGTTGCGCACATATACATGCACACATTCAAAATGAGGTAAAAGATCTGGTATTTCAAACAAGGTATGGGAGGAAATCAAGAGAAGAGAATTGAGCACTATGGAAAAATGAGTATTCTGTGAAGAAATAACTTGTGAGATTTCTGTATTCACTTATATTCAATTTCAACATCAGTGGGATGTGTATGATATAAAGCTCTATGACATGATGTGTATATGGCTAATTGCCAGGGAATTAAGAACTGAAGTTTGGTTGCCTGCCCTCCACCCACCAAACACCAACAGTATTACTTTCCATTGTAGGAGCAGAATCCCTCTCATGATGGGGCAAAAGTATCTACAGAGGGCCACAGATATGGGACAAGGGACACGGGAGCATAAGTTGCAAGCTAGCTTGTTAGTTTGGAGTCAGGGTCTCCACACTAGTGCATGGAGGTGTTCTGGAAGAAAGAGATGGGATTTCTTTTTTTTCTCTTTTTCCCATGTCACCACAAGCTCTGTCCCTAGGGAGCAGCTGTTTCCATGCACTTCAATTTAAGAGTGTGTTCCTCCAACCTTGTAGAGCCCATGGACTTGGCAGCAGACAGCCAGGGCAGGAGCCAAAGTCTGGATGTAGAAAGCACTGGGTTCAATCTCAGCTCAACCCCCAGGCTTCCATGGATTTGACTTCCCTACCAAATTCCCACTAAGCTCTGCAACCCCAGTCCTGAGAGAGCTAGATATACTTTACCCAACCCATTCTCACCAACATTACCAGGCTGTCCATCAGGACCTCCCAAGGTAGACTCACCAAGCCTAGGAAATAAAGAAATAGTCAGACAGGTATGGGAAATCCAAGGCTTAAATTGTAGCAGAAAGGGCACACACACCCAACCAGTCTCCCCAACCCAGCCTCTCAGGACTATAGCCTGTAAGACTATAGGGCAGGGATAAATGGTACAGGTAACATATAAATTGCTCTTCAAGGAATCCTGAGTGGTCCATATGGGAATATGTCTAGAGGCCACTGTGTCTGTACAGCATCTGTTCTGAGTCAAGGACAGGTATCAAAGAAATGACAGCCTCTGTTTTCTTACAGTCAGGAGCATTGTGGCCTTTCTGACCCAATAACACTTTCCCAAACTGAGCCAACATTTGGGTTTACAGGGAGTTCCCTCCACCTGCCCAGCTTCACCAATAGGACCCAGTTCACATCCTCTGGTCCCCAACCACATCTGCTCAAAACAACACTTTGTGAAATCCTTCCTATGAACCTACATTAGGGATAAACAGCTAAACTCCCATCTTCCATCACAGATGTGTTTTGTTTTTCTGAAATTGGGGGGGAGACCTCTATTTTTCCCATTGATCACGTGTATTATTGACTTTTCATATTCTCTGTGACAAAATCAACTTCAGGAAGGAAGAATTTATTGTATTTTCACTCACAATTCAAGGGTACAGTCTGTCACAGTAAGGAAGGCATAGCAGGAGGAGCATAAGGCAGCTCGTTACATTGTATCTGTGGTACAGAGAAGGAGATGAAAGCCAGTGTTCAGCTCACTTTCTCCTTTTTAATTCAATCCAAGACCACAGTGTATGAAATAACTGTTCACAGGTAAGACAGGCTTTGTCACCTCAATTTGTCTAATCTGGAAACTCTCATAGACATGCCCAATGGTTTAGCTCCTGAGTGATGCTAGATCCCAGGAAGTTTGCAGTCAACATTAGCCATTACAGTGCCCATGAATGACAGCCACTACATAGCTTTCATGTTGTGAGGAAGCCCAGACTGTGTGGAAGTAGCCTAGTGGGCAGCGTCCTATCAAGCAGCAGACATTTTTTTTAAAACTAGCTGTCATACAACTAGAGTGCCCGTTCTTGAACCACCCCGGCCTTCTAATCTCCAACTGAGGCTTCAGACCTTTCACAATACAATTGAACCATTTCAGCAGTGGCTATGACTGTGTTTCCAGCCCAGAAAATAGAAAGCCAAGGTGCTTGGTGGAAGTCAATCTGTATCTTCCAACACTCCTATAATGCTGAGCACGGTCCAAGGCTCATAGCAGAATATATGTCTAAAACAGTGATCAGCAATATGAGACCTCATACACAACAGGGATATTAGATTAGGAAAGAAAGGCAGAGCCCACCATTTGTATTACATCTTTCCCTTATTTTACAGAAACCTGCTTAGAAGAATTCTTATAAGTAAACCATGGGTCCTCCCAGACAAGCCATCAAGATTTGAGTCTTGGCAGATGACTAACCAATCATTCAGAAAGACTTCCAGCATTTTCAAGGGGTTACCCAACATCACCAAAATGACTAAACTCAAGAGTGCTGCTGTCCCTTGTCAAAGGAGACTGGTGGACTCTGGGGTCAGCTCTGCCTATCAGAGGATGGTGCATCCACAGCAGTATCGCTCGGGGTAGTCAGCCACGTACACCTGGTGGTCGGTGCCATAGATGTAGTAGACAGAGGTCTTTCCTTGGTACCAGTAATGAACTTCTGTGATGGGGATCAGCTCGATGGTCTGGCGCTGAGAAAAGAAATGTCCAAACACAGAGTTGCACTCAAGTCACACATTTGTTTAGGAAGCAGTGTCAGCTCCCCATGGCTCATGGGGTAGTATGCAGAGCTGAGTGCACAGGATGTCTGTATCTGACCATCTAGATCCTGCTTTGCTCATGTGCTAGTCCCCAATTTTGCTGCTGTGATAAAATATCCAGACCAAAAGCAACTTGGGAGAGAGGGTTGATTTGGGCTTATAACTCCACGTTAGTATCCACCTCGAAGGGGAGCTGAAGCAGAAACTTGAAATAGCTTGTCCCATCCAGAGTCTAGAGCAGAGAGGAAGGAATGCATGCATGCCTTCTCCTGTTCATCATCCATCTCTACACTCACACAGTCCAGGACTCAAACCTACAAAATGGTACTGCCCGTGGTGGATAGGTCTTACCATCTCAATGAACACAATCAAGACCATCCCCCACAGCCATGTCCACAGAACAACCTGATCTAAACAAAACCTCGCTGGGAGAGACTCTCCCCTGGTAATTCTAGAGTGTGTCAAGGTCAAGTTAACAGCTAACTACCCATTTCTGCTTCTTCCCATGGTCTAGGTCCTAGGAAAAACTAATTTATTTTCAGCCACTGTCTGTTGTTAAAAGTGAGGCATGGTCATTGCCATGGGACTTCATGACATTTCCAGAAACATAAAAGTCTCCAGGAAGGGATGGAGAACAAAGATGTTTTCAACACTTGCATATCTAAAGAGCATAGAGATATTCGAAGTGGCTCACTGATTTTGATTTTAAGATAAAATGTTAAAGAAAAGCCAACATTTGGTGGATTCTATCAGGCTTATCTGCTCAGATGTCTCCCAGCCCCATGTGTCAGCAATTGGAAAGCGAGAGGCTTGTGAGCCTTTAGGTTCTGAACATCAAACACTGCAAGCCTGGGTTCCTCACCTTAGCAGTCCCTGGTCAGGCTCACATCTCCTCCTGGCGCCAACCTCTTCCTAAACAATGCCCCCCCCCCATCCCAGAAGAGGGAATAGAATCCTCTACACAGAGTAGGTCTCAGTCCCTCATCTCCAAACCCTTCTCTGAGTAGTTAGTTCAAAATCTTTCCAACCCCCAGTTCTGCTCACTAAGGAACGGGGGTTCCTGGGGTGGGGAGAGGGGGTCCATGCAGCCTTTAGTTCCTGGTACTATTTGAATGTTGGCAAGGGCAACCCACAGCTGGCATACAATTGTAACTCTGCCTGATGCTGAAGTGACATGTCTCTGGGACATTTCTATCTACTCTGTACATTGCTCATGCTGCATCCCAAACCCAAGAAAACGATGTGATGGCTAGGAGCCAAAATGTCCTCACTTTCTAAAAGCCCTCCCCTCCAGAAACACCCCCGCTTGTGACTCCTGATCATTCAGAGGCCCTGGGAGAAGAAGCAGCTGGAGCCATATAGTTCCTCAGATTTCTCTCCTGACTGCCAGTGAGTGCCCAAGGAAGACCAGGGCAGAGCCATTGAGGAGGAGCTAGGAACATAGGACATTGCTCAGGATCAGAGTTGGAAATGTCTGTGACCCTTCCTATGTGGTGTTGAGGTCCATTTCTCTAGACCTTCACTTTCTTATCTGTGGAATGGGGTCAAAACTGTCTCAGAGTTGGGATTCCAAATTAAATCAGAAAACTAACTCATATTCAGAAGCTAATGATCACTTGGGAAAATCAAAGGCAAAAGACATCCCCACCGCCGACATCGCCATGCAAAGCCTCCCAAATGAGGACTAATGGGAACACAGAGGTGAAAGCCAAGTCTTCGGTCCAGAAGTCTGGGCAGAGGAACAGATGCACTCTGGCTTCTAGAGCCTTCTAAAGAAACACAGCATCTCTGCCTCCATCCACTATGAGCTCAGGTCTGCATCTGAGCCCACAAATCGCCCAAGCCCTCAGCCCTTCAGATGATGGTCCTCTGTGATTGGCTGTTTATGTGTTTGCCTTCCTGCTATACTGTGTGATGGAGAGGATTCTAGATATCTACTTGTACCCGCTGGGACTGTGACATTATGGTGGCTGCCACCTCCTCATGACTAGATTCCACTCCCCGCCTTCGACAACAAGAATAAAATACCATCATAGACCATTGGCTTTGGCTCAAGGACCAAAAGCCAACTAGAAAAGAGAATCCCAGATGTGACCTCAGACATTCTGCCCCTTAAAAATATTTTTTTAATGTGTACATCCCCTGCCTTGCTCTTTCCAGCCCCAGGATTGTCCACAGTGCTTATGTTGTCTGAGGTGATTGTGTCATAGGAAGAAAGCTTTAGAGGCCACACCAGCCACTCACACTCGCATATGGTGCCACCTGGGGCAGCAGGTTATGAAAGGATTCACATTGGCCACTCTATGAGTACAATGGTCCCCAGCCAATGGCCAGTGTGTACAGCTGCTCAAGTTATGCTGTCCCTCAAGCCCCAGTATCCCTGAGCCCTCTTGCCAAGCGCAGAGCAAATGTCTCACTTGGGGCTCCTCCTTCATGTAAGCCAAACCATCCTGGCATGAGTGGAGATATTCTAAAAAGGCACTTGAATCCCAAACCCTTCCTATCAGACTATTTTCATAATTGATGCCAAGGAATTGGAATTTTCCCCTGGGAAAGGATGTCACACAAGGTATAGGGACCTTGCAGAAGAGGAGATAGCCCAGAATCTGATGGGTCAGTGGTGAGTAGGTCCACACCTTGACCAGGACATAAACCTGTCAGAATCCCACAGGCAGATCTGGGGGGTGAGGGGTTATATCTTTATGTACGCCTCTTCTCAGTGTGCCCCATTAAGTAAATCTTTCAATGCTTTTACGTATTCTTCATCTCATTAGTTCACCCGTTGGAAACAGGTGGCCAAGCCCATACTCCGAGCCACCAAGGTCCAGGCTCAGCCACTAACTATTCAAGTAACAGCTGTAACACTCCACCCATGCCAAAGCCACCCCCCCTCACACACACACCCCAGGAGACTAATGGATGATCTGTCCCCACCCAGTCCCATTTCCTGACAGCCTGCTGCTGCATCCATCTGGGTCTGAGCACCAACACCCATAGTTTAGTACTCTGCAGGGAACTCTGCAGGCTACAGAGCATACCTTCCATGCCCAGAGAAGATGGTACCAGGAAGGCAGCAGCCCAGCCTCCTGGCCTTCAGGTTGGTGATGACTGAAGCTCAGACCGAGGTTGACATGTCACCCCACCCACAGTCACTGAAGCATGACTGGAGCTCAGAGCCACTCCGGAGTCAGACTGAGGCTGCCATGAAACCCACTTATTTTTCCTCTGAGCTCTTTCCCCGATCCTTCAAGCACCCTTTCCTCAGTAAGTGACATTCACATAGGCATTTTTCAGGGCTGCTCTCGAGAACACAACCTGAGGTAAGAACCAACCCCACCACTTTACAGACATTGAGGTTCAGTGGGGGCTGAGGGGGAGATGGTCCAAACTTCTAGAGAGTACCAGAGTTGAAAAACAGCTACCAACTGGGTGTGTCCTGCAGTTTCTGGACTACTGACAAGGTCCCAAATCCCACGCCCCAGGTCCCTAAAAGCCTCTACTAACTTTCAAACTTGTTACTAAAGGAACTGTTACCCTAATACATGACTTCCACTCTCTGGGCTTCTGTTTATGAAAATAGCCCAGGAGCCTGAATTGTGCTACCACCACGGAGACTGTGGCCCAGATTCTTAGCTATCTAGAGGGTTTTTTTTTTTTTTTTTTTTTAATGATATTGAAAGCTGGAAGGTTCCGAGTAAATGTGTGGATACTAGAAAGTCTGAAAAGTACAGATACAGAGCTGAGTGGATACTGGGCCTTCAGAGGGCCACCCAGGTGACCTCCTAGCTCTGGGAGGCAGCGAAGTTTGTGGAGCCTGAAGCTCACTTCTTAACTCCTTCCTTGACTTCTAACCCAGTTGGTTCCAGTTCATTTTAAGGCATCTTTGCCTTCTCTCTCCTTCCAGCAGGAGATGGGCAGAGAAAAACAGAGTGGAGCTCATTGAGCACAGACAGGAAAGAAGCATGTTGTGCCTGTAAACCCTTAGCCTACAGCAGCATTCGGGTATGAAACAAGCCAAGAAAGCATATGGAACAGATGCCTCAGGATCATATAAGGATACCAAAGACCCAGAATCTAAGCCCTGTCCCAAAGGCCCAGGTTCTCCAGCACTAACCTCAAAGCACAGGATGTTCCCTGAGGTCGATACTAACGATCTTGTCTGTCGCTCTCCGATTTTTTTTCTTTTTTCTTTTTCTTTGGGACACAGTCTCTCACTGAATCAGGAGTTAGACAGCAAGCCCCAAAGAACTGCCCAAATCCCAGGGGATAGTATCTCTACAGCAAGATTTGGCACTTGGGATCTGAGTTCAAGTCCTCATGCTTTTACAACAAGTGCTTTACTCACTGACCAATCTCTCCAGACCCCAAGAGCTCTACTCCATGGCCACTCCATGTTGCAAGGGTGGTGATTCTAGTGGCAGACACCACTGCCATCTAGTGGCCATCAGAGGAACTCCCCAGGTAGAGCAGAGCAGGAGCCTAAGGCCAGGGGTAATGGTCGAGTTTCCTTCCTGCTCTCTGAATAAAATCAAAATCACACTGGGGCTGACTTCCTGTGAACAAATCCCCAGTCCTCTCTCCCAGTGACTGGCGGTCCCTCCTGCCCCTTCAGCCTCCATTCACACTGCCTCAAGCCTGAAGCATTGACGAGAGAAGCATTCACCAGCCTCACCTGATAAAGGATGCGTGCACGGGAGGCCAGAGCGGTGTTGTGTTCCTCAATGCCCCTCTGGGAGGCCAGAGAGATATCCCGGAGGGGGAAGTCCACAATGGGGTACACCTGGGTAGAAACAAACAGGGCCCCTCAGTTTCTTTCCCAGAGCACTCCCACCTAGAGCTATGAAAGATGCCAGGGCTGACTCCCTAGACAGAAGAGGAGGCCCAGAGAGTGGTGGGAAGAAGGCTTCAAGGCCACACTGCAAGCTGAGGGAAACTCTTTAGACATCATTCACCACTTTATTGGCTCAAGGGGTCCAGGTCAAATGGGAAGGGTACAGAGAGTCTATACCTGCAGCCTCATGTTTCCCAGAAGACCCTTTCAGTGGTCCTACTGTGTGCTGCACTGAGATAAAGCCAGAGTAAAGCAAGTTTACCATTTATCAGCATCGAAAACTGCCCAGCGGGAATAAAATGAATGTACAGAACTCCAAGCCATGGGCTGGCAGCTTCATGCAGCCCATCCATGAGGGGGCATCAACTCAGTCCCTGGGGTATCCCCAACCCCGGGGTGCCATATAAAATCTTCTCCCATGTGAAGGTAAGCCCTGTCTCCTTTACAGATGCCCCTTTAGCTCATAACACTGGTAGCTCAATGCCCTTGCCTATGTGCACTCAACATCCCATCCACCTGGGCAGGGGGATGATGACCTCATGGCCCTGATGCCAGGTACCACTTAAAGTCACCCAGGGCCTCATCTCTGTCTGGACAGCCCTATCCCCTCCATAGGTCCTGAATCCCACAGGGAGCCAGATTCTCCAACCCATTTTCAAGATGCTAACTTCCTTGCCACCTGTGTGTGAAGGCACTTTCCTTACCATAACATTCTCATCCCTGAAAATATTTTCCCCTCTAGCTTTGGTGAGCAGCTCCCCAGGGCAGTGGAGGTGGTGTGGGGACACGAACTCAAACAGGCTGTTCTTCCTGGGAGGAAAGGAAAGCAGAGCACCAAATCATTGATCATCACAGCTAAGGTGTGGGCCCTGGCGGCAGGGCTGGAGTGAGTGCAAAGCAGCCTCACTAACTGGGAGGAGTACGTAGCATGTACTTTTGCTTGTCTAGCATTTATCTATCCAGGGACAGGATTAAAGTTTCATGATAAGAATGCATCCATGACTGACCTAGGGGTACATACACATAGTTTTATTTCAGACAACTGCCAGGGCACTTAGATAACAGAATGTAAACTCAGAGCTAGAGCATGCGTGATGGCTTGGGGGGGGGGGGGTGAAGGCACTTGCTTCCAAGCCTGACAAACAACTCAATATCTGGACCTTATGTGGTAGAAAGAGAACCACTCCTTCAAGTTGTCCTCCGATCTCCACATGAGGGCCACGGTACATTCTCTTTCGCATTTAAGCATGATCACACTCTCACAAAGATTTAAAGGTTTAACTTGAAAAATGAGAATAAAAATAATCTCGGAGCCAAAGCCAGTCTGCATCCTCCATCCCCACAGCTGCTCCCTCCTGCACCAGGGGGAAGCCCCCATGAGGAAGAGGTTCTCTGTGCCAACAGCATCTACCACCCCACACACCTCCTCCAGGCCTGGCCCCTTGGTATCACTTACCACATGATAACCAGCTGGACAAAGTGTTCCAGTTTTCTCTCCCCCTTGCAGGTGGCACATGTCTTGTTCCCCCTCCCAGAGCACGTACTGCATCTGTAGCCACAGTGAACAAGGCTCGGTATTCTTGTGGCTCCCAGAGGCCCCTGCCCCTAACCTTCTTCAACAGAAGACCCCCTTACTGTGATGGCATATACCTACCCACCATCACCCTCCCTCCCCTGACAGCTGAACTCTAGTATCTCCTTAGAAGCATACCCTTCCCAAGCCCAGCCCACTCTGTTCTTTGGCATTTTGTTTCCACCCTCTATGGTCAGCTTGGGATCTCAGCCTGGCTGATGACCTTATTCCATTTCCCTGGCAACACTAAGCCAACACAAGCATTGACCAAGTCAATGCAATGAGATCCACCTTAGGGCACTCTTAGAACTCTTCAGGAGAGTGTCCTTTCTCACCAGGCTGCTTAACCTGGTCCTTTCACCACTCATTTGGTGACACCTAGATTCAGCTAGACCTGATGCCATGACAGAAATATATTCTTAGACTATACAGTTGTTGGACCTATAAACAGTACATTGCCACAGCCAGTTTGAACTGGGACATTTTACCTAAAAAATGAAATAAACTAGTGTTCTAATCTAAAAGATTCTTTACTAGTCGTGGAAAAGGTATAGTAAAGCTTGGCAGGTGAGGCTTGAGCATTAATCAATCTAATCTTGAGCATTTTTATCCCTTGTAATTTTCTGTTTCCCTTTAAAGGCTTATAAAGAGTTACAAGACATCACCACCACTGTATGGAAGGCCTCAAGAACAGAGATGGGATGTTCTGGTTTGTTTAGTCCATCAACAAACTTGCTTAGCAACCCCTGGAACCAGGCCCTGCTCTGAGGTATAAAAAAGGCTTTGCCCAGATGCCATGCTCAGAGTTTAAAATCGCCCTTCCAGCCAGTTTTCCTTAGAGCTCTTTTACACACACACACACACACACACACACACACACACACACACACACACACACACACACACACACACACACATCTCCTCACACCTGCCCTACATACGTTTGATGACTTTCTAGCATGCTGGGCCTGGAGATAAGGTAATCCACACACAAAGTGCAAGAGCATCTGACCAGCACAGATTATGGAAGTACAGCAGTGAGGGACGGGGATCCATGCCCTTTTCAGCTGCATAGCGACCAGAAAGAAACCTAAGAATAGAGAGCCTTCCCCAGCCCACTGAAAGCCCACTCCTACCTGCGCCTGCCGGAACCAGAACACATATGGCATCTCCGGGGCTGTCTCGCCTTCCGCTTGGTACCACTGCAGGATGAACACCTCACCTGTGGACATGCCCAGACTCAAGGGTTATCTCCCAGAAGCTGGGCCCACCCAGCCCCATGACCCTGACGCAGGTCTCTTCCCCCGGGTTTGTAGTTTGTGGTATATGGCCTGAGGATTGGTGGCTCTGCACCTGTGGCGTGCAGGGTTCCAAAACTTCCCACCCCAAAGCCCGAAGACCTGCCTCCAATTAAGTGTCTGAAAGAAGACAGGAGCGTAGTGACTGAATATGAGAGTGAGGACAGTACTCTCACTTTTTTCAGAAAGTACCCAGGTGTGGCCTCATGACATTCAAAGCAAGCTCGCGGAGAAGAGGGAGCCAGAGAAGGGAAATCACCACGCAAAGTGGGGAAGGGGGGCTGCAGCCACCACAGGAGGTCAACAGCAGGAGCAGACATGGAAAGGGAAGAAAAGCCAGGTACAGTGTAGGACCCACAGTGAGCAGGTGAGAGGCGAATGCCCAGCAGGCCCCTGAATGGAGGGAGAGACAGGTGGGAGGGCAAGTCATCAATGTGTGTCTGATGAGTAGACTCAAATTGGGAACTTTGGCTTGAACTTCTAGCCTCGAGAGCCAACAGATTCTGTCCTTTGCAACCCCAAGATGTTTTGGTAGGCTACAGCAGCCTGGGTAGATAATCCAAGCCTCTCTACCTCACTTCCCAAGCCCTCTGAACTTCACCTCTCTGTGTCCACTTCCCTGGGCTCACAGCCATCCTTCACAGAGGAGTCTGTCACGAGTGACTGGCCTCACAGTCAAGCAACCACCAACCATCTCGGGTCATTCAGCTGTACCCTCTTGCAAAAGATCATCCAAGCTGGGATTGTTGATGGTATACACCCCCTTGTGGAGGAGTTGGGAAGGTCACAAAACTCTCACTTCAGTATCCAGCTACTCTCTTCCAGTTATATGCAACTCTACCTTCAGGAGGCACTAGAGTGCATAGATCTGGGAAGAGTAGGAAAGGGGTACTCCATATATGCAGATATGAAGCCCCTCCCCAACTGGATAACACATTTGAGGTCAGGTATGCAGGAAGGGTATTGCACAAATTCTATTTGGTAATATAATACAAATCTGGAGACAGATATTGGAGGTAAGCTGAGATATCAGAGAGACAGAGAACAAATCAAAGCCAATTCTCACCCAGCCAACTCTTCTGGCCTGTTTCCTGCATCCTCTGCCTCCAAACCTCTCTGCCCTCAGCGGACAAAAGTAGCAGAGGAAGCTGAACGCGTCTGTTCTCTCCCTTCTCCCAGCTGTCTTACTTCCTGGTTCAACTTTCTTAAAGTTAGGATTAAAGGTGTGTGCCACCACTGCCTGGCTGTTAGGCCTTGGACTCTCAGAAATCCAGACAGTGATGAGCTTATAGGCATGAGTCACCACTCCCTGATATTTATGGCTTGGATCTGTGGGTGGCTCTATTCTCTGATATTCCAGACTATTTTATTAACTATACAATATATCACTCCAGGAGGAACATCTACACCCCTGTTAGTAATCCCCAGAACCCCAATACACTCATTAGTTCTCCAGAATAAACTTTGAAAGAATTGTGCCGGGGTCTGTGGTTGGGACCTTAGGAAAAAGGACAGACTTTTTTCCCCTCTTTCCTTGGGAAGGCATTTTAGCACAGTCCTAGGACCCATTCTTTTACCGGGCACAGCTCTATGCAGATCCTCAATGCCTAGGAAGAGGAAGGTGAGAAACTTTTAAACTAAACCATCAAAGCCTGAGGGTCACTGGAGGCATCCATTCTGGCTGTCCCTGTCACAGATAGGAAACTGGAGACTTAGAAAGGGAGATGACCTACCTGAGGTACAGGGAGCCTCTACTCCCTTACCTAAGCTACCATCATCCCTATGCCCACCCCAACATTCACACAGGATCACTTACTCATATGGCCCACCCATGACTCACCATGCTGGCCCCATGGCAGCCACTGCACTTGTAGCGGCCACGCCCATGGCATTTGTGACATTCCTGGAAGAGAAGAGTTCTCTTTGAGTGGAGGTCCCTTAACTGGTCCAGAGAGCATGCTCTCATCCTGAAAGCATTCACATAGGGCCCAGAAAATGTGAAAGGCTCCTGCATTCTGCTTGGGATAGAGGAAGCAAAGAAATCTTAGAAGGCTTCATTCTCCCAAGCCCAGAGTATCATGAAAAAATATAAGGAATAAAGGTCCTTCCAAATAGCTAGAGAGTCAAGGGGGCTTTGAATGCCACCCCAAGACCTCATGTTAGAGCATCCCCCAAAGCCCAGCTCAGGCTTTCCCACATGCTAAGTTGTGGGTTCTGCAAGCCTTTAACTAACTCACATTGTAGCTTCCTGTCAGACTAGATCACAAAGGCTGATGGTGGCTGCATCAGCGGCTCATTTGTGTGGGCCTTGAGAACACAGAAAATAGACAATGTTTTTGTGAAAGGCAAGAAGCTGCCAGACACTGTCACTGAATGAAAACAGTTTCACGTCATCTAGAAAGGAGCGAAACACTTTTGTGACCTCTTCTGCTCCATATCTGGTAACTGTGAAAACTCATGGAGTCAAATTAACTTCTTAAATCAAGTGTTAATGAGAAAACAGACAACTGTCAGATAAGAATAGAGTGAAGTTGTCTGTCAACCACCAGGTTTTCCACACTTCCTGCTAAGACAGATTTCTATACAACAGACAGACATCCAACCTGTTCTCCTACTGACATCCAAGGAAAAGCTCATTGGAGTGGGTGTTTGTGTGGGACTGTATGCTTGTGTTTGCACACACACGAGAAGTTCAGAGGTCTTCACTAAGTGCCTTCTTCAGTCACCCCCACCTTAATTTTCAAGACAAGATCTTTGTCTCTGACTCTGCAGCTCACCAATCTGTCTGGTTAGGCTGATGGCCAGTGAGGCCCAGAGGTCTTTCTATCTCTGCCTCCCTGATGATTGGATTACAGGTGCAAGCCCCCACACCCAGCTTTTCACATATGTGCTGGGAATAAAAACTTGGACCCTATGCTTGCTCAACAATTTACCCACTGTATTCCAGATGTTAGCTCACATCAGTTTCATTGAGTCCTTCATGTCTCTTACTCTCAAGCAAAAACCACACAAGTAAGCATGCATGCTCACAGCTACCCTAGGAATGCTGTCACTCGCTATTTCCAGCTGGTGATGGTCCTCTTACTATGTGAGTGCTGCCTCCCTAAGATGCATACTGTTCTTCAGTTGGGTTTTATTTATACCATGGGTGTGACCTACCTACCAGGCTGGGCTTGAGAGAAAGTCTGATGAAGCAGGGAGAAGTAAGAAACAGACTTAGCAATATGGATGATACAATCAGGCATTACCTTAACCAGAGAGGAGTGAGGCACTTGGAACTTTCTGGTGTCTTCCTGAAACATTGGAGGCACCTGGACTTTCATATCCCAAAGTCTGGGAGACGCACCTCTCTGTGGTCCATCCACTGAGTGGTCTGACACAGAAAAGTTATGAGGATAATAAATGGTATCAGGATTAAACTTTTGTGTATCCATCAAACAAACCATCTTCGGTGTTCCTCATGAGCTTGGGGCTGCAGAAGAGTGTGCACAGGGCCTCCTTGGCCTCCAAGGCTCAGCACTTTGGACTTAGGTTTGAATCCTACCTCTGCTACTTCCCAGCTGTGTGATTCTAGGAAAGTGATTTGACCTCTCTGGAATTCAATCATCTCATCCCTAGTGTGGGGTTAAATAATGGTCACCTAGCATGTAAGATTGCAGCAACAATTAAATTGAAGAATGTAACCCCCTCCCCCCCACACACACACACAAAGACAAGCATCTGATTCAACATTAGTCGCTGACACAAGTCCTGATATAGTTCACTCACCCCAGCCTTGTCCCTTCCAAGCAAACTAACTCCTAACATTTCACTCACTGGTGACTGGCTGAAATGTCCACTCGCTGACTCTGGATTCACTGAAGGTCTCTAGGCGGTACTGCAGATAAGAACACCAGTGCATCACAAACAGTGCCCTTCCTGATGACAATGCTATGTTTCAAAAAGATGACGCTTCCACCCACATGGATTGCTGGGAATAAAAGTGTGATTAAGCCCTCCAGGATCCCACCCAGTGCAATTCCAACTCTCCATGAAGTTGCACAGGGGAATCACCTACAGGAAAATTTCTGTACAGAGCATCACTCTGTACAGAATTTTATGGTGCACGGAGGCCCCAGGTTCCGTGTTCTAAGCAGCCCCTTGATCCATGATCAAATCCTCCTTAATCCTTACACGTCCTTACACGCAGACCTAGAGAAGGGACCTTGGGCCTCATCTGACTCTCTCTCTCTCTCTCTCTGCCCCCCCCCCCCCAGGAAATGGAGGCTTACAGAGGCCAGCCGCTTTGCCTAGGTCACGCAGCTGCAAGCTGCCCTTTTCTTTCACTACATTAGGAACTCTCTACTCTCAGGGTTTGACTTCAACTGACTGTGTCTTATTGAAGGAAAAGTTTGACACTGGTAAGTATGGTCTGAGATTCTGCCCCAGGGTCCTGTGGATGCAGGAGACAAAAGAACCTTCTAGGGTCTTAGTGTCAGGGGTGAGAGTTCCCCCAATTGTAAGGCACAGGCATGGCTTGAGAGACACAGAGTTTAACTAGGGTCAGAGAAATAGTCTTTCTCAGCCAGTGACTCATGGAAGGGTGCCAGGAGGCCCAAGCTTCTGGTCAACAAACCTGACTTTTAACACTAGATCTATCATATCTAAACATAGGTGTTTGGTCTAGGCCTCTCCTGGTCTCCAGTACTATATTATGATGGACAGTGGGGGAGGCAAGGTCTGACATAGACTCTTCTGCTTCCCACAATGCCTAGTGCGCATGAGGTTGTCAATCATGATGAGATTCTTATGTTCTTATTATTAGAATAGGGAATTTATGAAAGAGACTGTTTGCATGCACGCCCAGGATCAATGGCCCCGTGTCCCCAGGCCCCAGGTATGGCCTCCCTACCCTGCAGAGGGTTTGCTGCCTCAGCTCCTGGATAACAAGGTTGCCAGCAGCTGCACTGCTGTAGCAGCACTGGGAGTTGACGAAGCTGAGCAGAGCCTCACGGGCCACCTCCTCGGTCACCACAGGGACTCTCCTGGGAATAGAGCAAAGGAGCAGAGGTCTGGGAGGGGCCTGTGGGCTCACCACAACTGGCCCTTTAGTGTGTAGGGGAATACTGAACCCCAAAGAGAAAAGAATCCTAGGCCTTACTGTGTTGAGGCATTAGTGTGGGAGACATCTAAACCAAGGGGACCACATGACAGGATGCCTAGGGTAGGTAGGACATTCTAGAAACCCACATTAGCCCAAGTTTGGGGCTTAGGCAAAAGGCTAAGTTGTGAATTTTTAAAAATCTCTTGAGAAATAGAGCTTAAAGGAAAGAATGATGATGAATTAGGGCTGACAGTTTCCATGGTTACAGATGAGAAGTTAGGGCTGACAGTTTCCATGGTCACAGATGAGTGAGGGCTGACAGTTTTCATGGTCACAGATGAGTGGCTGATAGTTTCCATGGTCACTTGGCTCCATGCTTCTGAGCTCAGGAGAATCCTCTAGGCAGGCCCCATGCTTAGCCACAAGGTGCATTTAGAAAGGGGCCTTGCTGTATCCCTTATGCACAGAGTTGGTTAGAACCTAGAGCTCTGTGACAAGTCTTGTCAAAACCAAGAGGGCGTACATGCCCCGCCTCCAGATAGAACCTGAAGATTTCAGCAATAGAGACCCAGAGTCAGTGTTTGAGCAGTATGAGCCAGACAGGCATGTGTCTACTGAGTCCTCAGTGGCAGGGCAAAGGCTGGGATGGAGATGGTGTCCCCAGGGGGTTTTTCAATGGCTGAGGCAGTGTCAGAGCTGAATGCTCCCAAAGAGAGCTCCCATGGGACAACAGAGGTATGTGGAAACGCACTGAGACTCACCTGTGCTCTAGGACTGAGGACCAAGATGCAGGCTCTGGGGACCTCCCCAGGGACCCCAAGGATGGAAAGAAGACCTGCCTTCCTAGAGGAGAGGGAGGAAAGACATCATCCTGAAGATGAACAGTGTTGGTACAATGAAAGAAAGGCTGCCCTTGTGCTAGTTCAAGGCCAGCCTTTGCTATAAAGAGAAAGAAGAGGAAGGAGGAAGAGGAGGGAAGAAGAGAGGTGGGATTATAAGTTGTAGAGGTCTTGCCGTGCCTAACATCTCCAGATCCTATATATTTAATCCAAATGCCAAAATCATATAAAAATTACATATGTAATGCAGCTCCAGCAAACAGAATAAGAACTTTAAGACTAGCATCATTTGCTTAGCAGAATATTCAGGGCCACAGAACACTGTCCACTCTCTACCAATCCCACCTCCCATTTCTCAAGACCTCAGAAGAAATAGAGCTATCTCAGCTGACCTGTCCACCACCCCCAAATCAGCAAGAACCCTTGGAAGAAGCTGTCGGGAACCAGGACCACTCTGACTCACCACGCCCTTGAAGAAGCCAGTCATAGCTAGGCAGTGCCTCCAGGAACTCATCAGGGGGCATCATGGGACTCTCAGCCTCAAAACTGAGGTCATCCATACCTGCCATAAAGACACAAAAGGGGCAGTGCCAAACTTTGTAGCAGCCAAGGAGACACGGCAGACTCAGCAGTGACTTCAGGGAAAGCTGAAAAGTGAGGGTAGGTACACACAAAACACCTTGTTCTTTGAGGAAGGAGACCCTTCCAAACCCTAGGTTGGGCTGAGGGTGTGGCTTAGTGATAGAGAGCGTCCCTAGCATACACAAGTCTGATCCCCACTGTAGGACAAACATCAGAAAACCTTCTAGAGTTTTAATTCCACCAAAATTAAATTCTATGGTCCATTCTTTCTAGGTTAATATGAGCGGTGAGCAGAATGCTAAGCAGACCTTGCTCTCCAGGACAGCATCCAGGCTGACATGGATGGCAGGGCTGAGGGTTGCTGAAGATTGAAATGTGTAGGTGGGAACAGCGGAGGGAGAAAGGGAATATCATGAAGGCTGGCACTCTCTCCCTGCCACCGCCACCCTCCAAGTTAGGAATGCCCTTCCCCAACAGTGAGACAAGCTACCTGTACCTCTAAGGCTTTTTCCCCCTAAGATAGAGAACATAGAGAGGTAGGTTTGTAGCTAGAGAGCGCATCTTTCTTAGTAGGAAGAGAGGTGGCTGTAATATAAAGTGGCAATGTCCCAAGGTCTTCCAGTGGTTTTGCTTTGAATGAGTTTGTTGGTTTAAAATGCTTAGCTACCAAGGTTAGCCACTGTCTTCTGTAAGGAGGTAGGTAAGAGGGATTTGGACTCTGTAGGTTTAACAATCTCAGTCTCACTTACTGGGTGTCACCACTAGCATGAAAGCAGCCACATCCTGCTCCTGGCAGCTGGAGGTCAGGGCTAGCTCCTAAGCTATATCTTGCCACCTGCCTTGGATTCTCACATGCCAGTTTATGGAAATATTCATCTCCAGGAAAGGATGGGGGTCAGGAAGATACAGGCTGAAATGGGGTCTTTCTTAGCCAGGGTCTGCATGCATCCATCCACCACAGTTTCCAAGAGCTCAGTAAAGACCAAGATCAGAGCTGAGAATACATAAGTCCCAGAGTCAGAGAGATCAAAGGGTCATCATAGCTGTGTGTAGCAATGGGTCTGGGCTCTCCACCATGCCATACCCTCCTAGGTCTCACACATATTTGTGTAACCTGTCCCCCCCCCCATCAAAATAGAGTGCGTCATATTGGTGCCAATATAATGAGGCTGTATGTGATAGATTCCAGCCCTGAGTATGGCATATAAAAACCACTCTGTCCTTGAGCTGAACTGGGTGTGTATTCCTTTAAACTAGAAAAGAACAATGAAAATGTCAAGTATGGAAAGAAAGGCCACTTCTGTCTCCTGGGATGGCCCTGGCTGTCAGGCAGTCTTGGGTCAGCTAGGGCACCAAACTCCATCCCTTGAAAGGGAGACAGAGAAAGGCCATGTGGCTTCAGTGGCCTCTTAGAGACCAAATAAAACAAACAGGAGGATGAAAAGAATGGAAGGTGGGTGACTCAAGCCCTATCCATCACTCCGGAGCCACCCTGACCTCTGTGACAGTCCTAGTACCTCAGTGCTAAATTTATGTCACCATTCCACCCAAACAAGAAAGGACTCCAGGTTGACCCCCAGAAAGGCACATTTCCTGAGCCATAAGAGGACTACAACAGGAGCACGGACGTCACCTGCATTGTGCTACACTGTCTCCAGGGCATTGGAGAGAGTTTGAGGGCATCTGTCTGGCTGAATGCCTCACCCTGTCACACACGGTGCTCTCTAAGCTCACACAGGAGTGGCCTTCCCATGCTATGAGACCGCTGCATTTCTCCATTCATACAACAGTAAAATGAGGCCCAGAGATTCAATGTGAGGCCACCAGCCCACACAGGCAGAGCAAGAAGAAGTGCTCACAGCTCAAGCCCTGCCTCCATGTCCCCAGGGCCTCGGCACCAGTTTCCAAGTCTCCAAGCAATCTGCTGCCGAGATTTGCCTTGCAAAGACAGATGGAGAGGTGGGGTCGCTGCTTGCCAGCCACAAGCTAATTTTCTTTTGTCTGAAAAGAATTGTTCTTGTAGAGGAAGTCAAGGTAACAGAGAAGGCCTCTCATCTTTCCCAGTGCCATTCTCTCTGGCTCTGAACCCTTTCTGTCTTAACAGTGTGATCCCCTCCAGAGCACCAGGATCTCAAAGTACATTCCTCTGGAATACTGAGAAAAAAAGACGAGGCATTCAGTAGGCACATATGGGTGTTATGTGTGCAAATAAATAAATAAATAGATAGATGGATGGATGGATGGATGGATGGATGGATGGATGGATGGATGGATGGATAATAAATAAATAAATAAATAAATAAACAAACAAACAAACAAACAAACAAACAAACAAATAAAAAGGACCATATGTGTATGAGTTGTGGCCAGAACTTCACTTAGGCATATAAAGAGACATTCAGACCTCTCTGCCTCCAGATCTCCCATCACAGCCCTGCCTCTGAACCCCTCAGCTCTCTGTTTCAGTCCACGGAACCTTGGAAAATAAAGTCCATAGAGCTCACTCAGCTGAGTTACCCAGCAATCTGGAGGTAGAGCTTCGCTTTGAATCCAGATCTAATTTGCTAGCCTAACCAGTGGAAAGGGAAATGCCATCTGTAAAAAGGCATGAATTAAGGGGAAAAGATGGCACTGGGTATGTAAAGACCTTCGTTCCCAGGGTCCATGAAGATGTGCTTGACTCACAGACCTTTCTAGGATTTCCATACAAGTGGTAAACCCCTCATTGCTACCTACAAAGCAATTCAATGACACTTTACCCTCATGGTCCTCACATTCAGAACTCCTGACTCAATTTTCTCTTACACCTGGAAAAATTGATGTTTGGAGATATTGTCTTGGTTCAAGACTACATAGTCGATCCAAACCAGAACCAGGACTTGACAGATATTCCCCATTTCTCCATCTGCTGCTGCCCAAACCACCCCACACTGCCTGTTCCAACTTAGGAAGAAAACTTTCTTCTGTGTTAACATAGCTCATTTCCTCTGAATCCCATTTCCTTTCTTAGGTTTTAAGCAGCCCTCCAATCCCATTGTGTTTCTGTCCTGTTGGTGACAGACCAGGGTCACCAGGACTGTGACAAGCAAGAGAGGTATGTGAAGACTGGCAGTGACACTGTTTGTTAGCTGCATCTAAGAATGAGGCAGAAAAATCCTGAGGTTCAGGCTTCTATTTGGCTGTATAGGGGGAGGGGACCACTGTCACCCAAAGAAAGGATAGAAAAGAGGACAAACAGACGTGGACAGGGTACAGTAGAAAGGGAGGTGTCCTTGAGGTAGCTGTGCATCCTTCCCATTGTCCCAGAGCACACAGAGAGGCTGTTCGCTGCCTCCAGCTGTCTTTCCCAAGCGGAGAGAAAAGGAAGGAACTGTTCCTCAGGACAGGGATGCTAATGGAAGGCAAGTGATAAGGTACTAGATCTCGCTCAGTGCTGGCTGCAGAGGTGGCCCGCTCCATCCCAGGCTCTACTCACAGTCATCCTCACTGTGGTCCCTGTCCATGGTCAAGACTTCCAGCCAAGTGAGCGTCTGTGTTTCTGAGAACTGAGGTTCCAATCTGAGGGACTATCCTAAGCCCCTCCCAGCCCATTGTTACCATTCTCCACATAACAGAGGCAAAGCCACCATGTGTCCATCAAAGCAGAGTCCCACCCTATGTCTCAGGTCCTTGAGTGTCCCATAAGAGCCCTTCACTTGCCAAGCTAGAGACCTGGGTCCCTGCTGCATTCTGTGCAGGGCACACATATCCTGCCATTGTTCTCAACCATTGTTCTCAACTAAGAATCAAATCCTCCACTGTTTAAAACAAGCCCCAGTGCCAGACCACCATGCCACTCCATGCACAGAAACAGGCTTCTAAGTCCTGAGGGAGCACAGGTAACTGGTTAGCAAGAATAGGAAACTACCCCTCAAGGGAGAGACCACATAGGTGCTCAGACTGGCTGGGATCACTGAAGTCTGGGCAGCAGTCTCTTGGAGCAGGAGAGTACACAGCACATCACAGCCAAAGCCAGATCCCCACCCAGGATGCATGGGTCATCCTGATTACCATTCTACTTACCCCTTGGAAAGCATCTGTGTTGTTTATGGGGGTGTGGTTGGGCTGTAAGTCAGGAACCCAAACATTCTGAGGCAAAGCTTACCAGTGAACTGAGCCCCAGGTCTCTCTGAAGTGTGTGTGTGTAAGTTGGTGGGCGGGTGTATGTGTGTGCATGTAGGCATGTATATAAAGACAAAGGACCATCTCTGGTGTACAGCCTCAGGCACTGTCCACCTTTTGTTTGAGGTGGTCTGTCATGGGCCTGGAACATCACCGTGCAGGCTAAGCTGGCTAGCCAGAGACACTCTCTCTGCCTCCCGTCTCACCATCACTAGAGTTACAAGCTCATATCACCACATCTGGGGATTGAACTCTGGTCTTCACGCTTATACGACAGGTGCTTTACTGCCCTCTGGAGACTCAAAAAGATCCTTACAAGCCTTTGGCAGTGAAGCAGAAAATTCTTCATCCCTTACCCCTGGAAGGCAATCCCTCCTCTAAATATTGACCACCAAAGCTGGTCTCTGACTGATAAATGTAGAGGGCTTGATCCCATTCTCCTCTGTGGCCTTAGCAGGGCTTCTTCTGGGGCTGGAAATATCCCTAACATGCTCATGCTGCTCTCCTTGGCCTGATTTGCCTAGTCCACCAGTATTCAAGGAGATTTATCATGACGCTCCTTAACCAAGACAGAGTTGTAGTTGCTCTGGAAAGCCTGTGTTGGGTGGCCACAAGGCCTAAGAAGTAGCTCCTGTGATGTGTGGGCTCCCTTCACTCTGCCGCCTTCCTCATGCTTACTCACCATCACCCTCAAGAGAATGCCAGGGATCCGAAGCAGAAATGCCACACAAACTTGATTTGAAAAACAGACAACTTGTCCAGTGGCGCATGCTTTTAATTCGAGAAATTGGAAGCAGAGGCAGGAGGATCTCTGAGTTCAAGGCCAGGTTGGTCTATAGAAACAGTTCCAGGACAACAAGGTTTATACAGAGAAAACCCGTACTCAAAAACAAACAAAAATACAGACAACTCAGTCCTCGTAGACGGGTAGGAGTGCCGAGGTTTCTCACTGTGAGAGATACAGATGTTTATCTGTGCAGATACAAGAGTAAAAACAGCTCTCTGAGGAAGGAAAACGGTCTTTGTTCACTGAGCAATGATTACAAGCCAGGGGAATGGCATCAGTGGCTGCAGAATGACCATGGGTCTGTGTGCTTGTATCTCTGTGTATGTGTGTAAGCATGTTTGAGTTTAAGCCTGATGAGTGACAGGTTAACAGACAGGTATACAGATGACAGACAGATCAATGACAGCATAGCGGTAGCTTAGTTATAGTGTCTCACCATTTTATCTGGGGTGTTTTATTCCGCAAGCCGTTCTTGCCTAAACTCCTTTGGCATTTGAAAAAAGCGGCCGTAGGGAGTGATTTCAGCAGCAAGCAAGAAGGAACAGAATATTAAATAGAGCTGAGTATTAGGAGTCACAGAAATCTCAAGGCTGCAGAACTGTTGGTAACTGCTGTCTTTCAGGAACCAGGAAGTACTGGACAGCAAGAGAGGCAGTCCTTTGCTATACCCTCACCCCTACCAAGCTTAAGAACTCGTAATAGCTCTTAAAACACATGGTCAAATGGGGGTGTATCTCAGTGGCAGAGCTCTTGCCTAGCATGCACGGGGGAAAGAGCTTCAGAACCTTCTCATCTTGCTTGGTCATTAACAATAATAAAGGATCTGTGTACAATAGCATGTCTGAGTGAGTTAGAATCAATCACACCCATCACTATGTTGCTTCTATGCTGTGAGCAAGGGCAAGTACTGCCCATTCAAGAACTCAGAGCTGTACCACCTCCCGCCAGTATCTCAGGGTGGGCAGGGTGGGGAAGATCACTACCAGTATGGTACCAGCATGGTAAAGGCAGCTCTTTAAAGCTCTGCCACTCTTCCGGTATCACAGCCCCTAAGTACCCAAACCCTGCTGAGTTCTCCCTGACATCTCATACCAAGCACCTGAAAAACACGCCTCACAAGCTGCCTCCTCCCACGGGTTGATTTCTGAGCACCTTGTTCCTGGAAATCAGTTCTGAGTAGTGTCCTCTGCTCAGACCATGGATCTCAGGGCATGTCACAGCAGCCTAGAAACCAACCCAGATATAGGGGCCATTGTCTCTTCTCCCTGTCCCAGGTATTTGGGTGACAGCATAGTAGCCGTCTAATGCTTAAACCAGTAACAGCACAGCAACCTGTGGCTTCAGAGCCTAACTATGGACACTGGTTTGGAGCAGTGCCTGCCTAAAGAACAGAGCATGTATTGCTCAGCCTGCCCGGTCTTACATAGCCAGTCTCCTCCACCACTGTTAGCACTGCCCACTTGCTCCCAGAAACTAAAACCTCTACAGGGGGTCAGACACCTGCCTTTCTCCATTCAAATGGTGACCACCGGGCATATACCTGAAATTTCTTCTTAGTCCTTTTCCTTGGGGTGGACGCAGGCTCTTATTTCTCTTTAGGTGAACAGGTGTCAAATATGTGAATCCAGGCTCCTTCTGGGGAGCCCTGATCAAGCCCATGTGAGGGCTTGAGTCGTAGATGGTTTTACAAGCCCCCAGGCAGTTCCATCTTAAGCAGTCTCTACTAAAGAACACCAGCTGCAGTCAGCCAGATTGATATAATACGCTCACTGAATCCTTAAGAGTCTCTTCAATACATAATCAATAAAGATGTGCCTCTACCCACTCCAGAAACTGAGGTTGGAGGATCCCTACAAGATCCAGGATAATCTGGGTTAGACAGTCAGTTCTACGCCAGTCAGGTCTACAAAGCAAAGACCTTGTCTCGAAATAAACAAAATGAGTCCCTGGAATCAAGGACTTTTTCCTGAGGTTAGTTCACTCTAAGTGGGACTTTCTTTAGCTAAGATGAAAACGCACAGAAAGCTAGGAGCTTAATAAGGTCCCCTGCTTCCAGCCCCAGGGTTCATCCTCCGTTTCCTTCCCCAAGGCACAGAACTAATAAGCCAATCATCTTTACAACAGAGCTGAGAATGGGTCATTTTGCAATCATGGAGCATCTCCCCCCAGTGCTCTGTCACCCTGGGGAAGGTGAAATTTGAGCAATTCTAGGACTTTCAAAAATGACACATCATTTTCTGTCTCACCTCTTCTGACCCCATGGTGGCCCCCAAGACTACCTGAGAATTTACCTAGAATTTCATTATTCAGGGTTCAGCTGTTGGCTTCCTGTGCGGACAGGGAAAAGGCTCAATTCTTGTTAACAATAAACTGTACGGGAAGATGGTGGCTGTGGTTACATAAATGTGTTTTTCTTTATTTTTAAAAGCACATGTAACATTTCCCATTTTACCATTTTTATGGGTACAATCTGGTATCAAACTGATTCTCTAGGGGCTAGGGAGATGGCTCAGAATATCTGCTGTGCAAGTCTGAGGAACTAAGTTCAAGTTCCCAACACCCAAGGAAAATCTGGGCATTGCAGAGCATGCCTTTAATTCCAGCACTGATGAAGTAGAGAAAGAGCTTGCTGAGCAGCCAGCTTAGCCAGTTGGTGAGCTCACACACATACATGCGAGGACACACACGTGTGCATGCACACACACACACACACACACATACATACTGAGATTAAGAACCACTGAGCCCTAACTCCCCCCACCCCACCCCGGGCATCCTGACCCACTTTTTGTCTCTGTGTTTCAGCATTCTGAGGACCTCACATGCATGGGATCATCTGCTATTTGCACTGCTATAACTGGTTTAGTTCACTTAGCATGTATTTCAAAGTTCATCCACATGTCTGAATCATATTCCACCGAGAGCACGGACTATGATTTGCCCATTTCCCATAGATGGACACGTTCACTGCTTTCTCCTTTAGGCCACTGTGAGGAGTTGCTAGGGACATGAACACACCACATCTCTCTAAGACTCCACTTTCCATACTACAGGGTAGGTACCCAGAACTGAAACTCGGGGTCATGTGCTAGCAGCATGTTAATTTTTTTTCCATATGCCATCTTCTTCAATAGTTGCTACACCATACATTCTCACCAGTAGTGTGCAGTAGTTCTGCATTACCACCATCCCTCGCTACCTTCTGTTTACATAGCACTTAGAAATTTACAAATTCCCATTTAGTCCATTTGACATATAAAAGGTTCAGAGAGGTTGAGTGCCTTGCCCACAGTCACACAGCAAAAAGTCCAGCTGGAGCCTCTGGGATCTGTGCCCCTCCCCATCTCTCCACACGCATGTCTTCTTCCAGGGGCATTCACTGAGCTTCTACTGGCTCTGCCTCATGTCTTTTTAGATTCACCCAGAGCCTGGCGGGAGCCAACAATGCCCAGAAAATGGTTTCTGCTTGGGCCTGGAATCCACGATAACATTGTTGTTGGCTTATCTGTAGACTGGCACATGGAGACCATGGTGCCCAGGACAGAACCAAGACTGGCATGCAGGAAAATGCTTAGGACACAAATAAGGAATGGAACTAAGTGGAGTATTCCTGCCTCACTGCACCTTAAGGCCCTCCTCTCTGAGAGCCAGGCAATGTAGCACATCCTGCAGGCCCAGGTTGCAAGTTCCTAAGTGCACAGGAGGAAGGGGGACAGGACAGAGATAAAGGGAAATGCCCCAGAGGTGATTTTAATCTAAAAGTTAACCACAACCCTGTGAGGAAGACATCACTCTCTTTAGAGATGAAGGTCAGGATGTAGCTCTCAGCTTCTGCCCCAGTGCCTGTGCCTGCCACCTGCTCTCTGCCCTGATGATAATGGACTGACCCTCGGAAACTGGAAGTAAACTACTTTTTATGACAGTTTTCATGATCATGGTGTCTCTTCACACCAATGGAACAGTGACTAAGATGTTCCCCTGTGTGCCCCATCTTCCCTGGATCACTGTGATACATTCTCACGGATCTCCCAGAGGTTGCACGCTCTACACAATTCTACACAGGGCACGTTAACACTGAAAATTGCATAGTGACTGTGTTCTGTCCCATTCCCAGTCTGACTTGGGAACAGGGAGTCAAGCTCTGTGTCTTCCCCTATAGCAACTCTGTCCCGTCTCTCTCCTGCTCTTCAGCCCTGGCAGCCCCCACACTGCTCCTGGGCCACAGCAAGACCACCACAGAGCCTTCAAACATGACACCTCCTCTGCCTGGAACATACTCCCTCACCTCGGCAAATCATGATTCCGACATCACCTGCCCTGTGAGACTGTCCCTACCTTCCAATGAAGTTTCATCTAGCACAGTGGTTTCTTTTTACTTCATAGATAACATCTGCACATATTTATGAGGAACATACAACATACACACATGCATATGGTATGGGCTATTTGTGGTATACACATTTCAGTATAAGTACTCAGTATGTGCTGCTCCAGTCAGGGTGGCTAGTGTGTCCTGATGTGTCTCTTCCATCATTTCTTTGTGTTTCAAGTCTTTGAACCGCTCTCTTCTAGATCATCATAAAATATACATATTATTGTGAACTATAGAGACACTCCCCCCTCAGTGCTGGCTGTCTCTGTTGTAGCTAGACTAATCACCCTCCCCCTCCCTCCCTCCCTTCCTCCCTTCCTCATTCCCTCCCTCTCCCCCCTCTCTCTCTCTCTCGTATGTAGCTTCAACACAATAAATTGCATGCTGTATTTCCCTGTTTCTAGCTTATTTCACATCTCAATGCCCTCAGCCTCCATCATGTTTAAAATTGGACATCCATCACCCCAGCACTCACTCCTTTTCCTCATTTCCCTTTTATTCACAGAACACGTTTATCTATCTTGCTGTTGTTTTGTTTAACGTCTCTCAGAACTCTGTGATGGGGTCGTAAACAAACAAGAGAGGAACCAGATCTTCTGTGTATCCACTTAGCTTCCTCCCACACATTTGGCAACCTGAACAGGACCCAGCAAATATCAGCTGCTCTACAAATCTGTGATGAACAAACTAAGTACATGTTCAACATTATAATGCAGGGACCTTATCTTCTTAGCACTCTGGACTTACTTCCGAGCTGCCTTCTGCAAAGATAAGCTTTGTGCTTCCAATAGAGTAAAGAAAAGAAGAAAGATTACTAGTCACACTAAGCGTCAGTAAGTTGCTGTCTCTAGAGATTATCATTGTCAACACTCAGTGGGATCTCCCAGTTGCCCTGTGCAGAGAGGCAGGGGAAGTGAGACATGGCCAAAGCTCATCTGGGAATAGTGTAAGCTCTGCCCTGAGTGGCCTGGAAATTATCCATAGTGGCTCTTGTTCCGTTCATGGCCATCTCTCACATCACTTTCCAGCAGGTCACTGCAGAAGCCCAACCTGAGTCCAGGCTAAACCTAGTTTCCACAGCTCTGGCTACTGTCTTCTCCAGGCTAGAAAATGGGACAGGGTCTCATGCGGGGGTTCATTGCTGGCAAAGAGGACAGAGTGCTTGTCATCAGAAAACCAGAAAGGCTAATCTCATAAAGCAGTAGGCTGCCTGGCAGTCATTCTTCCCACGTCGCCCTGTCCCTCCATTCCTCTCTCCCTTCCTACTAATCAGATCCATTTTTTTTCCTCCAAAACCAATTCGGAATTTTAAAAGGCCAGTCTATTTGATTGCTGAAATTTCCAAACACAAATTCAATTTGCTTTGCAAGGCACCATCAGCTTTCACAGACATCACCAGCCAGCCCTGCATCTGCACAGCAGTTTCCAACATAAAACCTTCAGGTCTGACATGGGGAGCCATTGCTGCTGTGGCCTTGGATGGTATATAAATATAATAAATATAAATAAATATAAAATGTTGCCCCACAAGCTTGACTGAAAGTTTTCCCATCCACAGAAGGTGACACTATTTTTGTAGGATGGTAGAAACTTTGAGAAGCAGGGCTCTAATGACTGGGTGTGTCCTTGGGGACCACATACTGTCTTGGTTCCTTCTTGTATTTCCTCTGTCTGCCATGGAATGAGCTCTCTCTCTCTCTCTCTCTCTCTCTCTCTCTCTCTCTCTCTCTCTCTCTCTCTCTCTCTCTCTCTCTCTCTCTCTCTCTCTCTCTCTCTCTCTCCTGTCACCATGATGCTTTTCCCCACCGCAGGGCCCCAAAGAGCCAAAGATCATGTACTTTACTCTGTAACCAGGAGCTTAAAAAAAAACAACAACAACAAAAAAAAACTTTTCTCTCAAAATCAGTATTTTGGCCATGTCTATGCAAAAGTAACTCACCATGGTCTCCAAGGACCTCAGAAAGCTCTAGCTTACCTACTTACTGTTCACATAAGAAAAGAGTGGGATTTACCTGGTCACCTGGCTGAGAGCAGCCAGCTGAAGTACTGTTTCTTCCATGACATACACTGAGCATGATGTCCCAGATGTAAAGGACTCAAGGCCACCAAGTGAGATGAGATGCAGAGGACTAGGGGTCAGGTGCATCTCCATTTGTTGTTATTACAAGCTTTCTGTCTTTGCAAGGACTTTGATGGGGACAGGGGCTAAAACTTAACATCAGCCAAGGTCTCAGGAAGGTGTCCCCAACCCAGGAGACTGGAAGGGGCATAATGGAATCTTTTTACCATCTTGCCAGAGAATGAGAAGTATCCCTAGACCATCTCCATGGAGACGACCAGCTACATCTTGGTCCCACCCTTTCCAACCCACCTTTCTGCTCTTCTAAGCAGGAGGGGTCACTCCAAACACCCTGGTGAGGTGGGAGCCAGAAAGGGTTGGACTGAAAGGGCCCATGCTGGAGGAGATCCTGGGCGACTGAACCATCACTGTTGTACTCGGGGTCCAGGAAATGCCTCAAAGCCATCTCTTTTCTCTGCTGAGTCCCAGACTCCATAGAAGTACCCGGCTCTTTTCTCCCCTGCACCCTAGGGCCTCAGGTGCTTGATGAGAGTCAGGGAACTCTTCTGAACCTAGAATGGATGTGGACTTACCAACTTTTAGAGCCAACTGCAGATCTTTTGTGTGGCAGCTACTTTTTCATAGCCTAACACTGATGATTATAATGCCTACCCACCTACCAAAACTCTGTCTTTTATTCCTACAGAGGTGTGTGTGTGTGTGTGTGTGTGTGTGTGTGTGTGTGTGTGTTCATGCACACATATGCACACACACAGGCACTCATGCATGCATGCAAGAGCATACACACACACATGCACAGAAAAATAAGAGAGAAGAATTAAAGACAGAGTCTTCATATTTCTGCACTAGAATCTGAATAATTCAAATTCAAGTTACAAATCCTCGATGGTTTCCTGTCATCCTTCCCTGCCTTACCCTTTATGTTTTCCTCCGCCCCCAAGTTCTTGGCTACACACCACTTACTCCACTTGTGCATGCCCCTGGCACTCTCTCAGTCACAAGCCAAGCCATATATGTGCAGTCTCTCTACCTTTGTTCCCTCCCTATCAAATTCATCTTCCCAGGAACTTCTCATTACCCCTCCTCTCTAAGAACCCTTCTTTGATGTCCACGAGCAAAGCAAGCGAATCCCTTTTCTGTGGGCTGCTCTCCACAAGCCTGTTCTCCATGGATACGAGCATAGAGCTGATTAATAGCCTTGGGGATATATGAGGGGGCATTCCTGCTCAGATTATGATGGTTTCTCTTTCTCCTGAGGACCAGCTGTTTGTATGGCTATGCCTGCCTATGGCATCTCACTTCCAGAACTAGCTCAATGTTCAACTGCTATAATCCCAGCAGTCTGGGAGCAAAAGCAGGAGGATCTAAGCTACAGAGTGAGACTCTGTCTCAAACGATACCAACCAGCAGCTCCAAATTCCAATTCAGTGTTTCAAAAGAAATAGGTGGAGAAGGAACTGAGGAATTTATTTGTCATCAACCTCCGAGTGTACACACACCCATGTGCATGTGTAGCACATACCAAAGAGCCACAATGGAGATATCATAACTTGCAACTCAACTCAAATATGCTTTTCACTAATTCTGGCCACCCTACTTCCATATATAAATGAATATGTAAATCCATATGAGGGTTTGCATGTAAACTAGAATTTCTATAAAGCATAAATGAGGTCATACGAGAAATACTGTCCAGAATAGTTTGTTGAAAAATCAAAATATATTATGAATATTTCTATGTCATTGTGTCTACTATATAATAATATACATATTATATACATTATATACAGGCATGTCAATTTTGGTGTTGGTTTTGTAGCAGATTTTTTTGCCTTTATCATATACAAGCCCTGGGCTATATCACAATTAAAAAAGAAAAATATATATCTTGTTTACAAACACATTCTTACATGTAATTATCATCTCCTAGTCTATGACACTTTTTATTTTTCATAAATTTTATTGTAACATAACAGAGGCCCTGAAAACACACAAGTCCTAAGATAACTTGATAAGTCTTCACACTCACATGACCAACACTCAGATGCAGAAAAGGATCTGGCCAGGCTGCAGCCTCTTCCCATAGCCTGTCCAGCCACCCTATCCAAGGACAACTTTCTGCTGACTCCAAGGCACAGCATACACGTCTGTCTGTCATTGGCCTTCATGCTGCCAGAGGCATAGGGCAGAGAACCACACAGTCTACTCCAGCCTCAGACCAGGAGTTTCAAGATAGAAACCAATTTTCTCACAGTTCTGGAGACCAGTGAGAGGTAAGGGGGCCAGTGTGGATGGAGTCTAGTGAGGACCAAAGTTCTGGCATGCAAAGAGCTGTCTGCTTGCTGGGTCTTCCAGCCAAGCAGAAAAAGAGACAAAATCAGAAGCAAAGAAGCAGAAACAGTCACAGATTAAGGATACAAATCTTACTGGGATCCTTACGGCTGCATCTCACCATGATTCTTTCCCATAGACCCTATCTCTAAATACCTTGAGGCTTAGGGCTTCACAGATTCAGCTCTAGCAGGACCCTCTGATTGACTCCCTTGGCCTAATATGATGTGAGAATCTCTCATCATGGCTCTGTCTCATTTTTTTTTAATTTGTTTTATTTGGTTGCTTGACTGGTTATTGATTGGCTAGCTGGCTGGTGAGTTGGTTTGTTAGTTGGTGAGTTGGTTAATTGTTTGTTGATTGGTTAATTGAAGGTTGGTTGGTTGGTTGGCTGGTTGGTTGATTAGTTGGTTGGTTGATGGGTTAGTGGTTTGGTTGGTGGTTGGTTGGTTGGTTGGTTGGTTGGTAGGCTGTTTGGTTTCAATGGTTAGTTGTTTGATGTTCTGTGAGACAATTTTCTTGTACACTGTAAAGACTTGTTACTTGTACTGATTTAATAGAATGCTGATTTGTCAGTACCTAGAAGGGAAGTAAAGGTGGGGCAACCTGGCTAGGGGATTCTGGGAAGAAATGCCGACCAAGCTCAGAGGAAGCAAGATGAGAATGCTGCACTGAAGAAACAGTACCAAGCTACATGGCTAAACATAGATAAGAATAAGGGGTTAATTTAAGACGTAAGAACTAGTTAATAATATGCCTGAATTACTGGCCCAGCAGTCACTATAATATTAAGCCTCCAAGTTAAATATTTTATAAGTGATGAAGGACTGTGGGTCCAGACCTTGGGGCTAGTTGGGACCAAGAAACTTACAACTATAGTGTTCTGATGTCAGACCTTACTCTGTAGCCCTGACTGACCTGGAACTCATGATCATCTTCCTACCCATCCTTCCAAGTGCTGAGATTGGAGTCATGAGCAACCATGTCCATCTTCCACTCACTCTGAAGACTCCATACTATCCTATCTTAGAAATGTGCCATGATGTATTTATCTCCTCTCCTCTTTATGGATATCCACCACCTTGTTTCCTATTATTTCCTATAAGTGTTATGATCTTTAACAAACCATGAACATATGTGCCTTTCCTTAGAGCAGACAAATTAAGAACAACTGGCTTATTTTACAGACAGATGTTGCTATCTGGGTAGCAAGGGGGGTTTGATTAATGAAGTGGGCAGACTCCTCAAGGTCATCCCCAAGAGCACAGGGCTGGCAGCACAGGGCCCTGACTTCCATCCCTACCAGGCTGGCTGACACACCCTTCTCTGTTGTATCTTATTGAAAACTCTGGCCTGGGATTAAATACCTATCTTCATTTGGAACCCCAGGCATGTGTGCAGACAGTTTCTAACAGGCATCAGAGCTGCCAACTTCTGCAAAGGCCACTCCATTCCACCTGTTTACAGCAAGCCAGGCCACCTAATCACTGGGTCTCATCACCATTCAGCGTCAGTCCCTAGAAAGCAAGAGGCCCCCAGCTCTGCTAACAGGAATCTCCTAGGCAGACAGTCACAGACAATGATTTCAGAACTGTATTCTGTTCTTTTCCAAGCACAGGGTGCTGGAGAATTTTTAAGAACACCCCCTATCCCACGTTCTGTTTTATTTCTCCACTGCACCATTTTGGCACAGAGGAAATTGAATCAAAATGACTCAGGTTTGAGTTCACATGGGAAAACTTTACTCTGTAAGGACAGATATCCACTATGGTCCACTCCCTCATGCATTTCTTTCTAACTAGCTGGTCTCCCCAGGAGCAAGATAGCCTGAGAAGAAGGCTGTTCATGACTCATGACCTTTCAGAGTCATACTGCAGCCTTCCACTGGATGTCCCTTCTGCCTCCTTGATGACCTGAACTGAGTCCTCTATGTCCCCTAGACATCAAGACCACAAGGCATTTCTTTCCCTTCCCTTCATTTGACAAGCATAATTTCAAATTGCCCAAGGAACAAGAATTAGATCCAGGAGTTGTGGACTGCGTGTTCAGACCATAATGGGGTGCAGTGTCCTCGGGTGTGAAATGCAGTTGAACCCTCATCTTTCAGCAAAAGTAACTGGTGCACTATTTGGACTAAAACTTAAAGTATGCCTCCAGTGATTTCAAACTCCCTCCAGGCTTCAGTGTTCAGCCTCAGTGATGAGGCTGACTCCTGGCCAGGGAAGGGAGACCTCTAGAAACTCTTTTTTCCAAGCTCCAAAACAAGAGCCTGGATTAAGATGCAAAACTGATTCTCACCAAGCTTAAGCTGGTGTTTGTTGGTTTTTCCAGCAATCCATCTCTCTATTCTTGGTCCTTTTGGTGACTCCAGGCCATAGCTAGCTAAAGAAGGATGAGAGGTAGACATTCCATTCCTGTTTCTGCAAAGGTCCTTGATATCGGGAGACACCATGAAGAGTAAGGAAGATGTGCTCCTTACTATGTTAGGAAAGATAAGGGGCCAAAAGCTTCGTACATTTTTCGTTCAACTCTTATTACATTCTGAGGTGAGGCTTTAAATCATGCTCAGTTCAAAGGTCAGGACTAAGGCATAGGAGGGAAATGACTGTACCCAGGCTTCCCAGTAGGACAATGGTAGAGACATGATTAGAGCATATGTCCCCTTGTCCTCCCTAACTTCTCCAACCCCTCTCTCACAGAATTTACCATCTTCAAGTCAAACAGAATCAATAAAGTATCTCTTCCTTTCTTGACTATAAATTCCAAGGAAGTGTCTAATAGTCCTCTGTACCCCTCACACTACTCTCAATGTCTGTTGAATAGGTGGGCAGATGGAAAAATAGATGAATGGACTTACAGAAAGACATATATCTGGATAGATTATATATGTGGGTAGACAAATGGAACCGTGGATGGCTAGGTAGACTGAAAAGTAGATGAACAGATAGGTAAAAGGATAGATAAATGGGTGAGCGCATGAATATATACATATATACATATATATATATATGGATGGGTTATTTATATATGGATGGTTAGATGGCCTGACAGATGGATAGACAAGTATATGGGTATATAATTAATCCTATGGGCAGAAAAAAGGCATTGAAGACTTGAAAGAAAAAGACTGACACAGAGTGGAATAGAGACTAAGATCAATCCTCAAGAAGGTCTCAACCCAGAAAAATGACTTTATGGGTACAAGATGTCTTTAGCCCTGAAATGTCACTTGTAAAGACAGGTTGTGACAAAGGCCAAATGAAATGATGGCCCTATGTTGTAAGTGGAATGAGCTTGGGAAGCAGCCTGGGGAAGGAGGGGTGTGGGAGGCTATGGCTAGAACATTCACTGAGGCACAGAGGAGATAGATGATTAGGAGGTGGAGGGAACAAAGGCTAACCACAAAGACCATGCTTCTGCTCTGCAGGTTTCTGGAACACTCCATTCCCCTTAGTCCCTTAAAAAGTAGGTTAAGTGACCCCTTTCACCCTGGAACACACTGATACTACCTATAGATACCCTCACACGGTGGGACTCTACGCTTCTCTTTCCAGCTGCCAACAGGAGGTGGCCAGGACCCAGACACCCTCATAATGACTTAATCACACTGAATCCTCAAGAGGAAAGCTCAGGGCCAGAGTCAAGCCCATTGCTATGAGGATTTCTGAACACCCCTTGCTTCTATTCCCCTTCGGGGCAGGCACTGAAAGTGTCAAGAAGGGCATAGACTCTACAGTGAGTGGCCAAACCGCGCCCTAACTGGGTGAACCTGGATAAGTCATGTCATCTCCTTGATCTTCTGCTTCACAAAGGAAAAGTGAAATTGTCCATCACAGACATTTCAGGGTAAGCGACAGTGAGCAGAAAGTCAGCACAGGGCCTGACATCTGTGACCAAGAGCCAGCACTAGTACAGGCTAGCTTTTATCCTTGGTATGTTAGGGAATAAAATAAAATCCTTACTGCTTCTTGATTGAGCAGTTTATATGTTCTCCAAGTTTTCAACTAGGGGAGAAGGAGGACATGTGGCCTCTCCTCCCTCTGACACCTCCAGGAGACCCATGTCCACTGGGACTAACCACTAACCTGGGTGTGGGTTGGGTAGGGTACACTCTGAGACTCCGTGACGCATTCTTGGGCTCCCCAGTGTAAAAATAGCTTTTCTTTGTTCGTCCTGGACACACACCCACTGGACTGGCGGCATGCCCACTGGACAGGCAAACGGTGGACTATTTTAGGCTGCAAAAACAAGTCTGTGCCAAGCCCCAACCTCAGGCCCCCAGAAAGTGGTATTAATAGCCCACTATCTCATTCTCCCTGGTCAGAAAGAAAAGAAAGGAAGCAGTTCTGTGGCTGACTAGTCTTTGTGTCCCCCCACATTCCCAGCTGACAATGCCCATGACGGGACACTCAAATGTCATACTCCACAAGTAAAACAAAACACACAAAGACCTTGGTTGTCATAGTAACAATAGCAACAACAAATTGTTCTGAGGTGTTTCCGCTGGCTTCCTACTGCTCCTATCCCTATCTCAGGGGTTCGTCACTCTCTCTGGCAAATTCCTCATGCTGCACGTCATGCTGGGGTCTCTTTTCTATCTGCTTCTAATCTGATTTATTGGTCCCTCAACCTTCATTTCCATCTCCTTTCCATTCTCCTAACTTTCCCATTTACATGTCCATCCTCTGCCAAGTTTTCCTCAAGATCCCCTTACCCAGAGTCGGGTGGTTCTCTCCTATCCAATCTCCTGTCAAATCCAGAGTTCATGAACATGGGACACCTCAACACAGGAGACCCATGGGACAGAAATGTCAGTGTTTATCCTGTGTCATCTCAGCTTGATGCTCTGATGCTTTCTTAGACAATGGTTGCTCTCAGTCCCCTGTGAGCACTCATAGGGCTTTTCTGCTCTACGTCCCCTAGGCATAGAATCAAGTATCCATCTATCTACTCATGAGCTATTCACCCACACATCAGTATATTAAATTATTATAGGTTCTCTGCAGTGAATAGATACAGAAATTGGTGAGACACTTTTGCATTTACTTTTTTTGGGAAGACTTGAACAAACATTTTTTTTGCTCCAAATGGGGCATCAGTGGTAGAATAAGTCTACTCAACTCCAACCTGATAAACCAACATGTTTACTGGGCTTGCTTATAGAGCACAGATGAGGGATTACTTAGAGCAAGGTTGGTGACCCCAAAGCATTACTGCAAACTTCACTCTCTTATGCATGATGACCTCATGGAAGCCACTACATGGAATTCCCCCATCCTTCCAATGAGTCTTCTATTTCCTATATCCTCCAGCATTTCCCAAGATAACTTGCAACTGACAGGTATAAGACAGGAGGGAGTTGTACTGGAATCCCAGGTAAGGGTTCTGTGACTCTTTCCCCTTCCTTCTTTCTATGGAGAATCTCAACAACCCCTTTATTATCACCATGGACCTAGTTATTACTGCACAGCTCTCTTGCTGTTGCTGTTGCCAGGACTACCAAGTCAAAGTGAATTCTACCCCAGGAGGTCAATGGTATGATCATGTTATGCCCAGGGGAAAAAGTCATATAAAAACAGATTTATGCAGTCGGAAGAGGGAAATGAAGGAGAGATTTTTACTACAGCCAATAAACAGTATGGAAGAAAAGGTACTGAGGGTCATAGGCATCATCCCAGGAGGGGTGACACCAGCACTTGGTCTAAATGACAGAGTGGAAGTTAACAGGTGACAATAAGAAACATTCTTCAAGTGTGAAGACAGCCCTGGAAGCTCTGGCATACTCCCTCTTCTCTTCCTCTACATCAGGTCTAGGATAGTCAGGCTCCACAAGGAAATGTGACATCCAGTCAGGGTCACAAAGTGTTTCAGGAATGTTACTGCTTTATTAAAGGACTCAGGTCTGCGTCTCAGCACCCACACTGTGCAACTCACAACTACTAGCTGTAACTCTAGGTCTAAGGGATCCAACTCTGTGGTGGGATTCAGGTGTCAGCTGATAAGATCCAAAGACGCTTATCCATGGTCCCAGGCCCCTGAAGGGGCCATGGAAACCCCATTGAAAAGGGGCTTCTGGGACATGAGGCTGCACTGCCTGGTTCCTGGCTGTTGGAGAGAGAGGATCGGAATCCATCGTCCGTCCATCACTCGTCCACCGTTCCAGACTCCAGTTCCTGCTCAGGTGCTACTATAAACTGTTACCTGTGAGTGTTGGTTTATATTTTAATAAATATCTATCCTGCACTGGTGCCTTCTAAGTAAACTTCGCCTACACAACTCCCTGGTATAGCCTTGTGCACACAGGGACACCTATATGTGTGTGGCCATGCACACACACACACACACACACACACACACACACACACACACACACACACACACACAAATAAAATTTAATTATCTTTTTTTAAAAAAGCATTTGCTTTCATAGGACTGTCATACATGGGGATACAACACAGTGTGGTTATCCGGCTGATTACAATGGAAAGGGAGAAAGAAAATGTATGACAAGGCAGGAAGCAGGGGAGAGACCCGTAGAGGGAGCAGGGACGTGCTGTCCTTGGACAGACAGTCTAGCTCTGACCCATCCATACCCTGACATCACCTTCATCCAGCCTTCCCAAGAGCTTCTCACACTGAGAAAGGGAACCAAGGGAATGAGCACTGTGGAAAGGATGAGGGGTGGTCTAAGGAGGGAAGGACCACGCTGTCCAGACCAGCTAGCCATGTGTCCCTGGCGTCTGTGTTTCTGGATTGACCATGTAATCTACCCTTGGCCTCACACTTCTATGTCAGTACTTAGTTCCCTCTCTCCCAGCCTCCTTTGCCTGGTCTTGCATCCACCAACACCCAATGCATCTGTGAGCCAAACTTAGAACTTCACATTTTCTCAGCTGCCCAGAAAGCACACATGTCTTTGGCACCTGTATTTCCACACTTTCTCTCTGCCTTCTTTCCCTCTGCTCCCAGCCACTTTACAGCAATTTAAGGCTGGGGATACAGATGATTCATCTTTAAAAGCCTGAGAAGCTGCCTCCCTTAAGTCAGTCACAGAACCTGTCAGCACTGTGAAGACGTGACTGCTACCAGTGAAAGCTCACACATTCATCAGCCAGGTCCATGGGCATAAGCACATGAGATTGTCGATCCAAGATGGAAGACTTTATTACTTGTGGAACAGCAGGAGCCAAATCATTAGCATTTGGACACCAGCTCCCTGAGTCCACAGGACCACATATAAAGGCCAAGAAACAATTTCATGTGCATTGCCGAATGTTGCTGCAGAGAAATGCTGAGCATCAGAAATCCAAAAACTTCCTAACTGGAGGTTTGGACTATGTGAAATCATCACCCAAGGATGTTTGCTATGCACAGTGTACAACCAAGGACAGAAAGTGTCTTTACTAACAAGAAGTAAAAGACCTGGGAACCTGCCCTCCTGACAGAACTTGATGGGAGACACCACGGGTCTGCTCTGCACTCCTGCAATGCAGCATCACCATTGAGAAGGAAGGATGCCTTGAAGAAGTCCTTCCTAAGGTCTGCCTGCCTTCCAGAGGCTGCTATCACCCACAGTAGCACTGCTGTCCCTGATGACAGAAGGAGCCATTAACGTGAGGTGGTCAGGGAAGTGTACTGTGTTCACCTTTGTGATTAACTTGAGCAAGCACACAGCAAGTACTAGGAATAGGAGCAACAGAGAAAGGAAGGAAGGAAAGGAGGGAGGGAGGGAGGGAGGGAGGGAGGGAGGGAGGAAGGAAGGAAGGAAAGAAGGAAGGAAGGAAGGGAGGAAGGAAGGAAGGAAGGAAGGAAAGGAGGGAGGGAGGGAAGGAAGGAAGGGAAGGAAGGAAGGAAGGAAGGAAAGAAGGAAGGAAGGAAGGAAGGAAGGAAGGAAGGAAGGAAAGGAGGGAGGGAGGGAAGGAAGGAAGGAAAGAAGGAAGGAAGGAAGGAAGGAAGGAAAGGAGGAAGGGAATGAAGGAAGGAAGGAAAGAAGGAAGGAAGGAAGGAAGGAAAGAAGGAAGGAAGGAAGGAAGGGAAGGAAGGAAAGAAGGAAGGAAGGAAGGAAGGAAGGAAGGAAGGAAGGGAAGGAAGGAAAGAAGGAAGGAAGGAAGGAAGGAAGGAAGGAAGGAAGGAAGGAAGGAAGGAAGGAAGGAAGGAAGGAAGGAAAGCATACATGGAAAAGAGTGGGAAGGGTGTGTGCAGATCAGAAGGGTACCCAACAGAACTCCAGCTGTGAAGTCAGATGGCATCATTACCTTCTCCCCATTACATGGACCACATAGGCAGATGTCATTTTCTGCACCACTGATTCTGGTCCCCATGCCAAATCATAGAAGAGATGGGGTGACATCCATGTGGCTGAACATGACCCAAGGCTCCAGTAGTACTGCATTGGGATTAATCATTGTCCACTAAAAACTGAGATGATGTGGATTTTTTCTTTCCAAATGTAAAATAAGTACCAGGGTCATTGTCAGACTATTATTCATGATATAGGGTAGTAGAGATAGAGGAGGATCTCTAGAATTATCCTCACAAAATACACACACACATACATACATACATACATACATACATACATACACACACACACACACACACACACACACACACACACACACACACACACACACACACATATAAAGCAGCCTCTCTAGTGTCTAGCTTGGTGGGTCACATGCCAGACACTGAGCCAGGATTTTACACAGTCCTACCTAATCTTTCCCATGGACAGAGACCATCTGTCCCACATTCTTTGTTCTATCAACTCCAGTGAGACTCTGTGAGAACTTAGGGGACTGGGAAATGGTTCAGCCAGTATAGTACACAATCATGGGGATCTGAGTTTGGATCCCCAGCTCTCAAGTAAATGCCTGGTCTGATGGTGTGTGTTGCAATCCCAGTGTTGGGCAGGCAAGGACAAGAGGATCTCTGGGGCTTTCTGTCTACCTAACTTAACCAGTTGTGAGCTCCAGATTGAGTAAAAAACTCCATCCCACAGATATGCTGTAGCGTGATTCCAAAAGACATCCCAGTGTTGGCCTGTGGCCTCCACACTCATGTACACAGCTGCACATATGCATACATCCCATGAAGATGTATGTACACACAATAGAGAGAAATAAACACAAAATGCCATGAAAATGAAAAAGAAAATTGAGAGATTCTTTGATTATTTTTTTTAATTTCAAAGTATAGCTTCTCACAGAAGGGCTTAAAGCCCTTCAGTGGAGACTCTTGGTCCAGGACAATGCAGAGTCTGCTGCGTGGGGTGCTCTGGAGGAGGCACCGTCCACATCCACACTGGAGAATAGTCTATCAAAAAGGGAGAAACTGGTTGTGACTAGTTGGAGCTAATGGAGAAAAGGAAAATGAAACAAGAGAAATGAAGACTTGGGATGTAGCTTGGTTGGTAGTGGCTTGCCTAACATTTATAAGGCCCTGGGTTTGATCCCCAGTAGTACATAAACCAGGAATATGTGATGCACATCTTACCCCAAACCCCAGCACTCAGTACAGGCAGGAAGATCAGGAATTCAAAGTCATCCCATGCTACATAACAAGTATGAGGCCAGCCCGAGACACATGAGGACCTGTCTCAAGTTTTAAAAAATGAAATGAAAAGAAGGAGACCTTTAAAAAGCAAATGGGGAATGAAGGTTAAAGAAAGGGAGGGATGGGAGGGAAACAAAATGTCTGGCTGCACAGGATTGTGGGTCATCATTTCCCTACCCTCAGGATCTTAGCACAGTCTGCTAAAATCAAAGTCTGTAGAGAACCCAAAATTTAACACAGTTTGCCCAACCTCCTTAATTAGGAAAGTGACAGTCTGACTCAGATATGAGCCTAAATAAGAAAAAAAAATGAATCTCTTTATCAAAGACCATATGATCTCGGAAATATTGCAGTGATCACAAAGGGTGTTCTCTGAATCATCAAGTCCAAACCAGACAAACAACACCTGCCTCCTTTAATGTCACTGAGAAAATTCAGACAACCAAAATGTCACCTGGTAAGGAAATGCAAGGCTATGGTAATTTTAGAGGAAAAACACATTCTCCCTGCAAGAGAAATTGTATTTCTTGTGCTCCAGGGTTTGCCCTCTTTGGTCAAAGTGGTCACTGAGGAGCTGAGAGATAGAGAACAGCTAAGAGACACTCTTCCAGAGGACCTGAATTTAGCTCCCAACAACCACTAGGCAGCTCACACCAACTCCAACTCCAGCTCCAGCTCCAGAGGTTCAGACACACCCTCTTCTGGCCTCCATAGGCACTGGCACACTTGTGATTCTCTCTCTCTCTCTCTCTCTCTCTCTCTCTCTCTCTCTCTCTCTCTCTCTCTCTCTCTCTCACACACACACACACACACACACACACACACACACACACACACACACACACGTCGCACAAATAAATGAGACTCAAGGGTAAATCTCTGAAGAAGTCGGAGATATTAGAGAGAATAAACACCACAGTCAGATCTTACCCAGCTGTCTTTCAGCTTTTTCAGCCTCGCTTCCCTTGGTTTGGCTTTCTCTCCTGTGTTTTTATCCTGTCTGAAATACCCTTTTGGTAAATTAAGGCGTGGCCCCGCCACTGCCTGCTTGATCAAGCAATAAATATTCATAGTAAACAGTATGATAAACATTATGATATTTCTATCTACCTTATCTATGTTTTCTTTGACTGGTTTTAATATCAAATCGTCTAACAAGAGGTTACAGTATGACCAATCACCCCCCCCCCCATTGCTTTAAACCAATTCTCTTTAAAAAAAAAAAAATGATTTACTTACCGATTGTTGTCTGTTGATGATTCAATTGATTGTGAAGTGGGACAGCTACTTAGTGTGATAGCAACCCAAGGAGGGGTCCAAAAAGGAAAAAGAAACAACCCACCAGAAGAAAGAGGCCACACTGTCTGAAAGACTTACCCAGATGAGAGTGAAACGGAAACACGTGGGGCTGGTCTGCCTAAGGCTGGAGGCTAACCCAGAACAGAAAGCCTAGCCTCTAGTAATTACTCCTCTGGCCACGTGTTGTTCTGGACAGCAAGTGCAGTTTTTTGGGTAGGGAGGGGAGGAATTCGTGCCCCATGTTGGGTGCCAATTGTCACACGAATAAATGAGACTCAGGGATAGATCTCTGAAGAAGTCAGAGATATTAGAGAGAATAAACACCACAGTTAGATCTTACCCAGCTGTCTTCCAGCTTCCTCAGCCTCGCTTCCCTTGGCTTGGCTTCCCCCCACTCTATGTCTGCCTTAAGCTTAAATACTCTTTTGGTAAATTAAGGCATGGCCCCACCATTGCCTACTTGGGAGCCTAGAATTCCTTCTATAATCTAAAGTGACCTTGACTCAGTTGGGATTAAGGGTGTAGGTCACCACTCCCAGGATACTCCCTGTGCTGGGATTAAAGGTTTGAATCGCCACTCTCTGATTCTCCTAGACTGACTGTGGTTAGAGCTCTGGGACTTCTGGAGCTTTTACTAACCCCTCACATAGACTGTGGGTAGATTCCCTCTGATATCTCAGACACTTCCGAAGCTTTTATTGAATAGAGAGAGAGAGAGAGAGAGAGAGAGAGAGAGAGAGAGAGAGAGAGAGGAAAAAAACAGAGAATGTCTAAGTAAAGCTAATAAAAGCAAACCTTCAGTTGGAAATATTCGCTGACAAAAAGTAGCAACAAGCAGAACATGTTTCCTTACATTCAGGAGACCTAAGGAAGTAATTTACACTCCCTATCTCCAATCTGTAAAGCAAAGTGTTTTCTATTCTATTTTTGTTTTTGTTGTGGATAAACTATTTGTCAGTAGTGTAAGTTTAAAATCTAACGTGAAACTCTAAGGCTCCTAATCCAAATGGCAACTCTTAACTATAGAGAAATTCACTGAGGTATATAGTCTTTGGGTCTGGTTAATTTCAATGTATTATTTGTCATTTACAACATTTTTTATAATAAAGTTTTTTCTAATCTTTTTAAAAGGTGAATTGTATTAAGTCACCTTCTTGATTAGGGCAAGCCTGCTTCCAAGAATACCTTTGGGAAAACTGGCAAAGATGGAGGGCAAACCGGGAAGGAATTCCCTGCAGGAACTTAAACGTGCTTTTCAAAAAGTTTGCTGCTGCTGTGACACAATGTCCTAGACTGCATCATTTCCTACGAAAGAAGTATAGCTGGGTCATGGTTACACAAGCTCAGGCAGCCACACCTGCAGAGGCATGGGTGCTGCTTCATCCTAAACTGAAGCTGCAGGAAAGAGAAGGCATCCCTGTAGGAACCCAGCTGAACAGTCACCAGATCTGATCATTAAGCCTCAAACCCCACGACCTACATGCCTCTCACTAGGTCCTGCCTCCCACTGCTGCATGGAGAATGATGGAAGATTTTACCTTATGAACTCTTGGAAGCACACTCACAACACCGTATTATTGGGGAAGGGCCGTAAACATCACCAGCTCTAAACACAATGCATGTCTATCGTTCATGCAGTGTGCCTATAGAAAAAGGTGGTTTGTCATTTCTCACCTTATGCAACTCTAAGAGATGGAATAGCTGGTCATATGTCACAATCTCATGGTCATTGCATTTGAAATCTCAAACACTCTACTTAGAAGACCAACTCTCCTGGACTAGGCTCCCAGTAGCAGATGCTTGAAGGAAATATATAACTGTGAGAGGTTTAGGAGACACTTGGAAATGATGAGGACACAAGGCAAGGGAAGGGAGGGTGGAAAGTGAAGACGGTAACTAACCATCCCACCATGGGAGCTGCCCTGCAGAGCTTCATGCCCAGGTCCTGAAGCCATGAGATCCAAACTCCCAGAAGTCACTTCTCTCTGTGACTTGGAACAAAAGACCCAGGATTGTGAGCAACCTCAGTCGGGTTTTCTGCCTCACCAACTGGGAACCAATTCTTCAAACACATGTACATATAGAAGAGGTTTCTCATTCAGAACAAACAAAACTAAATGTCTTAATACTAATTGACAGAAATTGGTAAAAGTCCATTAAAATTGTTGGAAATTTGGCAAAATCCTAGGCAAAAATCCATGTAATGATGATGTCTTATGAAATTAAGCCAATGACTCAGACATGAATTTTTAAAAATATTTCTTATAATTTAAAGCATCATGTTTTTATAAGGAAAAATGTTTGCATGTCCAGTAAGAGCACTAAAATTCTTAACTTACGATGATCTTGATTCTAGGCCAACCTATCAGGAGCTATTTGATGGTGCTATATGGTATACAGCATGCCAAGCACAAAGCACACATGTGTGATCAGAACCAAGATGCCGTGGACTCTCATGATGTAACATGACAGAGTACCACCAGAAGCAACCGGAACTTATTACCCATTCTGAATTAAGTTGGTCACTGAACATTCAGGAACCTTTCACTGTTGCCCAATTTTTTGTAACCCCCTCATTTAGTTCTGTTACCCCAAATGGAGTGGTGACCCACAGCATAACAGGTTGAGTTTTAATCATCTCCATACAAATTACTTACCACACCTATTTCAATGTAAGTGCATGGGAAGAGTCACCACTCTATTGTTTATGGGGGAAGATGGGCTATGTATGTTCAAAATTGATGCAATTTTTTGGAATAATTATAATCAATGATTTGTTAAATATGTAGATGTGGAACCAACAGGCACATAGAGGTGACTGTGTAGGGCTGTATGTGTGAGTGTGTGTGAGAGTGTGGTTTTGTGCACATTAGTTTAGTGTCCTTGGAAGTCAGCAGAATTGGGTAGGATCCCTTAGAGCTGGAGTTAGAGGCAGTTGTGAGCTGCCTGTAGGTGCTGGGAACTGAACTCTGGTAATCTGCAAGAGCAGTGATTGCTCTTAGCTGCTGAGCCATCTCTCCAGCCCCAGAAGTCACATACTTAAACACCTGAATATTCCCAAATTAGTCAACTCCAGCCAGGTTCACATCTCTGCTGGCAATAAAGACACTGAGTACCTAGGATCAACTAGCAGGGGTTCCCACAAAGGACCTCTACAGGAACAGGGTTTTCTCAGTGCCAGTCTTCACTGAATGCCAGGCAATGACAAGACACCTGAAATCTTTTCTTAGTTTTTTATCCAAAATGTTGAACTTGAACCCAGCATTGCACAGACAGAATCAGAAGCCATGCAGTCTTTCCCCCCTCACAGAGCTCATCACTCTTTGACAGTGCTTCACAGTATTAGCATGTGTGGGTTCTAGAGCTCTGGGGACACAGCTGCTCCTTCAGTGCAGCATAAACACAAGCCATGAGCACACATTTCTCACAATGGTGATAAATGAACCTCGAGATTTGATATTTTCAGTGAAATCATCTTTTCAGTCCTAAGCTGTAAAATGTGATTCCAGGTGCTCTGATTTTATAATTTACTCCCAATCAAAGTGTTGGCAATACACAGGTTCATGGACTTTACAAATATCCTCAGCATCAAGTTCTCATTATTTTTTTTTCCTGATAAAAATACTATTTCAGACTGTTTATGTGACCTAGGTGGATTCTTCATTCACTCTTCCAGTTTTAACAGCTTCACATTAAACACACACACACACACACACACACACACACACACACACACACACACACACACACACAAAACCCTGCACTTCACTGAAGAAATGAGAAAGGCACAATGGAGGGAAGAAGGGAGGGAACTACAGACTATCTTTCAAAAGTTTCTGCAACTCTGCAAATGGATGGATCTAGACAATATCATCCTGAGTGAAGTAACCCAAACCCAGAAAGATAAACATGGCATGTACTCACTCATAAGTGAATTTTAGACATAAAGCAAAGGATAAACAGGCTACAATCCACATCCCCTGAGCAGCTAGGCAATAAGGAGAAACCTAAGAGAGACATCCATGGATCCCCTGGGAAGGGGAAATAGATAAGATCTCCTGAATATATTGGGACCATGGGAAAAAGAGGAAAGAGGAGGTGTGAAGAGAACATGAGGGAATGGGATGGTTGGGTTGGAGAAGAGACAGACACAGAGAACAACAAAATAGATGTCTTGCTAGAGGGAGCCATTGTGGGATTAGAGGAAAACCTAGTGCTAGGGAAATTCCCAAGAACCCACAAAGATGACCCCAGCTAAGACTCCAAGCAATAGCGAAGAGGATGCCTGAACGGGCCTTCCACTATAATCAAATTGATGACCATCTTAATTGTCAGTATAGAACCTTCATCCAGCAATGGTTGGAAGCAGATGCAGAGATCCACAGCCAAGCACTGGGTCAGACTCCCAGTCCAGCCGAAGAGAGGGAGGGGAGATTACATGAGCAGAGGGGTCAAGATCATAATGAGGAGACCCACAGAGACAGCTGATCCAAGCTATTGGGATCTCACTGACTCTGAGGTAACATCTGGGGAACCTCCATGGGACTGAACTAGACCCTCTGAGTATGGATAACAGTTGAAAGGTGTAGGAAGTTTATGGGACCTCTGGCAGTGGGACAAGAATTTATTCCTAGTGCATGAACTGGCTTCTTGGAGCTCACTCCCTATAGAGGGATCCCTCGCTCAGCCTGGATTCTGGTAGGAGGAGCGTGGTCCTGTCCCAACTGGATATACCAGACTATATTGAGTCACCCTGAGAGTCCTTACCCTTTCTGTGGAATGGATGGGGGATAGGATGGGGGAAGCTGGAAGATGACTGGAAAGAGGGGAGGGAGAGGGAACAGTGGTGGGTATGCAAACAAAATCTTTTAAATAAAAAAAAAGTTTCTGCAACTCAAATAAATTCAAGATGTCTGATGGGTCAATAACTCACAGAAATGAAATACCAAAAGTAGACACAGTACCTCAGCATTTACTGCTGAACTATGTTTAATCCTGTGACCCACATAACACAAAGGAGAGTACTGGTTCTCACAAGTTGTCCTCTATCCCCTGGCACATGTACACACACACACACACACACACACACACACACACACACACACACACACACAAGATAATAAATGAACATAATAAAAGGAAAATACCAGCCCAGCCTAATAAAAGACAAGTAACAATTTTAGATATCGGTACTTCATTGTATTTTTTTTAAACTATGAAAGCAACATATTACATTTACAGGACCCAAGGACCAACCTGAAAGAGCCCCCAGTAGCAAAAAGTGGAATAACCTAAGCAATAAAACAAGTAATAATAACAGATAATAACCCAAAGAATAAAATAAATAACCATAAGCCCATATAGGCATTAAAAAGACTGAATGAATAATAACTGAAAGAAATGTAATAAGGCCTCTCTCTGCAGAATAATGCCAATTAACAAATGGGGAAGAAATGAGAAAAGCTGGGAACCATTCCAATAGCACCACAAGATGGTTGCTGTGGGAACCACCACAAATGACTAAACTCGGGTGAAAAGTCTGAGGGAAAAATGCTACTTGGTAGTTTTAAAGAATTTCCTTCTCTGTTATTTATTATTAACAAAAGAGGAACAGCTTGACAGGGGTGAGCAGATGGACAGGACCTTCACCAAATGATCAAGGCCAGTACCATTGTAGTAGATACAGCACCGTCTTGTGCATCCCTGAGTAACACTCGTGCTCTATCTGATCCCTCATCCACGGACTCGTGAAAAGACAACAGACAAACACAAATGGAGGAGTATCACACGCAGAAGAATGAATCCATATCTCTTTTGCATATGATTATCAACTCAAGGTGAGTCCAAAGACTGAACGTATGACCTGACACTCCAAAATGACTATACAGAAACAGGGAACACACTGGGACATCAGCAGTGGCAATGGTACTCTGGATAAGACTCTATATAAAGTGCACTCAACACAAGAAAAAAAAAAAAAGGACCATTAAAATCTCACAAATCCAATAAGCTTCTCTACAACAAAGAAAGTCATCAGCAAAGAGACCACTGATATCTACACTATACAAGAAAGTTAAAAAAAAAAAAGTAATAATAATAAAAAAGACCTCAGCGGCAAAACCCCATTTTTTTATGAACAATTGGTCTGACTAGATTTCTCAAACGAAGAAATACATCTTTAGTCAGGGTTTATATTGTTGTGATAAAGCATGCATGGCCAAAAGTAATTTGGGGAGAAAAAGTTTATTTCTGCTTACAGCTCTTGGGACACACTCCATCACCTAGGGACGTCAGGGCAGGAACTCAAGACAGTAAATGAGGTAGAAGCCACAAAGTAACACTGCTTACTGGCTTTCTCCTCTTGGCTTGCTCAGCCATGTTTCTTATATCATCCAGCAACATCTGCCCAGGGGTGACAATGTCTACAGTGACTGGACCCTCCCACCTCAATCACTAATTTAAAAAAATTACCTACACACTTGTTTGCAGGCAAATCTGATGGAAGCATTTTCTCAGTTAAGTTCCCCTCCTCTTAGTTATGTCTAAGTTCACATCGAGTTAATAAAAATCAATCGGCACAATTACAAATAAAAATAATTATGTGGAAAATGTTTGAGTGAGAAGTGCTGTGGTGATATATTGTATATTTAATAAAATCAGCCTGAGATATCAGAGAATGACCCACAGTTAAGCCAGGAAGGTCAGAGAGTGGTGACCCATGCCTTTGATCCCATCACTCAGGAGACAGAGATCTTTCTGCATTTCTGTGAGCTCCAGGCCCAACAGCAAAGCAGTAGTATCTCACACCTTTAATCCTAACTCTAGGATCATTATACAAACTTCAACAGGAAGTGAAACAGCTGGATGTGGAAGATGTATCCACACAGGAGAAAGCAGGCAGTCAGGCATTCTGTAGAAGTGACCAGTTGGGCTGAGGAATCCTGAATATACACCATTTACCCTGTTCAGCCTGAGAAGTTGGCTGGGTGGGAATTGACTGTGGTCTGTTTCCTCTCTGATATTCCAGCTCTTCCCCAATGTCTGGCTCCAGATTTTCATTATATGCTAACTACAATTCATGCAATAAAGTGCAATTAAACCTTGAGATATTCTCTCACCCTGATCAGATTGGTATTTTAGCAAAAGACAGAAAGCAAAATGCAAGTGAGAATGTGAGGTGAGGGTGGGGAAGTCTTATAAATGGTGGAGATATCAATAGTGTATTATAAAGAACAGTCCAAAGAGTCCTTGAAAGGATAAACATAAGATTACTACATGAGCCCACTATGCCAGTTCTGGATTTGCATCCATAGTAAATGACATCAGAGTCCCAAAGAGACACCCATTTGTTCCTGACTATTACGGCAGTATGTGTAATATCCAAGATGTGAGATCAGTCTACACATCCATCAGTTGATGAATAAAGAAAATGTAGTATAATCACTCCATTAAATATTATTTGTCCATAAAAGGAATGACATCCTATCATTTGCAGCAAAAGAATGAACCAACTAGAAGAATTTAAAGCTTTTAAACATGAAGAAATTAGGAGAAAGAAATTACAAGACTAAGTGGTAGAAATGACTACTTTGATTTGATTAGCACACACTCATACAGGAGTTAAAATGTCATAATGTTTTTTATAAATATATGCAATGAAAAATTAAAAAATAGAATGCTTAGAGTTAGGCACTAAAAAAAAGCTCCATTCTAAAATGATAACTTATCCAGATCATTTAAAAGCAAATATAAATATGATATATGTTAACCATCTTCCAGTCCTGGTGGAAAAAACCCCAGAGATAGGTAACCTCAAAAGATAAAAACATTGACTTTTGCTCATGCTTCAGCTCATAGATGGTCTGTCGCTTTGGGGAGGGCATTAGAGATGGTGTAAATGGTCATCACTTGACTGTGGGGGGGGGCGGATAGGTCAGGGTTCCTTCCCAAGGGCACACTCCTAGTGATTTAACTTTCTCTCAATAGACTCCACCTAGTTTCTACCACCTCCAACAGCACTAGAGATTGGGAACCAAACCTTGAACAAGCCAAGCCCTTGGAGAACATTCCAGATCCAAACTAAAGCAAAGCAAAGACATTGTGTGTATAATGTATGTGTGTGTATTTTGGCAGTAGAGTATATTTGGGTTGTGACAAGGTCATTGCCATGACATCACTCACTCCCCCACTTCTGCTACATAAACAAGCTGTCACTGTCAGTGTGAGGCCGGCCCTCACAGCTGCTGCAGGTGGGCCTGGATTGTTCTTCAGATACACCTAATCAACATTCCAAAGACAGACTACAAATTAGATTTACTGTGTTTATGAAGCAGTCACTGAGTAGAGCAGCTCCTTTACTGTAAGGAACTGACAAAAACAGAAAATTGTGTGTTTTGCATAGTGTTGAGGGAGACAGAAAGACACTTTTTGAATAAATCATCAGCTGCATTTCTAGTTCCACACCCATGGCCCTTCCTCAAGTCTGCAGAGCAGAGAAAATCATGTAGCTTCTGTCCTCAATGGTTCAGCTAGCCAGAACTGAAGGGATATTCTGTTGTAAGCTTGGACTGTCTCAATTCTGTTCTCCAAAGGCTTGGTGCCTACACAAGGGCACTCTGAAACAAGTACCATGATTATCCTGGTTTATGAGAAACGAAGTTCAGAGAGGCAACCTGCATACAAAGTGTTCAACAGCATATAGTCCACAGAAAACATGTGACATAGCAGAGTGACAATTATATAATATATATATATAATTATCTGTCACCACTTAGCACTGTGTCACAGCTAGTGAAGGACAGAGACCTAGGCTGATGTGAAGATCCACAGATGACTCTCACAGATTTCCAGAATACCACAGGGACTTATTGTTCTATATAGTTTTACTGTATTCTTTTATATTTAGACAAAAAGGATAAAATGTTGTGTAATAATCTTTTTGTATGATGTGAAGATGTGTCTTTGACAAAGTGCCTTTTGATTGGTTTAATAAAGAACTAAATGTCAATAGGCAAGAAGAGGTTAAGTGAGACTTCTGGACAGAGAGAAAGAAAAAGAGAGATGAATTAAGGAGTATGAGAGAGACGAGAGAGACACCAGAGGACACAGAGAAGATGGAAGAGAGTAAAAGGCCATGAAGCAAAATGTAGATTAATATGAATGAGTTAATTTAAGTTATAAGATATAATAGGACAAGCCTAAGCCATAGGCCAAGTTTTCATAATTAGTAAGTCTCTAGGTTGGGTTTTGTGAGCTGATGACCCAAAGAAAAATCTGTCTACATATGGCATACAACGTGAGAGCTCAAATATCCAAACACAAGGCCTGAGAAAGCTAAGAAAAGTTCTGGGCAAGGAGTGATACCTGGCTTTTGAGTCTTACAGTCTCTCAGGAGGGCCAATGCTTAGAATACAGAGTCACAGTTACCAGCTGCTACCTGTAGGCTGGAGCCAGCCACCAGCACTATGCACTAGCACAGTGTGCTAAGCTGACCCTGTGGTGGCTGCCATGATGTTTAACCTTTGTTCCACACAGAGAGAATGATGCAGGTGCTCAGTGAATACAGATCCAGACAGGAAAAATTTCTGAACGAGTCACAGTGTTAAAAAAAAAAAATATGCATAGCCTTAAAAAAGAAAGAAAATGAGTACAGATAAACATAGAAAAAATAGTTTATAAAATAATAAAATACAGTCTTTAAATAGAGAATAAAATAATATAAAAAGAATAAGCCACAAAAAAATGGAAAATACACAGGGAGCCTAGCTCCTGAACAGGTCCTTGTTGACTTTGGTTTTTGATTGCTGCTGAGAGACCAACAGCTGCTGAGGGACATGGGATTGTAAGAGGATCTACTGAATTAAACCAGCCTACATAGGAATGCCTTAACTTTAAAATGAAAGTCAGAAAATGTATTGCTTTGGAAAAGAGGCTATACTTTTGTTTTCACAGGAAACAAAAAGCTGTGGATTCAGTCAAGGAGAATCAGAGATCAGGTTTGCTCTTTCAGGAAGAACCTCTAAAATCATGGCTATAGACATAAAGAAATAAACCTAGAAAAACTACAGGACAGGTGGCATATATTTTACCTGTTCTAACATAAAACAATAAAATTTCTTTAACTGACTTGTGCACAGTGCACATACAAACTTATGTTAATACAATTATAGATGTTACCTTTTAAATATTGTGTGTTTTCAAAATAAAAGGACCAGATGTCAATAAAGACCAGTAGCCCAAGTAATCCAGTCTCTCAGAGTACCTCTTTTGCAGTTTTCTCAAAACCTACAATCAGAACAACTTCAAAGTTGTTGACTGAGAAGGTCTAGCCTTACAGACTATCCAGGACTGCAGATAACCTTGTGCTTTCCCAGTACACAAAGACTGACAACAAGTTTTACAGTCAGTTTTCCCAGGATGTGACCATTGTCTCAGTTTTCTGAGGCTTTCCTAAAGATGCCATAACCCCCAGACAACAGGAACCAGTCTAAAGTACACAATACCTACATTATGAAGAGGTGGGGTATGTAGTTTTCAGTCATTTGGTGGGTTATGGGTGTTTGTCCTCATTTAGGGATATTGGTTATAAATTGTTATTGGCCACATTCAGGGAGAAAACTAAGCAAAGTAAATTATATTTGGGGACCTCATTCTGAAAAGAAAAGGGGTGATATAGAAATGATAGAATGAAAGAATAGAGTATTATATCTACTTTCAATCTAAAAATGCAACTAACAATTTAGAATATTTTACATTGGTACGATGAATATTGATACAAATTTAAGGTTTATTTTTATGCTGTATCATAAGTTTCTATTTTCTGTTTAAGGTATTGTACCTATGCAGCTCATTTTAAAATGTAGCATAAAGTTCTAGTGCTTAAAATATATTTAGAATATTAATAAAGGTTATTAGTTAATTATCTAAAATAATCAAACCTATACTCATATTAGCTATGTTTTCAGGTCAATCAAAAACATTTTAAAATAGATAAGTAGTCTTCAAACACTTCAGAGACCTATAGAATATGTCATTTTAATATTTTAACAACATAAGGCTTTTTCATGATGAGACACATCTGCTTCTGGCAGCACCAATGTACTTCAAAAAAGGATGATAGACATCAAAGAACCCCACCCCATATGGAGTTTGCTTTCTTTATGTCAAAAGGTAGTCATTTGAGCAAGAAACTCCCCTTGCCTTGACTTCTTAGAGTATGCCATTCAAATTGTACAAGCAGGAACACATAAGAAGACAAATGCCAAACTTTGCCAAGACAACGTACAAGAGTACTTCAAAATCCTGCTTTACAGAAGAATATATCAGATATTTTAGACCTGTAGGTCAAAGATGAATGTCCAACATTGCAGAGGAACCTTGGGTGACTATCCAGGCAACCAGATGTTTCTATCATTTCTATAGTTTTGAAAGCTGTTTAATTTCATACTTTCTGTTAACTCAGGTAATATTATTCTTCTCGGGTCTCTAATGGAGCTGAAGATGAGATAGTTATAGTTACAGTTTTCCTTGTTACCAAATTCAAAAAAGAAACTTATAAAAAGTTGTAAAATATATAAGGTTAAGAGACATAAAAGCTTAAATTTTGTGTGTGAAATGTTTTGAGGTCTAAAAGAAATAGTTCTGAGTTGGTAATACAAGTTATAAAAGACAGTGAACGAGGTACAAAACTTTAGACTCAGAAGATAAGGATAGATATGGAGTATTTTCTCTGAATTTGTCAAATGCAAATGGACTAGACATTGTGAGTGCAATTCTTACCTGATTATTGTTCTGATAATCATATTAAGTTTTACTATATCAGAGTTAAAACCTAACATATTTGATTTAGACAATATTTGATAACTGTTCTTATTATGTTTACTATATTAGAATTAAAATTTTAATTTTTTATTTAGACAGAGAGGATAAAATGTTAGGAAATAATCTTTTTATACACTATGATGATGTGTCTTTGCCAAGGCACTTACGATTGGTTTAATAAAGAGCTGAATGGCTAATTGCTAGGAAGAAAGAGGTTAGGCAGGACTTTTGGGACAAGAGAGAAGGAGAGAGATGAATCTAGGTATGAGAGAGATACCAAAAGACACAGAGAGGAAACAGGAAGTGCAAAATGGAAGAGGCAAAAGACACAAGGCAAAATGTAGATTAACATAAATGGGTCAATTTAAGTTATAAAAGCTAGTGGGATAAGTCACAGCCCTCATAATTAGTAATAAGTCTCCATGTCATTTTTTGTGAGCTAGAGGTACCCCAAAAGCCTACTACAATCATCCTCTTATCCCTTCATTTATATGACAATTGTTGTTTAAGCACTCCATCTTTATTTCCAGTGATACTTCATTATCTGTGTATTCCTGGAGATAGGTCAGCAAGTTCCAGAAATCCTCCTGTCTCCACTCCCCACAGCACTGGATTTACAGGTGTACCCAGTCACACTCAGATTTGTATGTGGAAGCTGAGGACCCAGACTCAGGTCCTTATGCATACACAGAAAGTTCTCTTAACCACTGAGTCATCTCACCAGCCCCAGCACATGTATAGGTTTAGTGATAGACACTGTCTAAAGGGAATAATGACATCATTCTCTGGTCTCTGCTCAAAAATACCTGCACATTCAAGTATGCATTTAGTGTGTACAGGAAAGAAGGAAGAAAATGATAAAAACTAAAAATTAATAAAGCTATGAAAAAATATTTACCTGTAAGAACAAGCCTAGAGACAGCCAGTATCAACATTTCAGTCTATTTTAAGGATGGCAGGCAGCAAAATGCAAGCCATCACCATCTTTATATGGGCAATTCATGATTTACTTTTACCAAGATTTTATAATTCTGACATTTTACATAAGGATTATGATTTATCATTTTCCTTAAAAGTTTTTGATGAGGCAGTAGGGCACCCTAACTGTCAGTAGATAGGCACCCCCATTATATGCAACATGTTCTCCACATTTACTACAATCCTCATCATCCCTACTGTGTAACCCAGTCTAAGCTGTTGTACTAACCACTGAATCTGACCCTGTAGTTATTCACATTAGAATTACTGCTTATGTCATCTCAGTCCTTTATCTGTACTAATAATTTGTATATACTTCAAACCACTTTATATTAATTTTTCACTTGCATATTTAAATTTTTGTGAATATTTTATATTCTGTATAACATTGTAGTTCAAGCAGATGTACTTTGTCTTATTTCTTTTATTTTTTATTGTTTTAAAGATGGATAGTTTTATTATGTGCATGAATAGGGAGTGATGCATGTGAGTGCAATGCCTACAGAAGCCAGAAGAGGGCATCAGATTCCCTGAAGCCAGAGTTACAGGGCTCACTATGGGCTCTAAGATACAAATTTAGGTCCTCTGCAAGGGCAAAAGATGACCTTTTCCCTTATTTCTGGCTTGTAACTATTACATAAAACTGGGACTGTGACAGCTTCTTTTATATTACTGCATCTTTGATTCACATGTGTGAGCCTCAGGTGACTGGAAGATTACTCTTTTAGAGTCCCCAGGACTTACCCAGTTCAGTATGTTTGCCAACATGCTGGTTCTCCAAATACATCCCCAGTGCAGTATCCAGGGTTGATGTGTTCCTTTGCCCCCAGAGATGCTAGAAGGAATCATCTAGGCCTAGAGCTATTCACAAGGAAGCCTCAGTTGTCCCTCAAGGCTGTGAACACCCCAACACAGGACACTGACAGCCACCCACCTCTACTTCCATCTTTTCACATTCTACCCACTGTGGTCAGATGTCACTTTATTTGGGAATTTCACCTTTCAGAGTATGACTCAGAATACAGGAAAAAAGCCAAAGGGGCTTTGACAAAGTCAAATATATTGTCATCACCCAGTGCATAAGCCCAGGTCCTCACAGCCGTGACTCACATTCCAGACAGAACTTTAATGAGGTCAGTTATCTGATATCTTAAATCATTGCAGATAATGAATAATAGCAAATGTGGAAAGGGCAGAGAGTCAGGAGGCAGCTGATAAAGACTCAAAGTATCAGTTGACAGACAGGGAGAAATACAGACAGGGGTATCTGAAGCATCAACAAGATTCAAATGCACAGCAAGCTGGGGCTGTGGTATCTCAGGAAGAATCTGGAAGGAACTGGATGAAACAAATGTCAAAAGAGGTGAAGGAATGGACCCGAAGCTCTTCTTCATTAAGCTCAAGAATCCTGGATCTCAGCCACTCGGGCCTGAGAAAAATGACCTAAGTTCTCTGTCGCCATCTGTAGGACTTAATCATGCTCCCACCTCATGAGTGTTCTGAGGTGCAAAGGGGCTGGAAGAAGAAACACATAGAGTCTGCAATTGACATTCAGGTCAGGTGACTCTGTGGCCTGAGGTTAGAAAGCTTCCACAGGGCAGAACATGGCCAGGGTTGTGAGGCAGCCAGAGACTCCTGCTCTTCAGCCAGTTCTGTGTGCCCACTACAGCTTGATGACCCAAGGACACCCAGCCAACCCAGACAAACACTAAGGCTCACAATCCTTCCACCCACCTCGCTGGCAACTTTGTAATTAAACATTTTCAACTCAAACAAGTACAGAAACTGTTATTGCTGTGTGGGAAGAGATTGTCTGAGAAAGGGAGGGGCCTGAAAGCCCGCAGAAAAGCTGGGTAATGCTCTGCCTTGCATTCTAATCACCTTGCCTGCTCAGGAAATCATCCGGAAAGTTTTCTGGATGACAATTTCGAGCAAAAGCTTTGCTCGAAAACGGAGCAAAAGAAAACCTTGGCTAGAACTGAGACAATAACAGGTTCCTCCCACAAACTCAGAAAGCCTGGAGTTAAGGGCTTGTCAAGCAACTTGTATAAAATGATCTATTATTTTACACTTGGAATATCTGTTGGAAGTTGGTTGCTCGCCCCACCCCCACCCCCGGCTTATGTGAAGCTGCTGTGTTCCAATGAGGCAGTTTTTGTCTGGATCCTAAATTGAGGTCAGCCATGAATCCTGCCACATCTGTTGGTCAACTGAAACCTCGCTGGATAGAACCCTGGAGTCCAAATGCCACAGAGGCAACACCAAGCAGGCAAATGAAGGGCAAAAATGAAGTTGAAACCCAAACCTCTTTTCTTCTGAAGCTTAATGTTTTAGGGTGTTTCTGTGTTAGCCATCTCGTGACACAGGGACAGAACACCTGAGAAAATCAGCTTCAACGGTATTCTGTGGCTTTTTCTGGGGAAACCTAAAGAAATGTCTAGTCACGTTACAAAAGGCAGATCAAAGATGCAATTCTACCCATTTATAGCTTGGTGAGCCAGTGGGTTGGGGGCGTGGGTTGGGGGGGTTACTTAAAAGGACTCCAAGCTACTCACAAGAGCATGGATGACTCAAAAGCTAGCAGTGGCACCGGAAATCCCACCCTGCATGGGTGATGACTCACAAAAGCTGCATCCCTGGATCTCCCAGCCCAATTTGCAGGAAACTCCACCAAAGACTCTCCCCCAAAAATCGTTTATGTTTTCATAACCTTTGAGGGGAGCTTTGTGACTCTTGCAGCTTTATTGAGTTCTTGAGCCCCCACGTAAGCTCAGTAGCTCACTGAGTCTCAGGAGCCTGCCTCTTCCCTCTAGGAGGGAGTGTTTCAGTTGAGGGGAAATCACTGAATAACTAAAAGGGAGCCATCAACTTTGGATCATGATCGCAGAGGTCCATGTTTGTTTGGGCCTGTGGTATCACAGTATATCAAGGCGGGAGCATACAGGGAAAGGGGCCTGTTTACTTCGTAGAAGCTAGGAATAAAAAGGCGAGGAACGGTGGGGCCCACTTCATCCCCTTCATGACCTGTCCCCCAATAACCTTAACAACTCCTAATAACCTGACATTTTAAGTTATCACCCCAATAGTACCATAGGCTGATGACCACAGCTGCTGCATATGGGCCCTTTAAAAATCCTTAACCAAACCATAGCAGGCTGTGGAAGGCCGGAACTGAAGACGTGGGTATATCAGTTGACAATGTTCATCTAGAAGCAGGTGGAACATTCCTCTTCCTGATAATGGATCATCTCTATTTGGGGATAATAAAATCCCCAAATCTTAGGATAGTGGTTCTTAAGTGTGAGTCGTGGCCCCTTTGGGGATTGCATGTCAGATATCCTGCATATCAGATATTTATATTATAACTCATAACAGTAACAAATTCATGGTTTTGCAGTAACGATGAAATAATTGTATGGTCAGGGGTCACCACGGCATGAGGAACTGTTTAAAGCATCACAGCACTAGGAAGGCTGAGAACCTTGGTTATAGACAGTCAGTCATTGATATTCTCCTGTTGATATAACAAAATACTCTTGACAAAAGCACCTAACGGGTCAAAGGGCTGATTCTGGTTCATGGCTTGAGTTACAGTCCATTGTGATAGGAAAACCACAATGGGGGAGGAGGCTCATTACACTGGCATTCAAGAAGCAGGGGACAAGCAAATCACACCTCTGTTTGCCCCCCTTTTCCACATACACAGTCCAAGATCCCAGCCAGGAAATGATGCTACCCATGGCGGGTGAGTTTCCCCACCTCAGCTAACACATTCTCACACAGGTATTCCCAGAGGCCTGTCTCACAGATGATTCTAGATTCTGTCAATTTGAGTAACACTAACCACACGTCCAGCAAAAACAAACCAGAGAAAAAAGAAAGCTGGAGTGTGAGATTGTGGCATTTCAAGGCAGACTTAGAAAGTGTGCCCAGCCTGCTTGTCTCCAACTTGGCATCTAGAATGTAGGAGAAAGATGAAGAAAACATTGGTGTGAGATAAAGTACAAACTCCAACTTTCAAATCAGCCCATAGAAACTAGGGCATGGAGGTGGAATTAAACTTCCTCAGGGAAAAGCAACAGCTTGCCAAGTCATTATCATCTCAGTGACAAAAGCCAGGGACATCAACCTACATCTGAGTATGAGGCCAGTTGCAATGAATATGGCAAAATCTCTAGAAGGTTCCAAGACATAGTGGATGAACCAACACATAAAGGACCAAGTCCAATGGTCTTCTCAGCTATAGCCTTCACGTCAGGCACCCAACCAACATGGCTCCTCTTCAGTTCAGCAAACACTGTCTTCAAAGGAGCTCTCCACCCTGGATTCTAGTCTGCTACTTACACAGACACATATGGCTTGAATAACATAAATGAAAGCCAATTCTAAATGAATATTATACCACCACAAAACAGAAATTTAAGAGTGATAACTATGAAGATTGAATCTTACCATCCCTGGGAGAGTGACTGGATAGACTCCATAAAGAGGATAGATGAAAACAGGGTTTCTGAAAACAGAAAGGTAAAAAGACTTTAGGATAGCCAGCATGTGGTCCAAACCAATATTGGTTAGCCATCAACAGCTTGGCTATTATTTCATGTCTGCTTTCTCCTCTGTGAAATACATCCAATGACATTGACTCTCCCTGTGCTAAATTCAAAAGCAAAGTTAGACTGTACACAGGAAAAGTCTGCCCAGTTTGCTTTCCTCTAACTTGGTAGCTAAAATGGAAGGAAGAGTTGGAGAGAATCCTGGGCTTTTTAAAGTTCTCAGTGTCTCCCATGGTCCCAAGGGCAGATATAAAGATGAGGCTGAACGGTACACTCAAGCAGGACTTATAAAGAATATTAAGGGGATAACAATAAGGGTACCCGGATGTGTATGCCAGACACTCACTGCTAAAAAAAAAAAACTGTCTCATAGGACTGTCAAGATGGTAAAAGTAGATGAACCAATGCATGAAGGACATATCAGCAGGTAAAAGTGTCTGCTGCTCAGTCTGCCCACCTGAGTTTGATCCCTAGTACCCACAGACATCTGACTCTAACAGGTTGTCCTTTGACCTCCACATACATGCACACACATGCACAAACAACCAAATAATCAATCAAAATATACCTTGTGCATTCTCTCAAGCCTCCCAACAGGTCAAAGATGGCAGCGCTGTGATAATTACCACCGTTTTATAGATGAAAAAACTGAGGGAAATGCTTAAGTCATGTTGTTAATAGGTTTCACACCAAAAATCTCAATCCAGAAGTCTGATCCAAATTCAGTCATCATCCTCAATTATAGTACTGTGCAATTACATTACAACAAAGAATAATATTATGGTCATCCTCGCACCATAATTATGCAATCTTCACAATAACAGACTACAATCTGAAATTGTAAGCAGAAGACGGACAAAAAGGAAACTTTTCCTCAGGTTGCTTTTTTTTTGGATATTTGACCACAGCATGAGAAATAAAACTAGAACAGGACATTAATATTATACCTACTACATTTTGTTCTTCCCTCATCCCATTGAGCAAGGTGGTTTCTCTCCATCTCACAGATGGAAAAACTGAGGCTCAGAGGATCATTGAGTCTAAGGGGGGAAACCAAAATATGGCCTCTTCTCAACAATGCACTTCAGAAGGTGTGTGTAGCAAATTCACAAAATATTTTAGAATAGTTACTTATCAACCTTGCAAATGGCTCAGGGTGGCATTTTAGTGAGGACATACATGACAACTTGAAATCCAAGCAGAGGCATGCAGGTGATGACTAATTTTTTTAGCTTATTTATTTTCTTTTTCTGTCTAATCCTCTTGAGTACTGAGATGACAGGTTTGGGCCATCATAGCCAACTTGCAGCATGACATTTTTTTGTGACAAGAAGCATTGAGCTGCAGAATCTCCAAATTCTTCTATCTCCAAATAGAGATAAGATGGTAGCCATGAGGTTTGCCGTGTTCAAGTGATGAATGACAAGAATGTCACTTGTGATAGAGCTCTTGCCTATATACGCTGAGTGTCCTCTCAGTGATGGAGGACATTTGTGCATCCTGAGACTTCTACACATGAGGGGATAGTGGGATCTGCACAGCATCACTGCCCAGAGAACTTCCCACACACTCTGTTGCTGTCCTCCCATCTCCTCCAATCACTAGCCTCTGAATCAAAGGTCTATCTGCACTCGGTTCATGGGCCATATGGCCACTGTTAGCTGCAAGGGAGGCTGATAAGTGAGAGGCTGACATTATGAATATAGAATGGCAACTCATTTGGATTGATGCAGATCCTAAAGTTCCCCTTCAAGTTCCAAGCACATCAAATAGTTGTCTATCTGATAAGTATGAGATGGACTGCATCAAAGCAAGGAAGGCAATTCAGATTTCAGAATGTCATGTCCACTGTAGTCTCCAAAAGAAGTCGAAGATACAGTTCTAATGACTCAAAAGGGGGGGGGGGGAATAGAGAAAGAGAGACCTTTCCAAAGCCAGGGAAACAGGCTAAGTGAACTCACAAGCTCTCTTGCAGATACCAGATTATAGAGTTCTACAATGTCAGGATTTTTTAATGTCACACGGCCATGATTATTGCCAGTAATTTATCAGTCTTTCCAGAGGCTAGAGGCATGAGACAAAACACTTATGGACAACCTCCTCCACTGCTATGGCTAAAATTAAGTTTAGTAAGAGCCCCAAACTCACGGGCATATCCCATCCCATTGAGATAGACGAGGTAACTTAGAAACAAAATTACTTCCCAAGAAATAAATTGCACCTTACAATTCTTCCTGGAATCTCTAATTCCAACTTCCTGAAGATATTGACAAGAGCAACAAGGGATGAACTGTGGGCGTTTCCAAGACACACCAAAAAAAAAACCCAAAAAACCTTCCTAATCTCCCTCCAGCCCCCGCACTACCCATCTTCTAAAGAATAAGCATGTGACCCCAATTTGGCCAACCATGGGCTTCCATTGACCAACTCAAACTCTGATCCAATCCAGGCTCCTCCCTGGGGAGTATTCAGTTTAAGGCCCTGCTCTGGTGCCATAAGAAAATGAAGAAAGCAAGAGGGAGAAATGTGGTTGATATGTAGAATAAAATTAATAAAAATAATAATAATAATAATAATAATAATAATAATAATAATGAAAATGAAGGAAACTAAAAGGAGAGAAAACACTTCTCTGCCAATGAGAAGGTCTGTTGATGGCAAAAGGGAAAAGTCCTTTGAGAACTTAGAGACCTGAGAGATGGAGATGGACATGAACAGAAGGAACAGAAAGCATCTTCTCTACAGGCTCCAGCTGCCTGCCCCATCCTCCCATGAGCTACTCTCAGTCCTCCGTGACCAGGAGTGGTAAAATGTTATGTAGGCTCTAAAGAAATAAAGTTTTCCGGAGATTAGAGGACAGAGTCAGCCATCGAGGTCAGCAGTGATGGCACACACCTTTAAACCTATGACTCAGGAGACAGAGGCACAGATTTGCCTCAAACTCTGTGAGTTCATGGCCACAATGGTTACATGAGATTGATCCAGTTCAGGAAAGAAACAGAGCCAGGAGGTGGTGGCACACACCTTTGATCCCAGCACTAGGAAGTTTGAGAAAGGATTACAAGGAGGAAGGAGACAAGAGTAGGGACCCCTTTTCTTTTGGCTGAGACCTCAGAGGCATTCAGTCTGAGGATTCACAGAGACATAATCTTCCCCTTTCAGTCTGAGGAGTTGGCTAAATGAGAAGGGGCTGTGGCGTGTTCCTCTGTCTCTGTGATCTTTCAGCTTTTCTCCAATATCTGGCTCTGGGTTTTTATTATAAGATCAATTAAGATTTGTGCAACAACCAGGTAAGCCCAGGAGGGCACCTTGCTTTCCTCTCGTGAAGCTGTTAGCTAGCATCGAGGCTGAAACCACGAGAGCTTAAGGTATCTGACAACAAACGACCACAATGGCTCTACTGTGCAAGTTGCTTTGGGAATTCTGATGGAAATGTAACCATGTAACTTTCAGGGGTGGCCAGCACCCCGCCAGTGTGCACAACTGTTCTGTTCAGATGGACCTCCTCAGGAAATGTAATCATGTAACTTTCAGGGGTGGCCAGCACCCCGCCAGTGTGCATAACTGTACTGTTCAGATGGACCTCCTCAGGAAATGTAACCATGTAACTTTCAGGGGTGGCCAGCACCCCGCCAGTGTGCACAACTGTTCTGTTCAGATGGACCTCCTCAGGAAATGTAACCATGTAACTTTCAGGGGTGGCCAGCACCCCGCCAGTGTGCACAACTGTACTGTTCAGATGGACCTCCTCAGGAAATGTAACCATGTAACTTTCAGGGGTGGCCAGCACCCCGCCAGTGTGCATAACTGTTCTGTTCAGATGGACCGCCTCAGGAAATGTGACCATGTAACTTTCAGGGGTGGCCAGCACCCCGCCAGTGTGCATAACTGTACTGTTCAGATGGACCTCCTCAGGAAATGTGACCATGTAACTTTCAGGGGTGGCCAGCACCCCGCCAGTGTGCATAACTGTTCTGTTCAGATGGACCTCCTCAGGAAATGTGACCATGTAACTTTCAGGGGTGGCCAGCACCCCGCCAGTGTGCATAACTGTACTGTTCAGATGGACCCTTCTCAGCCTCAGTCACCAGAGTCACACACATAGAAAGAACACAGGATTCTCTGTAACCCCTTGGAGATGACACATGGCAAGTCCCTCCAGCTGCACATACCATGACAGCTCTTTATCTGTGTGTGTGTTTGGAGGGTATAGATGGTGAGATACATGTGCATATGTGAGTAGGTACATGTGGAGGCCAGAAGTCAACCTCTGATGTTTGCTTTGTTTCTTTGAACCAGGGTCTCTCACTGGAACCTGGGGCTTACTAATTATGCCAGACTGTCTGCCAGCAAGTCCCAGGATTCCATCAGTCTCTACCTCCCCAGTACTAGAATTACAAGCATTCGCCACCATGCCCAAATTCTTACATGGCTCTTGGGCTCAAACTCAGGTCTTCATGATGGTGCGTAGGGTCTTAACCATCTCTTCAGCCCTCTGTAATCCAGAGAAGCCAGGGGATATCTGAGCTCATGAGGCTGGAGAGAGCAGCAGAGTAGTATCTATACACTCAAAATCTGGGGTTCGCTCTGTCCTAGGACAGCCATATAAAAGGAACGGCAGCATTTCCACGTGACAGGAAAGGAAAGCTGACAAAAATAAGAGCTAGAAATCAGTGAGCAAACGTTTTGCAAGCTATTTGTGGGACTCCCCAGTTCCTTGTCCCAAATGGCTGTAAACAGTTGGCCTTAATTGGTCCTCAGTGGAATTAAAAGTATACCTAGGCAAGCATAGGGTGGCCCAATACACGAAGGGAATCCAGTCCCAGCAGCCACTTCTTTTGCAGTGACTGAAGGCACTACAAGTCTCCACATTGATCTAAAGCATGCTTCTTAAGGTTCCTCTTCAGTTAATTCAGTCAGAGGGATGGAAAGAAAGGGGAGGAATCAGAACAAGGGAGGAACGAAGCCAGACTGCACACTTGGCAGTGGGCTTGAGACAGGAAGTGAACAAAAACTCATTGCTGCCTAGATAACCCACTGAAGCTTAAGCCAATTCATTTCATTGCAAATTAAACCTCCAACATCCCAAGTGCTCAGCTGCTAGCACCACCATGAACTTATCAAGCTTCACAAGTTAGAGGTGCACAGGCTGATGGGAGTGCAGCTCTCAGCTTTAAGACCATACTGAGGGGAAGGAGAGAAGAAGCGCAACCATAAATCGGCAAATAAGAGCAGCTATCAGAGCTCATCTCTATATAAAGAGCTTAGACAAACAATGTAAACCTCCAGGCAGTGTGCAAAAGATACAAGGAGAGAAGTTCTCCAGGGGAGAAATGAAATGAGTAAAATATCATAGAAAATAAATGTGCATCATTACCAGCTACCAAGAAATGAAAGTGAAGAAGTGGTATGTGAATGCTATTAAATTAACAAAAAGTTAGATATCCCCAGGCTGAAGAGGCACTAGCAGTACAGGTCTGCACTGGAAAATATTTTAATATGACTATTGCAAAAGGAACTTTAGAGCGGTGAAACTCTCACAGGTACAGGTACAAGGATAGACAGTGTTCATGGTGATGATGCAGAGCTGTAGAATGGGGGTTTCAGCCTCCATCTCATCAAGTGATCTGAGGCTGTGGAATCATTCTTTTTGTCTGTCTGTCTGTCTGTCTGTCTGTCTGTCTGTCTCTCTCTCTCTCTCTCTCTCTCTCTGTGTGTGTGTGTGTGTGTGTGTGTGTGTGTGTGTCTATCATCTATATATAGCTAGCTTAGCTATCATCTATCTCTCTTCCTCTCTAATTTAAGGCTAGAAATGAAGTAATCTACGGGGGGCTCCTGCATGGAGTGGGAGTCTCCTCTTCACCTTCCCTTCTCTCCTTTCACTACTGGGCTCCAAAATACTGAACGTGGTGGGAGTGGGCAGCTGCCTCGTTCCAAGTAACACAGGAGGGTGCTGTTCACACTGCATCCTTCTGTCTTCCAACTGATTCCCAGCAGACCCAGTACCTCACACCTGTTCTGGTTAACAGGCGCCTATGATTTGCACAGAGGACTGGAGCCCTGCTGGAGAAAGAATACACATCGCTGAGAAAGCCTTCCACGTGTCCTGAACTCATCTGGACTAAAACTTCTGGGAGAAAGTGTAACTAACACAGCAGAAATAACTATTCTATTCTGTTTTTTCTTTTGTTTTGTTTTTGCTTGGGGGGGGGTGTTTTGTTTTGTTTCGTTTTGTTTTTGAGACGGTCTCACTATGTCTCCTAGGCTGGTTTGAAATCTACTATGTAGACTTCTGCCTCCCAGCTTCTAGAATTGAAAGTACACACCACCACCCCCATTTAGAAATGAAGATATTATAAAGATATTCATGTGTCTCTCGCCTAACTATCAAACTATTGAAACAATGGACTCCAAGAAACTGTGTTTCCCCCCAGGAGTCTCCTGCTGGGAGAGAGGAAAAGGCATGTCCTTGCATCAGCCAAAGGGGAACTTGTCTCCCAGAAAGAGATTTCTCATGGTTCTAAGACCTTGCAAGAGGACATTGAAGCCCAGACAAGGATGGGTCACTGGGGGCAGGACCACACCTTGACTGCTTAGATGTGCATAGCCCCAGCCTGCTACCTAAACTTCAGTCTCTCACTTCAGAACCCCCAGGGATAGACTTGAGAGAGTCACTGTCCCTCTTCCCAGTGTGGTCACATTGAATACTCTTTTTACTGCTTTGTATTCTCAATTTGTCTATTTTGACTGCATTATAGAGAATAGCTGCATCTGGATTCTTAGGGTACAAACTGTGACCCCAAGTTCAGTAACAAAGAGGATAATAGGAATACTTTGTGCCTCTCTTTAGGAAGATACTGATTAAGTTGGATCAGGCCCCACCCTCATTTTTCATTGAACCTCGATTACCATTTCAGGCTCAATACACTGAGAAAGCTTTAGCAAATAGATATATGGAACACAAGCCAGCCACAGAGCTGGGCCTACTGTGTGAGCAGGCTGCCCCTTCATCCAACAGCATGAGCTGTTCCAGCTGACTGGTCTTGGTATGGTGAAGACTCAGATTGACCTAGGCACATTGAGGACTCCCTTGACCTCATCATTAGGTGGCTTTAGAGAGGCCTATGGCTCAACAGAACCCGAGACAGAGAGAGACAACTAGGTCCCAACTTTAAAGTCTTTTCCCAGCTGTCCAAATGTTCCTCCTGGGTCCATCTAAGACGACTGAGTAATGGCCCCTCTCTTCTCTCCCACAGCATCCACCCTACAACACATTTCCTCTGAAGATCTCAACCTACTTTCAGATGAGTGACAATACATAGTGAGTTTGACAGTTAAATATCAAGTTGGATCTTCTTTTAAATACAGAGATGCTGGCATAGCTGTCACAATTTGAACATGAAATGCCTCTCATGGGCTCATGTATTGAACAGTTTCCTGGTTTCTAGCTGGTGATGCTATTTTAGGAGGATCTGGAAACTTTAGGGGTGGTCCTAGTTTGAAGAAGTACATCCCTAGGGTTGTCCTTTGAAGGTTGTACTTGGTCCCCAGTACCTTGCTCCCTCTCTGCTTCCTGCCCACTATGATGACAGCCACTCTGTTCCATCATTTCCTCCAAGGCATGATGAACTGACACCTCTGAAATTGTGACCCATAAGAAACATCTCCTCTTTTAAGTGGTTCTCTTGGGTGCTTGTCATGGTGACAGAGAGTCTAACACAACAACCCTTGTTAATGACAGAAGTTGATTTCCAATCCAGGGTCAAGTCTAGAGTCAAGGCCTCAAACCACTGTTCCTGGTGGCTTGGACGTGGTATCAGCAACTTCCAAATAAGCAATGAAAGTTCATGACTCTGCATTTCACACAGTCCCAAAGCAGTAGGACCCTGATTCTAACTTAGGTCTTGAAACCCTGAATCTAAAGCTACTCCTCAAGAGTTGCTGAATAGACTGCTTCTGAAAGTGAAGGATGTCCTCATTCACTTTCCCTGTCATTTGGCCTTTGCATAGAATACAGGGTATGAAACAATTTCCAAGATTCTAAATAATGTTCTATGTGGTAGAGGCCTCAGGGGGGCTAGAGATGAATTCCTTGGGGTCCAAGAAACTTCCCTAATTTTCCACTCCTATGGAATCTATTAACAAGGCATGCTTTCAGTCAGAAGCCACAGACTATTTGGGTCCTCATCTTCCCTGTGTCCGTAAGGATTCCTGGCATGTAGCAGCTACATGGTAAACCCAACATAGCGCTGGCAGAACACACTATGTAGGGAAGGCACACGCCTAGGCATGGCTACATAAATCTGTGCCTATCCATCCTCTTAAAAGGAGCTGCCACATGAAAGTCTGTCTCTCTTTCTCTTCTGCTTCTCTCCCTCATATCAATTGGCAACTTCCCTGGAAAAACTCTAATGTGGCCTCTGGTAGTGTGTGCGTTTGATCTCAAGCATGAAACTAACAATGTCCCATTTCTTTCTCGTGTTCACAGCCAATACACACACCCTCCACCTTAGACTGAACCCTTATGATGAAGATTCTGACTTTCCAGAGTCTCTGAGCCCAAGGAAGACCAGGACAGCACTGTCTTAGTGACCTGAGACCGCCTACCAAGACCATCACCACTTTGCTATTAAGCATTAAAATCCCAGTCCTGCAGATTGACAACCCATCTCCTTGTCTCAACTCTCTTGACCTTCTCTCTAGGGCTACTTTCATGGCCACATAACTCCAGATCCATAAACACACACACGGTGGAGGTACTTGGTATGTGGAGCTGGGGCTAGACCAGTCAGCTGGTGCTGTTCTATTTCTGATTTACTCCTTTCATTGTTGGTAAGAATATTATTCCCTTCCTATACCTGTAAGTCCATGAGTTTCCTCCTCCAGTCTGGATAGTCAGGCACCTGAGACCCCCCAGGTTCTCATGGCATCTCTCTCAGGGTCCTTTACATTGTAGGCAACCTTGAAGATGCTGGAATGTCCTCAATAAGAAATGGTTGCCATAGGCGCTGCCCTGTAGTGTGTCATTAGATGAGTCTCCAGAGATATTTCTTCTCTGTGCATTGTATCTTTGGGCATGGGACTCCTGCCAATATGAGCCATGCAGGGGTAACTGACTTTCTTCATCTGGCCAGAAGACTCACATTCATACTCCTGATTTCATAGCCAGGTCTTCCTTTGTGGCAGAGGCTCTCTTGTGCATCCAGAATGTTCAGCAATAAGACATCTTGACCAATCCAGATGCCAAGAGCATCCCCAGGACCTAGATACCGCCAATGTTCCCTGATGCTTCTGGATGACAACCACCATTTAGATGCACAAAAGGTGCCTCCTCTACTACACTGCCAGAGGGAACTGACATGGCCTGGGTGCAGAACTTCTGAGGAATAAATTAACCAAATCTCCAAGACAGGCAAGGAAAGTTGCTGCATACCTCCTGTCATAAAGAGCATATAGAGGCGAATCAGTGGTCAGGTCCTAAGATATAGAGAGGTCTGAGTTTGAGTTCTGAGAAGATTCTGAGAGTGTGCTAAATATGTTGTTTATATGAAAAGTACAAGAAAAATTAGCATCATGAGGGAATGGATGCAGGAAAGGGCCATTATCAACCATGATTTCTCCTATCAGCCAGTCATTAGTTGTTGAAGTCTAGAGTGTAAAGCTCATGGAGACCTCAAGGTGGCAGCATTGAACACCACATACCTCAGAGTTATCACTAGCCTGAGAGGCTAGGGTATTTACACACCAATTCCCATCAGTCAGTGATTATAGGCTACTCACACTGGGTGATATTTCCCCAAAGTAGGCTCCAAGGACAAGAGAATGCCTCCAGCAGGAGAGGAGGGAGCCAGGAACAGGGGTCAACATCCATGCACCTAGGCATGGCAGGGACCACAGTATCTGGTGCTGTCCAATATGTCAGCTGACTGGGTGTGTTGGGCTTCATATCTACATGTCTAAACCTGTGCGTGTCCAAGTCTCACATCTCATAGATGTTCTTTACAACCTTGGTTTTCAACTTACGGTTGGGACTTTTCTTTAAATGTGTTCTTAAAAGTAAGTGCAAAGTCTAATAAAGCACAGAGGAGAGCCTTTCTGCTTGGCTGAAGGGACAGAGAAGTCAGAGAAGAAATAGAGGTGAAGGGCCAGAGCCCCCAAGCTGCTCCATCCCCTCATCCCACCCTCTATCCATAGGTAACCTTATTAAACTTCTGGATCTCTTCAGAAGTAAGTTTACAAATGCCAAATCACTTGTTAGCCCTATGACCCTTGACCTCTGTCCTTGCTAAGCCTCACTTCCCAATAACATGAGATGAGGCAAATTGGGACCCAGGTCTCTCACCTAGCTTTGTGATTAAACAGAATCCCACCTGTGGTGAATGTATCTGGCTCCCTGCCCAGATTCAGCTACATTGCTTTGAAAATTATAGTACACTCCTCCAGAAGCTGAGCTTTGAGGATGGGTGTTCATTCATCTTTATTTCTCAGCTCAAGGAAGAACAATTGCAGCAAAAATTCTTTCTGCTGTGTGGTTAACAAATACCTTCCGAGTTAATCCATCAAATTCTGCCTCTCATGGTCCACACTGGGCTTTTCTGGCTTTCCCTAGAACCCTTTCCTTTAACCAAAGCCTGTCTCTCCCCTACCCTGTCCGTGGCTGGAATTCTTCCAAACAGGGTGACTCACCTGCCTATGATAGCTACATGGTCTTGAGTATGTCTGTCACTCAGAGACTCCAACCACCAGCCCATCTTGCCAGACTTTCCCAGTCTGGATGAACCCATTAGGCTTTCTGTTCTCACCCCCACCCCCACCCCAATAGAATATTTTAAGGTGTGTTACTTTTGTTTATTCTGCATTTATTTAACTCTATGAAGCTGTGTGACTGTGCCTGTCTAAAACACCTGATGGTCTAATGAAGAGCTGAACAGCCAATAGCAAGGTAGGAAAGAGAAATAGGCGGGCCTGGCAGGCAGAGAGGATAAATAGAAGGAGAGAGCTGGGAAGGGGTTAGAAGTAGTCAGAGAAGAAAGATGCCGCCTAGCTACACAGCAAACCATGGAATAACAAAACAAAGAAATATAAAAAAGGAAAAAGCCCAGAGGCAAAGATAGATGAGATAATTTAAAATGAAGGAAAGTTGGCAAGAAACAAGCCAAGCCAAGGCATTAATAATTAAGAATAAGCCTCCATGTATGATTTATCTGGGAACTGGGTAGCATGCCCCCTAACAGCAAAACAACAACACACTCCCATCTCTTGCAATAACCAACCTCCTAGTGGTTACTGGTTATATGGATTACAGGAGACTGGCCTGTAGCAATGAGGTTTCTTGGTCCCGGGTGGCCAGAGGCCCAGACCCACAGAGACACGAAGATGTTTACAGTAGTTTCAGGCTGATCAGCTTAAGGCCCAGGCATATCACTTGCTAACTCTTTACCCTTATCTAACCCATGACTCTTAACCTGTTCAGCCATGCGGCTCAGTACCTTTTCTCAGAACAGCATAGTTGTCCTCTGCTTCTTCTGGCTTCTCTCTGGCATTCTGCTCTGTGCTTCCTGTTCTCAGAGTTTTCTTAGTCTGGTAGACCCGCACACACTTCCTGCCTGCCTTTGGCCAATTAGCACTTTTTATTAAACCAGTGGGTGGGACAATTATTTACAATGTAACAACATAATCTCCCACACTGGCCTCTGTTTCTTCCTCTTCTTCCAGTCACTGTGAAGGGTTCAGGGTGTGAACAAGGCTGTTCAGGGGTTACCTTTATACCTTGCTGGAAGACACTGGTCTGGGGGATGAGTGTTCTCTTCCCTCTGGGATTGGAAAGCGTATGTTGATTCTTCACAACATAGAGAGAAATGGAGAGTCTAAGAGGAAATGCCTTGATGTCATTCCTTGATCCAAGAGTGCCTGAAGGTCGGTCTACCCAGTTCTCTTCAGTTCCTAAGAGTCCTCTGCCCACCCATTTGTTTCTCTGGCCAGTTTAAATTTGAGTTAAGTTTCTGTCATTTGCACGAGATTTGCAAGTGAAAGAATGCTTCCTGTCCTAGGTAGGATGTTTGGAAGCTTTTCCTAAGGTTCACAGGTTACAAACTTCACCCCCATGCAACTGTACTGGGAGGCGAAGCCTGGACAGATATGACTTGGTCATGAGGTTCTGCCCTCATCAACAAATTGATATCATCATCAGAATAGGCTTTTCTAAAAATTGTTATTAAGATTATTAAGGACATAGGGGTTTAGTTATAGTCAAACAAGAGTTAGATATAAAGCCGTTTCCATGCACGTACATAATGTATTTTGAGTATACTCTCCTGTCTCCTACAGCCTTCTCCGTTCTCTGTCAATCACCTCTGTTCCTCAGTCATCAGTATATACATGCTTTCATTGATCTATGAAAGCTAGAACTCCTGAATGAGAGAAAATATACAGTATTTGTTTTCCTGAGACTGATTCGATCTACTTAATCTGATTATCTCTATTGCATCCATTTTTCCTACAAACAATACAACTCCATTCCTTGTTATGACTGAGAAGAGTCCCATTGTGTATATAAAGGGAATTCCCATCATCCCTTCCTCAGCTGGACACCTACATTAATCCTGTAGCTAGCTGTTATGGAGAGCCCTATAATAAACACTATAATAAACAAGAGTGTCAAGCACCTCTGTGCATCTCCCTTCTGTCTCCTTCACACACTCCCTGTCAATTTTCCTCTATGTCATCATGCTGCCTGGGGCCCACCCTCATCAGACACAGCCCTGACCTACAGCCCTCGCCCTCACCAGCCTCCACAGCCATGAGCCAAAACAGGTCTGATGTCTTTAAGTTGCCAGGCTTCTGTCACATCAACAGAAAGGGACAGAGACTGAGCGAAACTTCTGGTTTGGGAGCCCTCTAAACCTCACTACTCTTTGGGGAGAGACAAGGAAGATTGAAACATCTAACCTCCTGAGCTCCAGATATTAGTTCCCTGTCCTGCTGAAGCTCTCAGGAGTCTTGCTCAAGATCGTAGCAATGTGTGAGACAGTAACCCTCCATCTTATAGGGACCCACTTCCATTCTTCTTGGATCCACAGACTAATCTGAAGGGACCTCCTGCCAATTCAAGGGAGGTGCAAAGAACACAGGGCTTGACTTCAATCAAACAGACTCTTTTAAATCCTACCAGAGTGGCTGCAAATGTATTGGTTACATCTCTGTGGTTGTGATAAAACCCTACAACCAAGGCAGCTCATAGAACAGTGGGTGTCAACCTTCCTAACACTACAACCCCTTAATGCAGTTCCTCATGCTGTGATGATGCCCAACCATAAATTATTTTTATTGGAACTTCATACCTGTAATTTTGCTACTGTTATTAATTTCCATGTAAATATCTGATATGCAGGATAGGTCATTTGACCCCCCAAAGGGGTTGTGACTCACAGGTTGAGAACCGCTTGTGTAGACCCATGCTCATAGACCCACAATCTTCAATCTCAAACCAAGCAGAAAACCTTTCAGCACCCTGTGAAAAACAGCAGCCCTAGAATCCAGAGGATGCATCACTAAGAGTGGATCCCCAGCTCTAGTCAAGGCTATTCCCAGTTGTGAGCCACTGGTCATCCTGGACCTTAGTGGCACTGCTAAGAGCCATCCTAGCTTGACCGCACAGCAGCTAGACCTCAGGAGCACCACCTTATGAGGTCCAATAAAGGTGGCTTCAGGGTGCCTACTATACTGCCTACTATCCAAGCTTCAGAACTTATTCACTCAACAAACATCTTACTACTCCCTCTACTCTCACTAATAATTAATAATAATAATAATAATAATAATAATACATCTAGGTGCATTATGGGTCAAGCACTATGTGCTATGCACACATGAAGTCATGGTTCTACCTACTCAACCCTATGAGCCAGGAAGTGAAAACCCTGTGTACAAAAGAGGAGGCTGAAGTGTAGTGAGGGAAGGTGACTTGCCTAAAGTCAGACTAAGTATGCGGAGAATCCAGGGTGAATACGAGTTTATACAACACTATTTACACTTCGTCGTCTCAAAACCACAAGTCTCCAGATGTTTTAGATTTAGTCTAAGCTTGGTGGCCATCTTTAACAGCATTCAGAGTCCAGCTGGGAGCAGCTCCTACACTCTCAATTTGCTCTGACATGTCTCATTGTCTGTGCATATAAATAACTATCTAAAGGTTCCCTGCTGAAGCATCATGGGAAACAAGTCCAGAGACACTATTATCCTCAACTCAGTAGCTCACATGGTTGCTGTACTATTCACAGGGCTTGTTTTAGCTCAGCCTCGTTCTTTCACAGATGTTTCTGGCTACCTCTGTGCACATTGCCTATATATATTCTCTCCATGGGTCCCTGTAGTGTTGTAGGATATTTGTGCACTGTGTGAAGATATATTGCTGTGATTCATTTATTAAAAATAAAAAGGCCAATAACTTGGCAGGAGGTTTAGGAGACTTTCCAGGGAGAGAAAGGAAGAAGAAGAAATCGAGGGGCAGGAGAAGCCAGGAGACACAAAAAGGAAAATGGGGTGCAAAATAGAAAAGAGATGACACCCTAAGATAGAACATAGATGAATACAAATGGGTTAATTTAGGTTATAAGAGCTAATTGAGACAAGCCTAAGATAAAGGCCAAGCCTTCATAATTAATTTAAGTCTTCATGTCATTATTTAGGAGCTGGCTGGGTGACAGAGAAAGATTCATTATACTCTAATGCCTGAGAACCAAGCCCTCTTCTCCAGGAAACTTAATTCTAACTATTTAGAAGTTCTCATTGTTTTCTATCAGCCAGTTTCCAGCAGGAGTTTCTTTTGCTCTAAAAGACCAGTACAAATAATTCCTCAGTACATATACTCAGAAACCCTGAAGACCTTGTTGCCTCCCCTTTTCCCCAGTTAGGCTGGCTTTATGAAGGAAGAGACTGTCTTGTTCCTATGCTGTGTTAGTCAACCCCACCTACCCCACTGTGTTTGCCCAGAAGCATCTGAAAACCTGCTCCCTCCCCATCTCTTTTTTTTTCACATCCAAATCTCCCTGCCTGGCTCTTATATTAATTTGCTTTCCATTGCTGTGGTCAACACCATGACCAAAAGATTTCTTCAGAAGGAAAGGATTTCTTTGGTTTATATGCTTCAACCATAGACTATCACTGAGGGAAGTCAAGGCACAAACTCAAAAGGGAACAGAAGCAGGAACCAGTGTCAAGCTGAAAAAAACTAGCCACATCTCTAAATCTGTTTCCCGGCTGTGGTAATTTATATACTAATGGCCCCCATGGGGTCATGTTTTTTAGTGTTTGGTCCCTAGCTAGTGAACCTGTTGTGGAAGGGTGAGGAGGTGTGGCCTTGATATATATCACTGGGGTAGGTTTAGGGGTTTGAAAAGTCCATGTCAGGCCCAGTATCTGTCTGTCTCTGTCTCTGTGTATGCCTCTCTCTCCCTCCCTCTCTCCTTCCCTCCCTCCTGACATCTCTCTCCATCTTCTCCAGCACCATGCCTTCTCCCCACCATAATGAGCATGTACTCATCCCCTAAAACTGTAAGCAAGCCCCAATTAAAAGCTGTCTTTTATAAGAGTTGCCTTGGTGGGTCTTTACAGCAATGGAACAGTAACTAAGAAACCTCCATTATCTGCCCAGAGCCAGGTGCCTAATACTTGGTTCTTTTTCCACATCACTGCTATCTCCCTTCCCACACCCTTCTTGGCTATAGGGAAACAACCAATGAGCCACTCTCCCTCGTACACAAAACATATAAAATAGAGGCCTTCCAAAACAGCAACCCATTTTCCTTAACACAAATGACTGAAGGGGCTGGGGAGATGGCTCAGTCACTAAAGTGCTTCTCTTACAAGAATGAGGACCTATTCAACTCCCAGAATACACATAAAAGTTGAATGTGACTATGTGTGCCAATAATCCCAGGATGAGGAGAATCCCTAGGACTTGCTGGTCAATTAGCCTAATAGAACCAGTGAGTTTGGTGGGTGCTTGGTCTTTAGGGAGTGGTCTCACATAACAAGGACTAGGAGGTGTGGCCTTGTTTGAGAAAGTGTGTCACTGAGGGTGGCCTTTAGGATTTCAGATGTTCAAGTGCAATGTCTCTCTCTCTTTCTGTTGCCTTTTGATTCAGATGTGAAACTCTCAGCTACTTCTCCAGCACCATGTCTACCCGCATACTGCAATGCTTCCTGCCATGATGACAATGAACTAAACTTGTGAATTGTAAGCAAACCCCAATTAAATTCTTTCCTTTGTAAGAATTGTTGTGGTCATGGTGTCTCTTTACAGCAGGAGAACATTGACTAAGACAATGAGAGACTCTGTTCCCTCAAAAGTTAGGTGAGAAATGGTTGAGGAAGATATTCAGCATCACCCTCTGCCATCTACACAAACAGGAAGGTGCAGAATTTTAAAATGAGAGCCTAGGAAGAGGGATCGATGGGTAAAGTTGCTTCTGTATAAGCATGAGGACCTGACATCCATAACATCCACATATAGCTGGGTATTATAACACGTGCCTGTATCCCTGTTCCTAAGGAAGGCAGAGACCAGAGGATCTCAAAGATCACTGGCTAGCCAGTCTAGACAAAATGGAAAGCCCTGGCTTCAGTAAGAGATCCTATATCCAAAAGAGTAGAGAATTATAGAGGAAGACAGCCAGTGTCGATCTCTGGGCTCTGCATGTGCACTCATGGGCACCTACAAACACACACACACACACACACATTCACACACACACACACACACACACACACAAATGAATGCTTGCTCACTACATGGGCAAAAGTTAAGTTTCTTTTCACAAACTTGTGCCAACTCTTTATGTTGAAATGAGATAGTACAGCCATACCCTTGTATGTCTGAGGTAAACAAAGAGCTGGTGCATGAGAACAAAAAAGCAGCCCATCCCGAGCTAACAAAAGCCCCTCTACAATAAGAGTTGTAATTACCTGGCAGAAGCACCACATTCACAAGATAAACACAACCTGATGAATCACTCCCCAGCACAGTATCTTGGGGACTTTTCTGGAGATGATCAAAGTCTCATTTTTTAACACATTATTAAACTTCTGACAGTTCTTTCCTATACATCCTAGCACGTTATTCTCCTTTGAGTTAAGGCTCAATTTAGCTATTGTTTACCAAGCTCTCTCCATGGTATTTGGGATATTTTATTTCCTTTGGGTCCTGGGCATTGGCTGACCTTACATCTAATCATAATGCTTGTCGCATACTCCACAGAGTTCCATCTCTCCTGTTGACAGCTGCCAGGGTGGCTTCTAAGGAGAGATACAATCATGTTTCACATGTTATTTCCAATGACAGGTCACAAGGATAGTAGTACATGCCATTGTGTAGAGTAGACTGGACCTTCAAAGTTTGTCTAAATGGTATATATGATGCTCATACATTGACATATATCCATGTGTAATTATGTATAATGACATAACACATCTCTCAGGACATATCCCCAGTGAGGATCACTTTGATGCTAGCTAGACTTGGCCCTTTGTTCCACGTCCAGTGACAACAGTCATGTTGAGAGATGTGAAGTTTTATGAAGATGAGGGGATTTTAATATGACAGCCAGAATATAACTCCCATACCCATACCCCTACCCCTTCCCATCCAACCAATTCTCCAGGAAACACCTGACCAATAGCCTCAACCTTCATCTCTATACTACCAGACACAGTTCTAAAGCTGCAATCATGGTGGCAGAAGTTTTAAAAGCTACTAATTCTTAAGTCCTCTCCAAGGCAGTCTGTTGTAACTGTCTGTGATGACTATTCTTGGTTGCCTGCTTGACTACATCTGGAATTAACTAAAATCCAAGCACCTGAATACATTTGCAAGAAATTTTTTCCTAATTAAGTCATTCAAAATAGAAAGACCCACTTTTACTTCAGATATTTTGAGGTGGGAAGATACAATTTTAATCCAAGTCTTTTGAGATGGGGAGTTCTACCTTTCATCTGGACTACATCTTTGGCTGGCAGTTATATAAAGGATATGGGGAAAGGAAGCGTGTCTCTTTGCCTGCTTTCTGTCACTACCCCCTCCATTGCTTCACTGGCACTAAAACCTACTTCTCTGGGATTCTTCTATATACTCAAAACCAGCTGAGACATCCAGCTTCATGGACTGAACAACTATTAGATTCATGGGTCTTCTGTTTGTAGACAGCCATTGTGGTCTAGCTGTACTAGCCTTTAAGTCATTCTAATAAATCCCCTTTAGATAGATAGATAGATAGATAGATAGATAGATAGATAGATAGATAGATAGACAGATAGATAGATAAACAGATAGAAACAAATTCAGATTCTTTAGAGAATCCTGACTAATGCCTTGATTTAATGGGTGGGCTGGACTCTGACATTCTCCACAGCCTACATCGTACCACACAGCCTTAACCCTCTCAGGTTAAGCCTGTCATCACCTCCAAGTCTGCACACCTAATGGGGCCCACATTGCTCCCAACTCCTCATTGCTCCCCCCTGACAATGAACACCCCCACCAGCTTTCCTCAACTCAAAAGGCAAGTGAGGGTTTCTCGGCTCCAGGTCTGTCAAAAGCAATTGCTATCGAGGTCAAGTTTTTCTTCTGCCTGGCCTGCTTCCTTCGCTGGCTTTTATGGCAGCTTGTAAGCCTGCATAGACCTCACTCCATTCCTGCCACCACCCATCCTGTTTCACAAGTGACAAGACTGAAATTCAAGGTCCAGATGACACAGGATTCTACCTTCTCTGGATGAGCTCTCAGGTACCAATTCTGTTTGACTCACGTAGCTCTGGCGGTTGGAAAGGCCTTCCATGCAGGAAGCCTCATGGATCTTCATCCACCCATAGCATCATGTAGGAAAGGGGGGTGGGGGGGGGGAGTCTGCAGCCATTTGCCTTCAGCTGACCAGCAAACTCTGCTTGGGTGGAGTCAGCAGTGTCTGAGAAACCTGCCCTTAGAGACACTTAGGAATCCCTCGAGAGCCAGAGGCCATGAGTGAGGAGAAGCTAGATGCTTACAACCAAACAGGCAAGAAGCCTAGGAAGGACAAAAGGGAGGCAGACGTTGACTACAACTCTTGTTTAGAGCTGAGGTGTACTTTGGTGATGAAAAGGGTGTCATGAAGCAAGGAATGCAAGAGGCTTCCAGAAGCTGCAAGAAGCAAAGAAATTGATTCTTCTCTAGACCTCAAAGCAATGCTGGCTTGCTGGCATCTTGACCTTAGGGCTTGTGAGCCCCAGAACAGGCATTCAGTACTTCATAGTTACAGAGATGTGAAGGCTGAGGGTAGAGTGTAGACAGGGTCATGAAGGTGCCAGAGAAGGGATTCCTTCACTCTTGGAGGCTTCATACCTGGTGGCAACAAAATTCTAACACTCACATAAAGACCTCTGTGCGTGCCTGCTTGTGTCAAAACTCAGCAGCAATTGCCTGCATAGGAACTGCACAAGAACAAGATAAGATAGTCAACGGTCCAAGTTGGAAAGGGGAGGGGCTCATGAACTGCCGCCTCTAGTTCAGGAACTGTGGACAGTTGATGGCTTCTGGGGAAAGAACAGTCAGCTTTCATGAAGAGTGTGACCCCTTGTAGGTCAATCACACTCCAGTGGATGACCCACACCCACAAGCCAGGACAAATTGGACACAGTTAAAAAAAAAAAAAGACACAAGTCAGGAAGAGGCAAAAAGTCAGGGGAGGGGCAAAAGCCGGGAGGGGCAAAAGTCAGGGGAGGGGTCTGAGAGGAAAAAACGTTGAGAACTGTGGGTAGTGAATATGACCTTGTATGCCTGTATGATATTCTCAATTAATGAATAAAAATATTCAATTTTATATGCCAATCATTTTTGACTAGAACCTACCCTGTTGACTGTTTTAATGTAAAAATCTTTTTTTCTTATAAGATCTCCTTCAGAGATATTGGGGTTTCAGGCTCCAGCCGTAGCACACCATTGCTACTAGCTTCCTTACAAAGCCCAGGGGACAAAGTAACCCTGGGAAACACATGACCTGCCCCTTCCTTCTCTTCCTGTCTTCCCAATTCATTGTAGGGTAGGGTGGGGCAAGAAACTCTTGCCCAAAGCTGAGGGACGGCACTTCTCACTGACTCACCAGAGCTTCGGGACTTTTTTTCAAGGAATTAACAAATTCCCAAGCCCCTCTTATTCCCTACATGACTGTGAGGTAACCAATCCTAGGGGTGCGGGCCTAGGATCCAACTATTTGGGGCATTCTCCACATGGACAATGACGTGGACACTGCAAGTTCAAGGCCTTGCCCGAGTGCAGGGAGAGTTCAAAGATAGCCCGGACTGAAGTCAGGAAATAAGTGAAAAGAGGCCTAAGGATAAAACTCTGGTATAGAGATCAGGCATGAGAATGCTGACCCACTCTTTTCCATAACTGGGGGGGGGGGGGGGGACAATGGCGGTCCTCAGGCAGGAGCCATGTCGGCTAGAATCCTGAGGCAGACTTTCGAGGACTGCAACTCTGTGCATGCAGTGGGCCAGGAGCTCTATTTGTTTGTCTGTCTTTCCTGTCTTGTTTCTTCCTTCCTTCCTCCCTCCCTCCCTCCCTCCCTCCCTCCCTCCCTCCCTCCCTCCCTTCCTTCCTCCCTTCCTTCCTCCCTTCCTTCCTTCCTTTTAACCTGCCTACCAAGTTGAGGTCTAGATTTTCACCATGTTATACTCAGTACCTTCTCTATACCACATCCAGGACATCTTTATTGGTTCTTTTTTCTTTGCTCTTTCTTTTTGAGATAGGATCTCAACTTCCGGTCCTCCTGCCCTCACCTCCTGGGTGTTGGGATTGCAGTCAAGCATCACCATGCCTGGTTTATGGAGCATGGGTAATGATGGAACCAAGGGTTATGGCAAACAAGCACACCACAGAGTTACCTCCTCATCCCCATCATTTGTTGAAATCATGTATTATTCATTTTGTTTCTCCCCCGCAGAGCTGAGAACAAATACCAGCAGGCCATCAAAATAAACTAAAGAAGAACTGGCCTGGGAATGTTTCTGTCCATACAGAGGCGATGCTGCCTGGCTCAGACCAGAGACTGCTGCATGAATGGCGGTACTCAGAGCCATGAGACTCCCTACATAGTTCCTACCCATAGATCTGACTGGGTGAAATTGATGCTGCTGCTTTTTGAAGCAGAGCCTAAGATCTTTGAGGGATCTGAGTAGACATAGACAGAAGAGACAGGCAGCCCCTCCATCCCCCTCAAGGTCCCACTGTCCTCACCCCTCATGACAACAACATAAGGCTTTCAACAGGCCAGAGCAGGGGATAACTGTTAGGATTTTGTGCATATATTGGCACGGTTCGTATTTACCCAGTTATCTGGTGGCAGGTTTTTGTGGATGCAGGAGGGAACACAGGAACACAGCGGAAGGAGGGCAGTAGCTGCTGGTTTCACACGTAAGATCAGATGCACACCACCAGCGCCACATTAGAGTTTATTCAGGAGAGTTGCCAGGCAAGTACAAGAGCAGAGAAGCGGAAGAGAAAAGAGACCGTCTTTCACAAGGATGGGTGGGCACAGATTTACATAGCCACGCCTAGGGGCATGCCCTCAGTATGCAGGTATGCGGTGTGTTCTGCCAGCACTGTGTTGGGTTTACCACGTGGCCACTACATTCCAGGAATTCTTATCTCACCCCAAGCCACGTTCAGGCTAGCACCTTTACCGCATAGCTGCTACGTGCCAGGAATCCTTACAGCGGCAGATAGCAGGAGACTTTTAACAGCCGCTTCTATGTAGAAAGGAGCTTTATTGTCGGATGAATACGGTTATGATTAATAGAGGGGTTATGGTTAGAGTGGCAGAGAAAGCAAGAAGGAAGGGAGGGGGAAGAAAGGGAGAAAGTAAAGGGAGCTCCCAAGACAAGACAAAGAAAGACGCATGTGGGAACCTTGCTTTAAAGGGAGCCTGATGTCAGAGCCCAGGGGAGGGTGTGGCTTGAGATTCGAGTTCAGAGGGCGTGGCGCTTAGGGACTAACAATAACCAAGTGCACAGTCTTTGGCTATTAGTGAACCCTGAGTCAGAACTGTGTTCTCCAAGAAATCAACAGAACCCTTTCTCAGTTTCATCTCCACGTGCATTGCTGACTGTTAAACACCAGTGATCTTCTAGCTACTTGAGAAGAGCTAGTCTCCACCTGAAAGAGAACAGTAAACTCATCCGCATGGCCCTCCCAGCAGCCAACTCCTGCATGGTGCCTTCTGAACATGATGCTTCACAGTTGGTCCTTGAAGCTGAAGGAAGGTTCTGGTGGAAGAGCAGATTCTGTAATGCAAAAAGAGTGCACTAGTTAACACCGATTGCCATCCTGATGAGTCACCTAGGAGATAACGGTCTGGGTATGCGTAAGAAGAAGATTCTAGATGGCATTAATTGAGTTGGGAAGACCCAACAATCCTAAACATTAGTGACTCCATCCCATAATCTAAGGTCTTGCTTTGGTAAAAAGGAGAAAGTGAGTTGAGCGCCAGCATCCATCTCTCTCTGCATTCTGTAGACACAACGTAGTCAGCTGCCTCCCTCTCCAGCTGCCATGACTTCCCTGCCAAGATGGACTGCATTTCACACAGTGAGCCAAAATAAGCCTTCCTCCCTTCGGATGTTTCTTGGGAGGTATCTTGTCATAGTATCAAGGAGAGGGAATAATACTGAGGGTGTCCCTCCCCTGTGTGAGAGGCAGGGAAGACTGTGATTTTCTGTCATTAATAACACAAATAACCAGAAGTGGTTGGTACTAAACTGTGGACCAGCAGAGCCTTGTGAGAACCAGCTCTCTATGTGGGCAACCACAGGGCCACATGCTTAGAAGATGCCTTGTCATGGTTGGGATGGAGTGTGTCCTCTACAGACTCGGGTGTTGGAACACTTGGTCCTCTAGCTGCTAGCACTATTTAGGAAGGTAATGGAACCCTTGGGGTCATGAAGTCCGCCTGGTAATGTTAGTCTGAGGGGCTTTGGCCCAGTTCACTTCCCACCTGAGAGGTCTGCTTTCTGCAACCTAGATGCCAAGTTACAAGCTGTGCAGGCCTCAAGTTCATTTCATTTTACAACTTTAAAGCTTCTCTCACATGGGGCTCTTTTTTGTTGTGATATGGACTTGGCATATTATGTAATCAGTCTTCCTGAAGTACTTGCTAACTGTCCTGACAACTCACTTATCTCTCTTCTTTTCTTGCCCTTGGCTCTCCCTCAGTTCACTACCTTCATGCCTCTGGCCAAGGCAGACTCCCCTTTCCCCAGCAGCCTGCTACATGTCTAAATGTAGTTCTTCCTGGTACCTTGACAACGGGCCTTTCAGCTGTCACTATCCAACAGCCTGTTGGGAGCCAGGCACCAGGCTTTGTCAATTCAAAGTCTACCACTGAATACAACGCATCTTCTACTTCTGTTCAACCTTTGGATACTTTGTGACATGACATTGTCCTCTAGAAAATTCTAGAAGATGTTTCAAGCCCATCTTCAATGTACTCACTCTCCTTAGATATGGTACCAGTCACAGTCAATATGGAACCTGAACCAAAACTCCAAGCCTGACCCAATCACTTCCACCTGTCTCCACAGTAGATTCCTGTTGATGTCCTCAGAGACTTCATTGTCATATTTGGAAAACAATTCTGTTTTCATTCTCTCTCAGGGTAGGAAGGGAGGATATTCAGTATCCCTGACACCAGTGAGTTTGGGGACAGTGACCTGCTCATAAGTACATGGCATTTCTGTCACCAAATGCCAAGTTCTTCTCTCTACAAGCAAAGATTTTAAGGACCTCAGTTCCTTTATCTGCATAATGGGAAAGCTGGTCTCTTCAGCCCTAGCATACAGACCTAAAAGGTAGGGAAGACATCAAAAGCCCTTTGCCAAGACTATGAAAAACAAAAGCTTTTCTTCCCTGTGAATAATTCTATCCTCATAGACCTTGAAACAGTCACCTTTTAGGAGGAGGACTACCTATCCCATTGAAAGAGAATAGATACAACCATCCTTGGGAAAGACAATCTCCATCCTCTCTATCATCATCTTGTTATGTCTGTGTCCGTCAGCTTTCCCCTACTATGTTTGCCTGAGGTTATTAACTTGAAAAGAGAAAAGGCTTGTTTTGGCTCAGAGTTTTGGAGGTATTGGTCCACAGTTGGTAGACGCTGTTGCTTTCACACGTGATACAGTGGGCGCAGCCCAAGCTAGGTTTGGATTGCAGTCATAGTCCGCGTGTAACTAAAACTATAGCATTCTCTTTTTCTCGAATTCCTTTGCAGAATGAACTGTATGTTCGAGGACTGGAGATCTTAGGGACCTATGCAAGAGCATGAAAAAGACTCAGTAACTCCTAAGGGACTTCAACAGAGTTTTTAGTTACCTAACATGCGTCATTAGGGAAATAGCAATGTGTTAAGCTACAAATATACAGTCCCATTCTGTGTGGCTAAGAGGGACTCACCAATGACAGACATTAAACATAAATGAAAGCCACAGAGTGAGGCTTCTAGCAAAGCTTCTAACGGGACTAACTCCAATGACAAATGCATTCCCTTGCCCCTCCTCCTTGCCATCTCTTCTTACCTAGACTCAGATGTGATGGCTGGAGGAAGGGCCTCACCTATGCCTATGATGTAGCTTTGAGATGAGCAGAACAGAATAATGACAATTCAGACGTCTAGTTCATGAAGTGGACGAAGCCATCTTGAACTACCTATTTCAGTAAATGTGGGGTGGGAGAAGAGCCCTACGTTGTTGAAGCCACATGATTCCTGCACCTTTATTATTTGCAATAGATAGAGCCTTGCTGCCTCAAATTTTACTGTTTTCTTTATTTTTTTGAAACAGAGTCTCATGTAACCCAGGCTGACCTCAAGTTTTTTCCTATAGTAAAAATGACCTTGAACTCCTGATACTACCATCTTCTACTCCTAAATTCTGGAATTGCAGGGTGAGCCACTATGCCCAGTTTCATACAATGATGGGAATGGAGTCCACGGTTTCTAGTAATTGAGCTACGCTTCCTGTTCCCCCACCCACTTCAGCTTCCAGGTCAGCCTTATTGTCTCAAATTTCACCCAGTTTCCATCTACCCTATATTTGGACACAAGCCAGATAACAAACCTCTGCCACCACAATGCAGTTAGAAGTTTTCTAACTCTTTGTGTTAGACAGCTTTCAATGCTGTGACAAAGTGCCAAAAGGGAACATTTTTAAGGGAGGAAAGATTCATTTTGATTCATTCAGTTTCAACCCATGGTCACTTGCTAGCATTGCTTCTGTACCTACATATAATAAGACAGAGCATGTGGTGGGAAGCAGAAAGAGTAGATGTTAAGATGTACTTTTCAAAATCATTCCCCTAATACTACTCTATTTCCTCCCACCAAATCCCAACTCCTAAAAGCTTATGAATTCATCAAGAGATAAACCCATTGATAGAGCTACCAAGATCTCTCAGTAGAACCACAAGCTGGGTACCAGACCTCTAAAGGTGTGCCTTTGCAGGGGCTGCTTCATATCCAAGCTATAGCCCACTTCTTGATATGAGTGTGTGTTCTTCAGCATGACACCTGAGACTGCAGCCTAGTCCCTATACCCACCTCTGGCCTCAGATACTGTTATCTAGTCATTCTTTTCTTTCCAGAATGCCACTTCACACTTCTCTGAAGCCATGGCTGTTCTGTTTAAAGAGTTTCCTGTGATGGGTTCCATGACAGCCAAGCTAACCAATGAGGAGGAAAGACAGGCCCTGAGAAAGCTCGCAAAGCCAACCTCAGGCAGGTACCAGCCAGAGTTCAGGGCCTCCTTCTCAACTCTATACACAGTCCTGATTTCCTCCTAACTAGTTAGATTATGGGTACAGATGACTAAGAAACCTCCATCTATTCTAGGAAGGGACCACCTGGACCACTCCAAGGCTGGACAAGAACCAATAGGACAAGTTCTGATACAAGAGGCAGGACACCTGCCACTCTGCAGGGTACACTTATCTTTTATAGCACTTGACTATTTGTCAGCCTTACCTGTGCCCTGGTGTGAATTCAAATTCTTCCTTCTGGAGCACACACACACATACACACAGAGACACACACACACAAGACACACAGAGACAGACACACACACATACACACACAGACACACACAAACACACAAAGGCAAGACTGTTGCAGCTGTCAGGGTTAGAGAAATGTAGGAGGACACATCTCCCAGTCAGTGACATATCAATCATGGCATAGCAAAGCACCTCACATCATAGGAGGCAGAAGCAGAGGTGAAGAAAGGAAGGGGATCAGAGCAAGATATGCCCTTCAAAGGCACGGGACTTCTGGTGACTAGCTTCCTCCTGCTAGACCCGGCCTTCCGCAGTCCTAACCCCTTCAGGTCATCCACTTCAACATTGAATCTATTAGTGGATTCTTCTGGAAAAACGGCCTCACAGTCAGTTCCAGGGTTGTTCTCTCCTAACACCCCAAGTGTCTCAAGCCAGTTAAACTGACAAGATGCTCTAGGAGTGGGGAGATGGCTCAGTCTATAAGGAGCTTGTTGTACAAGTTCATTCCCCCGGAGGAAAAAGCAAAGCACTGGCTGGTGAGGTAGCTCAGCAGGAAAAGGTGCTTGCCACCAAGCCTGATGACTTTAATTCAATCCCCAGAGCCCACATGACAGAAGGAGAGAACAGATTCCCTCCAGGCTGTCCTCTGACCCTACATGTATTCTGTGAACTGCTCACTTCACATACATACATAGAGAGAGTGTGAGAGGGGGTGGAGGGGGGAAAGAAGGAGGAAGAGAGGCAGAGAGATAGAAAGAGGCAGAGAGAAAAATAGAAAAAGAGAATGTAATTTTAAATTTTTAAATAGATAAAATGCATGGTGTTTGACCACCACAGCCAATCACTAATCTAAGGAGAATCTACCAAACACTTCCAGTTCCCCAAGTAGAATCCCCCACAAAGCCTGTCTCCTTTCCTCCAGGACAGGAGGAGTCCTGATGGTTATTATCTGTTCCTTATATTAACCCCATTCACAGGGTCCTGGCGGCCCAGAGAAGCAGCATGTGCCAAGGTCACTTAGCAGCTAGCAAGAGACAAGGCTGGGACAAACCCACCTCCCTTCTTGGGCAGCTGATTCTAGAAGGAGACTAAGTACCCGGTGGCAAATTCCAGGGACTCCATGGGAGTTGCTCAGCCCGCCTCCACAGAGTACCGGGAAGGCCAGGCCCTAGTAGCTGGCAGGGAATGCCAGGTCTCCTCTCGCGTGAGGCCAATGGCCAGCACAGCCCCCTTTAAGGAGTGCTCTGCCATCCAGTCTTAATTTTAGCTTGGAGGCGTGCCACCGGCAGCTTTAACCAGAGGCCTGCTGAAGTTATGCAGGACAGCTGTCAGCCGGCATGCTGGGTGGGGCCTATTTAGCTGGCAGGGGCATCAGTCTGGAGACCCCAAGCTTGGTCCTCTGTCCCAGGATTGTCAACGGCACTGGTTACAAGGCTCAGGTCTCCTCCTGAAGGTGTCCCAGCCCCACGATGATGACTGAAGAGCACTCGGATCTGGAGGCACGGATTATCAAGGACATCCACTGCAAGGAGATAGACTTGGTGAACCGCGACCCCAAGAACATAAATGAAGACATTGTGAAGGTAGGCTCGGTGTCAAGCAGGACATCATGGTCCTCACACACTTGAGGTCACCCTTCCCAGAGCTCTTAGATACTGTCCTTTTCAAACCCCAGCAAACAGGCAAATCTGTACAGGCCTTAGAAGGCAAGAAGAAAGCTTAAGCCACATGCATGATGGCGTTGAGGGGAAGATACCAAAAATGCCTTTTCTTATGAGTACTCCAAGTGCCTGCCCTTGGCTCCCTCCATAGGCCCAGGAACAATCGCTGGGAAGATTCAGAATCAGGGCCAAGTCGGTTGCTCTACAGTGCCAGCAGCACTTAGCCTGTCTCCATAGTGGGCTTGGGGTTAATATGAGGGCAGCTTCACCCATGGCCCCTCCAAGAGGCAATAGTTGCCTCACAACAGTGCCTAGTATTTGTCCCTCTGACACACTGGGCCTTACAGGCCATCCCTCCAGTTCTCTCCCTCAGCCTAGCTCTCTGCCTCCCTGCAGGCTGGTGACCAGGACCAGGCAAAGGCCTCTCAGCAGGCACCTGGAAAGGAACACTCAAGACATCAGCCTTGGGTCCCCACAATTGAATCTCCACTTTTAAAAAGCCGGAGGGATTCCCCCTCAGAGTGAAGTCCAAGCCACCAGTCTCAGAATCTCCACAGGGGCTGCAAATCCAGACTAAGCATTGAGAATCACAGGCCAGAGCTGCCTGTAGAATTATAAGTGCAGTGTGACCCTTGTACCATCACTCTGTGAACTGTAAACCCATCAACCATACTGTGGCCACTCCTTACCGACTGCTATGCCCCGTACATGATTGTCAGGACTGTGCTCTCTTGGCAATGACAGTCACTATGGTTTAGTTTTACATGTGTAGTTTTATAAGATAGACTGAAGTCATACCAGGCTGGCAGAAAAGCTGAACAGACAGTACAGAAATGGCCAACGCCCCCACTTGCTCAGAGATTTAAACTTCTTTTAGTACTTTCAAAAAAGAAAACTCTAACAGTTGAAATTGATTTTTCTGAGGCTGACAAAATGGCTCAGTGGATAAAGATGACCACTGCAAAACCGAACTTTAGTCCGATCCCCAGAACCTATGTAATAAAGAGAACAGACTCCCACAAGCCCTCAGACTCATGCATATGCACCATAGCACACATGCACCATAGTGCATGCATATACACACATGAACAAACACACTAATACATTTATTAATTTTTAAATTAATTTTTATGTTTTTATTAAAGCCTATATCCAGAATTATGGCATCTCAACATCTAAGCTGCATGAAAGGACAAATATCTGTTTCTAGAACTTTGTGTATGTCTAGTGCTGAGGAGACACCTTAGTGTGGACTAGAGCTTTTTCTCAGAAATTCATGGGCCATATTTGGTTCATATCATGCTCAAATTGTGCCAGATATTCTTAAGTTTCCAACAGTAAGGCTGCCCCTTCCCTTTTGCTTTTTGTTTTTGTTTTTTGAGACAGGGTTTCTCTATGTAGCCCTGGCTGTCCTGGAACTCACTTTGTAGACCAGGTTGGCCTTGAGCTCACAGAGATCTGTTTGCCTCTACCTTGAGTGCTGGGAAGAAAGGCATGTGCCACCACTGCCCAACAATGCATCGCTCTTTTTATGTTGTGATTATGATGAGAATTTAGAAACCTAGGGTCACATGAGCCACAGATTCCGGAGACACAACAAAGAGTTCATTCAAAGGCACAGTCTGAGCTGGCCTCCTTCAGGATAGCTCCTTCAACGTGGTGAAAGCCAGCTTCCCATGTGCCTGTCCACACCCAACATAAGCCACTGCCCCCTGCTTGCTCTGCCTGTCAACCCATCATTCGAGCCTCACAGAGCATGTCCCTGTGGAGGGAGAAGTGCCTGCCTTCACTCCACCCAACTCAGACTTCAAGGCCACTACTAAATGTCACCTTCTCCAGAAAGACTTTCTTGACCCCAGCAGGTATCCAATTGTTCCATACCTCTGTCTCTTTCATTGAGACTGACCTCTCTAAAGCTCACACCGTTGTGTATTTTATCGATGTAAGTCACCAACAGTAGAGAAGTGTAGCAGTCATGGTTTCCATAGAGTGGTCCAGCTGAACTGCCTACTTTCAACTCCAGACTCCTCCCCAAAAGTGAAGACACTGGACATGTCACCTAAGCTTCTGAACCTCCTGTGACATTGCAACAGTACCCTTTACCTCCATCAGGTAAATGAACCTCAGACAGCTGTGAGCAGCAGACATGTCATGTGTGGGCTGAATGAGATGAGGGATCTGAAGATGTATAATGTGGTCCCCACTTCCAGGAAGCATATAGTTAAGGGCCTGAACAGAGAGCCCTCAAGTAGCTTCCGATCGAGAAGGCTGAGCTGTCTAGAGTCCTTGGTGAGCCATTAGGAATGAAGATGAGATGTATGGAAAACCCAGTTGCTTGGGGAGGCTATGACTGACATAGCTAGAGCAGAAAGGATTCAGGTTCTACTGAACCAAGAGAGAGGCAGCACCAAACCCTCGGCCCAGACTATGATCCAAAGAAAGAGGCAGAGATGGCGACATAGATTCCTTGTTTTCTGCAGTTTTTCTGAGGCTGAGAGAGTCCTCTTTGGCATTCCTGGTCTCCATACAAATAACTCCCAAAGACTGAATAAAAGATGCACAAATAGTTTTGTCCAGAGGAAATTAACTGACATTGCTAGATTATTGTCTGATTTGGAAAGTTGTCTGGTATTTCCTTTCCTTCATTTTTAATGAGTCAGAAGTGAAACATTTAGAAACACAGAATAGGAAGAATATTGGGAGATAAACACCATCCACAGGTCCTTTGATACTTCAGGACTGTGTGTGTGTGTGTGTGTGTGTGTGTGTGTGTGTGTGTGTGTGTGTGTTTTAAAAAAGGAGAGAGATGACTGGCTTCGGATAGTAGTAGGTGGTCAGAACAGGACAGCCTTCTACAGCCTGGGTTTCTGTCATCATCTGGGAAAGAAACAAGACAGAGGGATGGATGGCAGGTGAGAGGGGAGGGCAGGGAAACAAGACAGAGGCTGAGGTGAAGGCCCCAAAGGCCACAACATGCTAAGTGGCCTCTGCCAGGGTGTTCTTACATGTCAGCAGGTTCCCTCTGGGCTAGGATGAATGACAGGGACAGAACCCAGGAAGAACCAGCTGTGGTCCCCATTTCTGACAGCAGCTAAGACATTAAGCTTGCTGAGTACCTTGAAAAAAATTTTCATGTAGAGAAGAGGGATGTATAGTCCCCTCTGCAATCAGCTGCCAGATTCCACATAGTAAAACCCAAGAGAAAAAGGAGACAGAGCCACTTGAGTATCCCCAGCATAGGGAGGCACTTCCTAACAGTGCTGCCCTTGAACCCAAGCTGGAAAGAGAGAATCATGGTGAAAATGGACCCGTACACCCACTAGACTTGAATTAGTCTCCCATACTCACTCAGGTCACACTTCTGGCTGAGTGGAAGTCATTGGAGATGACAGCTAAGGAGCTGGGAAAAGGGCACTGTTGCAATGCGGTTTCTTGGTCCCGAGCGGCCAGAGGCCCAAACCCACAACCTGCCGCACCAGACCCATAGCCACCCGTCACTGCTGCTCAGGCCCCCAGAAATGACTTATATTACCTTCGTGTTGTTTGGCCTATGGCTCAGGCACATTGCTAGCTAGCTCTCACACCTTAAATCAACCCATTTCTATTAATCTGTCTGCCACGTGGCCCATGGCTCACCTGTGCTCCTACATGTTGCTCCTTTGGGCTTCAGCTCGGTCTCTCTGACTCTGCCTTTCCTTTCCTAACGACATTTTGATTTCTCCTCCTCCTTCTTCTATGGTGCCTGTCATGCCCCAAAACAGCTCCTTTATTTAAAGATTGATATTCACAGCATACAGAAAGGCATTCCCACATCAGTGTACTACATTCCCTTTTCCACCCATCCCTGCCACTAGTGTGGACTTCCACATGTCACTGAGAACCTGCTGCATGCTAACCTAGAGGATATGATGGGAGCAAGACATATACCACATACCAGAGTTTGAAGACATCAAGCTCACTAGTACATTTGCCCCACATGATGGCACCTCCTGAAGACTCAGGCTATAGAGACTCTAGCAGCCTCCCCAATGCATGTCTAGAAACCCCAGCCTACCCCAGTCAGTGGAGTCACTTCTGATTCCAAGTTTCTTGGCTCACACATGGGCACTGCATCTTGAAGCAGCAACTCTCTCTCCCTCCTTGGATACCTCAAGTCAGCCCCAGAGAAAAAGTAGATAGATGTGTTTGAACTCTTCTCCATGCAGAAATTCTCCATTCACTTTCAATTTTCTCCTGCCACAAAATAAAATAAAATAAAATAAAATAAAATAAAATAAAATAAAATAAAATAAAATAAAATAAAATAAAATAAAATAATCCTTCCAATGGTACTTTATGCTTATCAGCTAAACCCCAGAAGCACTTGGAGGAGCCAGTTTTGATGGAGCTGGACATGCTGCTCTGCAATAATAAAACTGGCCCAGGACTTCTCCTTAGGAAGAATTCAAACCTTGCCCATGAGACTAGAATAAGGAGCTGGTATAGAAGAGGGTATCAAATGCCATAAGCTGGTGATAAAGTGTCCTGGAAGGTGAGGAGAAAAGAATGACTGTGCCTGGAAAAATCAGGAGCCATCTTTATGGCAAAATAATAACTAAGGTGGACTTTTTTAAATGATAAAAAATTTTAAATGGGGAACAGGCATTCTAAAAAGAAGAGTAGAATAAGCAATGGTATGGAGCCTTCTCGCAGTTCTAGGGAGAATATTAATGGAGCTGGTGAAGGTAAGAGGCAGCTGTTGCCACCACCCCTTCCTGTGTGCATGGCAGACATTACTAATGGATCACAGTACTTTTCCAGGAAGTCAAGCCCCACCAACTAGTCAAAGTTGATACCACAAATAGAACCTCTATTTCTGGCTGCTGGAGAATACTAAACCATCCAATGAGAAAAGCTCAGAGCATCCAAAATTTGTGGGGGAAAAAGCAGAAAGAGTATGTTGAGGCTGGATCATAGTTCACTAAGTCCTCATTGGCAGTTCCCTCTTGTGACTTGCCCTCTGTAATTTCTTCTCAAAATGGCTAAAGGGGCCCTGGAGAGATAACTCAGTCAGAGGGACACTTGCTGCACAAGCATGAAGGCCTGGGTTTAGTTCCACAGAATTCACAAAAAAAAAATCAGGCAGGACTGGTGTGTGCCTATAACCCCAATACTGGGGCTAGGGGAGATGAAACATGCCTGAGCCTTGCAGACTAGCCAAGCAACTGAAGAAGATTTAGTGTTGGCCTCTGACCTTCACGTGCACACATACACACACACACACACACACACACACACACACACACACACACACACACACACACACGACAGACAGACAGGCACACACACACACACACACACACACACACACACACACACACACATGCACACACGCACGTAATATAGAGGTATTCTCATTAAGTGATACAGGGTCTAGAGCAGAGGTTCTAAGACTTCCTAATGCTGCAACCTTTTACTATAGTTCCTCATTTTATGGTGACCCCCAACCATAAAATTATTTTGTTGCTACTTTATAATTGAAATTTTGCTAGCATACTGTTATGAATCATAATGTAAATTTCTGTGTTTTCCAATTGTCTTATCAACCACCAAAAAAGCGTAGCTCAACTCCCAAAAGGATCATGACCTACAGGTCAGCAACAGCTAGTATAGACCTTTCAAAATGTGGTTTCCTTTGGGGCATTTAGCTTGTTAAAACACAGTTCGCTGTGTTCTGCCATCAGAATTCCTTCAACCAAGGTAAAGAATGTCGTGTAACTTCATATTTTTATTACTTCTTTTTCTTTTTAAAAAATTAACATACCCACCACTGCTCCCCTCCCTCCCCTCTTCTCTGTCCTCCTTCAGCTTCCTAAGCCCTCCGAATGTGCCTTCATTTTTGTCATCATCATCAATAATAATAATAAGCACTGCCCCTACCCACCCCAGCTTCTAGAAAATGAACCTAAGATCTAAGGTGCTTTCCCCAGAGACACATTTTTATCAACAATCAAGTGCCATGCAATCCCTCACCCCACCAGTTCTGTGGCTTTGTGAAACTACTGGGCAGTTCTACTCTCGCTGGGGGCACCCACTACAGCTTCAGTCAGATGGTAGCCAAGAGCTGACAACAGTTGAGAGCTCTTCCAAGCTGGACCACTCAAGAAAGTTCTCCGCTATTCTCTATCTAGGATACAGGTAGACACAGAAGACAGCACTCTGTTTGGGTGCAGGGGTGGCTAAGCCTCTTTCTCAGAGTTTTAGGGTTGTGAAGAACAAGTTGTAATTCATACTTAGCATGACAAGGTATAAAAGTAAACCTCAAAAACAGTGACTCAGGAGTCCCCAAAGCAGAAGGTGCCAGGACTTCCTGGTGTTCAGTCTGGAGCTGGCCTAGTGCTCTCTTTGCCGCATCCTAGTGGTTAAAATGAATCACATGGCAAGCTTGGATTTGAGATGGGACAAGACCACCCACGGACATAAGATACAAAGCTGTGACTCATTGAAGGTTATTTGAGGAGACCAGTTAGCCTGCAGCCAAAAGCTAGTACACAATCTAGGGCTCCCGCCAAGGCATTTCCATTGCACCCCTCCCCACCTACACCATCCTCACCAAAGGCACTAGCCCTCACCAAAGGCACTAGCTGAGAGAGCAAGAGAGATGCCAGCTAGAGCTAGATGCCAAAACGTACTGGGAAGACAGACGCTGAGGCCTTGCTACCAGGTTTCATTCTTCCTGTGGCCCTGTTTTGGTCTCTTCCCTGGTCTTTTACATAAACACAAGTTCCTCAGTGTTCCAGGAAGGATTCTCTGGGTAGCTCTGTAGGATGCTCTCACCCAACTTCCTAGTAATGCCTGGCCACCTCCTGGGCTGTGTTCTGAACTTCAGCTCTTGCTGGGGTCCTGCTGCAGGGGGTGGGGAAAGCCTGGAGTGAGTGAAGTCCTGAGTAAATATGCACTGTTGACATAGGAGCAGTCATGTGGGATGCCCCAGAGCCTCAAACCATGCAATAATAGCAAAGTCTTCTCCCCAGGGGGTAATTTTACACATTTCTCCCCTTGTAATTTTACACATTGGTACTTTTCAGACTGTGAGGGTAAGGGTCAGTCCTTACAATACTTTTGTAAGACATAGTAAAAATTAATGATCAGTAAAATGAAGTGAAAAGTGGGTCTGTAGTATAAATTAACAGTATTATTCAGTAGTCATAAAACAGCTGCATCAAATCTCTATAACTATTTCTAACATCAGATCAACTTTTGTACTGACCTTCTGGGACTGAAGAGCCACCCTCTTTACACAGCAAGACAACAAGCCAAGAAACCAGAACTCAGCTACACTAAGCTATTTGTTCCTGTATTTTGACTCCCTAGCTGATGCTATGCTGTGTCTATTCTTTCTTGTAGAGTTTAATACAACAAATAACTAGACTCCCAGAGAGGAAAAGTAGGGTACTTTGAATCACATAGTAACCCAATAGCTAAGTAGAAGCTGGAATCCCAGCACTACCTCATCTACTTCTAGATATCTTATCTGAATTGTCCTGACCCTGGATGACCAAGGACTCAGTCATGTGGAATTCTGGACAGAGGTAGAATTGGGACAGGGGAGGTGCTGCCCCCACCAGGGGGCATCCTTAGTCAACTCAATGGTCCTACACCTTCCTAACCATCTCAGTTACTGTGGGAGCTGTGCAGGCCTGTGCCAATTAACCAACTGGCTTTCTTGATGCTCCCAAAATAACTATGTCAGAGGAGATGAGGCCAAAAGAGCACCAGTCTTCCAGTCCCACCCTCCAGCTATATAGGTGGCTCTGAAGTTTCCTCAGCCCCCATCCCTGAAAGAAAAGGCTTTCTTCCTTCCACTAATAGAAAAGAAACAGGAAATGAAGTCATGGTGTGTTTGATGCGTTGGCATGGCCACCTAGATCTGCTGAGTGACTTATGAATGGCTTTTATGAGTGGCTCTCCAAACCATCGTTTGTGACTAGAGTACTCTCAGGTCTCAGATTCAATTTAGGGGAACAGCTGACTCCTTCCAGCTTAGCAGAGCACAGGCTTCCAACAACATGTTGATGTTTCAAAGAAAAGAGACCAGTTACCACACATCTAGCCCTCAAAGATGATCCCAGGAAATAACTCAGGTGTGGGTGCCAATGGTTTCTGAGAAGAAATGGTAATTAAAAAAACACAGCAGAGAGATCTTCATGGAAGGGATAAACACTGTAAGCAGAAAAAGAGAATTCTACCCATTATTAGCTGTCAATTAAGAGGTACATGCAATTTGATGAGGTCTTCTGGAGAATTCTTCTATTCATGATCTGGAATATATTCTGGGATGTATAATGTAAGATGAATGTAAGAGCATTTGAACAAGTACTTATCACTAATGAGCACCTACCATGTGGCATATATTGAGTACTGAGCACTGGATGTCAATAAGTATTAGTTTCTGTGGATGAACAGGTGAACAATGGATTGATAATAAGAAAGGAGAACAGATGGACAGGTGGATATGTAGATAGACAAATAGGTAGGAAGATGAATGAGCAGATTGAGATAGAAAATGGATATATATATATGGGTAGGTGGAAGATGGATGGGAGAATAGATAGTAGATATATAGTTAGATGAGTAGATAGATGATAGATAGATAGATAGATAGATAGATAGATAGATAGATAGATAGATAGATAGATGAGAGAGAGAAAGATAATAGTCATGTCAAACCCACTTATTTGATCAGCACTGGCATGCAAGCCCATCTTTGTACCCTAGATGTCTAGTCTTTTGTTCTCCGTTGGTGTTTGCTTTTGTTTATATGTTTGAGATAGGATCTCACACTATAGACGAACTAGCCTGCAACTCATTATATAACCCAAGCTTTCATCAAACTTACGCCAATTCTCCTGTCTCAGCCTCCCTGAGATTGGAATTACAGGCATGGCTAGCTCTTTATTGAGGAACGCTCTCTCCTACAACCTCTGCCTCCAGCAATAGTTTCTATGTATCAAGCAGCCAAGGTGTCCATCTTACAAAGAGTGAAGGTTGGTTTTGGTTCATAGTTCTGAAAGTCTCAGTCCATGGCCTGGTTGCTTTGACTCTATGATGAGGCAGCCCATCATGACAGAAAACACATGTTGGAGCAAGCCATTCACTTCACAGTGGGGAACTGAAAGATAAAGAAGAAAGGACAAAACTCCCTTTAAGGTCATCCCACTTACAGTCTAACATCCTTCTGCTAGGCACCAGCTCAGAGGTTCTTTAGTGTAAGACCACGCTGGAACCAAGGCTTTAACACACATTCCATTTGAGGATATTTCAGAGCTAAACTCTAGTAGCAGCTAGCCATTTCTAACCTTGCTGCTCAGTGATAGCCAGTATTTTCATTTTTACATGTCTCAATTCATTTAATCATGACAACCCCTACCAAAAAAAGGCAAGGAACATGCAAACCAGAAAAACTCAATAACTTGACTGGGTCATCCAGCCAGCCATCAGCTACATGGGGTTCAAAGCACAGCAGCCACTTTTAGAGTCAGACACAAAAAGGAAAAGTGTGTCAAATGGAGGAAGTTGCCAAAATAAAGGGGAAGGCTGGGCTACAGTGATTGTGATTAATGACCCTCAGATCTGGGTGGGTGGTAAAGATAAAGAGCTATGGTTCTTTCTTGAAATATGTTTCTCTGCCTACCAAGGCCAGATCTCACTAGGAGTGGTCACCCCCTCAGAGGGCCACAGTATAGCCAGCATGTACCGTGAGGTCTGACCCCAGCTGTGGTAGTGGGAAGATATTGGATTAGTCAGGATGGCTGTGCTGAACCTGGTCCTGGTCTAGGCTAGAGCCCACACTTCTGGGCCTCTATGCTTCCCCAGTAAGATGATGAGAAATGGAAAGCCTGTCATCAGGGATACCTCTACTCAGGACTGTCACATGAAAGGGAGGTGGGACAAAGTTGGGCAAGGAGGGCAGTGGAGAAGAGCCAGCTAGAACAAAGGCAGAGAAGCAAACCTCTGCCCAAATGCCCCTCTTCTGGCAGAGTTTCTGAGCCATGTCGGTCTCTCTACAAGCTATCCCAGGAAACTCTCTAGGAAGGGTCTTGGTCACCATGAGGGTTGGAAAAGTTTCTAAGGTCAGAACCTTTTTAAAAGATTCTGAGTCCTTCTCTGAGAGGTGAGGGTGAGATATGAGAATCAAGTTAGGTTAGAAAGGCCCTCCAGCCTAGCTTCTAGGATTCTAAATTTTGGGCGATCCCTGGAGACATTGAAACTCTTCATTTTTGCTCCCTATAAACCAGAGGTAAAGATGCCAGTTCTGAGCTGGGTATATATAGCAACGGGCTATTAGCTTCCGACCTGTGCATCTTTCCAACTCATAGCTACAACTGCAAAATAGGTATCAACCAGGTTCTCACTGACCTTCACATCCTTTCTCACCCCCAGAGCTCCGACTGCCCAGCTGCAATAACTAAGCAAGCTGCTAAAAACCCAGATTCAGCTGAGCACTGCCCACCACCTTCCAAGGGCCGTGGTAGTGAAGTCTCCCCACGTCCTCTCCAGCACCACACTGACCCTTGCTTGCTTTGGCTTTCCTGATGGCCACACCACATAGCCCACTGACCTCTGTAGCTTCTGTTGTTTTATCCCAGATGCTCCTTTCCAGCCCATAACCCCTCTGCCTGCCTGGTAGCCTCAGACACCACCTTCCCCCAGGAAGCTCCATAGTCTGAGTTAAATGTGTCCCTTAGAAGTTTCCAGCCTTGATCTCGAGCTTAACACAGCATTTATTACCCACATTAGCTCCATGAGGACCAGAGATTATGATATGTCCATAAGCGATCCATAAATCTCTGCAGGACAAATAACCATCCAACTTCTTTTTGTGTTTTTGTTTTGAAAGCAGGGACTCATATAATCCAGGATGCCCTTTAACACTCTATATAGTTGAGGATGACTTTCAACTCCTACTCTTCTTCACCCACCATGTGGCTTATGTGGCACTAGAAACTGAACCCAGGGCTTTGTGTATGCTAGGCCACTGCTCTAGCAACCCAGCCTCACTCTAGTTCCTGGTTGTCAAACTTCTTTAGGATCATTAAATAATAGGGTGTGTGTGTGTGTGTGTGTGTGTGTGTGTGTGTGTGTGTGTGTGTGTGTGTATGTGTGTGTGTTAGAATTAATGTTGCTATAATAAAACATCATGGTCAAAGCAACTTGTGGAAGATGAGGTTTAGTTTAGCTTACAGTTCTCAGGTCATACATCACCAGTGAGGGAAGTCATGACAGGAACTTAAGTATAACAACCTGTAGGCAGGAACTGAAGCAGAGGCCATGGAGGAACACTAGTAGTTTGAATGGAATTGGCCCCCATTAGCCCATAGGGAGTGGCATTATTGGGAGGTGTGGCTTTGTTGGAGGAGGATAACCTTGTTGGAGGAAGTGTATCATAGTTGAGATGGGCTTTGAGGCCTCTTATGCTAAAGCCACACCCAGTGTCTCAGTTCACTTCTTTCTCCATGCTCAATTCCTTCCCTAGTACCATGTCTGTCTGCATGCTGTCATATCCCACCATGATGATAATGGACTAACCTCTGAAACTATAAGCCACCCAATTGAATGTTTTCCTTTATAAGAATTTCTGTGGTCATGGTGTCTCTTCACAGCAATTGAAACCCTAACTAAGAGAAACATTTTACTGGTTTGCTTCCCAAGGCTTGTTCAGTCTGCTTTCTTATGATATTCCAGTGCCACCTACCCAGGGATGGCACTACCCACAATGGGCTGGGCCCTCCCACAGAAATCACTAATTAAGAAAATGCGCCATAGGCTTGCCCACAAGTCAATCAGGTAGGGACATTTTTTAAAGAGAGGTTCCCTCTTCCAAAATGACTCTAGTTTATGTCAAACTAATAAAAACCTGGTGCTGTCACCTTTCCATCTCTATAACAAACACCTGAAATATGCAACCTGTAGGGAAGTTTATTATACTCACAGCTTTGGAGGTACAGCCCATAGTTAATGGTTGCTCTCAGCCCTGTGGTTAAAGACAAGTACATCATGGCAGGAGCACATGGTAGAGCCAAACTGTTCCTGATGACCAGAGAGTAAGAATGTAGGAGACCAGGGCTCTCTGTGTCCCTTCCAGAGCACATTTCAAATGCCCCAGCTTCCTCTCTCTAGATTCCCACCCCTTAAAGGCTCTACCATCTCCCACCAGTACCATCTTGGTGACCAAGCATTTGGGGAACATTTCAGACACTTGGCTCTAGCACAGCTATATTAAAGATATTCAACTTCTGGACATCCTTTTACTCAAGCATAGAATGAGGAAGCTGGACAGGCTTCAGAGTTCTTGTAGCTATAGCATGTGGCAAGTCAGCTGGGCTAGGGACCAGCATTATCACCTATATTATACAATTATTAGAGATACGGTCTGAAACCCCACCAAGACCCCTTAAAGCTCAACAGACCCTCCTTCAGTTCTTTGGTTTTATTTTATGTATGTGTATGAATATCCCCCCCCCCCGTGTGTGTATGTGTGTGTGTGTGTGTGTGTGTGTGTGTGTGTGTGTGTGTATACGTATGTACTATGTGCATGCCTGGGGCACATGAAATTCAGAAGAGGGTATCAGATCCCCTGAAACTGAAGTTATGAGTGATTGTGAGCCACTAGGTGGATACTGGAAACCAAACCCAGATCTTCTGCAAGAGGAATAAGTGCTCTTAGCTGCTAAAACCATCTCTCTGGCTTCCCCTTAGGGTTTTTGATGTGGGTGTGTGAACAGTAGAAAAGCTCACATGTGCTGTGAGTTGATCTATCTCCTTCTGGCTCTTACAGGTAGATTTTGAAGACGTCATCGCTGAGCCTGAGGGCACCTACAGCTTTGATGGTGTGTGGAAGGTGAGCTACACCACTTTCACCGTCTCCAAGTACTGGTGCTACCGCCTGCTGTCTACGCTGCTGGGTGTGCCACTGGCCCTGATCTGGGGCTTCCTGTTTGCTTGTATCTCCTTCTGCCACATCTGGGCTGTGGTGCCCTGCATTAAGAGCTACCTGATCGAGATCCAGTGCATCAGCCACATCTACTCACTGTGTATCCGCACCTTCTGCAACCCGCTCTTCGCTGCACTGGGCCAGGTCTGCAGCAACATCAAGGTGCTACTGCGGAGGGAAGGCTAAAGCCAGCCTAGGCTATGGGGAAGGCTGGGCAGGGGGGGGGGGGGATTTAGGCCAGGCGAGCAGCGTGGCTCTGCTCCATGTGGGCTGCCTGTGAGCTCATTCTTTTGAGGTTCCTTTCAATTTTACCTCGAGATGGGAACACACGGGCCAGGGTAGCCAGAAGAAAAAAAAAAAGCAACAGCCCTGTGGACACACAGGCACCCTTGCTCTGCTCAGCCCACTGTGATTCCCTGTGAGCCTGCCTGAGGGGAGATGGTTTGTTAAGAGGCAGCTACCGCAAGGCTTTGCATTCACATGTACTGTAATACCACAAACCAGTGCCAATCCCCTAGAGGGGTGACCTGGCTCCTCATGCAAGAGAGAGCAAGCAGTGACTGCAGGCATGAGGAGGGTGCTGTAATAAAGGGTATCGGCTGCACAGGGGATGCCGTACTTCGTCTGTCTGTGAGTTGGTTGTGTGTCCTTTTCTGGTCTGAAACCTAGAAAATTCAGTTAGACCTCTAGGCAAATGGAAAGCCTGCAGCACCTTTTGTTTTCTTTGGGGTTCTGTTTCTTTGCTGGGGATAGGGTCTCCCATATGAAGAGATTATTTTCATATGACTTCTGCTGCCCCTGAAGCTGCTAATGAGTACTCAGAGCAGGTGAGCATCCCCAGATAGGTCCCAATCTCAGATCTCTTGGAATCTCCCCTCTGACTCAGAAAACACTGATCCCAGCATATACCTGGCCTTGCCATGTGACATGTGTGAGCTCTTAGCCCCAATAGATGCCGTGAGTGCATGAGGCCCAGGGTGTATGTGTCTGGGTTAGCTGTGAAAATAATGGAGTGAACACACCTTTGTCTCCCTCTGAGCACAAACACATACCAAACCTTAGCAATCCAGTTTTGCAAATTGATATCTGCACATTCTCCATTGGGAACATTGTCACTTCAAGGAGACACTAAGGAATCCCGAATCTCCAGTTAGACCACAGAACACAGTGGATTTGACAAATTCTACAAGTGGTTTGGTCCAAGATCTTTGCATCTTTCTACAAAGAAAGGAACACACCTAAGACTCCAGAGCATAATACCAGGACCCCCTTCTGGCCCCTGCCACAGCCCACGCAGCTGTTGCCAGCAGACAGGGAACCCTGGAGCCTTCTGGGAAACTTAATATGTGAAGTCACTGTTCTTGGGAGGGAGGAAAAGGCAATGAAATATACAGAAAAAAAAATGTTTATTAAGTGCACCTTTGATGAAGCAGCTGGTAAAGCAGGATTGGCCACATTACTCACCAGATGCGGGGAGAGGGAGGCACCACACAAAGTCCATGGAAGAATACCAAGAAATTCACACTGTGTACTAAGTGGCATCTCATTGCAATTGAATACAAAACAGTTACATGCTGAAGCCAGGATCACCATCCAGGCAGGCTGCACAGACCCTTGTGCTTCCTGAATGGAGGACTCTTATTTATATAAAAAACGAGACCAGATTCTTAAATGTAGAGTTTTTTTTGACAGACCCTAAATAATTCTCACAGTTTGCACACTGACTCCTCATGGTCAGAACAATGAAACATTTCAGAACATTCAGCATGCTCCAATTTAACACAACCTCCAGCCCTGGATTGCAACAGGTTAGAAAATAAGACGAGACATTGGGGATTCCAATGTGAGAGTCTAAGGAAGGAGGACATAGGATCAGGGGACTGTTTTAGACCCTTAGAGATCCTAGGCTTTGGTTGGGAAAATAACAATAATGGTGAAAATATTCTCCCGTGAGATTGGGCTGGGAGGTGCCAATTCAATGTTGCTGATGAAATCAGTTGTCAGCTATGTCATAGACACAGGTTTCAGGACCATAACAAGATCCAAGGTACCAGCTAGAGATTTCACAAGGAATGCCACAGCACCCCAAAGACCTTATACCTTTGGGGCTTTTAGGAACACTGTGCTCCAGGTCAAAATATCTGAAATTACCATCTCCTTCATCCCTGGTGACACCTGTTGACTCTAAGGATGGTAACCTCTCAGTGAACAGCAGAGAAGAAGGTCGTCTTCAAGACACAGATGCTAACAGACCTCCACCCAGTGTGCACCCAGGCTATGTGAGTGGTCTAGGACATAGGTACAGACACCCCAAAGCTGGTGGTGACTGTATGTAATGAGCCTGATAAAGACATGCATGCATGAGGTGGACCACTGTGCAATGCCCCTGAATCCAAAGATGACATCGCCTCCTCTCTCCAGCTGGTACCCATAAGCTTGCTTAAATTGTAGACACTGAACATGGATCCTGCAAAGCATGGCTCCCTTCTACCTAAACACCAGACTGTACTAGCTCACACATACATGTGCATGGGTACATACAGGTATGTGTGTGGGTTTGGGAAGATACTGCGGTGTGGCAAAAAAATCGTGTTCATAAATGAAGAGGGTGGTAAAGTAGATCTTCAGATTTGAGTTTGGTTTTGGATTTTGTTTTTTGTTTTTTGTTTTTTTTTAAAAAATATATCAGTAAGTCCAGAATTAGGTCTGGGTATTCAAAGCTGCTGCAGAGTGCATAGTGACTAGCCACAGACAGAAAGCCCCTAGTCAATTGTGTCCTGTATTAATGACTGAAGGTATTTCTGAGACAGAGCCTTATCCTGCCCTCACGACTGAGAGGACATTTGAAATCATACTTACTGGGTAAACAAAACCTTTGAGACTCCTGGGAAATTGCTATTGAAAAGAAGACAGGGCACAGCAGCTGCCGAGCATCCCTCTGGCCTTTGTAAAGCCAGATGGGAGTGATCACCACTTTCCCTGGCCAGAATAGAGCCAGCCAGCCTCTTCTGTAGACACTTGGAAGTGGTGAGTCACAGGAGAAACAGCACTCGAGGAAGAGAGAGGGAGCAAGAAATGCACCATCATTTATAATTTCGCAGAACTCAGCTCTTGGACTTTTTCCCCACATTGTCAATGCATATAGTGCAATGTGTATGTGTGTGTGTGTGTGTGTGTGTCTGCTTGCATGTGACTGTGCATATGTTCTATATTCATATGTACATGTAGATACCAAAGGTGAACCTCAGATGTCTCCCTCCATCACTTTCTACCTTATGTTTTATTTACTAATTTATATTGAGAGACAGTCTTTTGCAGACCTATAAGCTGAACAATCTCCTAGGCTGGCTAGGCAGTAAGTCTCTGGGATCCATCTGTCTTCAGCCCCCGGGCCTGAGGTTACAAACACTTGCCACTATTCCTGGCTTTTGTATCAGTGATGGCATCTCATACTTGCTCAGCAGATACTACTCTAAGTGAGCTATCTCCTCAGGCCCTGGTTCAGTGATTTTTAATATGTTCTCAAAATTGTGCAACCACCATACATTCCAAAGCATTTTAACCATCCCAATTCCTATTTCCTTGGGAAATTTTAGGACCAGTTTATCAATTTCTACAGGAGCCAGCTAGGACTTTGATGAGGATTACATCAAATCTGTCCAACAATATTACACCTCTGATCCGTAAGCACAAGGTGTCCCTGTTTATTTAGTCTCCTTTATTTCCTTCCATGGTATTTGCAGCTTTCTGGGCACACACCACACATTTCCTCTCTTAACTCTGGCCCTCCAGTATTCATTCTGGTATGTTTATGGATGGAACCTTTTATGTTCACCTTTTCCCAATGTTCACTAAAATTATAAGGAAATATGAAAGGTTTTCTGTACATTGATTTGGCATTCTGCAACCTCGTTATATTCGTCTGTCAGCTCCAGAGTTGGGGGAGGGGAAGGGCTACATGTATGCATGTACACATATGCATGTGTGCTCCTCAGGATCTTAGGGTCAGTGCCAAGTGCAAAAAGTCCTCCCCCGTCCTATCTGTCCTGAATGGCTCTCATTTATTTCTCCTCCCCAAATTTTTAGCAAGCATCATCTTCTTCAACATTTCAGGCCATGTTTTCATTGCCTTTCTGAGCCAGGTGGCCTCACGGTTCAGTCTCCAGTGCCCAGTGTTTTCCTGGGACAAACTGGTCCCTGAGGATGCTAAGATCCATCCACACAACTTGTCAAAGGAAACCAGCACCGCTCTGCATCTGTGGCCTCATTTCCCATTCCTTGTTCCAGCCCACTGGATTTTCGCACAAAACTGGCTTACTGCCTTTCACAAGATCCCAGGATAAACAAGTAAAAAAAAAAATAATAACAATGGGGGAAAAGCCAGGTTCGGGAGAGCCCACTCACCCCCAACGGGGGTAGTAGAAGCACAGGTGGGAGCCCAGGCGACCCTCTGATGGCAGAGCAACTCTGCTGTCATCTTCCATAGAGAAATTTCCCCAATCCCAAATCAGAATATGCCCCACACTCTAGCCACCGCCCTGAGAGAGCGGAGGGACACACATCAATAGGCACCTTATACAGCTCCATTCACGGCCACTAGGGGGCAGTCTAGAGTCCGCATAACCCCTGCCTCTGGTGCCAGGCAGGTGGTTCATGCTGAAGATGGCTGAGTGCAGCTCCTCTGGCTGGAGCTTCGGCGACTCAAGACAAAGGTAGATGAGTTGCTCTTCTTGCTGACGCTTGTCTCTCCAGGTCGGCTGCCCTTCAGATAACGTGCAGAACAGCAGAGGAAGCGTTGCACAAGTTCGTGGAAGAGGTGGCCAGTGAAAAGCAGGTAGATCCAAGGGTTGCAGCAGCTGTTGAGGCTGGCCAAGAGCATGGCGATGATGAAGGCAGAAGCTGTAGGGTGGGTCGGGAGGAAGGAAGAATAAGGGGTCACTCTGGGACCTTCCCAGACCTGCCTAATTCAGCCACGGTTGTTCCTGCAACCACCATCTCAGGTACCACAGGCTGGATCTCAAGAAGGTAACAACCAGGTACAGTATTCTTCCACAGCCTTGCTCAGGGTCTGTTACCAGATTTAACCAGGGCTCAGTGCAGCCCTAAAGTTACCTCATCGTTTTAACTCCAGTTTCGCTGGGCACTGAAGGCCCCCTTCCTTCAGCGGTTGCTGTATGTATCCTGACCACTTGCTCCTTCATCCTTCACCCAGCAAATGCTTGAATGCCTGCTACTCTGACAGGGGTGACCACGAGATGTCAGACCGCATTTGCATAGCCAGCCAGTACCAATCTCTCTAACTAATTTCCCAAGGGCTTAAATTCCTTTATCTTTACATGGGACAACGAGAATTCCCAACATGCCCGAACAGCAAGGATCAAAAAGTGCCAGGTACCCAGGAGTTCCCAGTAAAAGGTGGTGGCTGTCAACATAAGCTGGGAACCCACTGAATTCTGTAGACACCAAAATGGAGAGACAAACTTCCTTCAAGCAGAAGAAATAAAAACAAAACCTAGGTTTCTTTCATTGGCCTTAAGTCTAAAGTGTGGGAACTGTTCCTGACAAGAGATGAGTCTAAGTGGCTTCTCTAGAGACCCAAGAGAGAAATAAACAAGGAGACAAGAATCTCTGCTGGCTGCTACTTGCCAGGGAAGATACCGGAGAGGGCAGGGCAAACCCTCCAGTTTTCTATCTTTTGGAAGCACTTCCAAAACTCACTCCAAAAGTCAAGATCTCAACCCAGGAAAGAGCTCTCCCCTGGGATGCAGGAGCAGCAAGGTCTGAACATGGAGAATAGAGGATTACTAGGGAAGTCCCCAGCAGCCATGGAAGAGTAGTACTTGGGAGGCCTGCGTGGTTCTCAGGGTAACAACCCCAGGGCATGGCAGCTCCTGAAAACATAAATGAATTACAAGTTCTCAGTCCCTTGGAAGGCTCTCAGCAATGTTGGGAAAGGCCCTTGGGGGTTCTGAATGGCAGTCAAATTTAAGAGCAAGTGACCCAGTTTATTAACATGCCAACTGGCACAGAAGCAAGCAACAGCAGACAAATAAATAAATATAGGCAAACATTGCAAAAAGTATTTTCAGAAATCCAGATTGGGACAGCTAGTCCCCAAAATAAAAATAGTAACAGAACAACAGAGGAATGAAAGTCAATATGATCAGAGCCCTTATTTTTATGAAAGAGGATTTTCCATCTGCTTCTGTTTGCCTGGGTAAAGAGAAGACCAGTGCTGAGATGCCTTAAGGTTAAGATCGCCCACAAGACTGAAAATAGACTATGGCCAAATCATAAATGAGGCAAAAATCAATAAAGGCCAAGCACAATGAAACAAACCATCAGCCCTAGAGAAGATGGATATGAAGTGAGAGAGACAGTCTCACAGCCAAGCCCGAAGGCACCAGCCTGTGCCCTGCTGGGGTTAATGGCCAAGTATAGGCTGAGCAGACCTGATGAGGAAACCCAGCCTTTCAAGTGCTCCCAAGTTAGAAAGTTTGTGTGTGTTGACATTATTCCCCAAATGGAAGTGCTACACCTGACCTCATGTGATAGTCAAAACCCAACAGCACTAAAATCCCTGTGTAAAATTCCCTTTGGGCTACATGTGCACAGTGTACATGTAGCATTATGAATTTCATGATCAGATTCAGGTCCCACCCCCAAGACAGAGATGTGCAAATATTCCAAAATCCAGGAAAACACCTCTGGTTCTAAGTATTTGGGATATGAATCCTCTCCTTGGATAATCTTGGTGGGTCACCTGAAGTGACTAGCATCGTGATTTTGCATTTAGAATGACCAAAGCATGGAAACGTTGCTGGCCCATGTTGTGGTGCTTTTCCAGTGGGACGAGACCATGCAGGGAGGCTGTGTCAATATCTCTGTCCAAGGCTTCCCAGGAAAGTGCAGTTCCCAAAGAAGTTTACACCATGGTTTACAGATCAGGAGAATGATAACAGAAAAGGGATGTGACACACACCACATCTTCCCAGCCAAAAGTCATGAAGCTGGTTCCTTATTCTTGTGGTGTGAACAGGCTCCCATTAGCAGATCTTAGCTCCAAAGCCAAGGCTGGCTGAGCAGTTTACACAGGCAGTGTGAACCATAGAGAGAATATCCTTGTTCCTAGGATGAATAGAGTCCCTGGTGCCTGGGAGTAGACTTTAATACCTCCAATGAGATCATTAGCCTTCTCACCAATGACAGATGTGTCCCCAAGCACGGACTCAAGAGTCAGCAAACTATGGCTCATGAGCGAAAGTCTGCCTGCACTGTTTTTGTCAATAAAGTTTTATTAGAATGCATCCATGGCCATCCATTCACAGGCTTTCTATGGCTGCTTTCAGGGGCAGAGTTGAACAACTGCAAACAAGACATTGAATCCCAAAGCCTAAAAAATTGTCATCTGATCCCATATGGAGAAAAAAATGGCATGTGTTAAAGGGTGGATACTGGGGGCCCCGAGGAAGGTGCAGACCCTAGAGCAAGTTCACGTAGCACAATGTGGGCCACAGAAAGAAGACTCTCCCCTACACTACAGTTAGAAGGATAAAATTGTGACTCTGCTTCTGAGTCACACAGATCTTGGCAAGGATCTGGCTCAATATTTTAGTGCTGTGTGTTCTTGGGGAAGTTACTCAACATCTCTGTACCTCAGTTTTCTCATGAGATAGGAAACAAAAGTTCTCCTCATGGGAATGAAGTAAGACTGACTTAGCTGATAAATAAAAGTAGCTCCAAATTCAAATTCCCCAAGAGCAAGCACAGCCTCCACATCAACACTATCCCTGCTGCAATGATGGAGATGCACTTTATACAAGCACGTCGCTTTTGTAACCCCCAGCAGAGTTATCCTCCTGCGTGGGAAACAGGCATACTGATGTTCCCTGGGCTGAAGTGTGTCTGGGAATATGAAACATCCTCTATAGATCAAGGATGCAGAACCCCATGGCTGGGTTCTCAAAGACACCTAGCCCATCAGCCTGCAGGCTATATCCAGCCTAGGAAAGCTATGAATGCAGGCCAACGTGGTTATAAACTTACTTAAAACATCACACTATTTCTTTTTTGAAGCTTGACTGTGAACTACTCAAGTATAAACACTGTCAATGACAACACCATATCTCAGTGTTATACAAAATAAACTCACGTGTGTTCTCAAACCCTGCAGGCTGTGAATTTGACATCCTTGAAATCTAAACATGTAACCCAAGATATTTTTTCCTTTGTCCAGTATTACCCAGAGAAGCCAAGAGGTTGAACACACCTTCAGTCTAGGAGTGCTAGAATGACCTAGCTCTGCCTTTAGACAAGTCCAACAGGCTGTAAGATACTATAGTCCCACCCCCATAAGAAGAGAATGCTGTGGTCTCATCCACTCAAGAAGAGGATAATGTGGTCCCACCTCTTCAAAATGGGAATGCCAACGTCTTAACCCTTCAGGACTCAGGCTAACTCTCCAGATGCCAGAGTTCAGGCTGCTCAGTGCTCACAATGTGGGCCTCTTGTTACCTCTGGACAAAGGAGTAGTCAGTGCTCAGTGAAGATGCTCCAAGGCCAGAAACCCGGCCGTTATCTATTTTTGTTGCAGGGATATCTCAGATTATAAGATCCCTGTAAGCCTGGCCTCATGTCACATTTCTCAGAAGACAGGAGCATCATGGAGGGAGAACAGAGACGGGAAAGATCCAGAGGCCAGGATGGAGGCATACACAAAAGTCACCTGGGAAAAGACACTGTTCACAGAAGGAGACCTGAGCCCAGAAAAACTACCCTGAGGAGGAAGGTGTCTGGAATGCAGGATCCCTCCCAAAGCCCCAGGTCTGAGTCCCTCCAGTCCTTCCCTGAGTCATGTCTACCTTCTGGGTGCTATTTTCCTCATTTGGACACTGAAGGCCACACAGGAAAGTATAAAATGAAGAGGGTCTTAAAGCGTGTGCGGAAAGACTTCCTGGTGCTGTGGCTGATGGATAAAAGATGGGAACCACTGCTGTCATATATATACACTGCCCTTGGCCCCTTTCCTATAACTTTTAAAGTTAAAGGAGGAAAAAGCCCCGGGATCGGATGTATAGATGGGAGAAACTCAAGAGAATCCATTTGGGGAAATTTATACCGCCAACAACACAACCAGCCCCGCAGGCTAAGTTCCAGCCTACAAGATGAGCAGGACTCCAGGGGCTCTCCAGAAAAGCCAGATATAAAACCCTGTCTTTCTCTCTCCTGAAATGAAAAACACATTCTCCCCCATGAGTCCTGGCAGGTGCCCAGGCTGTCGACCTGGTATGGCCGGGCCCTGACAGAAAGGAACAATAAAAGAAAGTATTGGGCCACCACTTACCGGGATCTACCTGGGGAAGGAAGTGGTCAAACGTCTATCTATTTAATACAATTTATCCTCACCAGAGCCAATCTGGCCTGGGGACCTATGGAGAATCATCAAGTTCCTGGGCACAGGAACTCATACGCTGGATGAAATGACCAGCTCTGACCTAAAAAAAGAGTGGCAACGTTTGAGGGAGAGGCTGGGTGGGCTAGGGTCTGGGGACACCTGCAAATGTTGGCTCCCACTACAACGTAGAGGTGTGGGCAGAAGCAGCCACACATCACAGAGTCTGGCGCTGGGTGCCATGCCATGCTGACTGGAGAATTGCCTGTGCATTTGCCTCACAGCTATGGTTCACAGGGGGCAGGAGGCAGCATAGGAGGTTGTGGAGGGACAGCACCAGGCATTCCATCTCCACCAAGCCAGCTTTATTCCCACCCCCAAAACTCCCTCCTTTGGGCTTCACAACACTCACTTTGTCTTTGAGGGCCCAAATTAACCCAGGACAGCTGGTAGGCAGCTGGCCACAGTCCCTACAGGCTGTGTTGTTCCTGAGCTACCCAGGCATCCACACACAGTGCAAACAACGGCTTAGGGCTCCTCTCCTCTGACTCACCAGCCACTTCCTAAAATTTCCACCATGGGCAAGGCCTCCCCCAGAATATGTAGAACCGGGGGTGGGGGCCCCTACTACTACAGGGACTTGTGGGGTATAGCAGGAGAACTCTGAGAGGTCTTTCAAAATATTCCTTCTAAATGTATCTTTACATAAAGGTGGAGTCTCAGGACATGCCACAAGATAAATCTTTGCAAAGACTGAACTTCTACAACTATGATTCTTCTAGAACTCTCTGTGGTACTAACTCCATGCATTCCATAGCTGTGAAGAGGATTTGGGTTGTTGAAGTTAAAATGGCCTTAGTTCAGGCTCTGCCAACAAGCAAGCTGGGCTAAAGAAGAAAGACCAGATCTTCCTGTATATTCTGCATCACCCCAATCTCAAGGAACGGTTTATATAAGAGGCATGTGATAGGCTTAGGTCATAGACTATGTCTTAAAGTTATGCTACTCCAAGTGTAGCTGGTAGCTGACTTCGTGGCTACCACTTGGCAACACCTGTACATCTACCAAAGACGCAGGCATGAAGGCACCACCCCCAGTATAGCCAGTCAAACCAACTTTTTAACAGAATATCAGTGATTTTTGTACAACTAAAATTCTTTCCAAGTAGCTCAACTCATGTGGATAGGGAATGGGAAGAAATAATAAAGCAATTGTCTATGCTTCCAACTATGAAATGTGAACCCACTTCTTTGTATAGGAAGTTCCTACCCAGCCCTCAGAAACCTTTTCAAACTCTCCTGATTTCTCCCCCAGGGAAACGCAACCAGCCACTGCCTCCTATGAACATTCACTTTACATGGTAAATGAGTGTGTCTAGTGTGGAATCATCCCATCATATTCTGTTATTTTTTAGACTCCTTGGCTGGCGACTCTGTCCCATTTGTGGCCAGTGTCCCTGACCGCAAGCAGAAAATAAGAAGAGGTCGATAAAGAACTGGCCTGAATTGAAGCATGAAATTAGCAGCCAGGAAGTCTTGATAAATCGGGCACCTCCTCTATAACACTGGAAAGATAAAAGACGATCTCCCTGTTAGATTACAGGGCATGGCCTGCTATCAGGGTAACTGGATTCAATGCAATTCCCTCTGGAAAATGAAGTTCACACTCAGATAGTGAGGTGAATGGGAGAGAGGGAACCAGCATGAGGCATTGTTCCAGTACAAGGTGTGGTCAAGAGGACAGAACCCTGGCTCATAAGCGCCATCTCCTGACCAAGCATGCCTTGAAAGGGCAAGCAGAAACAGCTCTCAGTAGCTAGGACCCAGGAGCAAATAGCCCAGGAAGAGGACACTTCAGACACCTGGTCTCTTCCTCTCATTCCTCACCAAGGGTCCAGCTTCCAAGACCAGAGATAGGCCCTCCTCACATGCCTTCCCACTGTGGGAAAGCAAGACACTCACTTCTCCACCTTCACCTGGCATCTCAGCATCCCAGGCAAGCCAGCTGCCACCATTGCAGCAGCCCACCACGCTATTTCTGTTCTCAAAACCACTCCCACCTCTCACTGGCTCCCTAAGGCCCTGGTACTTGTTAAAATTCGCCTCTTATTTTTCAGAAGCAGACACTATACTGTGCAGAAGAGTAGATTTAGCTGCCCAAGTGCTTGCTTTACAAGAATGTGGACCTGAGTTAGATTGCCAGCACCCATGTGTAAAGCCAGTTTGCAACCATGCTGCTGGGAAAATGGAGTTGGAGACAGGATCTGATTGACCAAGCAGCCTACCTGAATGGCCAATGAGAAACAATGTCTCAAAGAACAAGAAAGCACCTGAGCCACTGCATAAGGTGTCCATACCCACATTTATACAGGTATATTAAAACCTATACACACATATAACCACTCATACACATGCACCCACTCTCATAGGAGCATAGCATGCACACATATACACACACACAAACACAATCAAATGAACCAACACACAGCCACAAAACGCACGTACATACACGAACTACACATACACACAGAGATATATGCCCATATTCAGATGAACCAATATGGACATAAGCAAACACACAATGCATACACATACATGCATTCACACAAACATAAACACACAAGCATACCCAAAGACAAACAAATTACACAACACCCTATGGACACACAACACTTATACATATAGACACATACCAACATGAATACACATATACGGAGGTTCACCTACAAGCCAACACCCAGCAACATGAACACACACACAAACACACCTTCACTTATGCACCCATACCCACATGAACACATTGCATACACACAGACATGTACCAAATCACACACACACACACGCCTGTGCACAAGTACTCAAATGTACACATATGCACACACAATCACATACACACAAGGTAATCTGTCCCAAATATCAAGAGTGCTGAGGTGAAAAGTCATGCTTCTAGCCAAGAAGTTATCAACTGGAAGAGAAAGGGGAAATACAGATGAGGGTTGGGGCTAAGGCTTGAGGAATCCCAGCAATGAAACAGGGGTGGATCTGAAGTACTAAGACCACTATGTCATGGTCATGGTGAGACAGGGTGAGCCTAGATGTAGGATGATGGACCAGTAAGGCAGCGTCTCCTCTGTCTCTCTCAGTATTCAGTGGGGTCCTCCAGGGCCTAATGAAATCTAGGGGACTCTCTTACAGCCCTGGAACTAGGAGGAACCTTTGGGTGCCCTTGGCTTCTAACTTGCCAGGGTGGGTAAAAGCAGGCAGGCTGCAGGCCCAGCCCTAACCCAGGCTCTGAAGAGAGTATGCCATGGCCCCGGCTGTAGGCTTAGCCCCCCCCCCCCCCATCTAAGGTCTCCCAAGCTGTGGGCTAAGCTTCCAGATCCAAGGCCTCCATACTGCCTCTACCTCCTCACTGCTTTAAACTCACTCAGACTCCTGCCAAATGGGAAAGGCAGAAAGCCTCACTCATAAGTTTTCTTTCCACCATTAATGAAACCTCTGAAAGCTGGAGGGCTAAAGTCACATGCAGCAGAACCCAGGGAAACAGCAAGACAGAATCCCAGAGCACAGAAGTGCTCACAACCACCATCCGACAGGAGCCAAGACAGTTGAGAATTGTCCATCAAATTGTCATGTATAACCTGCAGGATCAAGCTGGAGGATGTCCTGGGTCCAAGAAGGCCCAGTGTCCCTGTGTCCACCTTCCCCATAGCTTTCCACAGGGCTAGGTCACTGAAGAGCCAGGCCCTCCAAGCTATTCCCACAAACAACCACTACAGGCCCTAAAGTGGCCTCAACCTCAGAGGCAGACATTGAGAGTCAAGGGACAAAACCTCCCCTGACTCAGCATCTCAGAGACAGTTAGCACAAGAGGTAGGGCCAGATGTCACATGTGATGGCCCAACTCTCATTTCCAAATTATCAGGATTTAGTCACTAAGGAGGTAGACCTTTGGACGTGTCTGTGAAGGTGATGTTTCCAGGTTTACATGGAGAGGGAAGGACTCACCCTGAATGTGGGTGGCACCATCCATAGGCTCGGGCCTGGACTGAATAAGGAGAATTTAAGCTGGGCAACCGGGTTTATCTGCCAGTGGATGCAATGTGACCAGGCACTTCACAGCTGCTGTTAGGCCTCCCCACCATGACAGACAAGTGTCCCCTCACACTGTGAGCCTAAACCCACCCTTCCTCCTTAAATTGTTTTTGTCACCAAGACAAGAAAAATTACCAATACAGCCAGTACCCTGCCCCCGGCTTGCCCTAAGGGATGCCATTGGTATTGGAATTCCTTCTGTACCACATAGGCTAAGATCCTCCAGTTCTGAGGAAGCAGCTAGGCCTGGGGCCTTATTTAGGAAACTCCCACTTTAGTCTTGGGCCTTGCTCAGCTCTCTGGCCATGGCCCTTCCTAAGAATCCTGGTTCAGGAAACTCCAGCTCAGGCTATTGCTCTGCCCAAACTTTCTGTATGACCCAGTAGACATACTTTCTTTTTCCAGGCCCTTATTATTTGGACTGGAGGCCATGAAATGCACAGAATTCACATAGAAGCCTTCACCCTGACTACCACAGGCCATCAGTCAATGGTGAGTGAAGCAAATCAGGAGGGCTCTGCAAATCCAGGGGTCTGTGGTTTCCAGAGAGGAAACGAGCTGTGAAACTCTAGTCACCTGCCCTGAGAGCCTAGCTTTGGTGGGAGTTGGTGTTGTGACCAGCGGTGGTTATATCCATACCATTTTACACCATTTAGAGTTAGAACAGCTAAGTCCTTTCCGGCAGGTTTTTGAAGTGAGACCAGGCCTTCCCAGATGTGGGCTATGCTAATATTCAAAACAAAGGTGTAAGGTGGAGCCACCAGTGTGAGTGGCTCCTGCTGGTCCCAAGTAAACCATTGGAGCTGCTGGGATTGAAGGCTGGGCGTTGCACCTAGTGCCCAGCACAAACCACAGGCCTGGAGCCCAGATTCTTCTGTTTCTCCAGGTCCCTCCTCGAGATGTGCCACTCCATCCCCTCCAGGCTTCTAACAAATACTATCCTAGAACTTCACTGATCTCCAGGGTGGAAGGCTCTTCCCTTTGTGTGGCAGTCACACAGCCTCCAGGTCAAAGCTGGGCATTGTCTCTTGGCTCCCTTCCTCTCTCCCAAAACAAGGCTTGGCTCTGGGCACCCCAGCCCTGTCCCTGCCCAGAGCCTCTAAGGTATTCACCTCTCCATGACAGCCACCAGATTAAGAGGCTCTGAAATTTATCTTGACATCCATACAGATCCTTCAAAAGTCTCATCCAGCCTTCACTGGACACCTCTACAGCTTTTGCAGGACCAATTGTCCCTTCCTGGGGTTGGTCCCATCCAACACTGACCTTACAGTTCCAGGCTGACTTAAAATAATTCAGTGTAAAGTGAACTCCAAATAACAGGAGCCTGAGCCTGTGCCCAGTTTGGAAACCCACATCTATTCTGTCATCTGCCTCAATTTCTTCCTCCATAATAAGGATCTTCACACTGAAAGTTGCCCAAGGCCTGTACTGGGGATTTTGCCTGAATTCTGGCCAAGAATTGATACTTTCATGAATATTTCCATGCTCTAAAACCTTTAATTCCTGGAGATGTGGAGAGGTTATCTCCTCAAAGTTTATGGACCAGGGAATCATGATGTCAAAGCTAGCCATGCCCCAGGAGGACCTCAGCGCTTTGGAAATACAAAAATAGCGCCTAGCCCTGACACCCTTTGCCCTTTCCACCTGCACTACCTTCTTTGGGCGCATTGACATCCCAGACGCTCCACATCTGCACGAAGAAGAAAGGCGTCCAACACACGATGAAGGCCAGCACAATGATGAAGGTCATCTTCACGGTGCGGATCTTGGCCTTGGAGATGAGTTTGACGCTACTGACCCGAGCCAGCGCCGCACGCCCAGCTCCACCGGCTGCAGATCCCTCCGCCCCCTCGGCCTCCGCCGCGGCCGCCGCCGTCTTGAGTCGAAGGTTCTGCCAGATTTTGAAGCTGATGAGGCCGTAGCAGGCGGCTAGCACGATCACTGGCACAATGTAGACGGCGAGCGTGATCCAGGTGACATAGGCCTTGGGTCCCCATGGCTGGATGAAGACAGCCCAGCAGTCAAAGACGCCGTCCGACACTTCGCGCAAAGAGAAAATGTGCACCTGTGGCGCGCTGACCACGAGGCAGCCCAGCCACGTCGCCAGCACCGCCAGGCGGTCGGTTCGGCGGCGCAGCGAGCGCAAAGGCTGGCAGATGGCCAGGCAGCGGTCCAGCGACATAAGCAGCAGCAGGTAGGTGGAGGCAAACATGCCCACCACCTGCAAGTATTTGACCAGACGACACAGCAGGTCGGGCCCGTAGAAGCGGAAGGTGATGTCCCACAGCAGCTGCGGGAGCACCTGGAACACAGCCACCACCAGGTCGGCGATGCTCAGGTGCTTCATGAAGAAGAAGAGGCGCGAGTGCTTGTGGCGCGTGGTGCGCAGCGCCAGCAGCACGCACGCGTTGCCGCTCAGCGCCAGGAACAGAATGAGGCACAGCACCGCCACCTCCACGCGCGCCAGGGCCTCGTTGCGCTGCGGCGGCCCTGCCGTGAGGTTCCCCTCTACCCCCGGCGGCACTCCACTCCCGAGGTCCAACCCGACGCTCCAGTTGGCTGCGGGCGTGCCTTCCATGACCGCGACCGCCACCGTAACGGCGAGGGTGCGCCGGCCTTGCTGCTGCTCTTTAAAGCGTGGCGCGTGGGGCGGGGCCCGATTGGCCGTCCAGGTATCCGCGGGAGCACCCAGGCACTGATCTGCCTCTTCCCGCCCTGAAACAAACAAGCAGGACAGTGAGAAGACCTTCGTGGCTCTTTTAGGACGCCTGGGAGGCGTGCTTGTCCCCTTCCTGGGAATCTGGAGTTAGCTGAGTCTCGGGACACAAGCCCAGCCACCAGCAGCTCGGCCACCACCGCAGAAATTCCAGTTTGCAGTACCTTCTTTGAGCCTCTGCAGATGCACCTGAGCGTGGGTCCCAGGAAAGGGCCAGCTGCTCTGCCTGCGGAGTGAGGAGGCTCGCGATTAACCGCTTTCCGGAGAACAGGGACACCACACCCCCAGATAGCCCCCAAACCTACACCTCTTCCCACTTAGCACAAGCCACCTCCTAATGGATACCCAAGGCAGACCCCATCTTGGCAAGCATTACTTCAAGTACCTCTTCCTGGGGTCCCCAGAAAGCTTAGCTCAGGCACGTCCTTCTTCATTCACCTCCTTCAATTCCCAGACACTCAGCCCCGCTCCCGGAACTTCCCGAAAGCCACTGGATCCCGGAGGGGACTCCTGCCTGAGAGTCTAGCCGCCTCTCCCTCCCTACCCGGGAGGCAAGGCTGCTAAGAGAGACTCCTAGGGCAGACGCCTCTCACAGGAATCCCCCAGCCCGGAAGCCTCAAAGCTGCCTCAAGGGCTCTGTGTCATGGTCCGGGCTGTCACTTTTCAGTCCCTCGGAGCATCCTGAGCGTCTCCGGGAACCAGAAGTGCCAGAGGCATCAGAGCCTTCCCTTAGAAGCTAATGGTCCCACTGGCCCTAGCCATCCTGTCCCCACCGTACTCGGGACCCTAGCACCTGAAGCGAACCTGCAGGTTAGCCCAAAGTAGCCTCGCCACCACCGCAGAAGAAGTTGCACCGCAGCAGATGGCCTCAGGGATGCGCGGGCTCTCTGCCAGGATGGGAGAGCTGCTGGCGCCACCCTCGGTGCCACCACGAGTAGATCCCGTTTGCAGTCCTCTAGGCTGAGAGTTTGCTAGTGGCTGGATGCGGGGGAAGGCAAGCGGAGAGCAGTGACCGGGCTATGCGCGGGTAGCGTCAGCACGCGGCGCTGTCTAAGGTGGCCCGCTTTCCCGCAGCTGGAGTCCACAGCTGCAGCACCACATATGTCCGCTAGGGGGCAGAGCAAGCCGGCCGCCGCGATCCCGGGGAGCCAGGTCAACTCACTGGTGTAAATCCCTCAGATTATTTCAGACTGGTTTAAGACTCGCAAATAACCCACGTAGTTTCTTCCATGCTAGGTTTAGCTCTTGACGCTCTTAGAGATGTAGGAGCCTTGAAGAGTAACTTTTTCCCCCAGAGTAAATTTTAATAGTCACTTTTCTACCTGCCCCTCCCTCCCTCCCTCCCTCCCTCCCTCCCTCCCTCCCTCCCTCCCTCCCTCCCTCCCTCCGTCCCTTCCTTTTTTTTTTTTTTTTTTACATTTTTTAAGAGAGCTCATGCAAGCCCTTGCTTTGGAATGGCTTTGCTCATATTCTTATTAAGGAGAAATTAGAAATGCCTGTTCTTTCCACCAGCTCCGAGAGAAATCTCCATTCTTTGGGTAATTTAGGTAATTTTGCCCCCCAAGTCTAAAGATTATTCTGCTTCTCAGTGGGCCAAAGGCCACCTCTGCCTCTTTGCCACGCTTCGGAATTAACATTCTAACTGGTGCCAGTGACAGATTAAATGTGAAGGGCTGCTCCCCCGCTTCCCTGTCCTTTTCTATTCTGAAACCATTTTTTTAAAAACTGATTTACAGTGACCAAGGACAGAGGCAGAACAGAAAGAGCCAGGATTTAAAACTGAACGGGGCTCTTTAATATGAATTAAATGCGCATTTCCTCCTGACATTTCATTTCTCGCTCTTCTAATTATGTGGAGAGAATTAATTGAGCCAAGGTCTGAATCCACAATTACAGCTCTGTGCCAAGATTTCCAAGGGGCAGAGTTTTCCAGGGCTGCTCCCAGGTTCTCTATGGGTGCATGCCAAGGTAGCTGGAGGATTCCCTGAGCATTAGCTAATGCTCTGGGATTGTGTTTGGGATTGCCACTAGTCTCTACCACACAAACGACAGAAATTACAGAACATTCAGGTGAGAAGTAGCCTAGCCAAAGCCCCCAATTTTCTGATATGTAAAGTGAGGGGACTATTGCTCTGATTTTCTTTCTGTGTATATGTGGTTATATGTGGTGTATGTGTGTGTATGTGCATGTGTGTATGTGTGTGTATGTGCGTGTATGTGTGTATGTGCATGTATGTGCGTGTATGTGTGTGTGTGTGGGTTATGCATATGTGTGTGTATGTGCGTGTATGTGTGTATGTGCGGGTGTATGCATGTGTGTATGTGCATGTATGTGCGTGTATGTGTGTATGTGCGGGTGTATGCATGTGTGTGTGTGTATGTGTGTGTGTGTGTGCATACAGGCACGCTCTCATCCTCAAATGTTGGGGGGGGGGGTTACCAGAGCCTCAGTGTTAATGCCTGTGCTCCATCTTGTTTGATATTTGCTGATGCATATACCAGCCTAGCTGGCCAAGAAGCTTCCAGAGAGAGGTTAAGCTGTCTTTACCTCCCTTCTTGTCACAGGAGAACTGGGATGACAGGGACATTTTAACATACCCGGCTTTCGCATGGGTTCTGAGGATGTGAACGCAGGTCCTCACACTGTGCAGCGGGTGTTTTACCCGATAAGACATCTCTTCAGTCCCTAAGTACAATGGGAAGGTAGTGTTATCCCAGCAGGCCAAACAACCCTGCTCCATCCCATGGCTGGATGAGGAAGATTTGCTGGACAAGCCCCTGACTAGGAAACCTGGGAGGGAAAGTGTCGGGCTTATAGAAGCCAGCCTGCCCTTTCTCTGGAGGAAAGTGACCTTCAGGGTCTAGTCAGCTGGCCACTTCCCCAGCACTGGCTATTCTTTCTTTCCCACATGCCCTGTTCCGTGCAGTCTTGTGCAGCAAATGATTCCATCGTGCTGTCTTGCCCATGCAAAAGCTAAGTTCTCTAACTTGGCCTTCATCTGACTGAAAGGGTCAGTGACATACTCACAGCCTCTTTGTTTCATTTCTCAGTGTGTGTGGAAACCAGGCAGAGAAGAGAGGCTCTGGTGACTCCTCTGAAGGTCCCTGAAGAGTGAGGCATGAGCAGGCATCCTTGAGCCCTAGCAAGAGAGAAAAGTACTTGTCTATTTTGAGTGTAGTGAGGATGGATTCTAACAGAGAGGGCACAAAGTACTTGGAGCCCTAAAGAGCTCCCAGGAGGCAGTTTGATAAAGGAGGCCATTTTCCTGGGATTGAAGAAGACAGGATCCTTCCCTGAAATGCCACTGGGGTGGGAGTGGACATGGATAATTCCAAATGGATGGGCTGAAGCCCGGCCCAGCTCCGGCACTGAATATGCACAGTGCTGAAGAGTCTCAAGGTCCCGTGAAGAATAAAATTATTTAGTGCCATGTTCCCCTAGCCCAGGAATAAATGCTTTCTGGGATGGTACTCAATTTGTAAACTTAGCCTTGAGCAACACTGAAAGTAACAGAAAGTGTGGTTCTTTCTCCCTTCTGTCTCCTGCCCATGGCCAGTGCTGATTGGCATGATGTGATTCTGTGATAAAAAGCCCAAAGGTGTAAAAGTGGCAGAGGCTGGAAAATAGGGGCGGGGCCGTGTGGAATAATGATAGCCACAGAGAAAATGAACCAGAGTGTAGTAGGATTATGTTACACTGTAAATAATTGTCCCGCCTACTAATAAAAAACACTGATTGGCTGAAGGCAGACAGAAAGTATGGGTGGAGCTACCCGACTGGGAAAACTCTGGGAACAGGAAGAGCAGAGCAGAGATGCTGCAGAGCTGCCACAGATGCCACAGATGCAGAGGACAACTATGCTGCTCTAAGAAAAGCTCAGAGCCACATGGCTGAACAGGATAAGAATCATGGTTTAGTTTAAGAACAAGAGCTAGCTAGCAAAATGCCAAAACCATAGGCTGATCAGCATAAAATTAATACAAGTGTCTGTGTGTTTCTGTGAGACAGTGGGTCAGAACATCAGGGCTAGTCCAGAAAGGCCCAGCCAGAAGCTTACTACAACACCAGAGAGACTGGCATTGAAACAGGTGCCACAGGTGTGTGTGGAGAGTATGGTGAGATCAGAAAGTACTGCCAACAAAACAGAAACAGGCCTGGAGAGGCTGCTCAGTGGTTAAGAGCACTTGTTACTCTTGCAGGTTCAGTTCCTGGCTTCCACACTGAGATGCTTACAGCCATCTGTAACTGCAGTTTCCAGAGATCCAACACCCTCTTTTGGCCTTATGTGCCCATGCAAGCACAAGTGCACCCGTGCGTGTACACACAAACACACACACACAAACACACACACACACTTCTCTTTAAAAATTAAACCTGAGTTTGGTGGTATTCATTTTTAATTCCAGCACTTGGGAGGTATAAACAGGTGGATCTCCATGAGTTCCAAGCCATCCTAGTCAACATAATGAGTTCCAGGAGAGCCAGAGCACCATAGTGAAACCCTGTTAAAAAAAAAAAAATCAGTATGAACCATATGTCCCATATGTGCAAAGAAAAAGAAATTTATTTAGGTAAAGAATTGACTTATGTGTTATTGATGCTGGCAAGCTCCAGTTCTGCAGGATCAGTTGGTTATCTGGAACCCTGGGGCAAATATGCTGCTGCATTTGAAGTCAGAAAGCATGTGCTGCATAACTCCTTCTTGATTAGGGGAGGCCATTCTTAGGTCACTTTAGGACCTTCAAGTGGTTAGATAATGCCTATTCTCATAATGGGACAATCAGGAAATGTACTCCATTTAAAAAAAATCAGTTTAAATATTAATCTTATTCCCCCTCTAATTTTTTTTTAAAAAATACTCCCTCAAAACATCCAAAATATTGTCTGACCACTGATGAGGGAATGTATTTCTGTATGCTGTGAATATCAATCTTTAAATAAAGGAGCTGTTTTGGCCCATGACAGGCACCATAGAAAAAGTAGGAGGGGAATCAGAATAGGTAGGAAAGGAAGGGCAGAGTCAGAGACAGACTGAGCCAGCCGCCCAAGAAGAAGCATGTAAGGAACACAGGTGAGCCACAGGCTACGTGGCAGACAGATTAATGAAAATGGGTTGAGTTAAGATGTAAGAGCTAGTTAGCAATGTGCTTGAGCCATAGACCAAACAGCATGAAGTTAATATAAGTGTCTGAGTTATTTCTGGGGACCTGATCAGCTGCAGGCAGCTAAGGGGTCTGGGGCTGCAGGTCTGTGGGTCTGGACCTCTGGCCACCCTGGGCCAAGAAACCTCACTGTAACAGACCACAAAGTATAGTCCAGCCCAAGTGATACCCAAAGGGAAATAAAACATAAAAAATCTCACCATTGCTGTTGTGCACACATCCCTGCACCGCAGTGGCTGAACAGGGAGGTATTCCATTCACCGGTACTTCAAAAGGCCCAGGATACCACCGGATGGGTTTTCTCTGTGCACTTATTAAATATGGAATGACAGGTTGAAGAGGGAAATGGAAGAGAAACATCCTGCCTCCAGGAGGGGTCAGTAACTACCTCAGGCCTTGTGGTGAACATACTACTGAACTCTTCCTTCTGCTGACAGCCTTGCCCAGCAAGAAGCAGGGACAGCAGGATATGTGGACTGGACCAGCCTCAGAAGTTATGGGGTGCTTGTGTGTGGATGCCGGCTTGCAGCTGTAACTCTCAGCCAGCATCATTTTGGAATCCTCACCCTGTATTTTCATTCCCGTGTTCATTGGAGGGTGAAAAAAAGAAAAAAAAAAACAAAACATGCTTTTGTACTGGAGAGAACTCTGAACCCACAATGGTGAGCATTGCTGTGTGAATTTAGCCTCCTTCTGCTTGAACGGCCAACTCAGTGAACCTCTCTAAGACTCAGTTTCCCCAAATATTTGCTTCCTGGGGCTATGTAAGCAAACAAGAGTTAGTGTGTATGAAGAGCATTTTACAAACAGCTGAAGGAACATAATGCAATTGGAGTCCATCTTCATCACCAATGGATCTCAAGTGTCTCTTCAGTTCAGTGAGAGAAAGTGGGGGCGGGGGGAATATAATGTGTCAGTAATTCCTTCTAACCTAATTAGTGTGCTGGGTACACCAAGCCCTCACCTCTTCACGGGAGGGGGGGGCTTCCTGACTATCTGGGTCCTCAGAGAAGATGCCAATATCTGAGGTTCAGCAGGTGGCCACAGATTTCCCCTTATAACATGCATGTTCCCATGTCGATGGTGAGTCCCTCCATCTGGCCCGAGCTCGCTGTCCCTTGTATATACCCATTACTTTTCCTGTCATCTGTGCCCATCAATAAAAATGTGACCAGAAAATGACTGATGGGTTCTTTGAGAACATCCTTCAATAAATCAACCATTTGGGCCAGGTTTTTGCTTCCTAGAAACTCAATTCCTGGAATGGAGCTGAAGGAGAGCTCCCTGTATGAAAGTGAGGCATTCACTGGCATGTGCTACTTTTCCCTAGGGGAATGATGGCTGGAATAAGGCAGGAGGCTTCACATTCTGAAGGCAGGAACGGATAGGACAGCACAAGTGAGCTAATGAGAGGATTCAGAAGAGCATCCTCTCTAGCTGGGTACTGAGGACCCATTCGAAGACAGCAGAAGAGAAGAAAGGCTTCCTTGGGGAGTCAGGAGCGCGGAGTGAAATCAGGCCATTCTTTCCCAGAAGAAAAGGTTCACTGTGAATCAAGATCGTTGGAATTAGTTCATCTTTGGAAGAGGAGAACCTGAGAGTTGAGAGTAACTGTGGAGTGGCTGAGAATCTCAGTAGATACAGGATGCTTTTCAGATGAGGAAACTGAGGTTCAAAGATGGGAAGACACTTTCTCAAGGGCACATATCTGGCTCAGAAAGGCGAATGTGACTGGAGTGGATCATAGAGAACCAGGTGCTAGGCCACAAGGGCTGGCCTGTGTATCTAGGGCCTTTGGTCTCTTGTTTGAGAATCCTGGGAAACTTAGAGTAGGGGGGTTAAAAAAAAAAAAGAAAGGATGGCATCTGTGTTGATGTGTTCCATCAGCATGGGGCATAGATTGGGAGGGGACACTTAACAAGAATCAGAAGCTGCTATAGGCTGATGACATGGTTCTGTGGCCGAAGTGCTTGCTCCACAAAGCTGAGGACCTTAATGTAGTTCTCTGACCCACATGAAAATAGGCATGTGGTGCACTTCTGTAATCCCACTGCTGAGGAGGTGTACAGAAGAACATTCCTGACACTTACTGGCTATCTGGCTAGCCAAATTGTTGAGCTCTAGGTTAATGGGAGACACCCCCCCCAAAAAAAATCAACAGTGTCTGGGAATGACACCAGTGTTATCCTATATACACACACAGACACACACATATAGACATATTCACACACATACATACACACATATGCATAAGATACACACACACACACACACACACACACACACACACACACACACACACACACACACACACACACTACTATTAGCACCCAGGCAATAGTGTTGCTAGTATGAACAGAGAAGCACAGTGATTGACAGGCAGGATAGGCCCCACTTCCACTGATCCAGCCACCTATGGAGTCAGGAAAGACCCAAAGCACTGACACTCTTCTAGAGATAAGAGCTATAAATGGTCTTTGGGGACCAAGGGACAGGAGAGTGATGGGTACTGAGGGAGTCACGGAAATGCATGAGAAGCTCCCTAGAAACCACTGGAGACCCAACCAGGCTTGGTTCATGCAGGAATGCAAAAGAAACAAAGCTCTTCTCCCAGTCAGTTTATCTGCCCATCTCCAGGATGAAGCAACTAGCTCATGGGGAATTCCCACAGGCTGACGATTCCAAACACGCCTGTCTCAGCCCTGGAGCCTTAGCACCCCTCTTCCATCCCTCTTCCTCTTCCAACAGCTCATTAACTTTCCTGTTTTGATTTTTAAAATTAGAAAGGCCATTATCCTCCAAATAGGCACCTGACAGAAGTCTGCCTTCCTAGGATTCAGAGCACATTTTGGCAGGATGTACTTTTCCTAACTCTGACCTGTTATACACAAACATTCCTTCCACAAATGTGGTCAAAACCCCTATTGCGCTCCATATAATTGCCTCTGAATCACAATATCAAAAGGCTGTCTACCCACTGTGGTTGAACTTGGTCAACCAGTGCTCTGAAGCTAGGTAAGAAACATGGGGATGTAGCTTGGTGATACCATGCTTGGCTGGCATGGACAAGGCCCTGGCTTGACTCTCTACTACTTCATAGATCAAAACAACCAGAAAGCCCAGAATATCTACCTTCAGAGTTGTAATTCCACCCTATATGTGCTTTCCTGTGTAACTATGGAAAAGTGTCCTCACATCTCCCTTGCCTCGGTTCCCCCTCCTTTAAATGACAATATAGTATAGACATGCAAGTATATATCTAAAGTCCTTTAAATAGTGTTAATGTTTTATAATTCTCTTGGACCAGGCAGCAAACACACACTCACATACACACACCACACATACACACACACACCATGCGCACACACACACTCACACACACCACACATATACACACATACACACACTCACACACACACACACACATACATGCTATGGAAGCAACAAACAAAACAAAAACTCCCAGTGCCAAGCACAGCCCAGGTCACCCAGCAGTGGAGTGGACTCTGGACAATGGACCATGGCGAAAGCCTTCTGCTGAGAGGAAAATCTAAAGCTGAAATAGCATTTCCATCCAGAACCCTGTTGAGAACGGAAGAGGAAAGGAACTGGGGAATGCGACACTTGCCGAGAGGGACGCACGCACTGGAGGACCACCGGCAATTTGCACAGAGTGGCTGCATCAGCTGTGGCATTTCTGACAGCAGTGAATCCTTCTAATGATGAAATTGAAAGTAAACAGCAAAAATGGAAAGATGTAAAGGACTGAGATCTGTCAGTAGTAGTGGGAAAGAACAGAAGGGGAGTGTCTGCTGTGCAGAAAGAAGATGCGAGGGAGCTGACACGGATGTGTGCGCGTGTGTGCGTGTGTGCGCGTGTGTGTGCGTGCGTGTGTGCGCGCGCGCGCGTGTGCGTGTGTGTGTGTGTGCGCATGCGTGCGTGCGTGTGTGTGCGTGTGTGTGCACATGTGTGCGTGCGTGTGTGTGCGTGTGTGTGCGTGTGTGTGTGTGCATGTGTGTGTGTGTGTGTCTGTGGGGCAAAGGAGAGGAGAAGAGGAGGAGGAAGAGGAGGAGAGCAGCTATAGACTGAGATATATAAATGCAGGAAGCTATGACTACAATAGAGAATGTTCTAAAAAGGATTTTGTAAACAAACTAACTCAATTATCTTTAGATTAAATATTTGTATTTTCTGTATTTTTTATTGTTTCCTGGAGATACGGATTACTTTTATAATGGGAAATGATTTTTTTTTTTGCTTTAAATTATTCTTTTGGTTGGCATACCAAAAACGAACTTTATTGTGATGTTTTTATATGGATATATGTATACACACACACACACACACACTCACACACACACACTCACACACACATTACTTTTCTTATTGTCACAGTAAAATATCTGACAAAAGAAACTCGCGGGAAGAAGGGCGGCGCTGCATGGTTCCAAAGGGGGCGCACAGTGCCACATGTCGGGAAGCCCGGTGGCAAAAGCCTGACTCCCCCGTCAGGAAGCAGAGACTGAGCTCTCTCGTACTCCCCCATTTTCTCCTTACCCAGTTCAGGACCCCAGCCCAGAGGGCAGGGCCACCCACATTCGGGGTGCTCGTCCCATGCTCCCTCTTTCCTTTGGTCTTCTCCCTTCTCACTGCCCAGATAGTCCCTTCTGTTTCCCTGACATAAATATTCCGTTATCCACTCCCAGTCCTCCACCTTCCCATTAGACCTCTACTTCCTCCTCTCTCATCCCTTTCTACTTCCCTGTGATAGACATGTGCGCACACTTAAATCTAGACTCTACATATATGAGGATTTATGCAGTATTTGTCTTAATGATGATCATCCTGTGACATGAAAGAGTCTATTCCCAAAATATTCTACCAGTTCTTGCCTAGCTGTGGGAAGTGCTGTCCCTCTCTGGGTGGTGGAAAAGCCTGGTTCTGAGCCTCTTTGGACTTGGGTGTTTATAAATAGCAACTCCATTCATAGAGACCAGACCTGCAGACAGGCAGACAGCAGACAGAAGCCAGAAGGTGGCTTCCAGCCAAGGATGACACAGCTTTGAGAGCAGGATACCTCCTCCATGGCTACCAAGGGAACAGCTGCTTCCCTACCCCGCAGCTCATAACACACTTTTCATAGGTTTTTAAAGGTGTCCAGCTCTAGTGACATGTCCTTGTAAAAAATCTGCACCAAATTAGGGCAGAATAACCCTCTGTGACCAAGTGTCTAGGTCATCAAGAGTTCAGAAGACAAGCCCCAAGGGGAGCTGGCCTAAGACACCAGAATACCAGGTACACCATGCCATATGACTAGAAGATGGGGGACACCAGGAGTCCAGAATGTTAGGGTCTCCAAAAACACCTGGCATCTTTGCATATTTATTAAAGACTCACGCACTGATTCAGCTTTGACATGCTGATTAAGCCCTTGTTGAGCAAGCTGCATCCAGAACATCACACACTCCATTTCCAGTCAGTAGAGTCTTGTTTCTACCATGTGGTCCTCTGAAATGTCAGCCTGCTTCTGTCATTTCCCTTTTCATCCTGTATGGGGCTTGTCTTCATAGGCAGGTGCCCCCAAGTCAACTATTCTCCACCCATGAATTCCATCTCCTGCAGGCTCAATCCACTCCCCCTACTGGATAAACAATCCTTAACGCCCTAACTATCAACTCTTACCCTCTTTCCAGATGCAGAAACTGGAGTTTGTAACTTGCCTAAGACTGCCAGGCAAAAAACGGTATCAGACCAAATCTCTGAGCTCTCCTAGTATTGGGGCCCTTTTCTGAGAACCAGGCTTTCTTGAGGGGGATGGAATCACAGTTATGTAGAAGGTTCATGTAGGACCCAAGTCCCAATGCTCTCATGTACTAATGGATTACCTGGAGTGCCACACCAGCATCACCATACTTCAGCTCACAAGCGAAAGACAGGATAATAGCTGAGGCTGTGTAGCAAGTCACCCCAAAGTGCAGTGTTTATGGGGTGTAGGTGGCTCAGTTGATAACGAGTCTTTGAGCCAGGCATAAGGACTGAGGGCTAGGTGTGATGGTACACATCTGTGACCTCATTGTTACCACGCTAAGACAGGGAGATCTTTGAAGCTCATTTTCCACCAGCCTAGCCTAAACAATAAACTTTGAGTTCAGTGAGAGACTGTCTCAAAGACCAAAGGTGGAAAGAGACTGAAGAAAGATACCTGATGTTAACCCCTGGCCCTATTTACACTTGTCCCCACAGGCACATGTGCACACATCCACATACCACATCACACACAAACACAACATTCTTTTAAAGTGTGGTATTTGCACACGATTGCATTTATTTTATTCATTAAACTGACCCTTGAGGCAGACTCTGGAAAGAGAAGATCAGATCACTTCTAGACCTACAGGAATAGTCCTCAGCAGTCTCTGATGTTTCTAGCCAAGGGGACTTGAGGGGCCAAACCCTGGAGAGACTGTGGTTTGAGGGGGGGGGGTCTATTTTCCCTTCATGAGTTTCATAAGAGGAAAGACAAGCAAAGGCCTGTCTAAGCTGCTCCAATGTGGCCTCTCCACATGCCAGCAGATCCCAGTGCCTGGCCTGCCGCAGCCAGTCTGACACAATAGGATCCATGGGAACTGGAATAAAGACAGCAAGAGAATCATAAAGACGTTAAGTGCTAGAGCCAGAGAGGACTTCAGAAATCATATATCACCATCCCTCTGTTTCTCAGGTAATAAAAGTGAGATCCAGAAGGTACTGAAATTGGCCCTAGTTTTCTTTGTTCCCAGGGCTGTTTCTATGACCCAACTCCAAGACTGACTACAGTTTGTAAGCCTTGAGCAGTGATTCCTCCTGTTCCTGGACTTGGGGCCACTTACTTCAGAGGAGTAGGTCTGGAACAGCCTGGACTTCAGGTGGGGACTGAGGGCACTGGCTCTTGCCTCAGGCACAGGGTTGGCTATGCATTTTGTACAAGTCAGGGTAAAATGAAACATAGAGCTCCTCATCTGAACATTATACCAGTCAGCCCAGTGTTACCATTAGAAAATACAGACAAAAACTGATATCAGGTTTATTTTGACTCAGAGTTTGTGAGGGACATCCACATAAGACTGTGACAATAGTCTTACCCTGCAGACCAAGTAGAACCCATGTGGCCCCTCTACTGGACTCGGTCACAAGAGCCACAGTCTCAGCACTGTTAAGCTAAGGGATTGAACAAGAAAGGCTTCTACTTTCTGAAACCAGACTGAAAGGCCAGAGAGGTATTTCTTTCTGAGATGCCCAAACATTAGCACAAGGCTACACGGGTCATGAAAAATGTGGCAAAGACAGCACCACAGAAGCAAACCAAGAAAGCTCCAGTAACCAACCCCACAGAAAGAGGAAGCTTTGAGCTAACTCGGAAAGAATCCAAACTAACCATCCTAATGACAACAAGAGAATATAGCTGATTAAGCAATGCATGGGCAAAGAAAAACTCCTCCAAAATGTCCAAGAGGAGGGAACAGGCCAGTATCATCCTCCTACCACACCCAATGAATACAAATAAATGAGGAAGAAAAAAGAGAAGGAGGTAGGGATGAAAGTTGGGAAGAGAGGGTAGGGGAAATCTTCAGCCCTATATGCCTGACAAACAGATAGAAAAATGTTTAATAAAAAAAATACTAGTGTGCCAGGCCCGGGAGATGGTTCAGTGGATAAAATGCTCACTGTTCAAGTGGGAGGACCAGAGTTTGGATCCCCAGAACCCACATAAAAGGCAGGCAGGGATGAGACTACTTGTAACTCAGCACACAGAGATCCCTAGAACTAACTCACTAGCTAGGCTAATCAGAATCCTTGAGCTCTGGGTTCAGAGAGAGGCCTTGCTTCAATCAAATAAAATGGAGAGCAATGAAGGAAGATATCTGATGTTAACTTTAGGCCTCCACATGCACATACATGCACATATACGTGTACATGCATGTGTACCCACACAAGTGTGAGAAAGCATATACATATACACCATACATGCATACATATGCAAAACAAATACTAATGTATCTAATTCAACATCACATTAAACCTCTACCATAAGGTTAGTTGGTTTTCTATTATTGTGTCAAAAAGCCTAAGAGGGAAAATTCATAAAAGAAAGAAACACTTCATTTTGGTTGACAGTTTCAAAGCTTTGGTCCGTAATCACTTGGCTCATTGTTTCTAGGCCTCTGGAGAATCAAAATGTCACGAGAAGGAGCATGTGGTAGACAGAACAAAGGGGACAGGGGCAAGGGTGTGTCCCTGAGGACTATTGCCTTCATCCAGAGACCACCTCTCATTTGTATCGGCTCCCAGTGGTCTATAGGGTGATGGGTGGGTTGATCTGTATGATGAAGTCAAAGCCTTCACAGTCAGATTACCCTTGGTGCTCATGTAACTACAAACCAGACCTTACCACCGCAGAAGTCTATGGATCTTTGGATCTAGAATAATAAAGTGGAATTTATGTAGTAGATATAAGAATTGTTCTGATGTAGGATGTCTTTTTGTATGCTATGAATACCATTGGATAATAAAGGAGTTGTTTTGGCCTGTGGCAGAGCAGCTTAAAAGCATGTGAGAAATCCAAGCATAGATACAGGGGAAGGAGAGCAGAGTCAGGAGAGATGCAATCCAGCTGCCCAAGAAGCAATATGAAAGAAATAGGTAAGTCACATGGCAAGACAGATTAATAGAAATGGTTTAAGATGCAAACTAGCAATTTGCCTGAGCCATAGACTGAACAGCATATGATAATATAAACCTCTGTATGTTTCTGTGGGACTGCAGGTCTGCGGGTCCCAACCTTGGGCTGGATGGGTCAGAAATTTCATACAACATTATTCAATATATGTAAACCAGTACGTATGGAATACTTCACAGCACAATAAAAAGTATCATATGCTCACTATATATTTTTTAATATATTTTTTATAACTAAAAATATTGAGCAAAATTTGATATTATTTCAGAATTAAAAATATTCTTCAAGGAAAAAGATGGCTCAGCTGTTAAGAGTGTTTGCTGCTCGTGAGAGGACCAGAGTTTGTTCCCATCACCTATATCAGATGGCTCACAACCACCTATAACTTCATCTCTAGGGTATTTGATGCCTTCTTCTTTAATTCATGTGCATGTGCACATACACGAAAAAACATACAATAAATAAATAAATCTTTAAAATAATAAATTAAAAAATTTAAATTATTTTTTTAGCTGGATATGGTGTTACATGTGTCTAATTCCAGGTGAACAGGAAAAGCAGGAGTTTGAGACCATCTTTGGCTTTATGTCAAGACATTGTCTCAAAACAAAGGAAGAAACATTTCTGAACAAATAAAGTGTAGGAAGAATGTAACTCAATGTAAGAAAGGTCACGTGACACTCCACAACTAAGTCTGCACAGTACTCATAGGCATCTATCTCTCTGGTCAAGAAGAACCAGGCGACACTCTTTACTTCCACTCAGTACAAGTGGGAGCTCTAGCCAGACAATTAGACAAGTGTGTCAAGACATCCAGGTCCAAAAACATCTCTCTCTGTAGATGGCATGGTCTTCCACAGAGAAAACACCACAGTCAAGCTGATAACATTAATACAGTAACTCAAGAAAGACTCAGCTGCATTTCTCTACACCAACCACAAACTATTTTAAAAGAAATTAAGAAAACAGTCCCAACCACATCCAAAGAAATAAACTTACTAAGAATGAATTTACTCAACAAGAAAGATCTGAATTCATGTTGTTTAAATGTCCATATTAGCAAAGACAAGATACAAATTCCAAGTGGTCCATATCACAAAAACAGGAAAAACATAGGAAACTAGAAAGGACTCTGATAGCCAACGCAATCTAGAGTAAAAAGAAAACTATGACATCACACATTCTGATTTCAAACAAGATCACAAAGCAATAGCAATGAAGCCAGGCGTAAAGCAAGGTGTGAAGCATGCTTGTAATCCCTGCACTTCGGGGAGGAGGCAAGAGAATGCAGCCAGCTGAGTCTATTTAAAAATACAAAACAAAACAAAAACCTACAAAGATAAAAATAAAGAAAAATAAAAGGCACAAAAGCCCAGAACTGCCATAAATAGATACATGGCACAACTGAACAGCACAGGGAGCTATAAAGGAACCCATGGGTTGTTAAACTTCCCAAAGTTATGGTGACAGCTAAGCTTAGTTGTACGCTTGACTGCATCCAAAATCAATGAAAACACAAGCAACCAGGCACTCTTGTGAGGGATTGTCTTGATCAGATTATTTGAAGCATGAAGACCTACCCTGAATATGGGCGGTGCCTTCTGGAGGCAGCAAGCATAAAAAGAAAAAGAAGAGGAAAGCTGGATGTTGCCCTCACTACTGCTGGCAAATCAATTATCCTGTCACTGTGGCATTCCCTCACCTACATTAGGAGCAACTTCTGCCTTCTACCTTAGACTGAAGACCAGCAGGTCTCCAGCAATCCTCCGGGCCTTGAGTGCCAGGCTGGGATGGAACAGACATCAGCCTCATGGACTGATATTCATTCTACCAGTTCAGACTTTTTTAGAAAACTCTCACTTAATTCGGGTACCAGGAATACACAAGGGGAGAACGGTCCTCAAAGAAGTGTTCATGAAAAACTGGATATCAACGTAGGAAGATATGAAATTGGGCCTTAATCTCATATTAGCTGATGCCAACAAGTAATAAGGAATGGGTTACAGACTTACCTACAAGACCTGAAGCCTGAAAACTCTTGGAAGAAAGTGACGTAAGTGCCTGAATTAGCCTTCATGATGACCAAAAGCATAGGTAAGAAAATCAAAACCAAATCAAACTGACTTCAACGAGCTAAAAAGCTTTGTATAACAATGGAAAGAACACAATAAAAAGGAATAAAGTATGTGCAGGCTGCATATCTGATAAAGAATTGGTGTCAGGAACCCCAACTGCTACAGAAAAATAAAGATCAAATACCCAATTTAAAAACAGACCCAAATAGACAGTTTTCTTCAAAGAACAGATATAAATGGCAATAGGGTGCCAGGGTGCTAGCCATCACCACTCACCAAGGAAGTGCTAATGGAACCCTTACCTGTTAGGACAGCCATTGTTTAAAAAAAGAAACAAAGGGCTGAAAAGATGTTCAGGGTTAAGGAGAGCTCTTGCTGTTCTTCCAGAGGACCAGAGTCCAGTTTCCAGCACCTAAGTCATGCTCACAAGTGGCCCTAACTCTAGCTCCAGGGGATCCATTTGATGCCTTCTTCTGGCCTTCACGAGCACTCAACGACACGGGGCATATATTCACACAGACACACACAAGTGATGTGGGAATGTCTTTCTATACGCTGTGAATAAAAGAACTGTTTTGGACCATGGCAGTCACTGAAGAAGTAGGTGGGGGAAATAAGAGTATAGATCAGAGAAGGAGGGTAGAATCAGAGAGAGATCAACCCAGCTGTCTACGAACACAATACATAAGGAACACAGGTGAACCACAGGGCACGTGACAAGACAGATTAATAAATATAAATTAAATTAAGATTAAAAAACCTAACTAACAACATGCTTGAGTCATAGGCCAAACAACGTAAAATTAATATAAATATCTAAGTCATTTTGAGAAAAAAACCAGCCACAAACAAATCCAAATCATAAAACTAGTCAAAACCAAAAACCTCCTGACACACATATACATATATACAGATAAGTAAAATTTTAAATAAATCTTTTTAAAAATTAAATGCAGCAAGAATGTGGAGAAAAGTGAAGCCTGTACAGTGCTGGTGAGGTGTAAGCTAGTGTCTTGGGTGGAATTACTATTGCTGTGATGAAACACATAACCAAAAGCAAGCTGGGGAGGAGAGGGTTTGTTCGGTTTACACTTCCATATCCTAGTCCACACTATGGAAATCAGGACAGGAACTCAAACAGGGCAGGAACCTGGAGGCAGGAGCTGATGCAGAGGCCGTGGAGAAGTACTGCTTACTGGCTTGCTTCCCCTATCTTGCTCTGACTGCTTTCTTATAGAACCCAGGACCACCAGCCCAGAGGTGGCCCCATCCATAGTGGACTGGTCCCTCCCCCACCAATGACTAATTAAGAAAATGCCCTACAAACTTGCCTGCAGCCCCGTCTTAAGGAAGCATTTTCTCAATTGATTCTCCCTTCTCTCAAAAGACTCTAGCTTGTGTCAGGTTGACATAAAACTAACCCGCAGGGTTCCTGTACCAGTTATGGCAAACAATATGGAGAGTTCTCAAAGATTTAAAAATGGAAAATATGACCCAGCAATCCAACCTCTGGTGAGCATCTGAAGAGTCTCAAAGAGAGACCTGCCCTCCCATATTCACTATAGCAACATTCCTAATAACGCAGATACAGGAAGAAAGTGTGCTTCATAAACACAACAAAATGCTAGCTCGCCTTTGAAAACCCTGCCATGTGCAGCACCAGTGGTTGAATCTGCAGATACTATGCTTTGTGTGATACATTAGATGAAGGTATAAGCTATTACACTTACTTGTAAAGTCTTTAAAAAGTATCAAACCCATAGAAGCCAAGAGTAGAATGACCCCATTGCTACTGGCCTGGCCACTCTTTCTTACACCTTCCTATGAAGTCCCTGAGCTTCAACCACCGCCCCAAATCCCTGTCCAAGGTCCTTTCTGCTCATGTCTCAAAAATTCTGCTTCCTCAAGTCCTTCTAATTCCATCATAACACTTCTCTCCTTAGTGTAAGAAATATCAAATATGAGTCTTCTATCAAATTCTATAAAATGTGTGTTTAGGGCAGGGAATAAGAAATCTTTTTATCTCCTTTACCTCTTCTGACTTTTGTGTTACTACACACACACGCACACGCACACGCACACACACACTCGCAAAACCCAGATCAAACCTTTGTTTACATAAAGGCCTCCTGCTGCATTCCAATAATTAGGCAGCCCAGTATGGTGACCCCTTTCTCCTTCCTCCTTCATTTCCTGTGTGCCAATTCTTTTAAGACTAGCCAATTAAATAAGACTATGAGGTCAAATCCCAGCCAAATGGAAAATGGCACAGGCATCACCTGAGTTAGAATTCAAAACCAAGTGCACCTCTTCCTCTGGGTGCTGGATCTTCTGAGCACAGCCTCTTGGTCAAGAGCAAAGTTTACTTTGTCCAGACACTTCTACTGAAGTAGTCTCTTTCTTTAGACCCAGAACTTGTGTCTAACCTTATTCTCTGCCAAGGGTGCAGTCTGGCATACCTTTGCAGAGTTTCGATTAATGCCTACCCACCTACCACCAGGAACCAGGTCAACTTCATGCGTGTCTCAGTGCCTAGCACAGGAATATATATGCTGAGTGAGTCAACCAAGGAGCCAGTGCTGAGACTAACAACCTACCCAGCTGAAAGAGAAGCATTCCTCATCCATTAGCATGATGGCAATAGCTGCCTTGGAAGCAGGCTGTGAGAGTATACAAGACTGGGGCATTAAAAGAGCCTGGTGCAGGAGAGGCTATTAAATTTGAGAATAGAGTCTATAATGTTGGCAGCAGAGGGTTAGCAAGGGGGCCCCTTTTGTTTGTAGTTATGCAAAGGGCTAGGATACCAGAGCCCCCAGAAAGAGCTCTTCTACTGTAGGTATCAGGACTTCTTAGGAGAGACTTCAGGCTATTGTCATATTAGATTGTACGTTTCTCCTCCTCTGCCAGGAAGAATGTGTAGGTGAAGGCAGAGATGGAGGTGGTCTACATCCAGCTGCAACCAAACTCTATGCTTCTTCTACACTCAGTTGCCTTTGGGAGAAAACCTTGAACTCCTAAATTAACTAACTTTAGCCCCCATCACATTTAGCCTATACACTAACTCTAATCTGCATTAACTAACTTTCAATAGAAATTTGGGGAAACGCCCCAGTCCATTGCACAGCAGCCCCCTCAAGCTCCACTCACCGTTCTTGCCACTAAAAGCTTCACACTGAGACCAAGTGGAAAAGATTACCAATACCAAGCAGACATAGAGTTGCGACTCCATGCCAGACTCTTCGCCATCCCCACACCCAGGGACCAGAAGTACAAGCACTGGAGCTGCTGGCATCAGGTCTAACTCAGCTTGCCCTCTTGGGTTTGCTTTGCAATGTTGTCTGGTCTGGAGGCAGCTGGGCATCGAATAATCCACCAATAGCTGCTCAGCGTGTCCAGAGAAGGGAGGGGCACCTAAATGAGACTGACGGCAGGGGAGAGCTGATCCTCAGTAAATGCTGGGCTCCTCTGAGCCTGCATAATTTGGAGTCTGCAGGGAGCTAAATATCCCTTGAAAAGAATTACAATCACCTTCTGAACCTGCCCAACTTTTGTTCCTGTTCAGAACACATTCCAGACTATTAGCTTGTTAGAGCTTCAAAAACAACCCTATGAGACTTACAAGCAGGAGACACTGCCCCATTCCTCTGAAGAAAATCTGTGATTCAGGACATAACCAACATTAGGTGCAAAATAAACCATTATTGAGTATTTAGTGTGTACTACAGCTTCACTTGAATTATCTCAATTAAATTCCAGGAAGCAAACTTTATTACTATCTTCATGCCACAGCTGAGTTAAGAGTGTGGGGAGCTAGATTACTTGTGCCAAGTATCAGAAAATGACAGTCTGGACGTCATTCCAGGTACGGGTTATGCAAAGGGCCAGGATGGCGGAGAGCACACAGAAACAGCTCCTCTCAGAGGTTCCCACTCCACAGCCATAGGAGCAGGTAAAGAGAAGGAGGATGACAGGCTGCTCCTCTGGGTGACCTGCTCAGGGGAAGTTGCTGATTATCTGATATAGAGATTCTCCAAGATTCCTGGGGGCAAGGGGTGACCACACAAGGTTCCTTAAATTAAAAGACACATGTATGTCACATCAGTCTTTGTCTTTGTCACAGACAGGTGAAGACACTATACTGCTGGCTTTGGCGATGGAGGAGGCAAGTTAAATATGCAGGGAGCCCAGAACCTACAGAAAGTCTACAGGAGAAGCTAGAACAGCCTTGCTGAAGCCACTGTTGATTTGTGATCTCCAGAACCATAGACAACTACATGGTGCTTAACTGTATCTGCTTTATGAAACCAATCCGTCAGCTATCGACACAATTTTAGAACACGTGGCATCATCTCATGGTAAAACCTCATCCTGTTGACAGCCCCATCATTTCTCCAAAGCTCCCAGTTATAAGCAACCAATTACTTTCTGCCTAGGAGTTTACCATTATAGACACTTCCTAACAGTGGAATTATAGAATTTTATGTCTGGCTTTTGCTTTTTTAGCTTAGCATAATATTCAATTTCACCTATACCATACCATGTATCATGTTCCATTTCTTCTTCTTGCTAAATACTCTGCAGTCATAAAACATTTTTTCTTTAGTTGTGATGAAACACTATAACCAAGAGTATCTGGGGACGGTGGACAGGAAGGATCTATTTCATCTTATAGTTTGTAGTTCTTCATCTAGGAAAATCAAAGCAGGAACCTGAGGCAGGAACTGAAGCAGAGACTGTCTATGAATGCTGTTCTACAAAGATCTGAGATTTACAGCAAACAATGTTAACACTATTTTTTAAAATGATGAAGAAATAAGAGCAGGACTCACCTCTTTGATTTGATCCTTTAACTGATGAAGCCATTAAAGAGGGGACTTAATCACTTTGTTTGCTCAGAGCAGAAAGAGCTTTTGTATTTTGGAGTTGTTCAAATGTCCCAAAGGCCATTCTTGTCTGATGCTCTTTGGTGGGAGCTGCACGGAAGAGGCTGGAGAGTGGTAAGAAGGGAACTTTTCGAAGAACTAAGTTTAGATACCGTTTCATACGGGTTGTGTGAATTTTATTTTCCATCAATTGTTCAACCTGAAGGAAGAGATGATAAGCTTGCCAGGTGATGATCTCAGGCAACTTCTTAACCCTTCTGCCATGGTTGTTTCCATCTGTAAAATGAGGATCACAATAATAATTCTTCTCAGTATTAATTTTTTTCAAAATTTCTCAGGACTAATTAATATCAAAGACTTACATAGCTTTAATTATTTACTAGCACTAATAGCAATGGTTATGGCTGCATAGATTGTAGATTATGCAGATCAGCTCAACCAGAAAGCACCATGCAAGGTTCCAATGGATAGAAACAACTGACAGTCCTCCCCAGTTACGAGAATTATGAACCCATAGCAACAAACAGCATGGCACAATAACCCTAAGGTGCAGTGGTAGCACACACACCTTGGAAGTCAGCATGGCACAATAACCCTAAGGTGCAGTGGTAGCACACACACCTTGGAAGTAACCAAAGCTCTCTGATTAAATTTAAAACCCACTCAACAGTAAGGAGGAAATCGTGACTGGCACTGGAAACCTAGACAACTACCCAGAGCTAATGAAGCCATAGATCTTGGAGGAGAAACTGCAACCATTATGTTACTAAGCCAGCACAATCCCTAACTTTATTCCCAATATTTGTCCTTGTGCCCTCCTCAAGGAAATTTCTTTTTGCAACAGAGACCATTAAAGAAGAGTACAACCCATTAAAATGCAAAGTTGTGGAGCCCAGGCCCAACTGACACATCTGTAATTCAACATCTGTACCTAAGGCTCTTGAAATCCCACCAACATGGTGGCCTAAACATGACTGGAACAAGGTGGACACCAATAATCATGTTAACAAGGATGGTGGAAAGCAGGAGAAATAATCCTTGCCAGAGAAGAGCACACCCACTGGTTAGCCAATACCAAATGGACAGCCCTGAAAGCACATACATAGAAGTAATATTATGTAAACTAAGCACGTTTTATATATATGTAACAACAATTTAAAAAAAGAGCCCATGAATTTGAAAGAATATATATATATGCATATATATATTCATGTATATATATATATATATATACACATGAGGGTTTGGAAGGAAGAAGAGATGGGATAAATAATATGATAATATGATATTATACTATAATCAAAAAACTTTTAATTGCTTTAAAAAGACATAAATCCTATGTAAGTAAATATTAAAATTTCTGCTAGTAAACAAAACATAGTAATCAAAAGGAAAAAGATTTAATCTCGTGCTGAGAGATGCCTCTAAATGCTCTTTCCTCAATGCTGTCTCCATTCCCTCTCAAGACTCCTCCCCAGCCTGAAGACCAAGGTGATGACGAGGAAAACCAAAGGAGATGGAGAGATGGCAACCAGTTAAGAGCATGTGCTGCTCTTGCCACGGACCTTGGTTTGCTTCCCAGTATACTTACAATCATTTGTAACTCCAGTTCCAAGGGATCTAACACCTTCTCCTAGACTCCAAGAGCAACAGACGCACATGTGGCCCACATACATACACAAATGCAAACACTCATACATATAAAACAAATGAATTTAAAAGGGGGGCAGACTCCCATACACTAAGGATAAAAGGCTGAAAGAGAAATCAGGGAAACATCACCCTTTAAAATAGCTGCAAATAGCATTAAATATCTTGCTGTAACTCTAACCAAAGAAGTAGAAGACCTGTTTGACAAAAACTTTAAGTCATTGAAGAAAGAAATTGAAGAGGATATCAGAAAATGGAATGATCTCCTATGATGCTGGATAGGTAGGATCAACACAGTAAAAATGGCAATTTTACCAAAACATCTACAGATTCAACACAATCCCCATCAAATCCCAGCACCACTTTTTACAGACCTTGAAAGAACAATACTCAACTTCATATGGAATAACAGGAAACCTAGGATTGCCGAAACAATCCTGATCAATAAAAGAACTTCAGGACAAATCACCATCCCTGATTTCAAGCTATACTGTAGAGCTACAGTAAAAAAAAAAAAAAAAAAAAAAAAAAAAAAAAAAAAAAAAAATGGTACTGGCATAAAAACAGAATTGGGGATCAGTGGAATTGAATTGAAGACCCCAACATTAACCCACATACCTATGAACACCTGATTTTTGACAAAGAGGCCAAAAATATTCAATGGAATACTACAGTATCTTCAACAAATGCATAACTGGATGGTAGTATGCAGAAGAATTCAAATAGTTCTAAACCTATCACCCTGCTCAAAACCCAAATCAAAGTGGATCAAAGACCTCAGCATAAACCCAGCCACACTGAACTTGATAGAAAAGAAAGTGGGAAATACCCTACATCAGTGGTTAGTACAGCTAACCACTTCCTAAATGTAACACCAATAGCACAGACAGTAAGTGGGACCTCCTGAAACTAAGAAGCTCCTGTAAGGCATAGGACACAGTCAATAAGACAAAACAGAAGCCTACAGAATGGGAAAAGATCTTCACCAACCCTACATCTGACAGAGGAGTGATCTCTAAAATATGTAGAGAACTCAAGAAACTAGAGTCCAAAAACCTAAATAACCCAATTTAAAAATGGAGTTCAGAGCTAAAAAGGGAATTCTTGATAGAAGAATTACAAATGGCTGAAAGACACTTAAAGAATTGCTCAATATCTTTAGCCATCAGAGAAATGCAAATCAAAACAACTTTGAGATACCACCTTACACCTGTCAGAATGACTAAGATCAAAAACACAGATAACAACCTATGCTGGAGAGGATGCAGAACAAGGGGAACACTCCTCCATTGTTGGTGGGAGTGTAAACTTGTACAGCCACTCTGTAATTCAGTATGGCAGTTACTCAGAAAACTGGGAATCAATCTCCCCAAGGATCAGCAACATCACTATTGGGTATATGCCCAAAGGATGCACATTTGTACCCCAAAGGCAGTAGCTCAACTATATTCATAGCAGCATTATTCATAACAACAAGAACCTGGAAACAACCTAGATGTCCCTCAACTGAATAATGGATTGACAAACTGTGGTACTTCTATACAAGGGAGTATTAATTTTGCAGAAAATAAATAAATAAATAGGACATCCTAAAATTTTCAGGAAAATGGATGGATGTGGAGAATATCCTCCTGAGTGAGGAATCACAAGCCCAGAAGATAGGCATGGGATGTTCTCATTCATACGTGGATTTTAGACAAAAAGCAAAGAATACTCAAGCTGCAAACGACAACCCCTGAACAGCTTGGGATCAGAAGGAACTTAAGAGAGACATCCAGAGATCCCCTTAAGAGGAGAAAATAGAGAAGATCTCCTTAGCAAACTAGGATCATAACGAGCCACAACCAAGAAGAGTTGGGAACAAATCTTGAAAGAAGGAGATGGTTGAAACCTCCAAGAACTCATAGGATGTCCCTGACCAAGTCCAAGCAATAATGGAGAGGGTGCTTCCCCTATAATCAAATAAATAACCACTCTAAGTTGTAGTGGATTTATGATGTTACACTGTAAATAATTGTCCCTCCTATGAGTTTAATAAAAAGCGCTGATTGGTCAAAGGCATACAGGAAGTGTGGGCAGGGCTACCAAACTAAGAAAACTCTGGGCACTGAAATAACAGGGCAGAAATGCCAGAGAGAAGCCAGAAGAAGCAGAGGACAACTATGCTGCTCTGAGAAAAGATACTGAGCCCCATGGCTGAACAGGATAAGAGTCATGGGTTAGATTAAGGGTAAAGAGTTAGCAAGTTATATGCTTGGGCCTTATGCCGATCAGCCTAAAAGTGATGTAAGTGTCTGTGTGTCTCTGTGGGACTGTGGGTCTGCAGGTCTAAACCTTGAGGCTAGGCCTGAAAGTCTGGGCCAGAAACCTCATACTACACTAAGTGTCATCACAGAACCTACATCCAACAGTGAATAGAGGTAGAGGCAGAGATCCATGGCTGAGCACTGAGCAGAGCTCCTGGTCCATCTGAGAGCAAGGGAAGAGAGTCTGTATGAGTAAGGGGATAGAGATTATGAGGAAAATTCCCACAGTGATGGCTGGGTGGAGATCTGAGGAGCTCAATCAAGAATAGCCACTGGAGATCCATCAGGAAAAGGAGCTAGGCCCTCCAAGGGTAGGCAACTGTTGACTAACAATATGTGGAGCCTCGAGGGATGGGATCAGATTGTGTTCCTGTGCATGGGCTGGTACCTTGGAGCCCATTCCCTGAAGAGGAATACTTAACCCAGTCTTGACTTTGGGATGAGGAAACTGGACTTGCCTGGAATAGATGTGCTGCGCTGAGCTGACCCACCTTGGGACTTCTTACCCTTTATGGGGGAGGAAATGGGTAGATGTGGAGGGGTGAGGCTGAAGGCTGACTGGGAAGGATTGGGGAGGAGGGAATGCAGTGGAAGCAGAGGATACAAAGATAAAAATGACATTTTTTAATAAAAAATAATAAAATGAAAAAAAATTTTCCTCAGAACTAAACCTTCTGAAGGTAGAGGACAGTCAAATGGCATGGACAGTTTGTGGATCCTTTTGTACTAGGATCAGAGTTTATTCCAAACTGACATCTTGGAGCCCATTCGCTATAGAGGAACACCTTACTCAGCCTTGATACTGGGGGCAGGAACTTGGACCTACCTCAACTGGATATGCCAGACCGAACTGATTCACCTTGGGATTCCTTGCCCTCCTTAGGAAATGTATTGGGGGGGGGGGGTGCTGAGGTGGGGGAAAGGCTGAGGGGGAGGGAGAGTGAGCAGTAGTAGATATGGAAATAAAACTTCATAAATAAGTAAAAAAGAAAAACCCTCTAGGTTCAGATAGTATCACAATTGAATACCAAATTTAAATAAATAAATAAATAAAAATAAAAATAAAAGGGGACAGACTAGACAGTGCTCCCCTGAGCACCAAGTCTAGCTTTGTCCACAGTCCCAAACCTGGATTATGAGTTAATAAAGAATAAATGGAAAGTTAGGCCCCCAGATTAGGGGGGGCTCAGAAATCACATATGGAATCTCTTCTTCTAAAATGAAAGGAAATGCAGCTCCCAGAAGTTGGATAACTCATCTGATACTCTACTGTATTGCACAAATCCTAGTTAGTATATAATGAAAACTCAGAGCCAGACATTAGGGGGAAACTAGAATATCAGAAAGAGGAAACAGACCACGGTCAGTTCTCACCCAGCCAACTTCTTGGGCCAAACAGGGTAAATGCTGTCTTCACAGGTCCTCAGCCAGGCTGGCCGCTCAGATAGAAGGCTTAATTTCTGTCTTCTCCTGCCTTATGTATCTTTCACTGCCCAGCTGTTTTACTTCCTGCTTCAACTCTGTATCATAATCCTAGAGTTAGGATTAAAAGTGTGAGTTACTACTACTTGGCTATTAGGCCTTGAACTCACTCTGATATTCCAGATTGACTTTATTAAATATACACTATATCACCACAGTACCATTACTACCAGTACGTTCTCCTGACTCTAGGGCTACTGGAACTAGGCACGGTGACTTCACAGGTTTTTAAACTGTAGCCTCAGTTTCTTCAGAAAGCCTTCTCTTCTAAGGTCATTTTGCTCCGCCCACACTCCAGAGTGCCAGGCCCTTTGGAAATCACATGCTTCCTATGAGTCCATTACTACTGATGACATCTGACAGGCCCAGAGAGTGGTAAATAGTACTCCCCTTTACCCTAAATGCCATGCCTGCATTAATGTGGCTGGAGAATACATTTGCTTCTAGGGAAGTGAATGGATTCATTCCCTTTGTGTGGGATCTCTTCAACCAAACCCTCAAGCTCTCTATGGATGCTGTTGCTAAGCAACACCTCCCTCAACTCCACCCTCTATCTACCATTCACAGTGACTGGCATATAACTCAATGGCTGAACCTGAGAGACTCGGCCTGGCTGGGGTTTCTGTCTGCCTTAATCTCTAAGAAGAAGAAAACTGACCATAGTAACCCAAGAAGAGAAACCCACAGGGTGACTGACTGTCTACCAGCAATGACCAGGCAGGGCTGCTGCCAGATCAGACAATGTGGAACTATGCTGGGTAGATGAAAGCTAGTCTTAAGCAATCCAATATTCCTTCCCTGGTGGTTTCCGTACCTTTTCTTGGGATCTGCCTTTCAATCGTCCAGCTCTGCTCAACCTTTTATGAGTCTACCCTTAGAGAGCCATATGGCTTATTGAAGAAAACTACACATGCTCTGAAGTAAGGGGAGAAAAGCCGGCTAAATGATATCACAGAAATGTTGCTTGATGCAAATGATTATAGAAAAGATAACAAATTGTTAGCAGTGGCTGGCGGTGTCTAAGGTCCAGACGGGTGTTAGGTAGGGGATTGCAATTCTGTTTGACACATTTCAGCATTGTCTAAACGGATAAGCACGCGGGCATTACTTTATTTGAATGAATAAATGGAACAAAGGAAGAAAGAAGAGAGAAAAGGAGGGGGGAGGGAAAAGGAGGGGGAGAAAGTTAGCCTCCCATTCAACAAAGCATACATTCCAGGCCTGGTAAAGGTTCTGCCTTATGAGCAGTGGCTGGGATTGGCTGCTTAGGCCCTCACCGCACCGCTGGAGCTCCCTCATTTTGCTCCTTGATTTCCTTCTGGTGGAGGCTCTTAGCAAGCACAAGCCCCTCTCTGACCTTAGGAGTGGCACCAACTCTACCCGCCTCCCTGAACCTTGTGGATTATTCCACTGTGAGGAGCGAACGAGGTGAGGGGTTCTGAGTGCCTAGCATGGAGCCAGGCAGGCTGAGAGGATGCCATACCCACTGTATTCTATTATCTTCTGATTCCGTGTGAAACAAGGCTGGACTCCTGCCTAGCTGCCGACTTCCAACTGCTTTCTGGAAAGTTCCCTCCCCACTTGCCCCATACTGGACCTCATACTCAGGGATGGACAATCAGGAATGATGTTTCTTTTTCTACACCTTCTATCCAAGAGTGCCCGCTCTGAGATTGGGAAGGACAGCTCAGTCAGGATGCTGTCAATGATATCTGTACATTGGGTGAGCGGGACTGACAGGTGCAGAAACTGCTTGTTCACAGGAAGAAGCTTTGGAGTAGATCTGGGCATAAGGTAGAAAGTAAGGCTACCTCACCAGAGAATTCCTGAGGAGATGACCACAGATAGTCCTGAGAAGCCACGCTGGACTAGAAGGGAGTCACACCCTCAGTATGATGCCCACCCTCCTCTCTGATGTAACTGGCCATTCTCGCCACACCTCCTCCAGACCCTGAGCAGGCCTGGCCTCATCAGAAGACCTTTCCCAATGGACTCTGGTCAACACTCGCCACAAAGCAGCAATGACAGCAATCTTGGGCTATTGTATGGTCTGGAACAACTGTCCTGCAGACCTTATAGACCTCCACTTTCCTTTTTGCAACTTCTTTGAGTATCTTGAAGGCTTTGTTCAAAGGGATGTTGAATTATATAGGGAGAGAATATATAGGGAGCAGAAGCTAAGGCCCTGGGGCTGTATTGGGGAAATAATAAGCCCCAGGACATGCCTCCAGTGAAAGCTGCTTTGAAATGCCTCTTTGCTATGTTTCTGAGGCCTCATTTAAGAGACAATAATTCCCTGAAGTTCTTTTGTTTAGGGAATATTTGTTTTGCTTTTGAGATAAGGCTCACATACCCACATTCAATCGTAGTGAACTTACTATGTACCCTGGGATGATCTGTGACTTCTGGTCCTCTTGCCTCTATCTCCTAAGAGGTTGGATTACAGGTATGTATCACCATGTGGATTTATGCACTGCTGGGGAAGAAATCCAGGGCTTCAGACGTGCTAGCTAAGCCAAGTTCTCATTCTTCTAACAATCAAGCATGAACTCTAAGTCAATAGGTTTGGAGACAAGAAGCATTTGTAGTCAAAGCCATTGAGCCTGACAGGCATTATCTTAGGTTGATGCCCTGAATATACAGGGCATGGCTTCTTCTGCTTAAGTGAAAGAGATGGGCTGGTGCTGGCACAAGGGACAGAGCAGGACCCCAGACGCAGGCCAGAGAGCAAAGCTGCCTGAGGAGTCTGTGATTCACCAGAAACTGGTGACTCAAAGTCTCAGAGACATTAGCTAATTGTGAAAGCGATTACAGGAAGTCTGTGATGGGATCTCCCCCTACTTCAGGCCAATACTACTCTTAGACATCAGATGTCCTGGGTGAACATCATCCCTTCCCTGGATCATAGCAAACTAGAGGTCCACACATGGAAGCTGCTTCAGTTTTGAGGTGTGGAAATCCATTGGTGACTGAATTCCAAGAAACATCCTTGACTTTTAAAGATAAAGACTCACCCACTTGAAACAAGAGACCCAGAAATGGCTATGTACACAATACAGCTATCATATGAGGAAAGCCACTTGAGTAAAGCCTAAGGATTATCTGTGAGCATTTTCCCTCCTATCAAAACAAATAAGGCTTACATGGTTGTTTAAAAGGTGCAGTGAGTATAAACTTCTAAATGTCCCACCATTTGACAAGCCTTGATACCAGCTGCTCAGTATCCCCAGAGTACCCAGCAGCCATGCAGAATCCCAGTCTAGCTCAGTGTTCCCAGGAGCATAGAACCAGAATCTCATTTTGCCAGGATCCAGGTGCTCTGCAAGTTCATTGAAGCTAAGAAGCATTGATATGTAGTTATTTGCCTTTGTGAATTAAAACTGATTCCAAAGAACACTCATTTACCTTTTGTTTGTTTGTTTGTTAAGACAGGTCTCTATTTCATCCAAGGATGACCCTGGACTTTTGGTCATTCCTCAGTTTCCTAAGTAGCTAAGATGTCAAGTCATGCACCATACATAATATGTTGCTCATGTGGTGCTTGGGAATGAACCCATGGATTCGTGCATAGTAGTAGGCAAGCACTTTACCAAACGAGCTACATCCATAGCCCAATCAGTTATCAAAAATAAAAATCCTTCAGGCCTTATGATATATATAAACCTGCCACAATAGGATATGGCTGTAACATGAAACCAAACCCTGTTTTCATAGATTCTATGTTCAACTGGGAATAAACATTCTCTAGATAAGATGGCTAGACTCGGGGTTATGCTGGGACAAAAAACAAACATGGTGGCATAATAGAGTGACAAAGGTAGTGAGGAAGAATGGAAAAGACTCAGCCTCACCAAGAACTGTAACAAAGGTCCAGAAGACAGCCATTGCAAAGCCCCTGAGGCCAGCACATGTAGGGCAGGTCCAAGGAACAGCAGAGCTGCGGCTGCGGCATGCTGTGTAGAAGGAAAGTAGAGACAGAGGAGGAAGGTTATATGCCATGGTGAGGAACATGGATTTTATCCTAACTACGGGAAGTCAATGAGCGAAGTCACAAAAGAACTCGGGCCTGATTTACATCTTCCTCAGTTCTATAAAACAGCACCCATTGGTTCTGATGGTCAGGATGGCTCCTTTGTATTCTACAGAACATCAGTGGTACCTCTGTTCTCCTGTGCTTGGCTTCTCACTCTACTTCTAGCCAAGCTTTGCAGGGCAACTGGTGTAGAGGTTAGATTCAATGAGAGGAGGCAAAAAAAATAAAATAAAGCAGGGTTCTGGTTTGACATGCATCTTAAGAGTTCTAGTATAGACATCTTCTGTAAGATGAGATGTCATGGGACCAGTCACAAAAATGGTTCTATAACTCGGAGGGAAGGTGTGGACCTGAGATGTCAGCAAAAGGGGAGGTTGTCTAAATTATTGGGGATGTGGGAATATCTTTCTGTATGCTGTGAATATCAATCTTTAAATAAAGGAGTTGTTTTGGCCCATGACAGGCACCATAGAAGAAGTAGGTGGGGAATCAGAATAGGTAGGAAAGGAAGGGCGGAGTCCGAGTCAGATCAACCCAGCCACCCAAGAAGAAACAGTAAGGAACGCAGGTGAGCCATGGGCCACGTGGCAGACAGATTAATAGAAATGGGTTGAGTTAAGATAAAAGAACTAGCTAGCAAGGTGCCTGAGCCATAGGCCAAACAGCATGAACTTAATATAAGCGTCTGAGTCATTTCTGGGGGCCTAAGCAGTGGTGGGTGGCTAAACGGTCTGGGACAGCAGGCCTGTGGGTCTGGACCTCTAGCAGGCCAGGACCAAGGAAACCTTATTGTAACATATTGGGGAGGAAGAGAGAGGCAGGTGGCAGATGCAGGCCCCAAAGCCTTAGAGCCTCACCACTTGGGTGGACCAAGTAGCAGAGGTAGATCCCTAAAAGTCACTCAGAAACTGCCAGTGCCAGCAAAAGAAAGATCAAGTCATCCGGAAGGGGCAATAGCAATGGGCATGAGAGGCGGGTTCTGTGAAGAGGACAGAGAGAATAGTCAGTGGAGGGTCTTACTTGGGTTTCCCTAAGTTGGAGTTTCTCAGAACAGTATGTTTGACAATAAAACACTCCACATAGAGAGAGGTATCTTGCAGAAAAAATGCCTTGAGTAGGTCACGACCTTGACACTGGCCTCTGGTGGGAACAGGGACAGGTGGGCAGGTGTAAAACACCAGGGCACAGGAAGGAAAACAGGCAGCTACACCTATCTATTTCCTTGGTGAAGCACTCGGTGAGGTCATCTGTTGGCCAATGGATAGCTAGAAGGAACATGTGAAGATAATGTGAATGCCACAGCCGATACAGAGGTACAGAGAAGCTGGCGTGGCGGGAAGTCGTATTGTCCAGTATGGGGACTTCCCCCCTTTTCCAGCCTTTGCAGATAAGCATCATCAAGTGGAAGGGTTGAGTTATATTCCGGTCATGTTGCTGGTTCATCTGTTCCTCATAATGACTCAGGGAAGGCAAAGTGGAAACAAAGACACTAGCCTCAAAGGACACACTGCCTGGACTGCTGGTCTCACTGGGACTGTCCTTTACCCACACCGCACCCGCCACTCCCACCTGGGGCTGCTTCCTAAGAGCATTGCCAGGTCAATGTCCTTGCCTTCTGGACTTGACACCATGTCTCTGTGCCCTGGACTCATCTTCACTGAGCCTTGCCTTTGCCCTTGGGAAATGTTCCCACTGCGGTTGGCTTCAGGCTAAGGCTGATAAGTTTCTCCTCTGGGTTCTGTTTCTGTTCCCTATTCAACTGAGCGCATCGAGACACAGGACCACGATGAAAATGTCTGGTTTAAAGTCAAAACTCTAAGCTCTCAGTACACTTATGATCTTGGCAAAATTGCTTTTCTTCCTTGACATTCATTCTCTGTCTTTTCAGCAGCAAGAGGATAGGTGGGGGTAGCCACAGAAGTAGCACCCCGCAGAATTCTCACGAAGATAAAACATCCTTCTCCAATCTCCTGCTCCACAACACCCCCACCACCACCACTCAGAAGCCGCCATGTATTTAACAGTGGGCAGCAGAGAAGAACCAGTTTATAGTGAGGACATTACTTAAGGCTCAACATTTAAAATGTAAGAACCAGGTCAGGAATGGTACCACGCACCTTACTGAGGAGGCTAAGGCCAAGGCCAGCCTGAACTATGTAAAGAGACCTTAGCTCATTTTTCTTTTCAAATCTAAGAACCTAGAGAAAAATAACAGTACGCTATTATGACCACATAAGGAAAGCAGATTCACTGCAGGTCCTGAGTTACAGTAGGACAGTAGGACAGAGGGGCTGGGTGGCTAACTCAGTGGTCAGCATCACTGTCAGCTGATGAACAAGTTGCCTCACCCCACAACAGACACACTTGCTGAGGGTAGAGAGTGGGCATTTAAGGAAATAGAATAGAATCCCGGGACTGTTGAGACAGTGCCACAGGAAATGGAGGCTGACATCCTGACTCTGATGCCTAAGGCCCATAGGGTTGACAGAACTGACTATAGCAAGTTGTCTTCTGACCTCCATACACGTGCTATGACATGTAACCCTACTACACACAATGACTGAATGAATGTTAATGAAAGTTGTAATCTAGTGGTGAAGATTTCCACAACAAAATAGAGACAATTGTACACTCACAACCCTGAAACTCAGAAAATCCACCAAATCTATAGAGACAGCAGAAAAGACATCAAAAATGACTAAATTTAAGAAGTGCCAGTTTCCTGACCCTGAGTTCACCGAGAGAAGACACAAAGCAAATCCAGGGAGACACAGGGAGGCCTAATGTCTGAAGATACAAGGAACCCAGTAAGCCCCCTCCCACCCTGACACAGATAAAAGAGGCAGGGTCAGAAGTCAGAGCATTTATGCTGGGGCAGGGATAACATGGAGATTCTCTTGAAAGTCTTCACTGTTTTAATAGCTTTAAAAATATTAATATCTCTGCTTTGGCAAATTTATTTTTATGTGACAATATCAACTATTAAACAGTAACAGTGAGGCAATAGCCTAGAAGAGAGAAAGTAGTTATTACAATATTTCCATAACAAGGTGAGACTGGAAACAGCCCGAAACCCTAGCAGTAAGGAAGTGCTACATGAACAGTGGTAGATTTAAGTTGATAAAATACCATTATGCAGATGTAAAAGTCCCTGTTTATGTCTCTTTCTCCCTTTCTCATAGTATAATTATTTGTGGGTGGATTTTCTTATATAACTTCCTATATCCTAGAAATTCCTGATTATTATTTCTTCTGTCTTCTATATTTTCTGTGTACGTTAGATTGACGGACAGGCCAAATCTAGCCCATGGCCTGCTTTTATTTATAAAGTTTTATTGGAACACAGCCACACCCAATTATTCACATACTGTCTGTGGCTAATTCCAAGCTATGGTCACAGAGCCAAGTGTTCATACCATAGAACCTGTGATCCACAACACCCCATATTACTGCTGAGTGATTTTGTGGAAGAAATTTGTTTGATTCCTGATCTGAACACTTGATTAAATTCAGCTTTAATCAACCCCTAAACTTACGTCACAGGTGGCATTTATGGACTTCCATGGCGAGTGAGTAATGACTGGCTATCTCCATTTTTTTTGCAATGTTAGCAGCTATTACTGCTTAGAATGGAGATCCATTAAGCCATTAGAGATTGCCAAATGGTAACACACTCACTCACCCTGCCTGCTTAATTTATTAGCTATTATGCTTCTACAAGCAGAAACTTTTTCTTACCTACTATTTAGTTACCTAGAACTAGTGTTCGTAATGGAAATTAAACAGATAAACTGCCTAGTTCCTTCCTTTATTTAAAATGCTGATTCTTCCCTTCCATTTAGCAGGGTTTTTATTTGGTGTTATTTCTTTCTGTTTTTGTTATTGCTCTATTTGAGACAGCCTCCTATTATATAGCCCAGAACGGCCTGGATCATCCCCATGGTCATCCTGCCTCATCCTTCCAAATCCTGGAATTATGGGTGTATGCCGAGACACCCAGCTCTATTTACTAGTTTTCAAGGGAGTGAATTGTTGGGGATTTTTCTTTTATGTTTCACTGTGAACTTCTGGACGTCAGCCTGTCGTTAACCCTTCTTGAGTGTGCTCTTGGCCTTTTCATATAGCTTGTGGTCCTTCTGCTATGACCCTAATGCTCTTTGAAGGCTTCTTGCTAATCAAAAGTGACAAGGTTTTCTAGACCAGCTTTCATTTGCTTATATGACATTGGTCATATTTGCTTTAATTTTTGTTTGGATGTTTCTGGTTTTTTTTTCAAATCTCCTGACTTTATATGTGTACTATATATAGTCTGAAGTCAGGAGTGACATCATTCTTGTCTGCGTCTTCTCAGGGTAGGCAATGGAACGTGGCAGATTAGAAGGCAGCATATTTTCTCCACATCCTCCTACATTCTCCTTGCCGCCCTCTGGCCCTGTGACTGTTTCCAATGAAAACCCCAGAGTGCCCTAGGGGGGAGCATGATAGTATCCAGGAGGGAGTCTCCCCTGGTCTCTGCTTCCCATCATATAGGCTCAGAAAGCAGGGAGCTGAACCTACACATCTGCAACTATACACTCCAAAATGTGGGTGTGTGTTTAGGGCGCTCTCTTTCCTACCCCGAGCCACATCTCTACACCAAGGAATCGCAGCTAAAAACTAGTGTGTCTGTCTCACTGGTACTGAAATTTGAAGGGGCATATCACTGGCTTTCTCCTGTTAAGAAAGAGAAGAAAGATATGATGTAAAGGAGGTCTGAGTGCAGGCCAGGGCCACAATAGTTAATGCTTCTGACTACGGAAAAGAAACCCATTTCACATGTAGCCTGTCAACGTCTGCAGGGTGCTTTTAAGTCAGCTCCACTTCTTCCAGTACAAAAGGGACTTTGTCATTCTTCTGATTTAATAGCTCAGTGAACACTTACAACCTGTCCGGAATGGCGTGAATAATAGGAGGCAGAACTAGAACCTATATCCAACCTCCCCATTTAAGGATCTCTTTTACAACCCATGCCCCAACCCTAACCACCAGTGCCAGTAACACAGTAAGTAAACACACTATATGCATTGGTGAAGTGCATCTCTGCACAAATAACCAAGCATAGCTGTGATAAAGTGTGGTGATATTTGTCTATCAGATTGCCTGAAAACCAGAGGACAGAGTCAGCCACAGAGTCAGCCACAGAAGTTGGGGAATGGTGACACATGCCTTTAATCCCAGAACTAGGAAGTTTGAACCAAGAAGTGATATAGCTGGACAGAGAAAGGGATATAAGGCGGGAAGAGACAGAGTTTGCCCCCTTCCCTTTCAGCTGAGGACTCAGGCTTTCAGTCTAAGGATTTTTGGAGACCAATCTGAAGAGTTGACTAGATGAGAAATGGCTGTGGCTTGTTCCTCTGCCTCCCCAATATCTGGCTGCAGGCTTTTATTATAAGACCAATTAGGATTTGTGCAATAATAGAGTGTGATGACGGCAATTTGAGCGCACAAAGAACCTGGTGACATGCCCTGTTCCTAAGGTTTGTGAGTGGGATTCAGAAAAGTCTATCCAGAAAGAAAGAAGAAAGCTAAGACCGGGAGATGATCTATATTGGGCCAGGAACTAGGAAAGCTTTCCTGAAAGACAGTCTGAAGAAAAGGAACAGTCATTGAGTCTTTGCCAACCCTCACATGGAGAGGTAGTGCCTGTTTGCCTTCCTCCAGTCTAGGCCGGCCTTGTCACTTGCTTTGATCAACAAACATGGTAGAAGTGTTATCTTGTGACAACCTGCAGGGCAGAGCTTTAAAAGAGCCTCAGCTTTGACAAGCTTGGATAGTTCTCTAAGCATCTAGCCGCGTGCTATGAAAACTATGTGAGGTGCTCACCCAGCAGAGAAGATGAGCACTACACCATGGCCCACTTTATATACCAATATGACTGGGTCATGGGTTCAGCTATTTGGTCAAACAAAATTCTAGGTGGTTCTGGAAGAGTATTTTAGGATATTATTAATATTTAAATTGGAAGACTGGGTGAAGATTTTCTCCCCCATGTGAGTATGTCTTCTTCAATCAGCTGAAAGATCCAACACTGTTGACTCTCTCCTGGGTAAGAAGAGCTCTCACTTCCTGACTGCATTGAGAGAGGAACACAAGCCTTAACACACACACACACACACACACACACACACACACACACACACACACTCCTTTGATACATCTGGAACACTGGCTCTTTCTTCTTGGGTCTTAAGTCTTCTAGCCTTTAGAGGGAACTACACCATTGGTTCCCCTGCTTCTCAGGCTCTCATATTTAGACTAGTAATATATTACTGGCTCCCCTGGGTCTCCGCTTGCCGATGTACTTTGTAGATCTTAGGATTCTCCCACCTTCACAATCCTATAAGCCAATTCTTCACTATTAATATTTTACATACATAATCTTTTGGTTCTGTTTCTCCGGAGAGCTCTGGCTAATATATCCTCTGATCGACTACCTCAGCCACAGCTGTACTCATTGCTGCTAGCCATGTGGGCAAGTCATCTTGCCTGGCAGAACCTTCACATGGCTACAGTCCTAGGGAACATCTCATGGGATAAAAGGGCCACCCAGCTGAGGACAGTCAGCTTACAAAATCATAAGAACCCTAGTCACTGATATTTGGGGGCTCACAATGAGGCAACAGAAAATGAAACAAGGAGGAATGGGGGGCAATGAGGAAGGAGATAGGGAATGAGCAGTGCTAGATCATCCAAGACGTTGTAGCTGTGGAGATTTTGGTTCAGAAGCTAATGTTTCATTTGCCCTCAGTTACCTGTTTTCTGTCTCTCATGTCTACCATTCCACTTTTAGCTTAAGATTCACTGTCAAAGTATATATTATCAAGAATTAACCAGTACTAGTAACTAAGTGTATAAACTACATCATTACCACCCTGCATGCATATTTTTTGATGTATGTTTACATGTGTATGCATGTAGAAGCTAGAATTCAACCTCAGATGTCATTCCTCAGGAGCCATCTACCTTATTTTTTGAGACAGTGTTTTTCACTGGCTTGAAGTCGCCAATAAGGCTAGATTTGTCCAGCAAGTCTTAGTGGTCCACCTGTTTGAGTTTCCCTGGCGTTTGATTACAAGTGTGCATCTCCACAACTAACTTTGTATATGGGTTTTGTGGATCAAACTCAGGTTCTCGTGGCTATCTCTGGCTGAGTTGTCTCCTCAGAACCAAAAATAAGTTCTTAAATCCCTAGACACCAAGAAATTCAAGTGTGCAAAAATGTAAACTTATTATGGCTGGAATTTGACATCCCCTAAAGACACATGCTAGGGCCTGCCTGCCAACTGATGCACTTTGGGAGTGATTAGGTTCTAGGGGCTCTGAACCAGTGAGTGGATTAATCCCTTGATGGCGTCACTATATGCTGGTACTAGATGTTGGAACCTAGTCAGGGCAAGAGGGAAAATAAACCTTCTTCCTTGAGCCTTCTTGTTTTTTCTCTCTGCTTCCTGACACCTGAGGGTAAGCGCCGTTGCTCTGCCACACACTGTCATGTCTCATGTCTTCCCATGACAGTCTGTCTCACCAATGGCCAGAAATAAAGCAGCCAACTAATCATGGACCAAAACCTCTTAAAACTGTGAGTCAGAATGAATCTTTTCTCTTTTAAGCAATTTTTTTTGGATATTTGACACAATGATGGGAAATAAATGACTAACACAGCTTTCAAAACCTAATAGGCTTCAATCTACAGTTTGCATGGAGGTGGAAATCATCCCATGTGGATGTCAGTCCTTCCTTTCTAGCTGGCTAGCCAGTTCATCATTTATGTCAGGAAAAGCCACAGATCTGAAGTATAATGCTATCGTCTGAGTCTCTCCAGTTCTTAATACTTAAAAGGGGAAATTGTTAGACTTAAAAAAGATTTAACCACAATTATGCTTCAAATGCTTGGTTTTTACCATTGAAAACCATAGCTCTCCAGACTGTCTCTGCTACATTTGGTGCTCCCTCTCTTTATGTCCCAGAACAATGAATATTGAAAGTGTTTGTAGAAGCTGCAGCAGCAAAGGGAATAACAGGTGGTGCTAATGGACCGAACAAAATCAAGCCCAGGAGAAGCATCCTGTTGCTATGTTCAATACTGTCTGATACAGTACATCCTGTTACAATACACTATTCTGTCTGATACAATACATCCTGTTACTATGCACAATTCTGTCTGTCCGATACAGTAATCTTGTTACTATGCACTATTCTGTCTGTCTGATACAGTAATCCTGTTACTGTGCACTATTCTGCCTGTCTGATACAGTAATCCTGTTACTGTGCACAATTCTGCCTGTCTGATACAGTAATCCTGTTACTGTGCACAATTCTGCCTGTCTGATACAGTAATCCTGTTACTGTGCACAATTCTGTCTGTCTGATACAGTAATCCTGTTACTGTGCACTATTCTGTCTGTCTGATTCAGTAATCCTGTTACTGTGCACTATTCTGTCTGTCTGATACAGTAATCCTGTTACAATGCATATACTGGTACAAGTTATTTCACACAGTGCACCTTGCTGCTGCCATTCCTACCTACTTTGTTAGTACAAATACTTCAACTACCGCCGTGTTTGCCTACACAGGGCCTGCACAAGACCAAGGTAGGCAGTATTTCAGAAGAGGGAAAGGGCCCACAAAACCCCTCCCTGCTGAAGAGTTACTGAGTGGTGATTTCTGGAGGGGAGTCAGCTTTCTTTATGGATGTAGTCTTTGTACTAATTGCTTTTCTATTGCTAAGATGAAACACCATGACCGGTGCAATATAGAGAAGGGAAGGCTTATTTATGGTTTATGTTCCAGGATAAGACTCCACCACCATCATGGCAGGGAAGCATGGCAGCAAGAAAGTGTGGCAAATGTAGCAGCAATCTGGGATCTGAGAGCTCACATCTTAAACCACAAATGGGAAGCAGAAAAAGTGAATTAGAAATGGAAAGAGTCTTTAAACTTGAAAAATCTGTCCCCAGTGACATGTTTCCTCCAGAAAGGCCATACCTCCTAAGCCTCCCCAAGTAAAGCCAGTAACTAGGAACCAAGTATCCAAAAGCTGTAGGCCATGGAGACATCTGTCAATCTAACCACAGTCCATGACAAGAGAGCCATGCCCCAATTGTGGCTCAAGACCTTTAAGCACACGAAGCTGGGACGGTGGTAAAGGGTGGATCTGGAAGGAGCTAGAGAGAGGAAGGTGGTGATATATCATGTAGACTCTAAAAAAAAAAATAAAGTTTGCCTGAAGATCAGAAGATATAGCTAGCCACAGAGTTAGGCACAGAGGTCAGAGAGTGGTAGTACATGCCTTTAATCCTAGCACTCAGGAGGCAGAGGTAGAGATCTATCTGGATCTCTGTGTATTCAAAGCCATTCTGGGCTATATGAGAGTGATTCAGCCCAGGAGAGAAACCGAGCCAGATGGTGATGGCTTATACCTTTAATTCCAGCACTTGGGATCCCATGCCTCTTTTCTATGTACTTAGAATCACACATGCCTTTAATCTCAGCAGTAGGAAGTTTTAAACAGGAAGTAATATAGCTGGGCAGAGAAAGTAATATAAGGCGGGAGGAGACAGGGTCTTCTCCTTTTGGCTGAGAAGTTGGCGAGGGGAGAGGCTGTAGCTTGTTCTTCTGTCTCTCTGATCTTTTAGCACTTGCCCCAATATCTGGTTCCAGGTTTTTATTATAGGACCATTTAGGATTTGTGTAACATCTGTCAAACATCTGTCATCCAACTTTTGGGGCACAAATTTACACACACACACACACACAATCACAAACTGCTTGTCTGTGGCTTTTCAGCTACACATAGCTAGAGTCACTACCACAAAGCTACACAAAGCTAAGTTTTCATTTTGGAGTTAGTATCTCATCACCAGCCAGCACTGCCTCTTAGGCAGTTCCCACCACAAATGTTTCTTATCCACCATCCCCTGGGTACTTTTTTTTTTTCAGACAGCAGATTCCCTTTCTGATGGTTGTAGCTTTCTCTGGAGTCCCTCCTCAGGCAGTTGCCATACTAGGTAGCTGTCTCACTCCACCATCATCTGAATCGTCATTTTCAGCAGACTTGGTAAGTCAATTGGGATTTCTTAAAAAGAGAAACTAGTTTAAGACATAGAGAAGGTACCCCCCCTTAAAAATTGGGAAACACTACTGTAGTAGTGGGTTCTCAGGTCCCGGGCAGCCAGAGGTCCAGAGACCCACAGACCTGCCACCCGGGACCGCTTAGCCGCCCAGCCGCCCAGGCCCCCAGAAACGACTCAGACGCTTATATTAACTTCATGCTGTTTGGCCTATGGCTCAGGCACATTGCTAGCTAGCTCTTATATCTTAAATCAACCCATTTCTATTAATCTGTCGGCCACGTGGCCCGTGTGGCTCACCCGTGCTCCTTACATGTTTCTTCTTGGGCGGCTGGCTGGATCTGTCTGACTCTACCCTGCTTCTCCTACCTAAGCTCTGATTTCTCCTCCTACTTCTTCTATGGTGCCTGCCATGGCCCAAAACAGCTCCTTTATTTAAAGATTGAGATTCACAGCATACATAAACGCATTCCCACATCACACTACTACAATGAAAGGAGTTTGGTCTCTGTTTGCGAATATGCTAGATGGTATAAAAATGAAACAAGTAAGTGAGAGTATAATTAATGCAAATGGGATTTCCATAATGTCTATTATAAATATTATTTGCTTGATTGTTTTTGCCTTATCTTTTGAAAAAGTTGGTTAATATGAATGCCAATATAAAAGCCTTAGGAAATTTATTAACATAAATCATAGAGATATTCAGACCCACACAGACAAATTTAAAGGAGAACCAATCTCATCCTTGCCTAAGGAGAAACAGCCTAAGGCTTTCAAACAGCCAGCCTTAATTTATCCTTACAGGTAGTGCCAAATATTAGATATCTTCCAGGCTGTATAAGAACTCAGTGTACTTCTGTGGAAATGTTAGATTTAAAGAGATTCAAGAAAGCAATAGTCTCACATGGCATGCACTCATCATTTGTGGTCAACTTGTAATACAGTTATGCCTCAAGACTAGAGAGATTTGGTTATAGCAGTTTTGGAGGCTGGTCCCCAAATACAGTGGAGGGCTTGGTGGAAGAATGAGGCTAAGAGCATTGAATAACTCAGTAGGACTGGAGGTAGTGAAGTCTCCCAAGAACTTCTTGGGGAAGGAAATTATTCTGATAGAGAAAGGCAATATTTATATGATGACCACAACTTGGCTTACTGCCACATGGTAGCCTTGAATGCTTGGGATAGAACTGAAGAAGTAAGAACATTTACAAAAGTTGTATAAAGCCCAAAAGAAACCTTCATGATTCTTTTAGAAAACTAACTTTACCAGTAAATACAATGATACCAAATTCAGAAGCTAGACAAATAATAATTAAGTCTCTGGCTTTTAAAAATGCTAATTCTAATGCAGAAGGATAATTAGGCCATTAAAGGCAAGATCAGCACCCTTGGAGGAATTGATCTGAGATATACTTAATATTGAATCTCATAACTATAATGATGTTTAGATAATAGAGGTTATTTCCAAAGGTTTGAAGAAAAATCAAAATATCAAATGTTATAACTGTGGTAAACAAGGTCACCTAAAAAGGAACCGTAAACAGGGAATTCCTAAAAACAATGTTTTTGCTAAGAATAATCACAACAGAATACCACCCTTCTGGGTTATACAGAAGGTGTAGCAAAGATAGACATTGCACTAAGGAATGTATATCAACAAGGGACAGTCAAAATAAATTTTTTGTTGGGAAATGCTCTGTGGGGGGCCTCTCACAGGTCCCCTTACTAAATTCAGTTCAGTAATTATCTGTCATTGTGGAGAAAAAAAACTCCTTGTAGAGCAATTAAAGAACCTAATACCTATTTGTAGGGTATTGTGTTGTCTCATGATAAATAATTGTCCCACCCACTGGTTTAATAAAAAGAGCTGATTGGCCAAAGGCAGGCAGGAAGTGTAGGCGGGGCTACCAGACTAAGAAAATCTCTGAGAGCAGAGTGCCAGAAGAGCACCAGAGAGAAGCCAGAGGAAGCCGAGGACAACTATGCTGCTCTAAAGAAAGGTACCGAGCCTCATGGCTGAACAAGAGTCATGGGTTAGATGAAGGGTACAGAGCTAGTAAGTTATATGCCTGGGCCTGAGGCTGATCAGCCTAAAACAATTGTAAGCATCTGTGTGTCTCTGTGGGTCTGTGGGTCAGGGGGTCTGTGGGCCTAGACCTTGAGGTTAGGCCCCGAAAGTCTGGGCCAGAAACCTCCTACTACACCTATTATTAAAAAATTAAAATAAAACCATAATACCCTGGGCAATAGAACAATTACAGAAAAGAAAACAAAAAAAATCAAGAAGAACCATAAACAAATGTGATAAAGATTAGAAATGGAAACTCCCCAAAATGAGGAATGGGGAAGGGTTTTGTTTGTGTCTTTTCCGGAAAATAAAAAACAATTATCGTTAGGAACTTAAAGACCTTTGTACAAAGCATCATCCAAAGGAGAAGAAAGAACTCCCTACCAGAGTCTCAATAATGGGACCTCCACAACGGTGGTTTCACATGGACTATGATAATGCCATTAATCTGACAAACACCATGGAAAGATCAATTGTAGACTACAAATTGCTCAGGATTCAAGGTGACTAGCTGAGATGGCTCAGCCTAACAGATTATTCTAGCCAGGACTTGAGACAAGCCCTGAACTTTCTCATTATTCAGAGACTGGACAACAAATGATACAGCTACCTTTCCTAGGACTTAACAATTAACCCAATTTTTTATTTTCAGTATCCTCTAAAGAAGCTTTCACCCCCAGACATCAGGAAGTAATTTTAGTACACAACACCCACATTCCTAAAAGGTGAAGTGGGTTGTTTTGGTCTTTCAATGGGTTATGGATAATTGTCATTGTTCAGGGTGGTTGGTTACAAATTGTTATAGTAATGGTTAGGAAAAAGGCTGAACAACATAGATTAGATTCAGGGTTCTTGTTTGGGAAAAAAAAAAAGGTATACAGATATGATAGGACAAAAGGGTAGATCATTGAATTTACTCTAAAAAGGGGGGGGGGATCAGATATGATAAGATAAAAGGGTAAATTATTGAATCTACTCTAAAAAGCAACTATTAATTTTTAATGTATTATATTAGATTGGATTTTTAAGTATTGATTACAAATTATGTATATTAATACAAACTTGAAATTAATTTTGTTAGAACATACTGTGCATATATTTCTACTCTTATTGAAGATATTGTATCTATTCATTTACTTAACAATGTAATGTAGATTGCTAGTCCTTGAAAGTTATTATTACCAATGAATTGAGATATAAATAAATGCAAGTTAATAGTTATTCATTACAATTAAACTTATAGGCATAAACTTATTTATATTAAATGTGTTTTTAGGGTCAGAGATATATTTAATATAGACATATCATCTTCAAGCACTTAAGAGCTACAGAATATGGCATTTAAGATGTTTTAATTGTAGTACCCATGTCGAGAGACCGCCCCCCCAGACTATCAGGATTCCAATGCAAACACACAAGGATCAGTTTATTCTTTTGGACAGATTCAAACCTAGGCTGAAACCCTATGCTCTGATGCTGCAGAGGGAATTTGGCCCTGAGTTCAGGGGTAAGAGGGTTTTTTAAAAGAAAAAATATGTAAGTGGGGTGTTACACATCTTGGCACTTCAGGATTGGGTAAAGGGATATGAGGTAGAGTAATTCTTGGAAACGGTTAAACTTTAGGTGTGAAACCAAGTTTTGAATCTATTTGGCTCTCAGGCACAGTCCTGAGATTTTTCCTAGATTCTTCTTAGACCTGGGCCCTGCCCTCAGGCACTAGATGTTCTAGAACAATAATCTTTCCTTGAGATAAAGTTTTGTAAAGGTAAATCTATGCCTTCACATTAATAACAAAGGTTCTTTTTATGACAATAAGATATGTCTGCCTTTGGCAGTACCCACGTATTTCAGAGAATATGATGGACATAGAAGAAATTCCATATGGACTTTACTTTCTTTGTGGGAAAAGTTAGCCACTGGGCAAGAGAGGGCCCTTGTCTTTGCGATTGACAGTATGCTGTCCAAACAGACAAGCAAGACACAAAATAAAGGACTGTGGAACCTTGACAAGACAAGATAAGAACTTCATAGTACCATGCTTCAGAGAAAAGTCTGTCAGATATGTTAGGCCTGTAGGCTGAAGATGGAACCTTGTTTCAGTGGAACCTTGGGTGATTGTGCAGGCAGACAGTTGTTTCTGTGATTTCTCACATTTTGGGGGGGGGGTGAGTTGCTGCTTGCACTTTCTGCTTATTCAGTTAATATTATTTCCTTCTGAGGTCTCTGATGAAGTTGAAGACTAGATCATAATAATTATAGTTTTTCTAGTTACAGATTCAGAAAAGAAACTCATTAAAGAGATGTAAAGTTTATTAGTTTAAGAGACATCAAAAGATAGTTTTCAGTTGGTAATACAAGTTAGGATAGAAAGTGAATTAGGTACACTTCAGTCTCACCAAAGTAGGATAAATAATAAAATATTTTCCTTTAATATGTCAGTTGTTAATGGACTTGACATTATTGATGTAATTCTTGGCTGCATCTATTATATATAGTTATTACTGTGTATAGTTTTTCTTATATTAATTATAACCTTTTATTATTTTTTACAAAAAGGGAGAAATGTGTGGTGTATTGTGTAGGCTCTAAAAAAATAAAGTTTTCCTGAAGATCAGAGGGCAGAGTCAGCCATAGAGTTAGCCACAGAGGTAAGGGAGTGGTGGCACATACCTTTCTTTAATCCTAGCACTCAGGAGGCAGAGACAGAGATCTTTCTGGATCTCTGTGAGTTCAAGGCCACACTGGGCTACATGAGATTGATCCAGTTCAGGAGAGAAACAGAGCCAAGTGGTGGTGGCACTTAAACCCAGCATGGGATCCCATGCCGCTGTTCTGTGTACTTAGAATCACACATGCCTTTAATCCCAGCACTAGGAAGTTTTAAACAGGAAGTAATATAGCTGGGCAGAGAAAGGAAAATAAGGTGGGAGGAGACAAGCTCTTCCCCTTTTGGCTGAGGAGTTGGCGAGGTGAGAAGTGGCTGTGGCTTGTTCTTCTGTCTCTCTGATCTTTTAGCATTTACCCAAATCTGGCTCTGGATTTTTACCATTAATATCAATTAGAATGTGTGCAACAGAGAAGTGGGAATGGATATGATTAAAATATACTGTATGCCAATATAAAATGCTATACCCCCACTTGGTGTAGCATCAAGGCCAAGGTTATGCTCACCTCCCATCTCTCAGTGTGCACTAGATGCCAGCACAAATCCCTTTCAGACCACTTCACCCTGGTGTCCTCTAGACCATCCTTATTGTGTTTTGAATGTTCCATATGCTGATCCTCCTTGAAAAGTTCTCCAGTTGTGAAAGTGGCCTATCCCCCTCTGCGACAGACTTTTCTTGGAGTTGACCAAGTGCTTAACTTAGAGGAAGAGAAGGAACAAGCCTCTGAAATGAAATTTAGGATGGTAGATGGCTAAGACACCTTTTCCTCTGGGGCCAAATCTACCGGCTGCCTAGATACTGTGTTGACATAAATTAAAAGACTCAAGCAATCTTAATAGGAAAGAATGCTGGCCTGAGAGTGTATGTGAGTGTGTGTGTGTGTGTGTATGTGCGTGTGTGTGTGTATGTATGTATGTGTGTGTATGCATGTGTGTGCATGTATGTGTATGCATGCATGTGTGTGTTTGTGTATGTATGTATGTGTGTGTATGCATGTGTGTGCATGTATGTGTATGCGTGCATGTGTGTGTTTGTGTATGTATGTGTATGCGTGCATGTGTGTGTTTGTGTATGTATGTGTGTGCACATGCGTATGAATATGTGCATGTGTGTATGCGCATGTGTATGTGAGAGTGGAGGAGGTATATGTCTGTATGTGTATGTGTGTATGTATGTGTGTGTGCACGTATATGTGTGAGTGTGAGGGGTATGTATGTGTGTGAGTGTATGTATATGTGTGTGCACATGTGTATGCATGTGTGTATGTGTCTGTGTGTGCACATGTGTATGCATGTGTGTATGTGTCTGTGTGCATGTGTGTGTGTGCGTGTGTGTGCACGCACATATGCATGGGTACGTGTGAGACTGTATGCATCTGTGTTCATGTATGTGTGTGTGTGTGTGTGTGTGTGTGTGCATGTGTGCCTGGGTGCATGTGAGACTGTGTGCATGTGTGCATGTGGGGGGGTGTATATGTGTGTGAGTGTGTGAATATGTGTGAGTGTGTGTTGCGTGTGTGTGTGTGTGTGTGTGTGTGCATGTGTGCCTGGGTGCATGTGAGACTGTGTGCATGTGTGCATGTGGGGGGTGTGTATGTGTGTGAGTGTGTGAATATGTGTGAGTGTGTGTTGCATGTGTGTGTGCATGCATGTGTGTGCGTGTGTGTATGGGGGGGTGCGCACACTCATACGTGCTATGTACAGGGCTAGGGGATGAAGTAGAAAGCAGTGTGCCAGAATATGAGCCTGATAATTGCTCTGACTGTAAAAAATGCATGGTGGTTTTGAAGATGTAGTAAATGGTCTATACTGAAGCGTGGGAGGGTGAAGAAGCACTCATAACAGGCTTTATTGTGTACTAAAGAGAATTAAATAAAGTTGGAGTAAATGCAGTTTCCACACACATGAACAAATCATCTGGCTCCTACTTTAGTCCTTGGAAAGGTAAACTGTCTATGTCCAGAGGCAGAAAATTATGGAAAGATCGTTGAGGACAACAATCCTCCCTACACAAAATCAACAGCAACTTGTGTGCTAAAATATCATAGTTTTAAATGCTCTGAGGGCAATGGAACCATAGAAACAAAACTAAACACCATAGAGGGCTAAGCCTTCCAAGAGAGAAGGCAGTGGAATAGCTCTGTGCAGACACAGTGCAGAGCGGGCAGCAGGAGGTTAGCAAGCCTAGAAGAGTGTGTGATTCTTGTGTCTTTACCATTAGAATCCCCAGGTGTGGGAGTGCATCATGTAGCTCAGGCCCACTGAAGGAAGAAGGCACTTCAGGATGAACTGTTAAGGCCTATGTGGTTTCAGCCTTTTCTGATGGTCTGAACCCCAAACAGCCATACAAAGGCATACGTACTGAAAGTTACACAGAGCATTTTCTCATACGAAGGTCCCTAATCTAATTTACATGTCTTACTGAAGGAGAGCATCACATGCCTCCATGACTCTAGTCCTTTATTATGTTTCATTATGCAATAATACAAAAGCCCCAGGTGTGTCTGAGGCATCTTGTGAGGCATCATGGGAAGGCTGCAAAGCCCCTTCAGCAAAATAATTTCGCAAATCACTGGAAACAATCACTGTTTTCAACAAGGATTCTTCAATGTCAAAGCAGTTCTAATATCTGCCCCATACAATGATTCTGCTAAATTCCTACACCACCAAGGAGTCCCACACAGAATACATCCTCATGAATCCTCAGGGGAGACTGGGCAGAGGCAGTAGAGAGGGACCAAAATGAGGTAGATGAGTCTGGGGATCTAAGGGCAGATATAGGCAAAGGGGTTGAGGAAATCTGGGGCATGTTAAAGATCATATCTAGTCTTAGGTCTGAGTTCCTGACACAGAGATTCAAACTTCCTGGAATGTCTTGAATAACAATGTGATGTTAGTGACTTATAATGTTGAAGAGATGACCCATGATGGACTCCTATGTGCTATCAGGGTAGAGCCTAGTCACCCAAACACCAGTCAAGTGATTATCTCAAGAGGTGGAGCTTTTGATCAGCCTAACTTCTGGAGGGGGTGAGGTTTCTTGGTCCAGAGGACCAGACCCATAGACCTGCAGCCCCAGACCCCTTAGCCACCTGCTACTGACTAAGCCCCCAGAAATGATTCAGACACTTATATTAAGTTCACACTGTTTGGCCTATGGCTCAAGCACATTGCTAGCTTGTTCTTTCATCTTAAATCAACCCATTTCCATTAATCTGTCTCCACATGGCCCGTGGCTCACCTGTGTTTCTTACATGTTTCTTCTTGAGTGGCTGGCTCAGTCTGTCTCTGACTCTGCCCTTCCTTTCCTACCTATTCTGATTCCCCCACCTACTTTTTCTATGGTGCCTGTCATGGGCCAAAACAGCTCCCTTATTTAAAGATTGATATTCACAGCACACAGAAAGACAAGGGGGACCTGAAGGTGTCAGCTGAGCTCAATGACAGGGCAATAGAGTGACTGCTAAGGGAAGTCACAGATCTCACACAGCCATCACTTTGCTGGTTTCAAACTGCATAAACTTGCATCTTCCACACAACATAGAGTACTGTTTAGAACCTATACACATCCTCTTGTATGCTCTAAATCCTCTCTGTATTATTTACCACACCTAACATAGTGTAAACATTATATAAATAATTGTCATACAATACTGTTCAATAAGTAGGATTATTTTTGAATTTACATTTGCTCAGCATAAGGGTTTTGCTTAGTTTTTTAGATTGTTTAGTTTGGTTTCAGGGGAGAAATCAAGCCAAGGGCCTTATACATGGCAGCCAAGAGTTCTGCCATTGAGCTAGGTCTTTAGGCCTTGGAGATAAGATCCAGTCTTGCATTAATCGTGCTGTATAGTCTAGGCTAGCCCCTGACTCATGGATTTCCTCCTCGGTCTCTCAAGGCTGGGATTTTAACATATATCCCCACGCCCAGGTGAAAGATATTTGATGGAATTACATAATATGGAAGGCTGGCTATAGATCTTAGCTAATGGTGCACTGGCTAACACAAAACCTAACCCTATTCAATTTCAAACAAAATTAAGCCAGCACCTATATAAGCAGGTTATCAGAAATAGTATTTTATCTCTATGCTCCTTAGTTCAAATGTTTTCATATGATCAAAAGTTTTTCCATATGAAAAGCAAGTGATGTGATCTATAGTCAAGAGAAGATGGAGTTGGTATGAACAGAACTAAAGGCAGCCCTGCTGCTGGAATTATTTATTAAGAGGAACATTAAAATTGCTGCGACAATTGGAAGTGGGGCAAAAGGATAAAACTGCCTTCTTCATAGATAACAAGATTGTATTTGTGTTAACACCATGGTTTTTAGATAGAAATGAGTTTGTGCAAAGTAGTAGATATCACAAGTCCTGACCATGGTGGCACAGCCTTTAATCCCAGCATTGGGGAGGCAAAGGCAGACATATCTCTATGTTCCACATAGAGAGTTCAGGTCAGTCAGGGGTGCACAATGAGATTATGGATCAAAAACTTAAAAACTACAATTATTTGTTCCTCAGTTTTATTCATTTAATATTTTAATCAAAGAATAAAGATGTAGATAGAAACAAGGTTTTCTGCCCAGACTACCTGTTCCCAAATACTCAGCAGCTGCTCCCCAGATTACCAGATAGAGACTTATACTAATTACAAATGCTTAGCCAGTAGCTCAGGCTTATTATTATCTAGCTCTTACATTTAAATTAACCCATTTCTATTCATCTATGTACTGCCACATTGGGTGGCTTTACTGGTCCTCTGGCATCTTGTTTCTTGGGTGGCTTGCTTGTATCTCTCTTGACTCTGCCTCTCTTCATCCAAGTTCTCAGTTTGCTTGTTCTCCCTAAACTTATCCTGCCTTGCCATGGGCCAAACAGCTTTATTATTAGCCAATGAGAATAATACATAGTCACAGCCTACAGAAGGATTATCCCACAGCAAAAAGAGGCAGTTACCTTGGACAATGGTATTAACTGGCACTGAACTGAAGGGAACATGCTGAATATTGGATTGTTTTAATCATGACAAAAGTGATGTTGTATAGGTATATAAATTCATAAAATTTAATTAAACTGTTCACTTTAGATTTATATATTTCCCCATATAGAAGCTATATCTCAATTGACAGATCAGTGAGTGGGCTGGCCCCATGCCTACAATCCCAGCTCCTTCTCAGTAAGTCTTGGGACCCACCACAAGAACTTACCACAAGGATGGAAGGTCACACAACCCTGTCTATTAAAAGAAAGAAAAACAGTAACTTCCACTACACCTGTCTAAAAACTAAAACACTCTACCTGATTCATGTCTTAATTCATTTTCTGTTCCTATAATAGAACCCTTGAGGCTGGAAATCTAGTTTTAAAAAAGGCTTACGTTGGTTCATTGGAGAGTATTTTCTCTACTTCTGGTGAGGGCCACATGCAGTGTCACATCATGGTGGAGAAGCTGAAGTAGAGATGAGAGAATACAGAATACAGATTAGGGCGGGGGAGAGACAAAGAGCTGCTTTGCATCACAGCAGCCCACTCTGTGAGAACTATAATTCCTATAATGACAGCTTCTCAGGAGAGACACAAGTCTGCTACAGACCTCACTTCCCAACACCACATCATTGTCAACCAGATTCAGCACGAGCTCTGGTAGAGTCCAACATATCCAGAGCATAGATTCCTTCATCCCCACAGCTCAAAACTTGAGTAGATTTTATTTTTCTGAAGTTCAGTAAAGAAGATGTATTGCAAAGACTTGCTTATAGATGGGTTGATTGAATGCAGAACCCACTTTCTATAGGAAGTAATGTCCTAAATGGCCCTAAGCACACAGGATAGCCTACTGAAGCTCAAAGGAAATCAAAATACCTTAAGATTTCAACAAAACAAATTTTTGGGAGTAATACTCTTGCCACTGTAGAGACCAACTCCACTAGAAACATAATGATGTTGAAAAGGCCTTTGATTATTGCTATCTGATGAAGAGTCTTATGGGCAAACAGAGAGAAGAGACATGTTCTGCAGTGTTTCTGAGGAGGAAGTCTGGGAGCTGTCGGGAATTATCTGAGTTCATTTTAGAATGGCCACATTCCTTTTCGTGATAGCAGATATGCACAACGGATTCTATCCTATGCCTGACCATGATGGCAGCTGCTGTTCCCATCTGCTGTGAAATCATCCCTGAGGGAATCAGGCTGTGAAAAGAGGAAGGGGTCAGCAGCGCGAACAGCATCGGCCTTTCCATTCTTTTCTGTGTGGTGCTGAGATGTCAGCACTCACCCCAGCCCCAGGCCTGAGATATAAGAATGAAGCAATGTCTACAAATCAAAGCTGCAGACAGGAAAACAGTCATCTCAGTTCCAGTGACTGGCTAGATCTACTTACACCAACTAGTCTAATATAGTCTACTCATTTGATTTTAAAATAATTAACCACTGGATATATCAAATCCCCTTCACTCCAGAGAGTCATTTTTACAGTACAAATACACTTTTTTGAAGCTTCTATGAGAATGTAAAAGCTTGCCTCCTTCCTTTGCAAGGGAGTGGTGATAAAACCCACTATGAGGTATGATGGCCACCTGTCTGAGACAGGAACTCTGGACAGTTCAGGAAATGCAAGTGACATCACCGCAGAGACCAGAGACAGGCAGGCTTTAGAGAGACTGAGTGTCCCTGTGTCATAGAGCAGGAGACTCAGAGGTTCCAGAAGATCACCTAGCCCAATTCATCCTACTTTGTTGGAACATTTAATCAAGAACTGGCTCACAGACAGGGTCAGAAGGAAAATGAAAAACCTCTGATACAACAGGTATCAAATGGTCTGTGAGGAAGCAGAGCCTCTGATCCCACTGAGAATCTTTAAATAGTTCTTCCAGAGGCCTGGGTGAATGGCCTGGTCATGTACATATACCTCAGCTTCCTCCAGGGCCAGGGCTCTTCCCAATGGCAAGCATCAGGAAGTAACAACTATTTCATTCATTTTTCCAATGGACAGCCCTAGCTGTCTGGGTTCTGCGGAATTTTGTAAATGGCCAAAATCACTGAACCTCAGTTTTCTTATCTTAAGGTGGCATTGCCAATACACAGAGCTCTGACTTCTGGTACCTGGATCAAATACAATAGTTATCAAAAAATAGGCCCGGGCCAGCAAGATGGCTCCGTGAGTAAAGGCACTTCCTGCCAAACCCAGCCTTGGTTTCTGGCCCTACATGGTAAAGAAGGGAACTGAGTCATGCAAGTGGTTCTCTGTTCTCCACTTATGCTGTAGCCCACCCCCTGCCACACCACACCCAAATAAATAGATTTGATTTTTAAAATTCAAACTATACAATGCTGAACTAAGAAGATCTCTCTGAAATGTGAATGAGACTTCTTCCAGCAGGCTTAGATCCACATATGAAAACTTTTGACGTCCCTTCCAACTGTTAATATCACAAAAACCATAGATAGCATGGGAATCCAGAAAGAAGTTTCCAGAAAAGCTTGCCCAACTCATTCAAGAACTATAGAGAGCAAAAGCTCAAACTGAAATCCCCTTTCTTTCTAACTTTTATATCTCAGGTTTACTGAAGTGGCAGAAAGCAGCCCAAGCCTTTCAGCTCTCAGCTCTGCTCCCAGTTGTAGGGATCTCAGGCAAGTTGATTCACGGCTCGCTCATAAAGCATGGGCAATAGACCTGGATTTCAAAGTATTCTTGCAAGAACAAAATGAGATCTTGGGAATCAAGCATGGGACTTGGTTACAAAAGAGCAGCCATCAGTGACAAGCCAGAAAGAAAACAAGTGAGTCAATCTTCACTAGTTTTCCAGCCTCACAGCCTCCAGGCACTGCAACAGCAGCACAGTCACCGCCAGAGAGCCTGCCGCCATATCTGGCTTCCACAGAAGCACCGAGGCTTCTTTCTCCATTGTCTCTGCCCCATCCTAGACATCCATACCAACATCCAGCCCGGGCTTTTGCCAGCCTTGGCTGCCCATACCCACTGCAGCCCTTATCACAAGGCTGGTGGCTTAGGACAGGGGTAGTTAAAGACTCCAGTGTGTGGGCAAGTCACGGGGCAGCCAAACTTTACCTCCTCACCCATGTGAGACAAGTGACAAGACCTGGACACAGGGAGGCTAAAGAGATGGGTGGGATGATGGCTGGAAAGTACACAACACTTTATAAACAGGACAGGTTTAACAGCTTAGCTCAAGATTTGGCTTAACTATAACACTGGGTGAAATCTCTTAGAAGTTTCTACAAATTAAGATTCTAATTTGGGAGCAAAGCAAAAGAAAACATTAACTTTAGATGGTGATAGTGTTGGGGATGAGAAAAGACAAAAGAGATGTCTTAGCAAAGTTAAGTGTGCTTGTTACTCTTCCAGGGGACCAGAGTTTGGTTCCCGGCACCATGTTTCTCATCTGCTTGTAACTCTAGCTCCAGGAGATCCAACACCCTCTTCTAGGCTTTGTGGGTAAACACACACACACTAATTAATTAGTTAATTAATTAATTAGTTAGTTTTTTTAATCTTCAAATATATATTGGGCTGTAGAAATATTTAAGAGCACTGGCTGATCTTTTTGAGGACTTGGGTTTGATTTCTAGCAACTATTTGGAAGCCACCATCTGTAACTCTAGTTCCAGAGGATCAAATACTTTTTTGTGGCTTCCTCAGGCAATGATGCACATGGTACACATGTTTGAAAAACACTCACACTTGCGCGCGCACACACACACACACACACACACACACACACACACACACACACACACACACACACACCCCACTATTTTTCCTTAATCCATTCTAGGAAGAATTTCTAATATGGATGACGTTTTCCCAAAGGAAGACAGCTAGAGTTATCACAAACAAGTTGAGAAAACAGTCACTTAACCCCTTGATGATGGTGCCTCCATGATAATCACAGCATACCTCATCTTCTCAGACACTATTCATCTTTCAGAGAACCAAGTGCCTGGGGAATGTCAGTCACTCAGAAAGGCATCAGGGAATTCATAAGGCTGGAGAAGTGGCTCAGTGGTTAAAGTACTTGCTGCTCTCACAGGCACTGGGCTTTGGTTTCCAGTACCCACACTGTGCCTCACAACTGTCCTTAACTCCAGTTCCAGGGGCTCTAGAGCCCACTTCTGCCCAAAACATTCATGCACGTAAAATGAAAATAAATGATCTTTAAATAACAAGAACACCTAGTTCTGAACACTACCAGATCAGGAGAAATAAGCCTCTTGTTTTCTTGAAAGGATGGGTGACTTGTGCCTGCATTCCCTATGTCAGAGGTGGTACCAACACCGTGTCAGCCATAAATCAATGACATCACTTTTCTCGGACTCCATTTATAGTACTTATGTGGCTGCTCAACTCACCCACTATAAAAATAAACTCTCTCTTTCTGACACAGACACAAAGGACAGCAGGTTCAGGAGCCCACACCGAGTCTTTACACACCTGATCCCAGCTATGAAAAGTGTTCTGAGGCAGACTGTCTGACAGTAGACGAATGGCCATGCTTAGTGGTTAGTTCCATAAAGACATCATTCACCATAGGGCATTTATGAAATTTCCCAGTAATGCATACAAAAAGCCCCCTCACCCCTACCCCAAGGTTCAAGAAAGAAGTGAGAACCTCAGAGTCAGTAAGTTGGATGATATTTGGTATGTGATTTGGGTAGAAAGTGAAATGTTGGGGTTTTGGTATGATGATAGAATTAAGAGTAATCATGGGGGAGATGGGATGTGACCGGGTAAAAGGTAGTATTATGAATGGTACAGTTAGTTCTAGGACTTGGCTGAGACTCGAGGACCAGACAAGGACAATTCTAGGTAAAGAGTGGATGAGGACACAGATGAGGGTGTTTCAAACTTGTGTAAAGCCAAGAGTTGCTAAGGATTGTCCTGGGCTGAGTTTCAGTATTTGGATGAGGATGCTCAGCCACAGTGGTTTCATAATGAATGTCAGGGCAGGCTTCGTGATGGGGTCATGTCTGTTCTGTGCATTACTTGGCTCTCTTTTTAAGGCTAAAAGCCTGAAGCTTATTACTTGAGGTCAGGACATATGACCTCAGCTACTTCTCAGGATCTGCCCTGTCACGTGGCCTGGAGTCAACCCACAGCTGCACTGAAACATCATTGGTGTCAGTGGCCTCCCTGTCTTCCTGAGAAAGCACCCAGAAGTTCTCCAGGCCTGTGATGGGAGCCTAGAGTCCAGCAGATCCGGCAGGTATGGTGGGTTCTGGGCCCTGTAACTGTGATAGAGCCATACAGGGAGGGGAAAGGCAGGAAAATTGGAGTCAAGAGGTCCTGTGTCTCGTCTTAGGCCATTTGATCCTCATCTATAATGAGGTTTTTCATTCTTATTTGGAGACTGGGGGAATATGCATGTGGATAGAGCTTCCCAAGACCATAACACAGCACTTGCAGTGAGGATCATCATCTCTGCACCAAGACCAGAAGGCAGCTGCCAGCGGGTAGATGATCTGCCTTGGGCCTCTCAGAGGATGAGCTGTGACCCAGTGGGTCTCCAATTCCTCACTGCATACTGGTTTTAACAATCTGAGTCTCGAAGTAGGCAGGGCAGGAAGTGAATCTGGGACAATGTTTGCGTCACCCAGTCACTGTAACGGGGCACTAGAGAAGCATGATGGCTCATCTCTGCTCATTTTATACCCTGTTTCTGTTTCAGCCATGATGGGGGTACGTAATGGTTTAAGTTTCAGTGACAAGTGCAGCTGGGACCTTGCTGGATCCAAACAGGTGATCAGGTGTTACAGAGACTGACAAGCTGATAGCCAGAGCTGGCCCAGCAAAGAGACTGAGAGGCAGTCACCTATGAGCACAGTCTAGGATGCTCCCCACTTCAGATTTTTCTCCCATTGCATTCCTAAATTTCACCATTAGAAATCCATTCCTTTGAGCAATCCTTTTAAAACAAAAAGGCCACAGTATACAGAGTCTTAAGTCCTATGATCAGCGAATTCTTTATCTACGGTAGATCTTGCCAGTCTCCCATGATGACTGCCCTCTCTGTGCCCAAATCTTCTCTGACAGGTAATCACATTCCCAGCCCACCATCATGCTCAGTTTTCCAACATCTTCATCTGTGCCCAGACTAACCCCTATGTGTACCAGGACTTATAGTGCTATGTTTTCCCAGATGCCCAAGTGACCTATAATGACAACCTCAAGACAATATGTCCATGTTGGCACCTGCCCCTATTTTCTTCAGATACTCCCTGCCATGGTTTGCATACAGCTACCATGCATCCCCTAAAAGTTCATACGCATTGGAATTGGATCCCCATGAAAAGGTAGTAAGAAAGTAGAAACCATGTGACTATATTTTTATTATTTAATTTAGGGTCTAGCCATATGGCTCAGGTTAGCCTCAAACTTAAAGCAACCCTTCTGCCCTCATTTTGTGGCCCTTGAAGTAATTAAGATTAGATAAGGTCAATAGAATAGAGCTAGGTTAGGATTTTATCAGACAAAAGAGACCATAGGATACAAATGGACAGACAGACAGGACATGAACACACACACACACACACACACACACACACACACACACACACACACACACACACACAAACCCCTGATGTCTTGCATGGCATCCTGTACTACCTTAGGACTCTACCAACAAGAAGGTCATGGTTTTACCTACTGACGCACACATAAGCCAAGTTGGGCCTTTTTCTCCTTTAGGGAAGGCTGACAATATTTTGTTACAACAGGAAGTGAGCTGCTAGCCTTTTCCCAGGGCCCCGGGCAGTCTGTCCTTCCTCTCCCCTTGCTTATATTCTCTCACTTTTCAACTTTCTTCCCTTTACTTAATTCACCTAATCTGCTCAGATCCAGTCAACTTCCATCCAGAACCTCCCCACAAGATGCCCTCTCCTCCAGCCTCGGCCCTACGGGGTCCATTACTGGTTTGGCCTGGATGTAGCACTGATCATGCTGCTCCTGGACCCCCACACCTTTAAAGGCTGTCTCTCAGCCATGGACCACAGTCCCCACCACAAGACCCTCACCACCTGGCCCTAGCCTGGCCTCATCTAACTTCTCCTGCACAGCTCCAGGTTTGGTGTGTATGAATGTTCAGTTTTCATTTCATTTCCCCTGTTCTTTTCCTTCTGCTTCTGCAGGCTAGCTCCTGTTTCTCTTGACTGACTCATATCAAGGTCTCCTTTTCCCTGACCCCCAGTAGTAAACTGTGTAGTAGTCCCCAAAGCTATCCAGATCTTGAATCCTAAGCCTGCAAGTCACATTAAAAGGGCAAAGAGAGCTTCATAGATGTGCTTAAGTTAGGTACCATATGATGAGGGTGCACTGACCATTTCTTCTGCTGTTGTGACAAAATATCTGACTGAAACAGCTTAAGGGAGGAAGGTTTTATTTTGACTCACAGTTTGGAGGATTTATTCCATTGTGGTGGGGGAAAGCATAGCGACTCCATGGTGGCAGCAGGGTGGATCAGGCAATCCCCATCTTACACCCTGGTGAAAAAAATCAAGCAGACAGGGACAGGTAGGTAGGTTGAGCTACAAAACCCCAAGCTCACCTCCCTTACCCCAGGCTTCCATGAACGAGGCTTCGCCTCCCACATTTCCACAATTTTCCAAAACAGTGTTACTATCTGGGTCCAAGTGTTCAAATACATAAAGTCTACTAGAAACACTTTATATCCAGACTATAATACAGAGATTCTCCTGTGTAGTGGGATTCAGGTGTCAGCCGATAAGGTCCGAAGATGCTTATCCAGGGTCCAGGGCTCCTGGAGGGGGTGTGACCAAGCCCATTGATAATTGGCTTCTGGGACACAAGGGGTCTCTTCCTGGTTCCTGGCTGATGGAGAGACAGGATCGGAATCCCTCCTCCGTCCATCGCTCGTCCACCGTTCCAGAATCCAGTCCCTGTTCAGGTGCTACTATAAACTGTTACCTGTACCGTGAGTGTTGGTTTATATTTTAATAAATATATATCCTGCACTGGTGCCTTCTAAGTAAACTTCACCTACACTGCTGGGTTGTCCAGTGTCATGTGATCACTGGTCCGTAAACATTTCAGAACAATAGCCTGATGTGGAATAATCCTTCTGTACGTGAAGATGTGTTGTTCTCATTGTTAATAAAGAACTGACTTAGCCAATAGCTAGGCAGGATTTTCGGGGCTGAGAGAATACTGAGAAGAAGGGTAGAATCAAGATGTCCCAAGGAGATGCAGAGGAGGAGGAGATGATCTTGCCTTACTAAGATAAGGTACTGAGCCACATGGTAGAACACAGATAAAAATTATAAGAGCTAGTTAGTTACAAGCCTAAGCTATCAGCTGATCATTTATAATTAATAGTAAGTCTCAGTGTAGTTATTTAGGAGCTGTCTGGCTCGACAGAGAGAAACTCTTCCTATAACAACCCACTTTAAAATTTTCCTTTCCCCAAAGTCTATTAGTAAGTTGACTTGCAGGTCCAAAGAGGTCATTCTTAAGGAGACTGGGAGCTTCTCCAGCTTGATACTGAGTCATGAACATTGCCAACTATATTCTAGGTCACCATGTTCCTCCATCCTCACAGAAGTCCCAGAGTTCCCTCCTTGGCATTGCTCATGAGCCACCGGAAGAGTGTATGAACTATGAGGGATCATAACCTTAATGTTAAGGGTTAATTCTCTTCTAGCCAGCAAGGTTCTGGGAATCATTTCCTGGAGACTTCTGGGAAACAGGCTACTTCCCTCTTAATAGAAAGTCTTTAGAAAGCTATGCCTCACTCACTCACTCCACTCCACAGGGTATAGTCCCTGCTGCTACTGGAGCCGTCATCTGACCAAAAGGAGGACCAGTCTCAGAGGAGGCTGCCAATGTTATAGCAGAGTGTAGAGAGTCAGAGAACCAGAGCTATTGCATTACCACAAGTCCCAACCCATGTCAGCTACCACACATCCATGTGACTGGTACACAGCGTGAGACAGAGATAAAGGAAACAGTGTTGCTTGAGTTACTTATGGTCAAAGGCCCAGGGCTGTCTGAACTTCTCTGCTCCTGGGAGGTTTATATTATAACATCACTTCCTGCTTCTCATCAGCCACCCAGTGTTTTCCAGCCCTGGTCATGTTGGAGAAGAGCCTCTGCTTTTATTTTGTGAATATAGAGGCAGACAGATGAATCTCTATTCAGCTGCTGGGCACATGTGGGAAATAGAGGGCCTCTACTCTTCTTATGACTTTAGTGAAAGAAAGAAATTACCAACTTTAAGACTGGCCAGAGCTCGATCCTAACTAAATTTGAGTAAGTCTCTTCAAATTTTCCTTTGCTACAACACATGGTGAAGGTGAACATTCCAGGGAGAGTCTCTGTTCAAGGCGAATACCACCTTGTCCTGGCTTTCCAGTTGCTTGCCTATTTGTGCAAACATTGGCAATTACAGAACTGTATAGTGGCAAAGAATAGGCTTTGGGAGCCAGGAGGTTGTGGATGAGGAACACACCTTCAGCACTGACTAGTGTATCATCTCTGATTTCCTTCCTAATCTTCAGCTTCTCAGTGTACAAAATTCTAGCAGGATTGATGTCCTTATTCAGTGGAAGCCCTACTTTCCAGACACACAGTAGGGAGTATATAGATGGTGGCTCTTGCTGGTGTATGTTATTATTCTTGAATTTGGAAGGTTTTATTTGTTTATTTTAATCAATAACTATTATTCTCTTATTTTGAAAATAATGTAGATGAATCAGCACATATGTAACTCTTAGACTTGCATATTGGCAGCTTTGACTCAGTGTGACTTTGGAAAACAGTTGAGTTGTAAATATATTCTTTAATGAAAAAAATTATACAATGTATTCTGATCATGGTTTCCCCTCTTCCAACTCCTTCCGGATTCTCCCCACCTCCCCATGCACCAAACTCCATACATACTCTTTCTTTCTCTCTATCTCTAGAAACCAAACGGGCAAACAAAAACAAACAAACAAAATTTAAAAACAGAAAGAGTGTAAGAAATAGACAAACACAAAACCAAAATAAGCCCCATAAAAACAAAAAAGACTAGTAAGACACTCCCTACTCCCAAAAAAGCTCAAACAAAGCAAAAGAGACCAAAAGTCCATAAAAAATATCACTGAGTTTATTAGCGTTGGCCATCCATTACTGCTGGTCTCTAAGTGTGATTTGTATACCCACTGAGACCCCATTTGGAGAAAACTAATTTTTCTGTTACAAGCAGATGTCAATTGAAGATAGCTTCTTTGTTGGGGGTGGGGAATTGTGTCCAGTTCTGGAGAAAGGAGTTTTTAGAAGCACAGAACACAGAAGGCGGTACTCAAACTTCTGATGAGAGTGAGCAATGACATTCTGGAGCAGCGCCCAGGCCAGGCTGCCACGGGACTAGGGGCATAGTGACTTGCCAACCATCTGTACTGTGACTCAAAAGAAAAGACAGCCCAGTGAAGCAGGCAGGAGGGCTTCAAAGCTGGGCAGAGAAATGGACATCTGACAGTGAGACATTAGGGAACTACAACCATCAGTCTTATTGTCCACAGGCCCATGGGAGGTGCTGGGTCATTTCCTGAAGCCATGGGTGGACAGATGGCATGTAGACTCACCTCTCAGATAGACTCCTAGGACAGGGACCTGGTGGGGGTAGGGGGGCCCAGAAGGCAGGGCTAGACCAGCATAGTCTAAGGATTCCTAATACTTAAGTCCATGGCTCTGATCCTTAAGGGAAGCGTGACTAAGCATGTTGCATTTGCTATGACAGGTCATATTTCTCTAGATTTATTTGTTTGTTTGAACTAAAGTGTCCTTTCTGTAGTCATAGGACAAAACTGTGGAGGAGGCGCCGACACCCCACTGTCCTCAGACTCCCTTTCCTTCCTCTTGTCTGGCCTCCCTTCCTTCCCCACACTCAGCTTCCCAGATGCCCAGCCTCAGCTCCCTCACTAGTTTGCACTGTCTTCTTTAAGAACTTTAGGAGTTGTGTACATACTCTCTGCTTATTACTCTGCCTACCTCCCTACATACTTGACTACAAACTCCATAAAAGAAGCGGCTCTCTCTACTAAGGGCCAGAGCCCCAGTACCTATAAACAGTGCCTAGCATATACAGGAACTTAACAAATATTTAAAGAACCAACCAAGTCACTTACATAGAAGTAAAGGTGACTGATCATGGTCCTTCCGGCAGTGTAACAGAATTGCAAGGCAGGACCCTTTGAGAGGGAAGTATTCTGGGAGGAAGAAATGATTTGCTGAGCTCTTGCTAAGGGCCAAGCACCAAGCTAGGTAATAAACATACATTATCCATGACAATGGCTGTAATGGTAGATGCCCTGTGACAGGTTAATAATTAACCCAGAGCAATTAGTCTCTATTTAAGGGACTTAAGAAATGGGAAATATAAAAAGGAGTCTGAGTCTGAAATGGAATTTTCCAAGTATCTTTCTTAGCACAGTATAGGCAAAACTTAGCCTGCCTACTTATGAGAGGGACTGCTTGAGATGTCACAACTTCTCAGTTTTCACTAGAGGGACAGTCACGGCCCAGGTAGGAGGTCTTCAAGTCAATGGGACTTCTGTGTACCTTCCCCTTCAGATATGAGGTATAAATGGAAGAACCTTTGTTCAGACATGGCCAGGGTGAAGTTGTTGGTTCCCTTTATCTAGAAAAAAAGACTCAGAAATTTCAAAGACCAAAAGTAGCCATAAAGATGTCTAACAATACCTGGGAAACAATCACAGGTGTCATTTTTGTCAGCTACATTTGACTTAAATCAGACTCATAAGAAACTTAAATGGCTTCCAGTGCCACCTTCGTGAAGATCCAGCCATAATCTAAGATCGTTTCCACTGACAAACGATCTCTGGCCCTGAGATGAGCAGGCACAAGAATGAAGTTGAGAAAGCTAGAGACAGGGTCGTCCAAGGGGTGTTTCTGAGAGAAGACCCAAGAACCAATGAAAAGAGACAGACTCAACAACCATCTATAGAATCAAAATAGATCCTACACAGAAAGACCTCTCATCATGAGCCCAGCTGGATTCCAGTGTCTCTATGGCCAGACTCATCCCTTTCCAGCTCCTCTTCTTTTAGCAGCTGTGAGGCACTACATTTATCCTTCCCCTTGCCCACCAATGCCCTTCTGGGATGTGTCAATCAGGCAGCTTCCCTTCTTGACCTTTGCATGTACAAATGAAGAGGGGCCACAGGATTCACTTCAGTATACTGAAGAGAAAAATGGCCCCAGTCTTCCATTCCCCCTTCTGTCTGGACCCTTCTGTCTGGACCATCTCTAACAGCACTTTGCAGCATCTCCTGTGGATAACTGGAGTTCATTTCTCTGTCCTTGACTCTTAGTGGACCTTATGACACATTATTACCATTTCATGCTTCCTTCCTCCCTTCCTTGCCACTCTCTCTCCCCCTCCCGCTCTACCTGCATCTCCGAATCCTGACACAAGCATATAACTCGGAATAAACACAAGCATGGAATAAACACATTTCTCACAGGTGTAGAGGCTGGAAATCCAACTGAAGGTTCAAGCATTCCTTTGGTGAGGGCCACTCTCTGCTTCCAAGGTGGTGGCTTTTTGTTTTGTTTTGTTTTCTGTGTCCTCAGAGTGGAAAGTGAAAAGGTCCAAAGTGGAAAAGGAGTCCTCTCTGAAGCTTCTTTCATAAGGGCATTCATTCCTTCATTCCTTCATTCCTTTATTTCTTCATTCCTTCATTCAGAAGAGAGGCACTTTAATGGTTTCATCACTTCCCAAAGGCCCCACTCTTATAATCACTGTGGAAATAAAATTTCACTATGAATTTTGCCAAGGACTTACTCAAACCACAGTACCACGTAAACAACATCAATGATCAATGGAAAACACGTGGCCCCATCAGCTCCCCTGTTCCGGCTGAAATCTAGATAGTTCTCATTCTTGAAAGACAGGGGCCACAAGGTCTCAGCTGACCTTCTGGCATAAGCAAGGTCAGTTGAGATGAGTCTGGCCCAGATCAATAGTGCCTCCAGCTTGATCTTGACACAAAAGCTACTGTGTGCCACTCTGAACAGCAGTGATTTGTTACACAGCAAATCTTACAGATGCATTTTTTCAGCTATTTCCTTTGCATAACTCAGACTACACATCAGATGTGTTGTTTCAAATACTATGTTTTCCTTGTCTGTTACATCTTCCTCTGTGCTTAGCCCTCTTAGTGTTCTAATATACTGCTTACTTTGGCCCTGAACCTTCTTTTTGTAAGTTCTGCATCCTGCAGATGAAAAGGACCTTGGAAGGATGCAGTTAGACAGTGAATAGAGTTAGCCTGGCCTGGAAAATATAAGCACAATATTGGTACAAAGAGCAGTGGCAAGTGTGTGGCATCCTAAGTTGGAAGAGCTGGAAGAGAGGTTCAGCCAACTTCTGCACCTTACAATGAGAGAACAAAGATTCTGGTTTCTTCTCTCAACCCTCCCCACTCTGACTGGAGTTTTCTAAATCATCAGTAATATCCTTTGACTCTCATGCTTTGATGGTTAAATTGATTTCTATGACCCAAGGGTAACATTCTCACAGTTTTTCAAAGTGAATTAAGATCATGAGACTCCTTCCTGCCTATTCTGAGCTTTTTTTCTCCTTTCTTATCTGATCCTGTGTCTAAGCCCCGGTGAACATCCCCCAAATTCTCCCTGCTCCTCCAGTTCCCATGCCTTGAACGTATGCCCTTCCCTCTTATCCTGGGAGCTTCTGAATCAAATGCCCTTCCCTCTTATCCTGGGAGCTTCTGAATCAAATCTATGCTCCCTATTAATCCATTCAGTGTCTCCCAAAGGCCCACTGTATTTCTTTGTTCTTTGGTACCTGAAAGCATATCTTGCCCATCATGCTTACCACACTGTCCTGGAGATGTCTACACTGTCCTGGAGATGTCTACACTGTCCTGGAGATGTCTATGTAGCCAACCCATTTGTTCAGCCATGCACCACACTAGAACAGAGGCAGCGCCTCTTCATTTCTGAGTCTTGCAGTGCTGAGCCCAGAACCTGCCTTATACTTAAGTACTAAGTGGCTGGATGTTAGGTTTAAGTGTGTGGACGAGTAGACAGGAGGCCTTGTGCTGCTGCTTACATTGTCAAATGTGGATTTCCTTCTTTCAAGGTAAGAAACAAAATTCTAAAGGGCCAGGAATGAGAGTCTGATCTCTCTCCAGAACACGTAGGAATGAGGCTCAGGAAGGTTGAAACCGGCCTTTTAAAACTATGAGAATGTTCTCCTCAAGCCAAGGGAATCCATTTAATCATTTAATCAGGAGAGTCTGGATCGTCCATATGATTTAGGAAGGAAGCTCTAACAGTCAGAGAGGAGAGAGTACATATGAGACTGGACTGTACAGAGGGCAAGGACTCGTCAGTGGCTGCCTGGCTGCTGGCCCTGCTCTTGCTCTAGTTTCCACTGCAGAAAGGAATGCTCTTTATAGCTTCTTTTTTTCATCCTCTGCTCCTGGCCAGCCAGGCTAATTGCAAAATCACTTTTTAAAAAGTGCTATGGAACAAAGGACCAAGTTCCTCCATCCTTATTCCACACGCCTCGCCTGGGTCCCCATGGGCTAGAATAAAGAAAGCTCCAAGTAGAACCTTAAAAAGAAGTCGGCCACTCCTAGAGATCTAAATGGAGAATGAGAATTTACCAAAGACAGCAAGGACCAGGTCGTGGAATGGGTCCTAGAGTAATAGTGACAGTCATCAGATGTGGACTCTGCCACTGAAGATTCCAGCCCACTGGAGAAGCAAAGACATGTAATCAAGGAACTACACAACCAAAACCATTAGGTGCCAAATAATGATGTAGGACTGAGCTAACGTGTGCCAGTGAACAGGGCACTGAGGGATGTATACATGAAATGTACAGTCCCCATCTACAGGCAGACTAGCTATTAAGTAAAAGGGGAGGTAAAAGAATTCCTTATGATAGGAAGTTGGGAACTACTCGGCAGGAAGTCTTCAGGGCCTTAAAATGCTTACCACATTGTCCTGGAGATGTCTACATAGCAATTAGTGATGCAATCCTTCAAAAAGGAGTAGGGAAAACCCTAGTGATAACCTATTAGCATAGCAATAGCATGTGATAAAACTCAGAAGACTTCTGTATAAAAGACAAAAGCATCTTCATCCTAACTGACAACTCTAGCAGAATACTCTCACTCTACCAGAGGCCACACAGGTACTAGGAACCTCACTCCATAGTACCCCTTTTCTTTTATTTCATATCCTAACTCACAAATCCAGAAGAAAACACTCACTCTATTGAAGGCCATGTCAGTACTAGGAAACTCAGGAGCCCCAGGCACCTGGAACCACAGAGGCCATGCCAGTCCCCAGAACTCCAAAACCCAGAGGTCACACAGACTGCCAAAATCCCACAGAGACACACCATAGGCCCTGAAGACTTATTGATCACCAGAACTACAGGCCACTCAGGCCAGAATCCAAGAGAGGAAACAAAAATTTAAAGAAAAAACCCAACAAAGATAAACCCAGAAATCAGCACCTATACCTATAATAATTCCAAACACAGAGATAGAGGCCAGCATAAAAACACAATTAACACCACCCAGGCCAATATGGCACCAACAGAACCCAGGTATCCTACTACAGCAAGTCCTGGATATTCCACCACAGCTGAAGCACAAGAAAAATGACTTTAAATCCAATCTTATGAAGATGATAGAGACTCTTACAGAGGAAATGAACAAATCCCTTAAGGAAATCCAGGTAAACACAAGCAAACAATTGAAGCAAATGAATAAAACTGTTCAAGATTCAAAAAATGGAAATAGAAGCAATAAAGAAAACACAAACTGAGGGAATAGTGAAGATGGACAATGTCAGTAAGTGTAAGCAGGAACTTCAGACACAATCATCACCAATGGAATACAGGAGGTGGAAGAGAAAATCTCAGGCATTGAAGATATGTCTTAGTTAGTTTCAAATGCTATAAAGAAACACCATGACCATGGCTGCTAAAGGTCATGAGGATATACAGCGGGTGACAACTAGTTTGACAGGTTGACCAACAAGATAAATCATTCCCTGATGGGGAGCCCCACTTGGGAAGGCCTGACTATAAATTACCGGTTGTACTTATCTATAATTTTTATCATGTACCATTTCATTTCTTCCCTAAAAAGAACAGCTATGGGATTCCTTCTACAGCCTGTTGGCAGTGTGTTTTACATCTTTTGGGCACTCATATAGTTATGGATGGTAAAGAAGATTATTTCTGTTTAATCTATGTAATTATGATGAATAGAAATAATTCTTGAATATTTCTCATAACTGACACAGGAAAATAACAGTATTCTCAGTCACAAAGACAGCTAATTTTAGACTTCAAAATAGACTAAGCTACCCTTGTAGAAAATTATACAAAGACGAGTTCCCAGGTGTTTGTTGCTAGACCAAATTCAGGCTGACATCATTAAGACATAACCTGCAGTAATTGATGTACTGCACGTAGTCTCAGCCTCAATTTATGTTACAGGATCAAGGGTCAGTCAACTAACTGTTGTTGTTAAGTCTTGAATTTCAATGTCACTTTCTGCCTGGGATAGGGCTACGTGCTTGGCCAAGTGTTTGTTACTCACTGACCAGTCAGTTGACCTAACTAACTAGCCTGAGAGAAACTGTGTGACTTGTCATGTGTTATGAGAATGGGGTGGGCCCTGAAAATGTAACATGTAATTGTGAAGTGTTGGAAAGAGGAGAAGAGGTGTGGGTGGGTGGGTGATGTGTTCAGGAAAGAGCTGCTGTGCCAGGGAGCTGTGTAGAGCTGTGTAGGGAGTATGTGTTGGGGGGGTGGGGGTGGGGGGGCTACTGAGGAGAGAGGATGAGTAGCTAGGCAGAAAAGAGGGCAAGACAGATTTTCAGAGAGAATTTTTTAAAGTTTAAGTAAAAGAGAAAGTTATGATCAGAGAGCCTGTGTATTTCTTTATTTTCCTCTCAGATAGAAAAAGTTCCCCTCATGAACACTGATGCAAAAATATTCAACAAAATATTGGCAAGCTGAATCTAAGACCACATCAAAAAGATCATTCACCACGATCAAGTATCTCATTCCAAAGATACAGGGATAGTTCAACATATGGAAATCAATGTCATCCACCATATAAACAAACATAAAGAAAAAAACTGCATGATCATCTCATTGGATGCTGAAAAAGCCTTTGACCAAATCCAGCACCCCTTCTTGATAAAAGTCTTAGAGAGATCAGGGGTACAAGGGACGTACATAATCATAATAAAGGCAATATACACCAAGCCAATAGCCAACATCAAAATAAATTTCTCTAAAATCAGAAACAAGACAAGGCTGTCTACTCTCTCCGTATCTATTTAATATAGTACTTGAAAGTTCTAGCTAGAGCAATAAGACAACTCAAGAAGATGAAGGGGATACAAATTGGAAAGGAAGAAGTCAAAGTATTACTGTTTGCAGATGATATAATAGGATACATAAGTGACCCCTCCCCCCCAAAAAAATCTACCAGGGAACTCCTACAACTGATACACCTTTAGTGAAGTGGCTAGATACAAGACTAACTAAAAAAAAAACAAAAACAAAACAGTATCCCTCCTATACACAAAAATAAATGGATAGCAAGAGGAGGAGGGGAAGAAGCATCCTTTATAAGAGCCACAAATAATACAAAATATCTTGGAATAATGATAACTAAGCAAGCAAAACACCTGTATGACAAGAACTTCAAGACCTTGAAGAAATTAGAGAAGGTATCAGGGAATGGAAAGATCTCCCATACCATGGATTAGTAGGGTTAATAGTGAAGACGGGCATCTTGCCAAAAGCAATCTACGGATTCAACACAATCCCCACCAAAATGCCAACACAATTCTTTTTTAAACTTTCTTCTAATTTACTCTTTGTGTCTTTCACATTATGCGTCTTGATCCTATCCTTTCCCCATCCCTTTGTATCCGCCCTCTGCTCTTGCAAGCCTCCCCCCAATAAAATAAATAAAATTTAAGAGGAAAAAAAAGGAAAAGGCTCTCCATGGAAGCTGTAGTGTGGCATCTCACAGTAAACTCTTTTACCCGTATATCTTTATGTGCAAGTATTAGCTGTAAAGACTCATTGTTCTGGTTTGAGGCCTCTGGTTTCTGCTACACCATCAATCCTGGGCTCCTTTTAGATATCTGCTGTTGTCTGTGTTGGAGATCCTGCAGCGTTGGGTCTGCAGGGCTGGTCCCTTTACCTGCTCCAGCAGATCATAGATGGGGTGAATGTTGGGGTACACCAACTCAAAACCCTGATTCTGGGCCTGGGTAGTTGCAGGGTTGGTCAGCCTACCAGCTCTCCTTGTCTTTACCACCAGGGTGAGCTCTCCAGCACTGCCTTTGCCAGTTCACCCCTTGTAGGGATGAGCAAAGGAAGAGGCTAATTCTCCTGCGTTCATGCTCAGAGTCAGCTCTTGTACACCTACACCTTTGGGCTATCTCTACTGTATTGCCCAGGTGAAGTGTAGGGTCCACTCTCCAAAGTCCTGCAGCTGGTGAGAGGCAGGGACAGGCTGGTCCCACTGTTATGACTAAGCATCTCTCCCACCTGCTACAGGTAGGGGGTCATTACTCCCCCACCAACATTATCTTATACTTACATTCTCAGGGTGGTTCATTCTCATCCCAGCAAACGGAAGCTCTACTGTGCTGCCCATGGGAGGTTCAGAGTCCACTTTCCTGAGCACAGCAACTGGTAAGGGCAGGGTCAATTCCCTCATCTAACACAGGCAGTATGGGTTAAGGGGGAGAGTGTTTCTCCCCCGCCCAAACCACCATCTGACAGATGATTAGGGAGGACATCTCTCCATACTTACAGCTTTGGGGCTGGCTCACCCATAACTCTGCCAGCAGGGTTGGCTCTATTGTGCTGCCCAGGAAAGGTGCAGGGCCTGCTCTCCCGAGTGCTTCAGCCAGTAAGGGGCAGGACTAGTTATCCCCAGTGTTGCATCCAGTGATAGTCAGGGCCAACTCTGTATAGCCCTATCCTCTCTTCCTTTCAAGATCTACTACAAAGCTATAATAATATAGCTCATGGTACTGGCATAAAAACAGACAGGTAGAGCAATGGAATCAAACTGAATCAAAGACCCAGACATAAATCCGCACACCTATGACACCTGATTTCACAAAGAAGCCAAAGCATACAATAGAAAAAGAAAGCATCTTTAGCAAATGGTAATGGTCTAACTGTATGTTGGTATGTAGAAAAGTGTAAATAGATTCATATTTATCACCCTCAAGTCCAAGTGGATCAAAGACCTCAACATAAAACCAGATACACTGAACCCAATAGAAGAGAACGTAGAAAATAGCCTTGAATGCACAGGAAACTACTTTCTGAACAAAACAGCAATACTGTAGACACTAAGATCAACATTTAATAAATGGGACTTCATGAAACTGAAGATTTTCTGTAAGGCAAAGGACACTGTCAATATGACAAATGGCAGCCTACAGAATAGGAAAAGATTATCACTAACCCTACATCTGACAGAAAGCTAATTTCCAAAATATAAAAAGACTCAAGAAACTAGACATCAAAAAACCAAATAATTCAAATTTAAAATGTAGTACATATCTAAATTCTCAACAGAGGACTCTCAAATGGCCAAGAATTGCTTAAAGAAGTGTTCAACATCCTTAGCCATCAGGAAAATGAAAATCAAAATGACTCTGAGAATCCATCTTATACCTGTCAGAATGCCTAAGATTAAAAACACAAGTGACGGCTGATGCTGTTGAGGCTGTGGAGTATGGAGAACACCCCTCCATTGCTGGTGAGAGTGCAAACTTTGGAAATCAATATGGTAGTTTCTCAGAAAAAATGAGAATCAATCTACCTCGGGACCCAGCTATACCATTTCTGGGAATCTAAGATGCTCTATTATACTACACCAACGATGCTCCATCATACAACAAGGTCACTTGTTAATTTATGTTCATAGCAGCTTTATTTGTAATAACAAGAAGCTGAAAACAGTCTAGATTTCCCTCAACCAAAGAATTGATAAAAAGAAAGATATAATATATTTACATAATAAAATATTTGTTACTCAGCTGTTAAAAACAATAGCATCATAAAATTTGTAGGCAAATGAATGGGACTAGAAAACAAAGATCATCCTCAGTGAGCTAATCCAGACCCAGAATGACAAACACTGTATGTACTCCCTATGTTAACCATAAAGAAAAGGACAGCCATACTACCACCCTCAGACCCAGAGAAGCTAAGTAACAAGATAGTTCAGAGCGGGATGATGCATGAATCTCCCTGAGAAGGGGACACAGAGTAAACATAGCAATGGAGGAGGTGAGACTGGGGAACATGAGGGATTAGGTGGGGAGAATGGAAGAAAAGACCACTGGGAGAGACAAACAGAACTGGGAGGTATATCAGGGAAAGCTAGAAACCTAGTGCAATGAAGACTCCCAGGATTCTACAAGGTGAACCTAGCTAAGACTCCTAGTAATTGGGGATATGGAACCTGAACTGGCCATTCCCCATAACCAGACAAGACTTCCAGTGGAGAGATTAGGACACCAACCTAGACACATACCCTTCAACCTACAATTTGTCCTGCCTACTATATGTTCTGGGATAAAAGTGGTACAGAAATTGTGGGAGTGACCAACCACTGATTAGTCCATCTTAAGACCCATGCCACAATAGGGATCTCACCCTTGACACTGCTTGCAGAGCCATGGGGGAGGGGAGAGGAGGAAGAGGCAAGATTGTAAAATCTAGAAGGTCAAGGGCACTACAAGAAAAACCCACAGAATCAACTAACCTGGGCTCTTAGGGACTCAGAGAGACTGGAGCAAAAATTAGGGAGTCTGTCTGGGTCTGACCTAGGCCCCCTGCCTATTTGTTACAGTTATGTAGTTTGGTCTTCTTGTGGGACTCCTAACAGCAGAAGCAGGCATGTTCTCTAACTCTATTACCTGCTTCTGAGACCCTTTCTTCATACTGGGTTGTCTTGTGTCAGTACAGGGAGGTGCCTAGACTTACTTCAACTTGATATGCCATGTGTGGTTGATTTCCATGGGAGGGAGACCTGCTCTTTTCTAAAGAGAAATGGAGGAGTGGATAAGGGGGCAGAGAAGAGGTGAGAGTAGGGACTGGGTAGAAAGAAGGGGGGATTTCAATTGGGATGCAAATAATAATAAAAATAATAATAATAAATGTAAACAAATGTTTCTTTGGGTTACCAGCTCACAAAAAGTGATACGGAGACATTACTAATTATGAAAGCTCAGCCAATAGCTTAGGCTTGTTTTTAACTAGCTGTTATAACTTAAATTAACCCATTTCTATTAATTTATATTCTACCCTGTGACTGTATTAGCTTTATCTCCATAATACCTATTCTGCTTCCTCTCCATCTGGCTAGTGACTCTGCCTTCATCTGGCTGGACTCTGCTCAGCATTCTCTCTACCCTCAAAGTCCTCCCAAGCTATTAACTATTTAGCTTTTATTAAACCAATTATAGTGACATATCTTTACACAGTGTAAAGGAATATTCCACAAATAATAATAAAAAGACAAAAGCACCTTGACAACTTAGGAACAGAAGGGCTGACAAAGGTCTTCTGTAAGAACTTAGATCACATCATAGCACATAATTTGAAACATTGAGAATATTCCTTTTAAAATAAGGTACAGGTTGAAGGTGTGTATCAATGTTACCTTATAAAGTTCTATATATTGCACAAGATTAAAAATAAATGTAGGTGGATGTTGGAGAGATGGCCAGAGGTTAACAGCACTTGCTGCTCTTCCGGAGGACCTGAGTTCCGTTTCTAGGACCCATGTCAGGTGGCTCAGTTATCTGTAATTACAGTCCAGGAAATCCGATGCCTCTAGCCTCTGCAGGTGCTTGCACTCACATGTATATACCTGTACCCACACGCAGGCCATCCTAACTACACATCATTAAAAGTGACAAAAATAAAAGTGAATGTATTTTTAAAAGACATTCCATTGTTGTTATAGATATGTTTATCTGTATAGGAAATTCCAAAGAAGTTTCAGATAAATTCAGGGGTGTGTGTGTGTGTGTGTGTGTGTGTGTGTGTGTGATATGTACACATATATGTGTGGGTGCATTTGTCCATTCGTGTGCAGATGGGGACCAGAGGTCAACTTCTGGTTTATTCTCTGTTTATTTTTTCTTTTTTTACATTGAAAATAGAGCTTTCTTCACATACAGTTTACTAATCACACTTTCCCGTCCCTTGTCTTCTCTCAGATCTGCCTCACCTCCCTACCCTTCCAACTCCACAGCTTTTTCTCTCTCTCTCTCTCTTAAAAAACAAACAAACAAAGAAAAACAAACAAGATTAAATAAGAAAGAAAGAGCACCAGAAATTTGAGTTCGCTCTCACACAAACAGCAAACATAAAAACAAAATCAGAAACCATGATATATATACACAGAAAATCCAATATGGCAGGAAATGCCCAAAGCAGTATAGGACGAGAAACATAAACACTTCCCAAAATATCCTTGAGCTCCTTGATACAGTCTCTCATTGAATCTGGAGCAGTATATTTTAGCTCAAAACTGGCTGGCTAGTGCTCTCCAAGTGTCTGTGTCTGTGCCTGCTGCAGCTCTGGGGCTGCAGACACTCAGCAACACACCCAGATTTTTTGCAGGTGCTGGGATCTGAACTCAGGTTTTCATGCCTGCTGAGCCATCTCCTCGGTTCTGGTAAGCTTATTAAATTATTAACATAAAATAGTCGAACTGCTTGGTCTACAGGTGAGCAAATCTCCACTTATACATGAACACTAGGCAGAAAATGGTACGTATAAGACAGAAGGTATTTACCCCAGCAGCAAAACTAGAAAGTACCTTTTCAAAAAGTTAATAAAAGAAATGGAAGCTCTCTATAAGAAGAAAGATAAAATTTTATCAGGGGATGTATTAGATGAGACTAAGAATGTGGACATAATCTATATTCTCGATAGGCACACTCATACTGTTAATATGTCAACTCTCTTCCCAGATTCAATGCAATTTTGATTCACATTTCAGGAGTGTTTCGTGGATTTTGGCAGGCTGATTTGAACTATGATATGGAAGAACAAAAGTCCTAAAGAAAACTGGGTAAGAAGATACATGCTCACAAGTGAAAACACCCTCCTTTACGGGTATAGACCTGATGAACCATGGCTGGACTGCAGATAAGCAGGCCATGAACCCTGTAAGAAGAGAGCCTCTACAGGTCCATGCACCAGCCCATGCATTCAGGGAAACAGACTCAAACATGAGTGGCTGCTGCTGTTGGTTGTTTTTACTCTTTACTTTTTGGTGGCCTGCAACCCAGCTTCCAATAAAATCACACATAGAGGCTTATTCTTAGTTATAAATGCCCGGCCTTAGCTTGGCTTGTTGCTAATTAGCTTTTTTTAAATTATCCCAACTACCCTTTGCCTCTAAGTTTTCCTTTTCTTCTGTAATCTTGCTTTCACTCTTAATTTGTAGCTTGCTGTGTAGCTGGATGACTGGCCCCTGATATCCTTCTTTTCTCTCTGATTCTTTCTTCTTTCCCTCCAGGTGTCTCCTTCTATTTATTTCCTCTGACTGCCAGCCCTGCCTATTTTTTCTCCTGCCTTGCAATTGGCCATTCAGTTCTTTATTAGACCATTGGGTGTTTTACTCAGGTAAAGTAACACAGTTTCACAGAGTTAAACAAATGTAACACATCTTTAAATAATCTACATTTGAATGCTGGTGGTTTCTTTCTTCCCATCTTCACCCCAAAGAGTTGACCTTTTAAGATCTACACCATGAGGTTCCCCACCCTCTGGCTTCAGGCAGGATTCTTTTGTGTTCCATGTTAGTAGAAGTTGGGGCAGTGGGATCTTCAGTTCCCAGTTGCCTCCTCTCCTGGTCATGGTGAACAATACACTCCTCTGTGAAAAAGCTCCCCTTCTGCACAATAACCTTCAATTTTCTTTCTGGTTCCATTTGTATCCCAGAATTAGAGGTGCTCCGTGTTCCCAGCTTCTACCAACCCCATGAGACTTCACAGCCACTTCTTAGATTCCATCAGCCCTGTCCCTTCATAAACAGTGCCTTCATCAAATTATCTTTTTATAAAATACTTGGTTTTATTATTTTTATTTATGTGTATGTGTCGTATGCTTGTATGTGTGCCTGTGTCAGTGAATGCATGGGTATACAGATGCTCATGATGGTCAGAAGAGGACATCAGATACCTTGGAGCTTGTTGCCAAGCCTGACTACTTGGAATTGATCCCAGAACTCACAGGGCAGTGTAGAAAAACAAGTTCTGCAAATTGTCCTATGATTTCTACATGCACATGGGACACACATTCACATACACATACATACATACACACACACATACACACACATACATACACACATACACACACATACATACACACACACATACACACACAGATACACACACATACACACATATACACACAGAGACACACACATACACATACACACATACACACACTCACAGACACATACACACACAGAGACACACACATACACACACATTCACAGACACATACACACACATACACACACACATACACATACACACACATACACACAGAGACACACACATGCACATACACACATACACACACTCACAGACACATACACACACAGAGACACACACATACACACACATTCACAGACACATACACACACAGACACACACATTCACAGACACATACACACACAGACACACACACATACACACATTCACAGACACATACACACACATACACACACACATTCACAGACACATACACACACACAATGTATTTTTAACTGATAGGTTGGACTTGATTAGGTTAAGAGATTTTGATCTAAAAATGGATAAGAACTGGAAAAAAAAAAAAAAACTAGCCACCAAATGGGGTAGATATTTGCAAAAGATATATGTCTCCATCCAAATACACAAAAAGCCCTTAAATTCAGCAATAAGCAACAGTATAAAAACAGGCAAAGTCTCAATCAAATAATTCATCAATAGAGACATACAGATGGCAAATAAGCACATGAAAAGAATCTTCAAATTTGTATGTCCCCCGGAGAATCACAGATTAGAGCAAGATCCACTGGCTGCATATTAGAATGGCTGAAATCCAAACCCAACAAGGGCAAATGTTGATGGAGGTGTGAAGCCACAGGAGGTCACATTACTGAGGATGCAAGAGAAAACAGCACAGAACTCCCGGAGGGAAGCTGCCCACCTCTTACAGCTGTGTGCCCTTAATACATGGTCCAGAAATTCCACTCTCTGGTAATTGCTTGAATGAGCTGAGAAATCCTGCCATACAAAAGCCTGCAGTTGGCTGTTTATAGCAGCTTTTAAATATACATAATTGCCAAAATGTGGAAGCCACTAGGTGTCTTTCAGTATGTGAGAGAATAAACTGTAGAACAAAAGCTAGACAGTGCATCACTAATCAGTGATTTAAAAAAAACACAAGGACACCAACAGGAAATCCACACATCTCTAATGAAAGAAGCCAGTCAGGAGATCTGCTTTACAGTGTGAGGCCATTACATGGTATCCCCAGAAAGACAAAACCACAGAGACAGGAAGGGAGGGAGGGAGGGAGGGAGGGAGGGAGGGAGGGAGGGAGGGAGGGAGGGAGGGAGGGAGGGGAAGGGAGGGAGGGAGGGAGGGGAAGGGAGGAGGAGGGGAAAAAAGGTCAGCATTTGTAAAGGACAGAAAAGTGAAGATGGGCCCATTCTAGGGTAACAAAAAGGACTGTGAATCTATGTGCTGTCCTGATGAACTTGAACATCATGCACCTGCCAGTGCTGTTCCCTGGTTGCGAGACCCCCAAAGAGACCACCAGAGATGCAAACTCTCTGAAAAGCAAATGCAAGGTTTATTGAAAAATGCAAGAGGCGACAAGGACCTGGGTCTGGCTCACTGGCATGGCAGTGGCCTGAGGAGGTACCCGCTCCTCTGCAAGCTGGGTTTTTAAAGGCAAAAACCACAAGGTTACACATCAATTAGCAGTCTTACTATGGATACAATCTGATTAGTTCATTTTGGGGGACTTTCCAGATTTCCTCTGTTGTCTTAGCCTACTGTTTGTCACACTCCTCCCTAAACTACCTTCTGTGTTGAGACATTCCATGGCTATTGAATGTCCCCAGGATATCTCTGGTACTGGGCATTCCATGGTTAATTAGCTGCTATCACACAGTCCCTAGGTCATCTCCTGCTGTACTTTGATCCCAGCAGAACTCAGGCAGGCCTGTCTCAAACTGGGGCTAAGAAACTTTTGCTCACAAATGGGGTGCTTCTCTGGTTCTTCACCAGGACCCACAGAAATACACATAACAAAGGCAAAACAGTGTGAATCATGAACTTCAATTAGTAGTGAGTTATCACCAGAGGCCATTTGTTCTCAAAGATACACTACACTGGTGCAAGATGTCGGAATTAGAAGATCCTGGGATGGATTGTGGGAGAGAAAAATGTGGGGGTTCCAGCACTATTTGTTCAACATTTTTTTAAATAAAAGCATTTTTAAAGATGCCAAGCCTCGTTGGTCATGACAGCAATCCAAATAAAGCTGTAAAGTGAGACTACTGAATGCCTGTCAGGTGGCCCAGATATCAAACACTGGTCAAAATCCGTGAGAGGACTAAGACAGGAATCTCATAGAAGTGTTAGTAAAAATAAGAATTTGCCAAAGCAACTTCCAGTTGAACATCGCTGACGATGAATGAGCAGTGTGTTGTGACTCGGTGATTCCATTCTAGGTATAAATCTCACAGAAACATTCCCAGGGATGCTGGGAAGACATATGGAAGAATGTCACAGTAGTGTCACTCATAAAAGCCTCTCGCAATCAAATTCGAACAAAGTAAAAGACAGTAACTCCTACCTAGGAGCAGGAAAATAAAACAAGACCTATACAAAGGTCTCAGTGCCCTTCCTGTGGATTGGACTGTTCTTGATATAATAACTAATCCATCAGTCTGTTATTCCATAATACACTTACCTATGTTTTTCAGCCTATGTCAGTCAGTATCTAGAATACATAAAAAAATTCCCCAATCTAAAATATTTTTTAAAAAGTGACAAAAATTTACTGTGATTCACTGATACAGGAAAAGATCTTTATCTAAAGGTCACTGTGCTGTTTTCTGAATCTATAAGAAAAATTAAGAACTGTCTTAGTTAGGGTATCTATTGCTGTGAAGAGACCCCATGATCATGGGAACTCTTATGAGGAAAACATTTAATAGGGGCCAGCTTACAGATTCGGAGGTTGAGTCTGTTATCATCCTGGCATACAGGCAGACATGGTGCTGGGGAAGGAGCAAGTTCTACACCTTGATCCACAGTCAGCAGAAAGAGAACTGTGTACCACATTGGGTGTAGCTGGAGCATATGAGACCTCAAAGCCCCCCCCCCCCCAGTAACATACTTCCTCCAACAAGGCCACACCTTTTAATAGTTCCTCTCCCTATGCAGCCAAGCATTTAATCAAACACACAAGTCTATGAGGACCCCATAGTTAAACCATCCCTAGTCAAACCACCACAGAAACAAAGCTCAAAAGTTAGAAAACGGGGGAGGGGGGCAGGTAGTGAAAAGGCACCCAGGAGAGGCCATTGAGGTATATGGTTTATATCACTCAGTCTAGCACTGATGCCTGAAATCCTCTACTCCCAAATTATCCACAGACATGCATGGATTGTTCATGGTGTAACACTGCCTGTGAGGTCTATTTAAGATCCAAAGCTTAAAACAAGAGCTTCCAGTTAGCTAAGTGTAAGTCATATATACTCCAAGAGGCCAGAGACCAAGAAAAGGAATGTGTGCCTTCCTAATATTTAAGAACTGCATCTGTCACTAATGAAAGATTCCCAGAAGAAAAGACCACACGTGTCTATTACAGATACCCAATGCAAATTTATGCTGGCTTTTTTTCTGCATTCCACTTTATTGCTTAGATCCATGTGAAGGGACAAAGTAACAATATCAGTTTATTTGAAGACATGTTATATTCCCTTGAGGGAATATATGGAATGGCCAGAGAAAAACACAAAAATCGTCTGATTTCCTGCTTTTTACAGAGGAGAGGTAGATTAAGGATTTATATTAATCCCAAAGGTATCAGTTAAGATGGCTAGTTTGTACCACAGGCGTCAACCAAATCCAGAATTGCAGGGAAGGTATGTGTGAGCAAAGGTCTTTTAGAAGAGTTCAGAAACAAGGTCTAGCAATTCCAGATGGAAAGCATCAAATCGAAAGATCCAAAATAAGATATTTAAAGACTGGCAGAAGAAAGTCAAATAGGAACCACAAGGAACTCAGAACAAGTCAGGAGCAATCAAAAAACATTTGAAGGCAAGACACCTGCTCAGTGGCTATTCACAAGAAGCTTTTATGATCTTCTAATTGCATTTTGATTATGGTATTCATTTAACTTAATCAAATGGAGTCAAAATACACAGCATTTGCTACACTGAGCTACCCCCAAACTGGGACATTTAGATTTTCTTCCAGGTTCTAGAATTGAGAAGCTGACAGAGAAGATCAAGAGTCTCAGCTAGTACTCTAAGTATCACATAATTTATGCAAGAATAAAGGGTAGTATTTTGTCAGGACACTACCAACCTAGGGCCAACAAGATGGTTCAGCAAGTAAGGCATTTGCCATCAAGCCTGGCCATCTGAGTTTGGTCCTCGCAACCCGCACGCTGGAAGAAGAGAATTAACTTACAAAAGTGAACTCCTGATACTCACACAGGCAACATGCCATGCACATGTGTGCATGTACATGCACACACACAAAATATAAATAAGTGTAACAATTTTAAAATATACCGATGTAAATTGTTGAAAATTAATTTCTATAATAACAAAATAATTTCTTAGGATTACTTCTTAAGATAAAATGATTATTCTTAAGATCCAAACACCCAGAACTTTCTTTAACAAGATGCTGGAGTATGGCTGTCAGGCAACAGCACATCTTCATATCATTACGTCACTCTACAGTTCTAATGTTTCGACAGTCTTAGCACTTCTGAGGGCAACTATCATTCCACTATAAAGATGATAAGAATGAGTTTAGCAATAAAAAAGACACTTGTCCAGAGCCACATAGAGTAGAACATAGAAAGACTGTTTTTAATGGCAGTGAATGCGTCCTGCCCCTATATACACAGCTCTTTATACACTGATCTGATGTCCCTTCCACTAAAGGCTGTCTTATTTACTTTCTGCTGTTTGAATCTGGGCTTGGGACTAAAGAGTGCTCTGACCAAATCGGACACCAGCCTAGCATGGCACAAGGAGAGTAAAGAGGTGCTTGTGCATCAAGTTTTGACCTTTCTTGCTGCTATGGGTATTAAAAATATGTGACAAGAAGCTCAGGCTAGTCTACTTGAGGATGAAAGACTATAGAAGGCAAGTTCAGCCATCCTGCTACTGTGTTGGTGGTGTTGATGGTGTTGGTGTTTGTGGTGGGGGGGTTGCTTCTTTTTCTTTTGTTTTAAAATTGGTTCCATTATTATTATTGTTCAGAAAATAAGGCTGACAGATCAGAAGTCAACTGCAATTGTTTCTCACAGCTTCTAAGAGGAAGAACATCTCACACCCAGCAGACCACACTGGAGTGTAGTAGGGGATTTCTGGCCTGGACTTTGGGACCTAGCCTCAAGGTTAAGACCTGCAGACCCACAAATGCTTACAATAGTTTTATGCTGATCGGCCTAAGGCCCAGGCATATAACTTGCTAACTCTTTACCCTTAAACTAACCCATGACTCTTATCCTGTTCAGCCATGCGGCTCAGTACCTTTTCTCAGAGCAGCATAGTTGTTCTCTGCTTCCTCTGGTTTCTTTCTTTCTTTCTGTTCTGCCTGTTCCTAGAGTCTTCTTAGTCTGGTAGCCCTACCCACACTTCCTGTCTGCCTTTGGCCAATCAGCACTTTTTATTAAACTCATAGGCAGAGACAATTATTTACAAGGGAACAACATAATCCCCCTACACTGGAGAGTACCACAACTAGTCAGAAGAAAGGAAATGATGGGGAAATGAGATAGAGGAAGACCTTTCTTATGGCTTCCAGGAGAAGAAAAAGGTACAGTGGGGAAGGCACACTTAGGATCTGGAAGATTACGTCATTCCAGCTGTAGATGTCTCCCTGACTAGCAGGCTCTGGGATGATTTTAGGTAGGGAAGTCTAGCCTGGGTGTGGGTGCTACATAAAGGAGTGAAGGGAACTAACTCAAAGGAGAGTTATTCATCAGGCTTACCAAGGCCCAATACCGTAAGGCATCAAAAATACAGAAAGTAAAAAGGTATAGTTAATACCAGGATCTCACTGAGGACCCCCATACACGTAAGTCTACTGAAGACTATCCATACCACTTAAGCCCCTGAGTTTAAGACAAGTGTGTTATACAACAAAACCCAAAACGAGCTGATATAGAGGAAGATCCAACCATGTTACATATATACTCCCTTTCAGTGGGATGGGGTGTGAGGCTAAGACAAGTAAGAGACCAACTCATAGCCTGTTCTGCTAGGTGGGATGGAGACAAGGCGTTTCTGCATTGCATCATAGTCTCTGGAAGCTCATGAGAAACAGCTCTCTCCCCTACACTCCCACAAAACAGTTGGCAGTTGTTGCTGGCTGGTGTTTACAAGATGATAGTGAAGTCATGAGGGCACAGATTCTCCATACCTTAATCCTTGAGATGATGGCTCCAGAGTCTCTATGATACCAAAATGAGTCAACACTTACCACCTGGACATCAGTGGGAAAGCAATTCCTGGGGCTGCTTCCTCGGATGAATAGAAAGGCAGATGTGGAAGAATCCCAGGCAGTTTGATCACAGAACCATCATCAGACAACATATCAGGTAACAACCATCATCTTTGCCTTCTCTGGGTGTGATAATCAGTGAGGAAAGAGGTAAGGTGAGCTGTGGAGTAGGCTGTACTAGGGAGTAGAAGGGGCCTGTGAGCAGTGGATCTCTAGCAAGCATCTAACATGCCCCCCCACTGTCCTAGGTTGCCTATCTCTCTTCTTTGAAAAGTGTATAAATGCAGATCTCTTAATAAAAGGATTGTTTTAAAAGTATGCTCTGTGTTTTCTGGAGACAGATGATATCACTGCTCCCATCAGCCCCTCTTTATAAGCCCCAGTCTATTCCCCAAACCAACCCATCTCTTCAACCTCAGTGGCTTCCTGAGACATAGTTTCTGGAGAGATCCACACAGGAGGTGAGTTGCCCTCCTCCCAGCTGGTCAATCAGGCCAGCCTCCAGGTCTGGGCAACAGAGCACAAACCATGCTCCCAAACCCCATTTCAGCTCCAACTGAAGTTAAGCAAGCAGGTCCCCTTTGGGAAATTCTGGCTATCATCTCCCCTAATTGGACCCTCTAGACTACAATCCCCACTCTTTTTCCCAACCCACATATCCTCTGGAGACCCCAACTGCTCCCTGAGACACAGACTCCATTGGCTCCAATTTTTCCAAGAGCCCCAACTGCACCAATGCTGTTGGACTGTGTTCTTGGACACTGTAAATATTGGTTTAATTAAATGCTGATTGACCAGAAGCTAGACAGGAAGTAGAGGTGAGGCAATCAGACTAGGAGAATTCTGGGAAGTAAAAGACGAACAGCAGATGCCAGCAGACACAGAAGAAGCAAGACATTTTGGCTAAACATTAGAATCATGGGTTAGTTTAAGAGGAAGAGTTAGCAAGAAACAAGCCTAGCCATAGGCCAAACAGCTTATAATTAATATAAGCCTCTGTATGCTTATTTGGAACTAAATGGCTGTGGGGCCAGCTGGATGGGACTGAGAAACTTTTGACTACAAATGATGCTTACCATTGGACAATGAAAAAGCTTTAAAAAGATTCTAAATGCACAGAAACAGAGTCACACTGGACTTCCTAGCCTCATAGTATATCATGCCAGCAGAAGCACAGAGACACAGCAGCAGCTACCAGGGAGATGTAGCTGGCCACCAATAGCCATGAACTAAGCTGTCTGGTTGATTTCTGCAGTCTCTCTCACAGGCCAAGATACAAAGAGGTTTCTCCCAGCCACTGATTTCATGTTTGGGAAAGCTATGAGCTTAAAAACACAACTCCACACTACTTATTATTGCTTCCCAGAATTTGGAAGATAAGTATGACTTTACCTTCTGCCATGTTGAAAAGCCAAGTGGAATGGAGCCAGCAGCAAATGGTCCTATCCACAAAGCTTAGCAATTTAAAAACTCTCCTGGTCAAAAAAATTACTAAAGATACACAATAAAATAGATTCATATGGGAAAACTCTAAACATGTTATAATGTGTACAAGAAAAATAGGGTTGTAAAGAAGGTTGTAAAAAAGGATAGAGAAATTTCTTTTTAAAAAATAAATGAAATAATAAAAATATAATAAGCCATGTAAAGATAGAAAATACATAAAGAGTCTAGATTATGTATATTATTATGTTTTATTTTATTGGTGAGATAACTGCAGAAAGACATTTGATTATAAAGGCTATGTGTGTGTGTGTGTGTGTGTGTGTGTGTGTGTGTGTGTGTGTGTGTATTTTATTAAAGATATCTTAGTTTTGAAATTTGGGTCTTAGAATATGTTGCTTTAAAAAAGAGATTCTGTTTTTGTTTCTACAGAAGATGAGAACCTATAGATTGATTCCAGGCTAATATGGTTTGATCAAGGAAGACTCTCTGAAAAAACTCAGTTGAGAACAAATGGCCCAGATGATCCAACATTTCAGAGCACCTCTGTTGCAGTTTCTTCTGAGCTCTGCATCCAGAACAGCTTCAAGGAGACTGACTGAGTTGACCCAGCTTTTCAAAGAACTTCAGTCAGGACTTGACCATAATTTTGACTTTTTTTCAGGATCCCAATAAGATTACTAGAACCCCTAATCAACAGGAAGTAGTCTAGAGAACTATGCCACATTCCCAAAAAAATGGATTATTGATATTTGTATTTGTTTACAGTACTGGTTACAAGTTGTTATAGATAATGGTGAGTAAAAAAAAAAAGCTATACAAAGGAAATTAGATTTGGGGTTCTTGTTTAAAAGGGGGAAAATGCTGTGGGATTATGCTCTTGTACACTACAAATAGTTGCCACTACAAATATTGGTTTAATTAAATGCTGATTGGCCAGAAGCTAGACAGGAAGTGGAAGCAGGGAAAGAAGAATTCTGAGAAGCAGAAGAGCAGAGAGCAGATGCCAGCTAGATGCAGAGGAAGCAAGATGAGAATACTGCATTGAGAAAAAGGTACCAAGCCACATGGATAAACATGATAAAAATCATGGGTTAGTTTAAAAGTAAGAGTCAGCAAGTAATAAGCCTGAGCCATAGGACAAATAGTTTATAATTAATATAAACTTCTGTGTGGGACTAAATGGCTGTGATATCAATTGGACAGGACAGAGAAAATTTAGACTACACACAAAGAGCACCTATTAAACCAAGAACAGCTCTCTGAAACACAGACAACACTTGTACTGATTGGAGGAAGAGATGGGTAAACACCAATACAAAAATACATTCAAATAAAGAACATGATACCACCAGAACCTAGCAGTTCTATTGCAGAAAATTTACTAGCAATATATCATATAAAGGATTAATATTTATTAAGAGGTTATATAAACACTCACTGGTACAATTGAACCTTAAGACAATTCTTGGAGAGTGGAATAGTCCCATGATGGAGAGTCTATCTGCTCCCCCCAAGAAGGGAGGAACAAACAGGAAGAACTGTCCATGTCCTTGTGTCTCAATGGGGTCTGGCCACACCCCATTGAGGCCCCTGGTATTCCAGAGACATGCCTCCAAGCTTTGTCAGCTAATACCTGAATCCCACTACATCTCCCCCTTTTGTCTAGCTAAGAAAGTTCTAAACTAAGTATAAGACTATATACAATAGGAATCATTCTAAGGTAATGTCTGGGGGAGGGAAAAGGCAAAACATAAGCAAAGTCAAACTACAAGTAAAAAACAACAAATATAGGATATATCCTACATGTCCAGAGTATTGGAAGGTGGTGACATACAGGAATTACTTCAAAGCTGTTTATCTTGAATAATTAAAATTCAATACCTGAATGCTATTTAATAAGAGATGAGATGGTAGTGACCTTAACTGTCTTGTCTTCAAGCCCATCAAGACCTGAGAAGGGAAATATATTACCTGAAGGCTGGAAGCACAAGAAAGTAGCTTCCAAAATTTAGGAGAGGACAGTCAGCTGCCTGGACGGTCACCCTTGGCTTGGATGGAACTAGAAAAAATCATCCTGAATGAGGTAACAAGACTCAGAAAGACAAACATGGTATGTACTCACTCATAAGTAGATTTTATACTAAAGCAAAAGATAGCCAGAGTACAATCCACAACCCCTGAGCAGCTAGGAAACAAGGAGGAACCTAAGAGAGACATCCAGGAACCCCCCTGGGAAGGGAAAATAGATAAGGTCTACTGAGTAAATTGTGATCATGGGGGGATGGGCAAGTGGAAGTGTGAAGAAAACATGAGAGAATGGGATGGTTGAGTTGGAGGAGAGGGGGAACAAAGAAACAGATATCTTGTAGAAGGAGTTATTATGGAATTAGAGAAACCCAGTGCTAGGGAAATACTCAAGATCCTATGAAGATGACCCAGCTAAGACTCCAAGAGATAGCCGTGAGGGCGCCTGAACTGGTCTTCCCCTGTAAGCAAATGAACAACTATCCTAATTGTCATCATTGAACCTTCATCCAGCAACCAATGGAAGCAGATGCAGAGATCCACAGCTCAGCACTGGGTCAGACTCCCAGTCTAGTCGAAGAGAGGGAGAGAGATTATATGAGCAAAGGGGTCTAGATCATGATGAGGATACTCACAGAAACAGCTGACCCAAGCTATTGGGAGCTCACTGACTCTGAAGTGACAGCTGGAGAACCTGTATGGGTCTGAAGTAGGCCTTTGAATGTGAATGACAGCTGGAAGATGTGGGAAGTTTGTGGGGCCTCTGGTAGTGGGACCATAATTTATTCCTAGTTATTTAACTGGCTGCTTGGAACCAATTCCCTACAGAGGAAAATCTTGCTCAGCTTTGCTATTATGGGAAGGGACTTGGTCCTATCTCAACTTCATATGCCAGGCTGTATTGACTCACCCTGAGAACCCTTACCCTCTCTGAGGAATAGATGGGGGATGGAGTGGGGAGAATCTTGGGGATGACTGGGAAGAGGAGAAGGAGAGGGAGCAGTATTGGGTATGTTTTATAAAATTTTACATATATTAAATATAGCTTATTAAATAAATATAATTATATATACATATATGTATGTATATGTATGTATGTAAATGGTCTTTCCTAAGATCTTGTTGTAGCAGTAAAATCTCACGTTCTGCTGTCTAATTTTGGGGTATGAAAACACTTCAAATCTGGAGATTTTCTGAGGAAAAGAGAAACAAACTTTTATGCTTTTAAGTTATGCCAGAGACTTCCAAACATTTGAGATTTGTGGTGCTACTAGCATCTAAAGAGTGCTCCACAGTGCTCCTAAGCCAAAAGAAATATCTAATCATTTCATTTACTGAGTATAAAAATAAATAATGCATAGAAATTACAACTAAAAGGTGCTTATAAATAATGACAATTACTTCCTAATGAGCCATATGTCCTTGCTGGGTACTGTACAACTTTTCAAACCCTACCATCAAATATGTATGACCCTCCCCTGAATTCCTTCTCTGTGGTGATTTTCAATAGTGCTTTCATCATACAGACATTGAAAATCCAGCTTTTCAAAGATATGATGCTAGCATGTTCAATTTCTTTCACATAGAATTAGATAAGTATCAGATATTTTCAATGAGTCACTGGGCTCCTGTGAATTCCCTCAGCAGCCTGGCACCTTGGTGCAGTGTTAAAATTGCAGAGTCACATGTCAGCAAGGTCAGGCAACAGCAGGCAACATTCAAGACTCAGCAGCAATGCAATGCGGTGTGCAGAGGAGCGAGATGGGAACACTGGCCAAAGTGTGGGAGGTGGTGGAGAGGTGACCATGCAAAGGCAAGCTATGGAGGCAAATCTCTTTGGTAGCTGCCCTGCTTGTTCTCAGGATTCTCTTTGATTTGGGAATAATGATCTGGAGACATTCCGCAAGCTTTAACTCTTGCTACAAATGCTGACCTTGTACATAATAGCTATGCTTCCTCTGTAGCTGGCAGTTTTCCTTCTTGATTCCAGATAAACACACAGAGGCTTATATTAATTACAAACTGTTTGGTTTACAGCTCATGCTTTTACTAAATAGCTCTTATGTCTTAAACCTATTTCTATTAAACTGTGTATCACACGTGTCTCATGGCTTAACTGTGTTCCTCGACAACTTGCTCTTCTGGACTGCTCACAGCAGCTACTACAACCCCACCATTCTTCTCCCTCGCTCTCTCTTAGATTCCCTGGCTAGCTGTCTGCTATCTTGCCATAGGCCAGAACAGCTTCTTTATTAACCAATGGTAGGAACACGTATTCACAGTGCACAGAAAGACCATCCCACAGCACTTAATTACAGTTACAACCCTTTCATATCTTAGCTAAGAGCATATTTAGGTACTAGATTCAGATTCTCTGTATTTTGCTACTTAGCAATGTTCTGAACATGATGGTTTTTGCTCGATGTTGTCCTTGTTGGCTGTAGCTCTACTTTTGTTTATGTTATTGCCCTTTCTCCCTCTCCTGGACATTACTTGATAATTGTTGCTATTGTATATAGTTTTGTGTTAGGTTAAGAACCTTCATATTTAGACAGAAAGGAGAAATATAGTGATATTCTCTCTGCCCATGACCGTGGGCTATTCCGCTCAAAAGTGTTGTTGCTTCTTGTCTGTATATGTGCTTCCTGCCTGCATATGTGACCTCTGGCCTGCATACGTAAACTCTTATAAGGAAGGAGAGAAAGATCACGTTTTCTTTCTGGTGGCGTGGTCAGACACCAGACATCCAGGTGCTTGCTCCCAGGCAGAACAGAGAATGAGTTCAGCTATTTATTCAGTTCTGTATCTCCCCTGTTTATATCTCAATAAATCCCTGTTGTCCACTGAACAGACTCATGTGGCTTCATCGCTACACATTCTCTTCCTCAGAGACACTTAGAAGCTCTCCTTCCTTCTAATGTTTTGCATCCAAGCACTGGGCTACTTCAAAAGAGTGTGACTGCAAAGGGGCAATTTCAAAGATACTCAGAGTGCACTCTTGCTTTCAGCAACATCCTGCTGATTATTTACCATGGCTGTTGCCTTCTTCCAAAGGAGTAGTCATTATCTTAAAGGCAAGGTTGGAGCAGGTTTCCACAGTCACTCAAGTCTGGATGTGGGAACAGCACCATTAGAGTCCTAAAACCTATAAACAACTCCATCACCACAGCCCTGGAATTCTCCCTTGACTGCAGAGGTTTCCTATCAAATATAAATGAAGAGGAGGTTGACTGTGTTACAGATTAATAATGTAGGGAAGTAGCTGCCAAAGCTATTCATAACTGTAATTGCCCATTCATGCATCTTCATGAAAGTAATTGCATGTCTGTCAAGGAGGTTCTTTCTCCAATACGGTAGTCTTGTACTTTGATGTGCATAGGAAATATACTCTGAAAATATGTTTTTGAACTCTCGTAAACAGACTTTCCTTTCTCATTAAGCCCAGAAGAATATATTATTCTGTGTATGTATGTGTGTGGTGTACATATTTGAATGTGTGTGATGCATGTGTGTGAATGTGTTTGAATGGACCTGAGGTTGACTCGGTGTGTCTTTATTGATAACCCTCCACATACTGAACCAGGGTATCTCTGAGCTCAAAGCTCATCATTTCAGCTAGTCTGGCTAGCCAGTTTGCCCTGAGAATTCTGTCTCTGTCTCTCACATGCTGGAATTACAGGCAACCTGCCATGGCCTCCTGGCTTTTTAAATGGGTCCTATCATCTGAACTCTGGTCCTCAGGCTTGTACAAAAAAGCACTTTATGCATTAATCTGTCTCCACTGCCTGAAAATGTATTATTGAATGAGAACAGTCTTCCAATCCTTTGCCTCACTTCTGTAATTTCCCATTGATGATTGTATGGTATTGTGCAGAATTTGGAGACTGTTGCTGTGTGATCATCACACAGGACCTTTGCAGTTGTAATAGGAATGAAAAGTGGGCCCAGGACAAAAAGAGTCTACAGTTCTAACAGTCTCTGTTGCAGCACTAAAAACAGCTTACTACAATTAGGCTAATTTCATGGGTTACAAAGAAAGGAGAAATGTGAATGGGGAAGTGGGAATAAAGCAGGAATGCAAGATTGAATCTCTAATGATGGACTCTTAGGTCCATTTCTAAGAGACAGTGGGAGTATCACTTGAGGTAAGAGTTGGACAAAAACGATTCTGGCAGTCCTTGCAACAGATTCTGAGCAACAGAAGCAGCTTCATGACAGCTCTGAGTCAGACATGTTCAGAACTTGAACCCTCACTTGAGTTTCCTATATATGGATGGTGTGTAGTGGTGATAATGCTTAATGCTTTACAAGATACTTTCAATATTTGATGTAAGCTTGTTAAAGGTATGAGTAGATTTTTGCATAGCATGGCAGCTACTCCTATAATTCCAGTGCTTGGGAAGTAGAAACAAGAAAGAGTCGAAGGTCATCCTTGGCTACATTACAAGTTTGACACCAGTGGAGTTAATGAGATTCTGCCCCGACAGAACAGGTAACTGTATGCTGTTATTGCTGCACTGACATTTAATACTCCCAACAATTCCACCTTAGAAGTATTGATACTGACATTTTTCACGGTCATGGAACTTGGAAATAGAAAGGAGATATAATGTTCCAAGTCGCAGTTAACCTTAGACAGATTTAGTACTAGAATTAGAATCTGAACCCAGGTCTTACTAAAAATTCTATATTCTAGCAAAAGCCTCAGAGCTGTAGACAGAGTATCCATGAAGACTATCTAAAGGCTCGGTCCACCAAAGAAAAGCAAGTCCATGCATGCTTACACAGACTCTCCCCTGGGAATCCTTAGAAGCCCAACCTTCATTCCATCAGCTCCTGCCTCCAAGTTCCTGTTCTGCTTGAGTTCCCATCTTGACTTCCTTTGAGGATGAACTGTGATGTGGAAGCAGAAGGCAAATAAACTCTTTCCTCTCCAAGGTGTTTTGGTTATGATGTTTTCATCACAGCAATAGTAAAGTCTGAGACAAGTTGGTACAAGGATAGTGATGATTGTGGGGTTTTGCCGGGATAGACCTAACCATGTTGTTCTTGGGAGGATTGTAGGACTTTGGAACTTTGGAGTAGAAAAGCCACCGAGTGTTGAGAGCTCAGAGGACTATTTGGTAGAAGTTTGGAAGATAAAAATGTTGAGAGCAATGCAGACGAAGGCCTGGCTTGTGAAGGTCTAGAGGGAAATTTAAAGACTCAGAGCTATTTTCATATTGAATTAAGATTCTGTGGTTCTGGTTAGCTGGGCTGCAGAATCAGCTGTGATTAACAAGATACCAGAACTCCTAAAGCGAAACCTTGGTTTTTCTGAGATACTCAATGCTGATCAGCTAGAACTAAGAAAATTAGAGGTGATTAAAAAGATATTAGCATCATTGAAGTGAACTCTTCTGGAAAGTGTTTCCCAATAGTCAGCACATAAAAGCTGGTTATGCCTTGCACTGGAAGCCAAACTTGGTCATGTGTAAGAGTCACCCAGGTGGCATTGGTTTGAAAGCCTGAAAGTCATGGAGAGCAACTGAAGCTTGGCACTGTCATTGGAGAAGGTGCAGTCTCGGGAGCAGCAGAAGTCCCAGGATTGAAGGAGTTGTGGAGAGAAGTTGAGGGTTTGCTCTATGAAGAGAGCCCAGGAGAAGCTACTGGTGAAAGTGTAGGCAGGTGCAGGAGACCCCAGGATTCTGGAGCTGCCAATACCATGGGATGACAAGAGCAGCAGCAGCAGTGGAGTGGAGTCATCTGGAACCAAAAGATAGGCTGTAAGTGCTGCACAGGGCAGAGCCCTTAGGAGGATCCCAGACTGTGAGTGGACCACATTGAGTTATTTAGACTGTTGGGGGTTCAGCTTTGCTTTGATCTAATCTTATTGTGACTGTGTCCTGGTTCTTCCCTCTTGAAGTAATAAAGTATTAAATTTGTGTCTGATTTGACAGGTTCCCACAGTTGACAGACTTTGAACTTTTAAAAGAGATTTGCGATTTTAAAAGGGAAATGTTTTTAAAAGACCGAACTTTTAATGTGTGAACTCATACGGACTGTGGGGCTTTTAAAATTATGTTTTATATTGTGATATTAATATTAATGCCATCTTGGGAATAAATGAGAAGGGAAAGGTTATAATTCAAAAGTAATGTGTTCCTGTGTCGAGTTGACAGGAGTCAGTTGTGGTGGCTAGTATAATGTCAACTTGAACCAAGCTGAAATCATCTGAAAGGAGGGGACTTCCGTTGAGAAAATGCCCCCATAGACTGACTGTAAGGCTTTTTCTTCATTAGTGATTGATGGGGGAGGGCCCAGCCATTCTGGAAGGTACCATCCCTGGACTCAAGGTCCTGGGCGCTGTAAGAAAGCAGGCTGAGCAATCACGATGAGTAAGCCAATAAGTAACACCCCTCTTTGGCCTCTGCATCAGCTCTTTCCTCCAGGTTCCTGCCCTGCTTGCGTTTCTACCCTGACTTCCTTCAGTGATGGACTATAGCGTAGACGTGGAAGCCAAATAAACCCTTTCTTCCCCAACTTACTTCTTGGTCATAGTGTTTCATCACAGCAATACTAACCCTAACTAAGACAGATTTGTTGTTGTTGTGGGGTTTTGTTTTAGTTTTTGAGACAGAGTCTTACTATGTAGCTCTGGTTGGCTTGGAACTCACTATGTATATCAAGATGGGCAGGAAATCACAGAGATCTGCTTGGCTCTGTCTCCCAAGTGCTGGGATTAATGACATTATTGTTTGCTACGGCAAAAAAAAAAAAAAAAAAACAAAAAAACAAAAAAAAAACCCTTACTATTTAGGGAATGGTCTCAAATTTTAGCATTCCAAGTGCCTGGGAAGGCAAAGCCCTAACAATAGGCTGTAGGTCACACACCAAGAGGCTTTAATGTTTTCCTAGAGCAAGGGCTATGATTTCCTGCTCTCTTCACAAGCACCATGTACAGATAAGTTGAGCTGCTTGGTGAGGTCTCCTCCTCTGGAAGGAGGTGGGCACTCGGCCCGCCAGTCATCTTTAGTCTGAGACTTTGCTCTCACATTCATGGTAGCAAGGCAACAACCCCCACTGTGAATAATGCTCAGACATAACAATGTCCAGGAGAAAGGGGGACTCAGTCTCAATGTCTGTCTTCTTTACACAATAGGTGAGACTTTTCCAGAAACATTTAGAATATTTCCTTTTATAATTCTGACAAAAAGTGCACCCCGAACGTTTATGCTGAAACTAATTGCTGCCAAAGAAGACAAGCTGGATATTTTTGAAGCAAAGGGCAAGGCCTTGAGAGGAGTGGATTCAGCAAATGGAAACAGAATTCAGTTACAACGGCAGGAGAATGCAGTAGAGTATTAATTAGAGTGTCACTATGTCTAAGAACCTCGTACTATTGACAGTACCCTTATTCTACAAAACCCCACATCTCTCATCTCTTCTATATTTAGGTGTCCAAGTGCCTGCCTCACCTGAATTACAGCATTTTTAATTGGCTTGATCTCCAATTCACCAAGGTATTGAAAGTCCATTTCTCAGAGATGTCTTACTTAGGAAACATGGCTACTTCCATGGAGGATGCTGTGTGTCTCCGTTGGCCTAGACTCCTTCCTCTGCTGTCTGTGCCTTGCATCACTGTCATCCTGGCCTTTGTCTACCTTCTACCATATCATCCATCTTCCCCAATCAGAATAAGCATGATGTGTGGCTCATGATCCTATCCAGAGTGTCAACTCTCTTCCTGGCACACTGTACATGCTCTGTGGCTCAGATACAAATCAGTCAAATAGCGGAGATCTGTCTAGTGCATCAAGTTCTGCTACTCAGGCCCAACGCCTGTGTTCTTAGCTATAAATCATCTAAGGGAGCACAAAGCACATGACAAGCTAGGTGGGAGGTTGTGCACTCTATCTGCCTTCGAGTGTCAAACTTTCATGCTGAAAGCATGAATTTTTGAAGTTACTGAGTAGCAGAGTTGTGCTACTGTGAGCATCTCCACAGCTTCTTCCTCAGGCCACAGGGTCCATGTCATTCCATAGCAACTGACTCAGAAGCACAAGATAATACCGGAAATGAGCCAGTTCTTCAGAACCAACTTAATGTCTTCTCTTGAGGAGAGCTGACCTCGGGTTGCTTCAGTCTTTGGGAGCTCCAATCGTTTGTCTAAGAATTCTACTTTCTAGCCTGAATGCCTGTGACAACTTCCCATCTCCATGGCTCTCTCTGCCTCTGCGGCTAAGGACTATAACCTCTCTGTCTTTGGGGGATTTCTATTGTTGTGCTGAAATACTATGACTAAGGGTCTATCTAATCTTATAGCTTGTAGTCCATCATCCAGGAAAGTCAAAGCAAGAACTTAGAGGCAGGAACCTCGGGAGAGTGCTGCTTACTGGCTTGCTTTTCATGACTTGCTATGCTTGCTTTCTTATTACACCAAGGACCAGCAGCCCAGGAGTGACATCAGCCACAGTGAGCTAGACCCTCCCATCTCAACCATCAATCAAGAAAATGCACTATGGGCTTACTCACAGGCTAATCTTGTGAACACATTTTTTTAAGTCAAGGTTCCTTCTTCTAAAATGGTATTTGAAACAAGTTGACATAAAACTGACCAGAATACCTTCCATGTTTCTTCACGTGATAATGATATCCTCTCAGTATCCTGGCAAACCTAACTTACCCTCAAAACCCTGGCCAGTAAATGTCCTCCAAATACCATATGAATGTCATAAAAAACCAGAGCTTGACAGTTGTCAACACAGTAACAGCAGATACTGTATGAAAATTACTACAGCAGGCGACAAGAGTCCTGAGAACCCTGGAAAAATCATAAAGCATAGCTTAAACAAGTGGAAATTTATAGCCAAGAAGCAAATGCAAAGGGTCAGCAGTTGAAAACTGTGTAAGTGACAGTGGTAGGCCCTGGCTAACCTGATGTCATAGGTTTGTTGCTGAAAGCAGGCCAGAATGAGACATAAGAAGTGGGCAGATCCCAAGGGACAAGGGATTCTCACTTAGCTGACTTCATGGGGTTCTTAAGGAAACTGCATTATGGAAAGAGAAAGCCTAAGGACTTAGATAAGACGACCTGGAAGAGCCTGGCACAAGTCTGGTCAAGTACAGAGTTTTTATTATAACACAATAGAGCCTGACACATGAAATGGTTTCTTGCCAAAGCAGTTTGAAAAAGGAAGACTTTATGTGGTTAGGAGCTTAAGGACTCCAAAGTGTACATTGTCTAAGAAACTGCTCAAAGGACCAGTCCTGTTCGTTTCCAGTTTGGAAAGAACATGGATAGACTTTGAAGTCAGACAGACATGGGTTCAAATCTCAGATCAAAACATCTTAGTAAGCTTCAGCTTCCTCATTCTTTAAGTGTCAACATGACCCTAATTTTTTTCCCCTTTGGAGACAGGGTTTCTCTGTGTAGCCCTGGCTGTTCTGGAGCTCACTCTGTAGACTAATCTGGCCTCCAACCCAGAGATCTGTCTGCCTCTGCCTCTCTAGTGTTGGGGTAAAAGGTGTGTGTCAGCACCATTCTGCATAACCTCAATACCTTACAGGTTTGTGAAGACTTAACTAAAATGGATTTCCTATAAATAACTAAGCATACCTTTTGAGATCAGTAAATGGGTACCACGGAGTGGGTAGAAACTGAATTCCTCAAGTTAGGTTTACACATTGGTCTTCTGTCCAATCCCACAACACAGATGGAGCATTTAGAACCCACAGCATGTCAAAGGCAGAATGATTCTCAAATGTCAGCTTAGCTCAGTGGTTCTTTATAGGATTATCTTTCTGGCCCGGCCTTTCTGGCCTAGCCCTGAGATTCTGACCCACAGAAACATCCAGATGCTTGTATTAATTTTATGATGATTGGCCTAGAGCTCAGGCATAATAACTTGCTAACTATTTCCTCTTAAACTAATCCATGATTTTTATCTTGTTCAGCCATGCAGCTCGGTACATTTTCTCAGAGCAGCATTTTAACTTCTTTCCTCTGCATCTGCTGGCATCTCATCATAGTGTCTCCATAGTGTCTCTCTGGCATCTCTGCTCTGCTCATCCTATTCCCAAAGTTTTCTTAGTTTGGTAGCCCCGCCTGCACTTCCTGTCTGCCTTCAGCCAATCAGCATTTTTATTAAATCAATAGGCAGGACAATTATTTACAATGTAACAACATAATCCCACTACATAGAGAATCATCAGAGGTTCATTCAAAACATATTATCTCCCATACCAAGCACAGACCAATTCAATCAGCCTCTTTACAGCCAGCGAATGGTCCTCTACCTTTTTTAAGCATGCAGAGTGGGGAGCCACTGGTTTGGACCACTCTGCTCAGAAGAAATAGTCCCAGAAAGGTGAGTGAATTTGCTGCGGTGTTTTTTTTTTTTTTTTTCATATTTGGTCTTTATTTTAAGCTATCAGAAGACATTGATTCTGTCAGCCAATGTCAAGGTCTCTTCCCACCAAAACACTTAATTGGTTAGTTATTCGTATCCTCATCCAATCCTCTATATTACAGTCAGGCTGAGACCTTGAATGGTTGTGATAGGGGGCAATGGGCAAGATGGTTCAGCTGAAGAAGATACAGGGTCCAGAGACACCAGAAACAACACTGAATATCCAGGAAGGCTGAGGTTCTTCTTCATCCCCTGGCACTGTGTTCTCCCAGGAGTAAGGCTTACTTCCTTCTTTCCTCTGTTCTTAAGAAGTTAGGTGAACCGCTCTTCACCTAACATCACAGCACTCTGTGGCCTTAACCCCTGCCTCAGCCCCAGAACAGGTCAGAGGGCCTAAAGAACATTCAAGAGCTATTTTCTGGGCACTTTTGATGAGCCAAGGCCTCTGCTCCCAAGAGGAGATAAACTGGAAACCAGATACTAGGTACCTGCCTTCAAGATGTCATCACTCTAGTGAGCAAGTGTTTCTTCCTGCAACAGTCCTACCAGAGCAATTCAAGAAGAAGGAGTTGCCATGTGATAGCTCAAATCAGAAGCAGAGTCCAAGGGTCTGTGGAATTCAGAAGCAAGGGTGCTTAGGAACTTTTTGGTCTTTAAGGGTGAAATGTGGCTATAGTTTAGAAGCTGTTGCTACTAAACTACTATCCCCTAGGTTGGCAGTAGAGCTCCAGTGGTACTATTGCTGATTGGCTCTTAGCAACGTAGCACTGAGATGTCACTGACTGGCTGGTTGTTAGCCTCGTCTTTGAGGAAGTATGGCTGGCTCTATGTGTCAGTCTTCTCTTTCCTTGGGGGGCGGAGGGGATTATGCCAGTCCTGGTCCCCTCTGGGTCCTTCCTTGGGCCAACTCTGGATTTTTAGGCTAGGTAGTGACCCCTTAACTTTAGGAAGCTTACAGTGTGGCTAAGAATTGGTTGTGTCTCTGAAAGTAGAACCCCTGGTGCCGGTAGGGTACTTGTTTGGCAAATTTATGGTTCAAGTCCTAGCTGCTCTAGGCCAACTGCAAGCACTGGGCCACGGTGTACCTAAGTTAATAGCCAGTGGAAGAGCCAAGAGCAGGACAGCAAACTGACATCTCCAATTGTTCACACTGACAGGGTCTCAGAGACCCCAGGCTTTAGCCCCTAGATTTAAAGGGTGAAAAATCTTGATTCCCTGTGAAGTAAATGACAAACATGTAAGATTCCGGGAGTCCGGAATCCTCTGGTCCTACTGCCCACTAACAACACAAGCTGTTTTCAACTTCATTTAAGGGAGCCAAAGAAAGCTCATCAATGTGGGTGAACCTAGGGGAAGATACCAACACAGGCAAAAGCTGATTTCCTCACACCAGCCCCCCCCCCCCCCGCACCCTGATTCTCACCATAGATATGTTGTTTTTCTCCAGCATTTAGGTGTGAGTCTTTGTCTTCAAGCTCTGCAAGGATTTCTGAACTGCACTATCTGGGCTGGGCTGGGGAAAGAGTAGAATGAAAGGGTACAGTCTCTGTACCAGAGGGTTACCTAGCTGAGCAGGCAGCCACCCAGCGCCTCCCCCGCTGTGGAACAGCTCTTACAGGACCTTCTCTGGAGGGCTGTGCTGTGAGGGGTGGCACAAACTGCTCATTTGTTAGTGGCCACCAACTAAGGACAGGGAGCGGTGCCCACTGGACTTGAAGGAGGTGATGGAGCAAAGACTGACTGTTCTTGGTGGTGTCAACTGAAATAACAGAATTTCTCCAAATAATAACAGATATTTATAATAGCACAGCCCTGGGGATATGTGTGCCATAGTGAACTGGGTGTGCAAGGATGAGGCAAAGGGGAGGTTTAAAAAATGAAACAGGAAGGAGTATGTAAGAGATTTTGAAACACCAGCCCTTGGCCACAGTGTTAATAAAAGGATGGTACTACTCTGAGCTTAGATAGAGCTGCTGGGCTAATGCCCTTATAGAAATAAGTGTGTGTGTGTGTGTGTGTGTGTGTGTGTGTGTGTGTGTGTGTGTGTGTGTGTGTAAGGTTTTTAGTATGCATATACATGAGATCTTTTCTTTCATAGTCTCTTGGCTTAATTTTAGCTAGAGCTTGACAAAAGTGACCCCAGATACTCTGCTTGCTTATACCAGAATCTTCCCTCTACATTCACCTTGTCTCCTGTTCCTCCCAGAGCCCATCACCCCATGCAGCTCCACTCCATGTGCCCAATGCTGGAGAGAAGTGAGGACACCAAGGTGGGACCTTCATATGTACAAATCCAGACAAAAGTGAATTCCAAGCTCTGTGCTAGCTCATCTGTGTTTTATTTCTCTTGTTTTGAGTTAGGTAAAGTTTGTGACAGACAGAGCTCCAAATTAGCCCCAAGATCCCCACCCTGTGGTATAAACTCTGTAAAGCCTCCTTGCTTTAGAAAAGGGAAGACCTCATGTTTACTATGGGCTATCATTTCCTTGGTTAGGTCATACTAATCTGTCACGGTAGACATGATTGACAATTCTCTTGCTGGCTTAGGAGATGTTGTAAGCTCACATGGAGAAGAGCTGAGGGTGGATTCTAAGAGCTTGGAGAAATCTCCAGCTGACATCTAGCAATAATGGAAAATACAGACCCTAATCCTATAATCATGACGGGATTCTGACCACCACCTAAGCGGCAGATCAGTATGTAGCTCTTCCAGACTCTTGAGAGCCTGAGCAGGAACTCAGCTGTGTGTGCCCTGACTTGTGACCTACAGAGACTCTGAAATTATCAGAGTTCAGAGTCATTTAATTTGAATTAGTTTGATATGCAGGAGTAGAAAATTAATACAGGGTAACAGTTAAAACACTTAAGAACCAGCCATGCATTAGTACAAGCCAATCAGACTGGCACAGGCAGTGAACAACTGGTATGATGCGCAGAGGCAGGCTGTCAGTCAGGGAGGGACCATTCATAGATAGGAAAAGTAATGCTCTGTGAAAACTAATAAGCCAGAAAGGGGAGAGCTGGACTTAGACCAGGGGCTCTTGGGAAGCAATTTGTATGGCAGCAAAAAGAAAGGTTTTGTTGAGATGGGCAGAGGGCTTTGAGTAGCACCCGTATGTGTCTAAACTTGCCATGGGTCAGTGATGGGACCTGTTGAATCTGCTAGACTCCAGAATAACCAGAATTTGGCCATCTTTAGAGAAGTGGTTCTCAACCTTTAATACAGTTCTTCATGTTGTGGAGACCCCCAACCATAACATTATTTTGCTGCTACTTTATAACTATAATCTTGCTACTGGTTATGAACTGTAATGTAAATATCTGATATACAAGGATATCTGGATCTTGTCTTTGGGGATTAAAATCATGAACGAACAACAGTGATTTTCTATTTCTGTGTATAACAGGCCCCCAGCTAGATCTTAGAACAACTTATGCCATGATGGAAGTACCATTCAGGCTTTGGAACCCAGCATGTGGGCAGCGACACCTGCCAAAATGAAAACAAAGACCTAATCCATCCATACTTCCGGGAAAGCTGCTAACTGTACTTCCACCTCTGGCTAACTGGTCTTGCTAACTGAATTGTGTCAACACAGGGTGTAGTTTTTTGTGCTTCAAGCTTACCCTGAGAAAGACTTGGTACTGTGCTCGTGTCCTGAATACCTAGTGTAGCCACCTACCAGCTAATATCTTATATTGGTTTGATTCTGTGTCTGAGTGGTCTTCTCTGGTGGATATCTCACAACATGCATATGTGCCCGTTTCTACATCTGAAAAACAAAAGTGGTAAGAATTTTTTGAAAGGAAAAAAAAAACATGAAGTACATTCAGCACTGTGCCTAACATGTATGCAGAACTCCATAAATATTAGCTTTTATTACTCACACACATAAACCTCTCTGGGAAGAGGCCATGTCAGATAAACCTCTCTAGTCATATCAGGGTCTCTGAGCTCAGCACTCTGATTCTAAGTGCCAAACGTGCTGTGAGCTGACATGCAGTGAGCTGTCCATCTCCAGTTTGATGGACCTTCCCTTGCCATTTGCCTGGGCATTTGCCTTGTCAATCCTGGATGTCATCCTCTGAAGCAGGTCTCACTAACCCTAGAAGCTCTGTGGATGTGGCGGCTGGGAGGGCTGAGCCTGAGGGATGAGCAGTGCTTTGGCATATGGCAGGAGGTACCGGAGAGGCTGACAACAGCTGTTCTGGAAGTGAGCAAGGGCGATGTCACCAGCTGGTGAGCTGCCAGAGAGATGGGGAATCAGATTTGTACCTGTTGTTATACAGCTATGGTCCTTGACCCCAACCCAGCACCTTCTCATTGCTTAATTGTCCAGAGAAAGAAGCATAAGAAGATGTCCCTTACTACTATATATTGACTTTTAAATAACCACAAGTGTCCCAGCATGAGGGCCTTCTAGAGACCAGTTGGTCACTGAGAAAACAAGAGGCCCAAACATAGAAAGTGCTTCACCCAAAAATAACATGGTCAGTTGGCTTATATATAGCTCAAGTCCCCTATGTCTTATGTAGTAAAATAAACCTTACATTTTTCGCCTTACTCCATTTCCTACAGCGTGTGTGTGCCCGTATGTAATGTGCTAACATCAGATCACATGCCTAAACCCGAGTCGATAAGAAGTCTACCAAATTCTTACTTGATATGCAGAAAGTTTCTAACTCAAGTAAACAGAAGACTAGACTCACTCCTAAAGACAATTTCCAGACTTTGACATGAAGCAATAGGCATGTACCTAAGGAACTCACTGGTCTTCCCATGGACCCCATTATTCTGTAGCATCTGCCTTGACAGAACAGGAGGGTGGCCTTTCCCAGCTGATTACAGCACCACCTAAAGGCAACATTTGTAAAACTAAGTCTAGAGTCCTAGAGGGCTGCATATTCTTACAATTAGCATCCAATACATGGTGCTGCTTCTCCAACAGCCAGAATTCATGGGTCCAGCAAACAAAGATAGGAGTGTAAACAGTACCACACACTGGTACCCATAGCAACCCATCAGTAAGATGCTTGTTTCCTTCCCCCTTGCTGGGTAGCCCCTAGTGCCGAAAGGTGATGAGCCAGCTAAGGACCCTATGTACCATACTACTGACCTGCCAGGCAACATGTGTCTGTTGGTGCAGTAATGACATGTCTGTTATGGAAGTAACCAGATATTTTCTGTTTGGTTTGAGGAGGGAACTCATTCTTAGTATTGTAACCCTGATCAAAAGTCCACAGAGAGATGAATCAGTGGTCAGGAGTATGCTCCTCCAGGAAACCTGGGTTGCATTCCCAACACCCACATGGAAATTCACAACCACCTATCACTACAGTTTCAGATCCAAAACCGTCTTCTTGTGGTGATATATTGTGTATCTAATAAAGCTTGCCTGAAGATCAGAGGGCAGAGTCAGCCACAGAGTCAGGGAGTGATAGTACATACCTTTGATCCTAGCACTCAGGTAGTAGAGGCAGAGGCAGTTATGCATCTAAATCTCTGTAAATTCAGGTCCACACTGTGCTACAGGAGATGATCCAGTTCAGGAGAGAAACAGTCTGGTAGGCTAATCCCAGCACTTGGGATCCCATGCCTCTGCTCCATGTACTTAGAAGCACATGTCTTTAATCCCAGTGCTAGGAAGTTTGAGAAAAGAAGGAATACGGCTGGGTGAAGAAAGGAATATAAAGTGGGAGAAGGCAGGAGTTCAGCCCCCCCCTTCCATTTCTGGCTTTTCAGTTGCCTTTACTTCCCCATTCAGTCTGAGGATTCAGACAGGGTCATCCCTTTTGGCCTGAGGAGTTGGCTGGGTGAGAAGTGGCTGTGGCTTGTTTCTCTATCTCTATAATCTTTCAGTGTTTTTATTATAAAATAATTAGGATTTATGTAACATCTCCTGTCCTCTTCTGTCCTCTTTGGACACTGTGCACATGCAACCTGATACTTAAATATAAACGTAGACAAAACACCCAAACATCTCAAATAATAAATCTTTGTTTAAAAGCTATTGGCTGAGAAGGCTATAACCCTTAGTGAGGAAACTGTTGCGTTTTGTTTTTTTGCTAAATGTCATGATATGTCTGCTATCTAAAAGGGTATTTTTATGCCCACAATTTAGTGCTGCTACCATTTTGGTCAGAAACGCTTCTTTTGCCATGGCAAGTGGCATTACAGAGACTTAAAACTGTTTCAAGTGCTAAGAATAAGTGATTTTGAATGCTCCTCCTTAAATGGGACACCTGTATCATCCTATAGAGTATGGAAGAACATTGTAGCAGTGGGGCTGGAAAGAGAGAGGGAAAGGAAGGATGGGATATTATAGAACTGTCTTCTAGGCATGGCATGGCCACTGCATCCTTGAACTTACAGCTGTGGTTACCTGCACAAGATCAGGCCTATCAATGTCTTGTTATGAAGGCAGTGGAGGCTTACAAGGTCTTACCCACCTCCGATGATTTACAGATAGTTAACTGGGCAGGAGTCCATGAGGCCCCATCCTTCCTTGAAGATACATAGGCAATTACTGGTTGTTTGCGTAGGGGGCAGGGTGAAGAAGCACATACTTCAGTGGTGTAGCCACTGGCAAGGAGCCCACACTCCTACAAAAAACCCTTCAGCCATGTTTCTATAGGCAACTCTAGTGAAACCCATTGAACCCATTTAAAAAAAAAAGAAAGGCATGAGGGGGCCTAGCTGGAAAGTCAGGAAAGCTGCAGGAGTGGGAGAGGCCGAGAGAGGGCAAACAGGTAAATATGTGTTATACATCTCACACATTATATGCATTATACATAAGTATAAAACATTTCACAACAAAGCTCATTGCTGTGTATAGTAAAGTCTAATCTAAACAAAAACAATGAAGAGGGTTTTGGGGTTTTTGGGGGGGTAGTTTTGGTTTCTTACCTGTGACCTCCCTCCTGGCCAAGAGCTCTTCATTCCATAGGAAAGAATGTTTTCATCAAGGCACACAATGGTTCCATTGACTTGGGAGTCAGAACTGTCACCCAGCCACCTTTCATGTCCCTGAGTCAAGAGGCAAAGAAAGAAGCTACTGTGGTGGCTGGGCTGTGGACAGCTGATGGCTCACTTGAGTTGACACTAGAGAACCTAGGGCATCTCTTAGCATCAACATGTCCTGTGATTAAGATCAGTGCAGACAGATTCAGACAGGCTAGGGAACAAGGGAGGCCCAAAGGGGGGCACATGGATCCCCTTGGCAAGGGAAAACTGAAGAGATCTCCTGGGTGGACCACGGGTGGGTGGAGCTGGGAACTTGAGTGATCAGGTTTGGGAGTAAGTGGAGGGGGAGAGAACTGAAAGAGAAATCTGGAAAGAGAAGGCTTGGTGGGGGTCGGATAGAAACCTGATGTAAGAAAAACTCCCAGGAATCTACAAGGATGACCTCAGCTAATACTCTTATCAATAGTGGATATACAGCCTGAACTGGCCATTTCCTGCGATCAGATTGATGACTACCCCAGATGTCATCAGAGAGCCTTCATCCAATGACCGATGGAAACAGATGCAGAGATCTACCCCCAAGTACTGGGCAGAACTCAGGGACTCCTGCTGAAGAGAAGGAAGAAGGACTGTAGGAGCCAGAGGGGTCAAGGATACCACAAGAAAACCCACAGAAACAACTAACCTGTCTCATAGAAACTCAGAGTCTGACCCAACAACCAGAGAACCTGTATGGGGCTGACCTAGACCATCTAATATATATGTGACAGTTGTATACCTTGGTTTATTTATGGGACTCTTATCAATGGGATCAGGGAATGTCCCTAATGCTTTGGTTGGCTCTTGGGAACCTATTCTTCATACTGGATTGCCTTGCCCAGCCTTAATATATAATCTTACCGACATACGATATACTATGCTTTGTTGATATCCCTGGGATGCCTGCCCCTTTCTGAACAGAAACAGAAAGTGGATTGAGGTGCATGGAGGGAGATGGGGAATTTAGGGATGAGAAAAAGAGACAACAGAGAGATGCCAGGGCCTGGCCAGCCAGCCAGACATGGAGGAGGCAGGAAAGTAGAACAAACAGAATGAAAGGATGGTAAAAGCCCCGAGGCAATAAATAGATGAAGAGAAATAGGTTAAGTTAAAAGAGTTAGCAGGACAAGCCTAAACTAAAGCGAAGCATTCACAATTATTGATAAATTTCCATGTTTTTGTTTGGGAGCAGCTGATTGGTGGCCCAAGGAAAATGCCAACTACAGTCTCTGTCTTGAGAAGACAGGGCTAGAGTCCAGGGAGACCAAAGCAGCTGAAATTTTCAGAAGAGAAATAGACTGGACATTTCTGCACAGAAGTAAATCCCAGAGACCAGTACAAGGTCTCTTGTGTATCTTTAGGAGAATACTAACCAGGGTGCTGAGGAAAGAATCATTTTCAATTATTAGGGAGTAGAGACAACACCATACATACACACACACACACACACACACACACACACACACACACACACACACACACACACACACACACACACACAAGCACACAAGCAAGGCCCAAAAGATTCAAAGTATCTCCAAGCAGCATCACTGTCTTAGAACAAAGATCAAGATTATAGAAATAAAAAGGTACTTGGCATCTAACAAGGTAAAGTCCCCAAGATCTGGCATCTAATAAGAAATCAAGCAAGTGAGAAATGCTACATGTGAATGAAAATCAGTTCATTGACACTGAGCCACCCATGACTGCTGCTTAAGACCATGGGAGGTACCCAGCCTCAGACAACATCTGGAGATAGTTCTTCCTTCCTATTGACAGCTGAGTGAAAGGAAACACCTTTATCTGGACTGAGTATTTGGTTACCCAGAGATTTCTCTCTGAAGAAGATGGGTGGGCTATATGACAGCTTTCATACTATGCAGGAGACACCCTAGAAAACTGGCATTGTTACCTTAAGAAGCTTATGACAGCATCTGGTTCAAGAGGTTCCTTCTAATCCCTGAACATCACCCTAACTGAACCTCCAATCTCCAGCCTCCAACTGGAGCAAGGTCATGTCTGGCTGTATACCCTAGAGTGTCAGACCAGGGAAGGGGGTGGACATCAGATGTCAAGGTAGAAGACATATTCAGAAAGCCTCCAGCTCAATCCATCTTTGACCACTGAGGAAGCTGAGGTTGTGTGCCTGTCACTTAAGGCCCTCCTAAGTAAATCTGCTTCCAGAACAGACAGGAACTCTCCAAAAGGACAACTTCCTGTCCACCCAAAGAGTTAGCCAACCCCTTTGGGTATAAACAGCAGATCTAATTTCTAGGCTTAGAACAGCCATGCCACTAATGTGAACATAAGGTACTCAGAAGAGCTGCCTCCTCTCTCTCTCTCAGAGGACTTCAAAGGCCAATGTCTAGAGTTCTCTAGTAGAAAAATTGCACTTTCTCTTCCCTATACCCTATGGAACAAGCAGAGACTCCAAGGTCAGGAAGACAAGACCAACATGTGAGGGAGTAGTCAGTCTCTGTTGGTGCCTCTGGAAGACTACACAGGCCAGTGAAGTTTCTTACAAGGTACCTTCAGGCATGGATAGTGAGCAAAGGAAGTCCCTTAAGTAGCCTTTCCTTTGCCTTTGGTGTCAAGGGCTGACTACATTTTGCTTGATTTCAGAACTTTCTCCTACCACAATGGAGAGAATCCCAAGATTGTGAATCTAAATAAATGTCTCATCCCTTAAGTTGCTTTTATCAGAGAGATGATAAAGTAATAATGACTCACCAAGCATCCTTAGTAAAAACCTCATCAATGTTCCTGTACTCATCAATGTCCTAACTGTATTTCTCTCCTGGTATTCACTAAAAATTGGTTTCTTTTTTGTTTTTCTTTTGCTCCAGAGACAGGGACTCACTGAATAGCCCTAGAACTCACCATGTATATCAGGCTGGCCTCAAACTCAGAAAGATCCTATTGCAATATACCAAATAGAGGATTAATTTTTTTGGAGGGTATTTTAACACTCACAATTACAAGTTAAACCTTAAGACGATTCCTCGGTGAAAGGATGATCCAGGCAATGAATGTGATCCAATCTCCAAGAAAGCAGGAACAAAACGGGCACTCAAGATCCCAGCAGTCCCTTTTGAACGGGGCTGGCCACACCCCCTTCAGGATCCCAGGACTCTAGAGACACACCTCCCAACCTTATCAGCTAACACCTGAATCCCACCACACCTCCCCCTTTTGTCTAACTAAGAACGTTCTAAACTAAGACTATATACAATAGGAATTATTATAAGGTAATATATGGGGGGAGAAAAGGTGCAAACTACAACTAAAACCCAACACATATAAGGTGCATCATACATTTCTAGAATATTGGTAGATTGTGGGGTATATAAATTACTTCAAAACTGTTCATATGGGATAGTGAAAATCCAACACCTGAATGTTCCTTGCTAAGGGATGATAGGATAGTAACCTTAGCTACCTATTCTTCAACCCCCTCAAGCCTTGAGAAGAAAAATATATCACCTGAAAGTCAGAAGCACATGAAAGTAGTAGCTTCCAAAATTTGGGTGAGGACAGCGACATTGAGCTACCTGGACAATCACCTATGGTTTTCTGCACCGTTGGAGCATCCATCATTTTGGCTACAGGCCTATGATATCTGACAGATCTTTTCAGAAGCAGAGCATTTTTGGAGACTGTCTTATCCTGTTCAGGCAGGTTTCATTAGTCTCCATCCGTCATCCTGTTCATCCAGATTGGACATCATATATGTACCATCAGCAGTCGAGGTAAGGGCAGTTCTTTACCCAACTGGCCATTCTCTGTCAAAAGGACAAACTCCAAAGGACTGTCCTTGATGCTCACCATCTCGGGAAAGAAACAGTGACACCAGGAGTTGTCGCGTCTCTCAAGGCCGAATTTTGAATAACAAAATGTTAAATGTCATATTCTCTGGGTCTATGAAATGGTTGAAGACTCCTGTCTATCTGTGGTATTCTAACCTGTATCTGGAATGACTGTGACATGGCAAACTTAAGTAATGTTGACTGCAGTTCTTATCATCCTGAGGATTAAAGCCTCTATTATAATATTAGATTACCTATAAAGGGATGTACAATCTCTGAACAATGACTTTTAGTATGACTCTCAGACATTAGCCAGAAATTTATATACCATGCAAAATGGTAACAGTATCCTAGACATGTGTATACATATATATCATAGACAAATTATCCAAACAGAGGTATATAAAACATCTTGTGCATATTTCATAACTAGCACAATAATACATTATGTCTAGTATAGTTAAATGGAGGTAGCAATTGTATAGTGGAAATGACACTAATGTGCAAATATTTTAAACAGAGGTAGAAGTATATGTAAAATATAGCAGTTTCAGATTCAATTTTATATAGCAGTTACAGATTCAATTTTATATCAATGTACAAGTTGCTTTGGACATATAAAACAATTTCAGATTTAAATTTGTACCAATATACAAATTATCTCAATCAAACATATAAAATGATTTCACATTTGTATCAATATACAAATATCTAGACCAGTGCAAATTGTCTTTGGCTTATCCAATAAATTTGGCTAATAATTGTTTATAGGTAGGTAGAATAATCTACCTTTATCTATCCTATCTATTCCCCTTTCTCTTCTTTAAAGAGATCCCTGGGGCTATATTATTGTCCTGTCTTCAACCCAATTTTAACTTATAACTATTCTATCAGAATAATAATTGTCCATAACCCTCAGAGGACAGAGCTTATTGGGAGAGGGGCATAGTTTTTCATAGGGTTGCTTCCTGCAGACTTGAGGGCGATGGCATCTCTTTAGGATCCTGTAAAAGCTAAAACAATGGTTAGATCCTAATGGACTGACTATACAAATCTATAACCATTCTCAGAGTACTGGATAAATCCATCTGGAATTCTTATTAGAGATGTGACATGAAGGATAATCATAGAGAGCTATCTTGCAACCGTTTTTGAATAGTCTGTTTTCTAAAAGCAATCATTGAGTGGTGTACACCAGGTTCTTTATTTTTCTATTTCTGTCTGTCTGTCTGTCTTGTTTGTCTGTCTCTTTCTCTCTCTCTCCCTTTCTCCTTTTTCACCAGTAGGAATTACTGCAGTTGGGGCGCCATCTTAGTTTCAGATGCTTTGTAGATAGCTGATAGGAGAAAATGTTGTTTACAATGGAAAACTTAAGCATGAAGATGTTTACATCCTTTATGACTTCAGGAGAAGATCGAATGCAGAGAGGATGGTTGGGAGGTGTTGATAGAGATAGGAGATTAAAGATAAAGTTACAGTAATATTGGTCCCTAAATATTCTGTCTCCTGTCCCACACCAGGTGGCTTTTCTAATGAGTCAGAACCTCTCACGTTTCCTTTACCAATATGCTTGGGTTTAGAGAGGGAGAAAGCCACTTACTCCAACTTCAAATCCAGCTTTATTTATAGTCAAACCAGGACCACATTTTTAAAAAGAGGTATAGATGTAAGATTAAAGCAGTGAGAATTCAGAAATTACCCGGTAGTGCCCTTCCATTGTAGGTGACTAACCGTTCAATATCCAGTCAATGTCTTAAAGACAGTTGTATCCATTCTTCTGTAAAGACAAAATTGAGACCCTGGCCTGGTCTTATTTAAGCATGTTTTCCTTACCATGTATTCAATTGTCATATTGGGGATGAGCAATTACTTCTCCTCCTCAGGAAGTCAACACATCCTTAAAGTAGATGAGTTGGTTTATCTAGGAAGATTTCTCTATTACCCAATGTCTCTCGGCAGCTGATGTTCCCTTTTCATCAGCATTAAGAAAATTCAAGGTCAATAAGGCACCATGCAACCTCTCGCTGGGTTTTCTTATTTCTCTTTTCTGTTTATAAAGCATCTCTTTCAAGGTTCAGTGAGATATCTCTACAACTGCCTGTCCTGTAGGATTATGTGGTATTCCTGTAATATGCTTTATATTATAATATCCAAAAATTGGCTTCATTTTTGGGGAGATGTAAGCCGGAGCATTGTCAGTCTTAATCTGAGCAGGAATTCCCATTATAGCCATGGCTTCCAAAAGGTGAGTAAGTACAGCAGCAGCTTTTTCAGTACTCAGAGCAGTTGCCCATTGCACTCCAGAGTAAGTGTCAATGGTATAATGTACATATTTCATCTTTCCAAATTCTGGAAAGTGAAACACATCCATTTGCCAGATCTCATTTCTCTGCATACCCTTAGGATTACTTCCAGCAAGTAAAGATGGTTGGTTATAGAACGAGTAAGTGTTACAATTCCATAGAATTTCTTTTGCCTGATGCTAAGTGATGGGAAAACTCTTTTTTAGTCCTTTACTATTAATGTACTATTTCTCATGAAATTCTGTGGCCTCCAGCACATTTCCTATTAACAACCGATCAATTTCATCATTACCTTGCACTAGAGGGCTCTGATATGTGTTATGTACATGGGATGTATTCTATCTCTGATGACATCCTGTAGTTGTATGAACAGTGAGGTTAAGTCTATCGTCAGAAATGAAGTCAACAGTTTCAATATGTAAAACAACTCCTTTTGCATACTGAGAGTCAGTTATTATGTTAAGAGGCTATGTAAAATCCATCAACACCATAACAATTGCATATAGTTCTGACTTCTGAACAGTTATAAGGGCTTTGAGCCACCTTAAGTTTTCTGATTTGTAACCAGCCTTCCTAATTTGTTTGCATCAGTATAAAATGTAGAAGCTTCATAAATGGGTTTATCCTGTATCACATGAGGAAAGATCCAATTAGTTTCCTTTATAAATTGAATTCTCTTATTTTGAGGATATTTGTTATTAATCTCTCCTAAAAAATTACTATAGGCCTTTTATCAAGGTTCACTGTCTGCCTATAATTGATCAGTTTCTTCAGTAGTCAAAGGCACAACAATTTCTGCAGGGTCCTTGCCAGTCAATTGGCAAAGTCTGAATTTACCTATAAAAATCAGATCAGAAATTTTTTCAGTATATATATTCAGCTTCTTGTTTGGTCTATGTGGCAGAAATATCCATTCTAATATAATATTTTCTCTTTGCATTAAGACTCCTGTAGGAGATTATATAGAGGGTAAAATAACTAGTATGCAATCTAGGTCTGGAACCACATGATCCACATGTGCTTCTTGTAGTTTCTTTTCTACCAGTGCTAATTCTTTCTTGGCTTCATCAGAGAGTTCTCTGGGACCATTTAAGACCTTTTCATTGTCCAAAGTCTTGAATAAATTAACTAGTTTGTAGTTTTATATACCAATAATGGGCCATAGATGAGCAATATCCCCTAGTGTTTTTTTTGTTTGTTTTGTTTTGTTTTTTAATCATTAAGAGTCCTCAAATTATCTCTATTCAATTTCACCTTTTGGGGCCTAATTTTCTGTAAACCTATTTTATATTCTAAATAATTGATAGAATATCCTCTCTGTACTTTCTCTGGGGCAATATGTAGTCCCCAACCAGGCAATATTTTCTTTAGTTCTTCAAACAATGTTTTTAATGTATCTATGTTTGGGTCTGCCAACAAGATATCATCCATATAATGGTAAATGATAAATTGTGTGAAGTGTTTGCACAGCACTTCTAGTGGCTGTTGTACAAAATATTGGCATAAGGTGGGACTATTCAACATTCTTTGTGTAAGGACCCTCCATTGGTACCTCTTAACTGGACATGAATTATTGAGAGTAGGCACTGTGAAAGCAAATTTTTCTTTGTCCTATCCTTGTAAAGGTATGGTTAAAAAAATAGTCCTTCAAATCAATAACTGTAATATGCCATCCCTTAGGTAACAGGGAAGGCAGGGGAATACCACATTGTAAAGAGCCCATAGGTTGAATCACTTAATTAACGGCTCTCAGATCCGTCACCATCCTTCACTTTCCAGATTTCTTCTTGACAATGAATACAGGAGAATTCCATGGACTGAGTGATTCTTCAATATGCTGAGCCTGTAACTGTACTAGCTGTTCCAAAGCCTGAAGTTTCTCCTTTGTCAAGGGCCATTGATGAACCCAAATAGGCTTTTCTGTCAACCATCTCAAAGGTAGCACTGTGAGTGTCTTTTTAGGTTAAGCAGCTATTAGGCAATTCTTTTGCACAACCTGAACATCTGGTGAATTTTCTTCATAGCACCTTAGAACATTGCTTTGAGAAACATAATTAAGTCTCTGGTTGATATCTGAACCTGGAGGGATTTTAATCTGGATATTCCATTGCTATAGGTCAGGACCCCATAGATTGACTGCTATGTAAGCCATATATGGCTTCAACCATCCTTTCTGACCTTCTGGTCCTATGCATTCGAGCCATCTTACATTCTGTTTCACTTGAGATATTCTAATACCCAGAAATCAGATATTCACCGCTTGTAAAGGTCATCTTGGATGCCATGATTGTGGGGTTATGATTGAAACATCAGCTCCTGTGTTGACCAAACCCTGGATATAAATATTATCTACTCATACTTTCAATTTTGGTCTTTATTCATTTATGGAAGTCTGCCAAAATATTCATTTTGTGGGTTTTCTTGGAACTTTCAATTTCTCTCTTGAATTTATTCTACCATCCATTGCCATATGGTCTTCTAGATTAGGTATTGTATTTCCTACTCATCCTGAGAATGCTGCTTCTCTACTATGATTGGATATGACTGGACCTTCCTTGGCTTTGAAATCTGATTTTTGGAGGCTTTCTGGGGGAAGCCCTGAGAGGCATTTCCTGATGCTGGAGGGTTGCCTTCTTTGACCCTGGTAGATCTACATTCATTGGTCCAATGTCATCCATTCAATAAAATGATTTGATAAAAGCTTCAGAAGTTTCTGAGATATCAGAGGGAATCTACCCAAAGTCTATGTGGAGATTTAATAAAAGCTCCAGAAGTTCCAGAGCTCTAACCACAGTCAGTCTAGGAGAATCAGAGAGTGGTGATTCACACCTTTAATCCCAGCACAGGGAGTATCCTGGGAGTGGTGACCTACGCCCTTAATCCCAACTGAGTTGAGGTCATTTTAGATTATAGAAGGAATCCCAGGCTCCCAAGCAGGCAGTGATGGGGCCATGCCTTAATTTACCAAAAAGGTATTTAAGACGAGGATAGAAAGACAGGAGAGGAAACCAAGCCAAGGGAAGCAAGGCTGAGGAAGCTGGACGACAGCTGGGTAAGATCTGACTGTGGTGTTTATTCTCTCTAATATCTCCAACTTCCTCAGAGATCTATCCCTGAGTCTCATTTATTTGTGCAACAACCATACCTTCTGCATAACCCAGAAGACAATGGCTTTCTGTTTGAATCATACCTAAGAAGGATATTATTTCCAGAAATACCTTGTGTACAATTCCATCTTATATGGCCTGGTTTACCACAGTTAAAGCAAGCGATGCCTTGGTTCCTCACCCTAACATTAGTAATGGCTTAGCCTACCCAATTCTCTTCATCACAATAGAGAAATTCAGCATTGATTGAGTACTGAATCCCTTCCTCTATTGGTGCAGATCTGATCTTTAAGAGCATAAGCATTCTTTTACATTCCAGATCAGCATGATCAAAGGCCAGAGAAAGTATTAACTGCTTCCTAACTTCTGGATCTGATACTGCTCTATGTACAGCATTGGTAAGGCTCTGCAGAAGGTCAGTATACTGTTTTTTTAAGCCTTTTTTAAACTTGGTATAAGACTCAATTTTCTGACCAGGGTCCAAAATCTTTTCCCAAGCATTCAATGCAGCAGTACGGCACAGCAACAACGTATTATAAGTAGTCTGAGCCTTCACATCAGCAAACATGCCTTCACCAAGGATTTGGTCCTGAGAAATGAAAAGCCTCTAATCTTTCCTTGTTGCTCTAAGGCCCCAGCTTCCTCCCTAAACTAATTTCCTCATTGCAAATGTTGGCTATAGTCCAATACAGTGGCAGTGAGCTGAATCCAATCACTAGAAATTATCCATTTTTTTTGTTGACCATGCATTTAGCATTTGTTTTACATAAGTGGAGTGTACCCCATGGAGCAATATGGCTTCCTTGAAATCCTTGATATCTTTCATATTTATACTCTATATATTTATACTTATAATTATATGAGTATATATATACTCATAATTACATATATGCTCATAATTATACTCTACAAATTCTGGAGACTCCCCATACACTTTCTTTGACTAAACAGAAACCAGAAACAATACTGGTGGGGAAGAGGGTAGCCCTGTCATGTTTACCACCTTAGGTAGAGTGTCTTTATTACCATAATATCTCATTGGAGGTTAACCTAAATTGTTCTGAGCAGAACATGCATTACCACCCTTTTCCAGTACTGCAATACGGTCCTCCCATTCCTGTAGCTTGGATACTACTGATTTTTCTAGAGCTTGATTTTCCCAATGAAACAGTCCTTCCAATGACCTCATAGAATCAGCAATTTTCGATCCACATAGTTAACATAAGTAACAAGTATCGCATAATTGACAAATTTCTTGTTCTCCTCATTAACATAATTAACAAATTTTTGTCCTCATCATTAACATAATTAACGAGTTTCTTGTTCTCATCATTTATGTGAAGTCTGCATTTTTCCTGTACAGTTTTATCCATGTCCAAAGAGGAAAGTTTGTTGTAACCAATTTCCAGAAAATTAACTTTATCTGCCATTTTAGTGTTTGAATTTTCCATATCACATATCCTAGACATCAATTGTTGATTTTCAGATTTCACCTTCTCCATTATGCTCACCAGGAACTTATCAGGTCATTTAATTTGAAACATAAAATATAGAAATGAACCAAAAAATAGTAGGACTGAGGCATTGAAGCCCTCAAGATATTCATTCGAGAATTTCTCAATCACCATGGAAAAATATGACCTGAAATCATGAATAGAATAATTTTCAGCCATTACCTCAATTCAGTTGCAATGACATTTGATCAGCAAGTGTCACAGTAGCATTCAATGCTCTGTTCACCGGCAATATGGTAGATGCAGGAACTCTCAGCAGCACGAGGCCACCTACAGGCCCTATTTGGTCTTTAAAAGCCCCCGCAGGCCCACAGACTAAATAAGAACCTTAGAAAAGGAAGTCTTCCACGATTAAGACAGGACAATAAGACAAAATCTGCACCCACCATGTAGCTAATGTGGTTTGTGGGGCAGTGGTGGCCACTGGGTGACAGAGCATTAAGAACCGAGGGCCTCCGCTGTGACCCAAAAGGCAATCTCAGCTATGGGAGTGATAGGAGTTCAGAGTGGCAGCTGGAGGCTCTGGCACAGGGGTAGAGCATCCAGCCCACACACGGGAGTGCAGACTCCCAGGGCTGAATATTCTGCCTGTCCCCTGCTTTCTGGCAGTGTTTAAGGCAGGGAATGGGCTCACCAGCCCGATAAGTCAGTGGGCTAGATGTCCCACGTTAGGATGCCAACTATTGCAATAAATCTCACTTGCAATATACCAAATATAGGATTAATATTTTTTGGAGGGTATTTTAACACTCACGATTACAAGTTAAACCTTAGGATGATTCCTTGGTGAAAGGAGGGTCCAGGTGATAGATGTGATCCAATCTCCAAGAAAGCAAGAACAAAACAGGTGCTCAAGATCCCAGCAGTCCTTTTTGAAGGGGCTGGCCACACCCCCTTCAGGCTCCCAGGACTCTAGAGACACGCCTCCCAACTTTATCTGCTAACACCTGAATCCCATCACAAGAACCACCTGCCTCTGCCTTCTGAGGGCTCCGATTACATGGACATGCACTACCCACCTGATAAAAAACTATTTTAATTAACTGCCTACTTGCAGGCCTCCCCATGGGGACTGAGTTCCTCATGGGCCAAACTATGTCTTAAGGACATCTATATTACTGGTATTAAGAAAGGCACATTCTGTAAAGGCCCTAAATAATGTACTGAACTAAATGTCAGAGTGCAAAGCTGCTTTCACAGTATCCCTGTTCAGGACATTATATTCTGGTGGAAATTACATGGGTGAGCAGCTATCAGAGAGGGCCACAGGAAAAACACATACACACACTATGGTGACAGTTTCAGACTCACCTTCAGTGGGGTGTGTTAAAGACCTTGCAGAGGCCACTGATAAATATCTACACAGTTTATTCCAATCTCAGAACAGTAAACTTCCTCTAATAGTCACCATCCTTTATAACTCCCTAGTGAGCTAGCTACAATTTTCTCAGTGCACCAGGTCAGGATTCTTCCTGTCCAAGCCTTTCCTTTCCTATGCTTTCATGGGTCTCCAGAAATCTCCTAAAGGCTCCTCCTGCTCCCTCTATTTTGTTTCTTTGGGACAAAGTACCAGGTAGTGAAGCCTGGCCCTGATACTCCACCTTCAAAGGAGTAGTACTATAGACATATGCCACCACCCTCACCTTTGTCCTTCACAGACAGTTCCTCATTGATCTCTGGGCTGTCCATTTCTGTCTGTTTTCTTCTCCAGACTGACAGAGAGTGACAGGGGATTAAAAAGAATGGATGAGGCTATTGATAAGTGTGCAAGGGGCAAACAGTCTGCACTGGTAGACCTAAGTGTCCCATCTCTGTCTATCAAAAGAAGCCTAGAAAAGGCTACTTGACTTCCAGGTCAGTTTGATGTGATTAGAACATGTAAGATCTGGATTGGGTTTTAAAGCAAACTGCATTATGGAAGAATAAAAGTGATTTTGACTGGCCAGCCAGAGAAAGTGTTAAATGTGTCATCCAGCCACTTACAGCCTGAACAGCTCACTTCTTCCAGAGCAGATACACAAGATGATGTTGATATTATGGTGTTTGATCAGGCCCTAATAGTCCTAGCAGCTGCTAGCCATGTCCATGTCACCTCATGGAGAAGTGAACTGGAGACTGAATCCAGATGACTGCTGTGTCAGGCCAACTCAAGTTCTTCATGCATAAAGACACCTCAGAAATGACTCCTTAGCCTTATGCCTGAGTCAGGGAAGACCACCCAGCTTCAGGACAAGACCAGAGATGGGACTTCACAGAAGTGACTCGAGAGGCTAAAGCAGTGATGTACACACATCCATGTCCTGTCCAGGAACACTCTCCTGTCTTTGCTCTTCTCTGGTAAGTGACATGTGTGAGGAACTGAGACCCAAGACAACGCCGCTCATCAGAGACCATCAAGTGTAATTGTTGGGATTAAACTACGATTCAGCATAAGAAACGATGGTGTTAAAAACTAAACCAGGCAGCAGCAGTCAGAACACCACATTCCAATATGCTCCTAATTTTGCCTAAAGGAAAACTAAACACAAATTTGCAGTTTAAGTGGCTCTGGCAACAGCTATTCCCATCCCTCTATTAATTTTGCCCTTTTCTATTGTCATATTTTAGTGTCTGTTCTCTATCAAGGTCAGGGTTGGGCTGTAGCTCTGCACCTACTCCTCAACAGAACAAGGTGTGAAATAGACTTCAGCAGCAACCATCAATAATTTATGTGACAGCTTTGCTTTTATGATTTGTGTTTAAATCTGGGTTTAATTTCCACACAGAAAAATTTAAACTTTTTTTGCAGTGAACATGGGATGGTGATGGAGAAGTCCATTTCTTTGATCCAGGCTGATCAATGTAAGACCACCCAAGAAAATCCATTTTAGCCATACCCTTTCTGGTAGCATAAGCTGCTCCAAGGCTGGCATAGGTAGGGTTCAGGTGAGGTCCATATTGATCCAAATGGTAAGGAAGTAGGTACTGAGCAGTGTATACACAAACACACACACACACACACACACACACACACACACACACACACAGCCTAGAAACAAGAAAAGTCTGAATTGTTTTTAAGGTATCAACACAGGACCCCAGAGAGACTATGGAATAGGTCAGTCCACCTTTACGAATGATCATAGCCAATGGCAGGCCACTAAGAGGAACAATCAAATGCAGATGATGGTCCTGTACATCTCTGGGGAGGAAAATAGCTCATCTATTGCATAACCAAGTAGGCAGAGTACCCAGTGATATCCCTAATCTCACAGAAGTTGAGAGTACTTTAGAACCAGGGCAAAGGAGAATTGCAGAGGGATGAAGAGGTTAGAGTGAGGTTGTGTGGACCCAACTGGCTACTTCAGTCTTGAAGGATGAAGGAAGCAGCTGCAGGCGTAGTAATATGAGCAGTGTCCCAAAGAGGCACAGGATAGAGACATATTCTCCCCAAGGATCTCTAGAAGAGATCGTGTCCCTGATAAAACCCTGAGTTTAATCCAGTGTAACACAGACTGAAGACAGTGTACTTGTTTAGTTTTATAACACTAAGTTTGAAACTATTTGCTATAGAAGCAAAAGAAAATGTAGACAGTTATCACATGGCACCTAACTCTTTCTCATAGGAACACAGCAGGTTAGTCTAAGAACACAGCCAGTAGACAAGATGACATTGGACAAGGAAAGGCCATGCTAAAGGCAAAGCTCCACTGGAATGTTAATGAAGGATGGGTTGTGAGTGAGTAGTGATCAAAGGAGACTCATCCCACCTCCCTCCAGGAGACAGCCTCTCCCAAGGCTCTCTCGGTGTCACATCTCAATGGTCACTGGCTATTTAAATATTGAGACCACGGTTCTTGTTAGCTGATTGTTAAAAGGTCTCTGCACTAAGCCGAACTGATGGCCACAGTTTCTATTCATTGGCACTAGTTACACATTCTTAATTTGCTGTAAAGATATCATGACAAGCACTATGTTGCACGAATAAAGGAAGCTCAGAGCCAGATCTCAGGGAAAGGCAGAGATATCAGAGAGAAAACACCACAGTCAGATCTTACCCAGCTGTCTTCCAGCTTCCTCAGCCTCACTCCTCTTGGCTTCTACTGCCTGCTCTGTCTTTCTATGCCTGCCTTAAACACCCTTTTCACCCAGTTGTTTCACATCCAGGTTAAGATTAAAGATGTGGCACCACCACTGCCTGCCTGGGAGCCTGGATCTCCCTCTGTAAACTAAAATGACCTCAAACTCAGATTTGCTGGGATTAAGGGAGTAGGTCACCACTCCCAGATATTCCCTATGCTGTGATTCAATGTGTGAGTTACCACTGTCTGATCCTCCTAGACTGACTGTGGGTAGATTCCTCTGATATCTGAGACTGGTTTTTATTAAATTTGAAACATATCCCCACAACACTGTGTATATCTAACATTTCTCTTAAAAGTTCAGTTAGTGCCCATGCTAACAGTCCTTCCCTCCATCTGCCCTTTAAGAAGTGGCATTCATGACATACATAATTCCACATAAATACAATGCTAGATTAAGGGCTGGACCAGATTCTAAGATGAGGGTACTTCATATACACATTCATCCAACATTTATTTTTAATATTAACGTGTCATATTCTGTTCTGGCACTTATTAACAATCAAGGGTTTTATGATCTCAGGTTAAGTTTGTGGGGAGTTTTCTCTGGTTTGTCAAGTCTTTGCTTGGGAAGTGGACACCCTGAAAAAGATGGTATCCTACAGCAACAGCCTGAGCTGTCTGAGAACTTCCAAGAAAATGCATACCCACTCCCTTCTAGAGGTTTCTGGGTTGTGGTTTTGGAACTCTGATCTCTTTATTCTGTTGACTGTTTTCATAACCATTTTCTTACTGCAGATTTGAAGTTGCAGTTCAACAAGGTGGAGCCTGTGGGGAAAGAAAGCTGAAACACACTTAAATACAGGCATACAATAGCTCTAAAAAGACCCACTAAGAACTTAAAGGCACTGGTTATCCCCAAAGGTGGGAACCCAATGGTTAGAGAACAGTGGCAGCATGGAGGGAGACTTCGTGATAAAAACTCAGGTGTCTTCTGAATAGTGAATATAATACTGTGAGTAGATTTAATACATTAGCAGTAACTCAAGAGTCACCAGTAATGCACTGGTGTCAAATTATGGAAAGAAATAAAAGGACACCCCACCCCGTTACCATTTAACCAGGAGAGAGGCTACCTTTGGATTCTCTCCTCCACTCTTCCTGTCTTCCATCCTGTTTGTTTCATGTAGGAGTCTGAATCCGTGTCTCTCTGAAGGCTATCTTGTGAATCTGTTCTAGTCTGTTCTTGTGTGTCTCTGTGTTATGTCTGATTATGCGTGTGTGTCCCTAACAAAAAGCCTTGCCTTGTATCTATTGAATAACACAGAAAGCATCACATGGGGGAAGAACTGAAGGATACTTTTCATAAACTTTAATAGTCTTACCAATGGTTAAATCACTGATCCCAACTGACCCAGGTAACACAGTATTACAAACATCATTGTTTTTCTAACAATATCCATGTTATATCTAGTGAGATTATGTTGTTCCATTGTAAACAACTGTCCTGCCTACTAGTTTAATAAAAAACACTGATTGGCTTAAGGCAGACAGGAGACATAGGCAGAGCTACCAGACTAATAAAATGCTGGGAACAGAAAGAACAGAGCAGAAATGCCACAGAGATCCTACAGAAACATCAGAGAAGCAGATGCAGAGGACACCTTTGCTGTTGTGAGAAAAGGTACTGAGCCACATGACTGAACAGGATATAAGTATCATGGGTTAATTTTAGCCAGTTATATGCCTGGGCTCCAGGTCAATCAACATACAATTAATATAAGTGTCTGTGTGTTCCAGTAGGACTATGTAACTATGGGTCTGAAAGTCTGGGCCACCAGGCTAGGCCAGAAAGTTTGGGTCACGAGACTAGGCCAGAAAGTCCAGGTCAGGAGGCTAGGCCAGAAAGTCTGGGCCAGAAACTTAATACAACAGCTACATGTTCAACATTTACATTAGATATTCATTTTATAAGACTTTTCAGCCTCTATTTGCTGTTTGCAACAAATGATTATCATAACACATATGTATTATTCTGGGCCGGGGCACAGAAGTGTATATAATTTAAGATTACTGCTATGCATTAGCTTAGTTAATTGAAGAGAAAGCAAGGAAGGCTGTTACATTACGCTCACACATGTTCTCTCTCTCTCTCTGGTTTTTCAAGACCATGTTTCTCTGTGTAGCCCTGGCTGTCCTGGAACTCACCCTGTAGACCAGTCTGGCCTCAAACTCAGAGATCTGTCTGCCTCTGGCTCTTGAGCACTGAAATTAAAGTGTGTCACCACCACCCAGCAACCTTGTTCTCTTAAAGTAGTGGTATTGTTGGTTGGTGGTGTTATGGGTTTGTTTTTGTTTGGTTGGTTTTTACTCTATGGCTCGTTTGCTTTTAACTCTTTTGGGGGACCCACCACTCAGCTACCAAATAAATCACAAAGAGGCTTTTTCTTACTAATGAATGTTGGCATTAGCTTGACTTGTTTCTAGCTAGTTTTTCTTAAATTATCCTGTTTACCTTTTGCCTCTGAACTTTTACCTTTCTCTTCCATATATCTTAATTTCATTCTTACTCTGCAGCTGGTTGGGTGGCTGGGTGGCTGGGTGGCCGAGTAGCTAGGTGGCTGGGTGGTTGGGTGTTTGTGTGGCTGTCCCCTAACATCCTTCTCTCCTTATTCTCTTGCTTTTTCTTCTTGCTTCCAAGATTTCTCCTTCTATTTATTCTCTCTGCCTGCCAGGCCTGCCTATCCTTTCTCCTGCTCACTACTGGCTGTTCAACTCTTTATTAGACTATCGGGTGTTTTAGACAGGCACAGTAACACAGCTTCACAGAATTCAACAAATGCAGTGTAAAAAAAAAAAAAAAGCAACACATGTTTGCATCATTAAGCAAATGTTCCACAGCATACACAAGTGTATAATATTTTACAACACAATGGTTCTCAATCTTCCTAACACTGTGACCCTTTACTATAGTCCTCACATTGTGGTAACCTCCAATCATAAGATAATTTTTGTTACTACTTCGTAACTGTAATTTTGCTACCATTATGAATCACAATGTAAGTGTATTTTCCAATGGTCTTAGGTAACTCTTGTGAAAGGGTCATTTGAACCCCAGTTTGAGACCCTCTGTCTTAAAGGCAGGTTAAACAAACAGGTTGAATGGAGTACACAGCAGGACGGCTCAAGGTGTGTTACTAACTCTTGCTCTTTGGAGTCCAAAGTTACAGCCTCTTAGAACACAAGAAGTATTTTTGATCATAATATTGTATTGACACAGTACTACATAAGAAAAAATAAATTTAAATGAATTGAATATTGCTATTCTTCCTCTATAGGGTCAGCACTACTCTATGTACAACTGGAAGCTCAGTAAAAGCGATCTGATAGCTACCAGGTTCATCTGAACTTTCCTGTGCAACACAGAAATGAATGGATGGGCATCCTAAAATAAGAAATGTCCTGCAGTGAAGATCAACGGTTTAATAGTACTTCAGTAGCTAGTCCATGTCCAGATGCAATATCAAATCATCCTGATTTCGTTTCTCAACTGCATAGTCTTACAGGAATGATCTTTCTCTCTGGACTGAATGGCCACACCTGTGAAATAACAGCCTTGGACTGGGAGGCTTTGTGGCTGATGTCAAGCTTCCAACATTGTATGACCATTTGAACTTACAATCAAAAAATCCAAACAGCAATTCAGATCTCCTTTCCCAGCTCTACGATCACAATTGCTCTAATCCTTCAGACAACCCCTTGTCCCCTGATGAGAATCAATCATAGCAGCAAAGCTCTCTATACATAACAAAAACCTCTGTGCTTCTCATCACAGAACACCCCAGAGAAAGAGACTTCATTGTAGAGCATTTCAATGTGACAGAAGCAATCTGATAATCTGTTTAACAAAAAGGAAAGCTATTAACAAAATCCTTGACCCAGGAAGACAGAGTAATCACTTTTAGCACCAGGAGTTTCTTAGCTATCTTCAAAGATGAATATCTGTGTATTTGATATGTAGGTTAACACAAGGGTTCAAAACAAAATGAAGTCCAGGCCCAAAGAAATAAGACTACAGATTAAGTATTCAGTATTTAAATCCAAAACACAGCTGTCTTCTATAAAAAGATAAATAAATAAGTAAAAACTACTTTCTATGGTGTAGGTCTTCACTAATAGTTCTTGTAACCGATTTTAGTTGGTATATGGTGTAAATTTTAGAAAAATATTAAATTTCATAGAAACAAAACATTTAGTGTCTATAAAATGACCATACACCTAAGTGAGGACACATGCCTATATACTTAAAGCTTAATGATCTGGTGATTTGAAGTGGTTTAGATACTTTGTATAATTGCATTCTTTTCATTTAGTTGAACTAGTCATTCCTGTATAGAAAGACAGAAACTAAGGAAGGAAAATCTCCAGAAAGCCCGAACCTAAGATCTCTTTGCTTCCTCTACAAGGACTCTGCTCTGACTCAGTCAGTACACTCAGCTGGGAACATACAGATGAGTACCGTACAGATCAGGTTCCTGGCCTCAGACCTCACATTGCAGTGAGGAGGAAGAGACGTAAGAGACTCAATCTATGTAGGGTTTGTTTCCCTTGTCTTTCAATGAATAGATTCTGAGTGTCGGCTGTGTGCTGGACACAGTAGGATGATGATGGACCCCCTTGCGCTGCTGCTGAGCTCCATTTGGGTAAGGACAAACTATAGACAAAAGCAGTGCTTTGGACAGTGTACGTATGAAGAAGGGAAGACAGTCAAGATCAGGTGACTACTTGAAGGATGAAGTACCTTAGGCTCCTTACAACACTCAAGAGAAGCAGCCAGCCATGTGAGCAGCCAGGGCAGAGAATTCCACAAGGAAGGAACAGTGAAATCAAAACCCTTATGGGGCCATAGCAACTATTCAAAAAATCCATGCAGCTGTGGTTCAACAAGCAGTGGGGAGAATGAAAGTAATCAAAGAGAAAGGATTGAGTGGATTAAGTGTGGGTAGAAAAGATGCTTAAGTCTAAACCAATTAACTTACAGGATGTGGTGATTAAAGGTAAGAGAACAAACTGGAGTTCTAATAAAAAACAACAGATAATCTGATTTAAAAATAAGCAAGAGACTTAAGATATCTCTCCAAAGAAGATGCATAACTGGCCAAGAAGCACAATGGAAGATGCTTAGCTTCACAAGTCACTAGAGAAGTACAAATGGTCCTCTCAGTGAAGTAGCTCCTCACACCCAACAAGGTCACTATCTGGCTACAGAACTGGCTCCAAGATTCAGAGCACTACTTTGTTGTTCTTGCACAAGACCCAGATTTGGTTTCCATCAGGAGCTCCTGGAGGCTCCCAACTGCCTGTAACTCCAGTTCCAGGGGGATCAAATGCCCATTCTGTTCTCTAGAGGCACATGTGTATACATGGCACACATATACAGATACACACAAATACAAGTTTAAAATTTTGGGGATTATTGAGATGGCTCAGGGGTTAGGAGCCCTGGCTACTCTTCCAGAGGACCCACATGGTAGCTCACAAACTGTCTGAAACTCCCATTCCAGGTTCACACCAATGCACATGAAGTTAGATAATTTTAAAAAATAAGAATTAAAGCAGGGAACTGCAGACTAGGCCCTGGAGTATTTTTAATATTCAAAGTTCAAAGTTTCTATGGTTTGGATTTTGAATGTTGTCCAAAGGCTATGTACTAATGACTTGGTTTTTGCAGGAATGTAAGAGATGAAGCCTAGAAGGTCTCCCAATCATTGGATCATTCATGCCCCTAAAAAGAACTGTGGGACACCACTCCCTTCCTTTGTATTTCCACAGACACCCTACCATAACATGCCATCATCTTGCCACAGGCCCTGAAGCAGGGAAGGTCAATCCCAGATCAACCTTTATAGTAAACTGATTATTTCAGGTATTTGCTTTGGTGATAGAAAGTGGACAAACCCAGAAATCATAAATCAGGTGGAAAATAAGGCTCCAGCAAGAAATATTGATAGGAAAGCTGATTGGTCAGAAGGTCTATCATAGAGGACCAAGCAAGTTTGGTGGAGGGGAAAGGCAAGGGAATGGTATGATGGGCCATGGAATAACAGCACATTAGATTTTGGATGTCAGGTAGCAAAATGTGGTAAGGTTAAAGTAATGAAGTGATGTGGGAATGCCTTTCTGTATGCTGTAAATCTCAATCTTTAAATAAAAGAGCTGTTTTGGCCCTTGACAGGCACCATAGAAAAAGTAAGAAGAGAAATCAGAGCATAGGTAGGAGAAGTGGAGTGGAGTCAGACAGACCGAGCTGAAGCCCATAGGAGCAACATGTAAGGAACACAGGTGAGCCACGGGCCACATGGCAGATAGATTAATTGAAATGGGTTGATTTAAGATGTAAGAGCTAGCTAGCAATGTGCCTGAGCCATAGACTAAACAGGATGAAGTTAATATAAGCGTCTGAGTCATTTCTGGGTGCCTGAGCAGCAGCAGCGGGCGGCTAAGGTGTCAGGCGCGGCAGGGTCTGGGCCTCTGGCTGCCCAGGACCAAGAAACCTCATTACAACAGATGGCATCCAATGTGGATTAAAAATCCATTTAATGCCTAAGAAAGTTTAAAATGGGGTTTTAAAAAACTGAGCAAAAGCATCTTCCAAATTGTGTATCTAAAGCAAGTCATTGTACAAAGAAAGCGTGGCGTCTGGGTCACATTCAAAATGGCGCCAGCGGACAGACAGTGTAAGCTGCAACTAGGCCGGTTCTTGAAGTCTCAAAGAAGACTTGGCAGCATGTGATTGATTTAAGGTTTATGTTTACTTTGGATAAAAAGGAAACAGAGTCAAATGGTTTCTTAGTAGCAGCATTTTCTTGAGTCTGCTTGTTTGCTGGCCATGAACAGAGATGCGGTCCCTTTAAGAGAACTTACTGATTCAGCTTTATCTGCAAAAACTATGCAGCTCTTTAAGAGAGTGTATTTTAAAAGCTCTTCTGGTTGAAAGATGATTAAGGATTCACAATAAAACAGATTCAGATTAAAAACACCTGTAAACAGGTTACAATGTTAGTAAAAGGTACATAGGCTTCAGAGAGAAAAGAGAAGGTAGAGAAAGTCTTTAAAAAGAGAAATAGAGTAATAAAAATATAATAAGCCACGTAAAGATGGAAAATAAACACAAAATCTGGATTTTGGTTGTTATTATGTTTTCTTTTAATTTTTTAACTGTTAATGACCTAACAGCAGAAAGACAATGGATTGCAAATGCAAAGGCTACTAAGTTAAACAAGAATATATATTTTAAAGGTATTTTGATTTTGAAAATTGTGTCTAAGGATTTATTTCTTTGGAAGAGTACTGCTTTTGTTTCCACAGAAGATGAGAACCTGTGGATTGCTTCCAGGCAAATATGGTTTCATCAACCAAGACCCCCTGAAAAAATCTCTGATAGGAAGAGATGGCCACATCAACTTCAAGACTGCAGAGTATGATTCTGTCTAACTCATGAGATTTTCGACACCCCATAATCAGCAGGAAGTAGTAATGGAAAACTACACCCAAATTCCCAAAATATAGTTTATAAATGTTTGTTTTCATTATAAATGGTTAATGGTCATAGTCAATCTCTTTCTAAGAAGAAAAAGGGGATATGGTATATGAATGATTTTTTAAAAAATTAGATTATTGAATTGACTTAGATCAAGAAATCGGCTGTTAATCTCAAAATGTTTTACATTGGTATAGATTTTGGTTTATTGATACAAATTTAAGGTCAATTCTATTATGCTGTATGTATTTTTCTACTCTTGTTTAAGATATGATGTTTAAAGGTTTGAATCACCACTCTCTAATTCTCCTAGACTGACTGTGGTTAGATCTCTGGAACTTCTGGAGCTTCTATTAACTCCCCACATAGACTGTGGGTAGATTCCCTCTGATATCTCCAAAACTTCTGAAACTTTTATTGAATCCCCACATATCCCCTTTTGTATCAAATTTTTAAAAAAGAAGGTGATAGCTAACATAAGAAAAACAATATACAATAGGTACAACAATTATATGCAATATGTACAAACAATAAATGAGTAATGTCCAGTCCATTAACAATTGACAATTCAAAGAAAATATTTCATTAATTATCCTATTTTGATGAGTCCAAAGGATTATACCTAATTCATTTCCTTTCTAACTAAAAGCTATTATTTTGATGTCTCTTAAACTTATAAACTTTACAAAGTTTCTTTTCTAAAACTGTCATTAGAAAACTGTAACTATAACTATCTCATCTTCAACTACCTCAAAGACCCAAGAAGGAAATATTTACTTAAATAACTAGGAAGTGCAAATAACTTCCAAAAACTAGAAATGACAGAGATGACACCTATCTGCCTGGACAGTCACCCAAAGTTCCTTCATAAAGTTGGGGCATTCATCTTCAGCCTACAGGCCCAGAGTCTCTTTTCATCTCAGTGAAGCAGGAAATCTGCTCTGTCCATTTTGGTGTAGTTCAGTCACTTCTCCTTGTGTCCTGTAGATTGAAGACTCTTCAAAGTTCTTTCCAACTTTCCCTTGCGGTACTTGTTGGTTATCGGTCTCGTGCCGGTATTTAGCTTTAGATGGAGTTTACCACCGCTTTGACTGCATTCTCAAGCAACCCAACTCCAGGAGGATCCAGGCTCAGCATGCCAGGGGCTGCTACCAGCCTCACACAATCCACAAGCCATTTCTGACAGTTTTCTCTGAAAAACAGGAACCTGAAGGACTATCTCAGCTTGTTCTGTCAAAGTTCAAAGGTCACTTTCTGAGGGAACCTGCATGTTCAGTTCAACTAGCACACTGTCAAGCAGTCAATACAGGGACAGATTCTTGTCCAATGACTAACCATTGCCACAAGGAAAGTAGACTCCATATGGAGTTTCTTCAATGTCCTTTTTTCTCTTGAAGTAGATTGGGGCTGCCAGGAGCAGCTCTGTCTCACTGTCCAGAAAAGTCTTTAAGTTCTAAAAATATTTTTAATACCATATTCTATGGATCTCTGAAGTTTTTGAAGAAGACCTGTTTATCTAAAATATATTTATTTGACCTTGAAAACATATCTAACATGACTATGTCTGAATGTAATGTCTAACTACTGACTTGCATTGCTTTATATTCTAATTAATTGGAAATAAAAGCTTTCATGGACTAGCAATTTGGATTACAATGTTAGATAAGCTAATTAAATATACTACCTCAAACAAGCATAGAAATATTTGTACAATGACACAATTAATCTCAAGATGCACACTTTGTATACAGAGAACAAATGCAATGTAAAATATTTAAAGCTTTTAAAAGAATATTCCATCTATCCTTATATCCTATATATCTGTATCCCCCCTTTTCTTTCTATTTTTTTTAAATACAAATCTTGAATCTAATCATTCTTGTTTAACTTTTTTCTAACCTTAACCATGAACAATTTTTAACCAATTAAACTAAACAATGACAATCATCCATGACCCATTAAACAACCAACACCAAACCACCCCACCACTTGGGAACCAAAACCAACCCACCCCACCACTTGGGAACCAAAACCAACCCACCCCACCACTTGGGAGTGTGGGCGCTGTATTCTTAAGTTTACTTCCTGCTGACTGGGGGTGATGACATCTTTTGGGGATCCTGAAAAGAAAAGTTTTGTTAAATGTCAAGTCCTGAAATAAGTAGCTGTGTCATTTGTTGTCCGGTCTCTGCATAACAGGAAAGCACACAGCTTGTCTCAAGTCCTGGCCATATTAGTCTGTGAAGCTGGTTCATCTCAGCGAGCTGCCACAAAATTGTCCTGAGCAGTTTGTAGTCTAAATCTGATCTTTGATTGGTGTTTGTCAGCCTAGTGGCTTTGTCAGAGTTCATGTGAAACCATTGTTGTGGGGCCCCATCTTCTTTTTGGATACTTCAAGCTCATAATTAGGCCTTGTCCTGGATCACCACAGAAAACTGATAAGAAACTAAAAACCAACACAATGTACAGGAAACTAAACATATAACAATTTATTGAGCATAGGATTAGTAACAATAGAATAGTCCCTTATTTTTTGTTATTCTTCTGTCCCATATCAGGTGGCTCTTCTTATATGATACAGAGATTTTTTTTTTATTTTCCTTTAACAAGTATGCTTGAGTTTAGAGAAGGAGAGAGCCACAATCCAACTCTAAAACCAGTTTTAAATTGTAATTAAACTGGGACTTTAACTAATAAAAAAAATTTGTAAAGGCTAAGCAATGAGATTTTACCCTATGAAGTATACTGGTACCAATTGTTACCATATTCTTTTGTTTGCAAATTTTCCTGGATAGCTTCCCTTTTGCTTTAGATATCTAGATGTCCAAGGTCTTTTAACTTCTTGAAGATGGGTATTTCAAGTTTCCTGTAAAGACAAAAACAGAAACCTGCCCTGACCCTTTGTTTTTTCTGAAGCCTCTAGTACATTTCCTATTAATAATTTATCAATTTCATCATTACCTTGTACTAAAGGACCTGGCAGACCTGTATGGGATCGAATATGTGTTATATAGAAGGGATGATTTCTAGTCCCGATTATTCCTTGTAACTGAATAAATAATGAAGTTAATTCTTATTCACCATTAATAAAATCAGCTATTTCAATGTGTAGAATAACTCTTTCTGCATACTGAAAGTCAGTGACTTTGTTAAGTGGTTCTGTAAAGTCCATTAACACCATCATGATGGCATATAATTCTGACTTTTGAACAGAATTATAAGGGCTTTGAGTCACTTTACTTATATGTTCTGATTTGTAACCAGCCTTTCCTGATTTGTTTGCATCGGTATAAAATGTAGGAGCCCCGGAAATTGGTTTATCTCGTACAATACAAGGGAGAATCCAATTAGTTTTCTTTATAAATTCAATTCTTTTGCTTTTAAGATATTTGTTGTTAATATCTCCCAAAAATTTACTGTAGGCTCTCTGCCAAGGTTCACTTTCTACCCATAATTGGTCAATTTCTTCATTAGTTAAAGGTACAACAATTTCTGCTGGCTCCATTCCTGTCAATTGACGAAGTCTTAATTTTCCTTTAAAAATAAGTTCAGAAATCTTTTCCACATATGTCTTTAACTTCTTGCTTGGTTTATGTGGAAGAAATATTCATTCCAATATAACATTTTCCCTTTGCATTAAAATTCCTGTAGGAGAATGCTTAGAGGGCAAGATAATTAGAATGCAATTGGGATCTGGATCCACACGATCCACATGTGTGTCTTGTAATTTGTTTTCCACCAAAGCCAGTTCTTTCTCAGCTTCAGGTGACAACTCTCTCGGGCTATTTTAAGTCCTCGTCACCATTTAAGGATTTGAACAGATTATCTAGTTCACCATTTTTAATTCCAATAGTTGATCGTAAATTGACAATGTCTCCTAGTAGTCTTTGAAAATCATTAAGTGTCTTTAATCTATCTCTCCTGATCTGTACCTTTTGGGGTCTAATTTTTTGTTGGCTTATTTTATATCCTTAATAATTAATGGAATCCCCTCTTTGTATTTTTTCTGAGGCAATCTGTAATCCCCAAGCAGGAAAAATTCTTTTCACTTCTTCAAAAAGTTTTTCCTCCGTATCAATATTTGAATGGGCCAACAAGATGTTGTCCATGTAATGATAAATTATAGATTGTGGGAATTTCTTGTGTAATTGCTCTATTGGCTTTTGAACAAAATACTGGCACAGAGTAGGACCATTCAGCATTCCTTGAGGGAGGACCCTCCACTGGAATCTCTTTACAGGCTGAGAATTATTATAAGTGGGCACTGTAAAGGCGAATTTTTCTTTGTCTTGTTCTTGTAAAGGTATTTTTTTTAAAAAAAAGTCTTTTAAATCAATAACTAAAATAGGCCATTCTTTAGGTAACAGAGAAGGCAAAGAAATCCCAGACTGTAGAGACCCCATTGGCTGGATCACCTTGTTTATTGCCCTTAGGTCTGTTACCATTCTCCACTTTCCAGATTTCTTCTTAATAACAAATACAGGAGAATTCCAAGGGCTGGTTGATTCTTCTACATGCTGAGCATTTAACTGTTCCTGTACCAGCTGCTTTAAGGCCTGCAATTTCTCTTTTGTTAGAGGCCATTGATGAACCCATATAGGCTTCTCTGTTAGCCATTTTAGAGGCAGTGCTGTGGGTGTTTCTGAAAGATCAGCAGCTGTTTTGCCTTGGTCTGAATGGTCTGTGACTGTTTCTCATAATACCTTCTGATATTTCTTCTGGAACCATGTGATAGTTCATAGCTTATTTCTGTATTTGGAGGAATATTAATCTGCATGTTCCACTCTTGCAGTAAATCTCTTCCCCATAAATTTATAGCAATATCAGCCACATATGGCTTTAATAGTCCTCTCTGTCCTTCTGGTCCTATATATTCAAACCATCTTGCACTCTGTTTTACCTGGGATATTGACCCAACACCCAAAAACTGAACATTTACCTTCTGCAGGGGCTAATTTGGATGTCATGACTCTGGTGAAATTATGGATACATCCGTGCCAGTGTCCAATAAGCCTTCAATAATAACATCATTTATTTGTACTTTTAATTTTGGCCTTTGTTTATTGATAGAAGTTTGCCAAAATATTTGCTTTATATTTTTTCCTGAATTTTTTTCTTTTTCTGTAAATTTTATATCGTTCCACTTAGTATGTCTTTTTAAAATAGGTTTTAACCTTTTTAATTGTTCTGGGAAGGTGTTTCCTCCACAATGGCAGGGTAAGACTGGATTGGACTTGATATGGAGGCTTTTGAAAGCCCCCTTGGGGCGTTTCTCAAGGGCAGAAAGTTACCTAACCTGGGGGTTTTTGAAAGCCCCCTTAGACATTTCCCAAGGGCAGAAAGTTCTCTTGTCTGTCCCTTGTTGACTTGCATTCATTAGTCCAATGTCTTCCTTTTCCACACCTTCTGCATATTCCAGAAGGGGGGGGGTGTTCTCTTGGGATTATTCCTACCAAAAGCATTGTTTCTGGGAACGCCTTGTTTACAATCTCTTTTTATGTGACCTTCCCTTCCACAATTATAACATTTGACATTTCGATTTTTTCTTATACCTCTTGAAATAAGCTCTCCTACTCAGTTATCATCACTGTCATAATACTCCAATCCTCCAAATGTGCTGATTTTGCTTTTAAAGGTCTAAGTATTTTTCTACATTGTGCATTGGCATTCTCAAAAGCCAGTGATTCAATGAGTATTCGCCTGGCTTCTGAGTCCAGTACCATTCTGTTTACTGCTGCAATTAATCTGTACAAAAAGTCTGTAAAAGTTTCTTTGGGACTTTGAATTACTTTTGTAAATGTTTCACTTTTTTCCCCTATTTCTTCAATCAGGTCCTAGGCATTTAAAGTTGCCATACGACATAAATCCAGAAGATGATCACTGTATAATGACTGCCTGTCAATATGAGCATAATCTCCCTCCCCAAGAAGTTGGTCTTGGGAGACTTCTATGCCTCTGGCCCTGTTTCTTTGTTCTATTGTTTTAGCCACCTCCCTCCACCATGACTTCCACTGCATGAGCGTCCCTTTTTCAAGAATGGCTGTAACCATATCTAACCAATCTTTAGGGATGATCCAGTTACAGCATGACCAGGAGTTCAACATTTGTTTAACAAATGGTGAATGCATCCCATATGATATAATTGCTTCCTTTACTCTCCGTAATTCTAATATTTTTACTGGAGCCTAGCTAGCTTCTCTTTCATCTTTATCATCCTTCATTTTTTTAAAGTTTACTGGATATATTAATGTTGTCTGTTTTTGTCTAATTTTAGATGACCTTGCTGAAATTGGTTCTTCAAATTCCTCTGTTTGAATTTGAGCATCTTTGTGTTCTCTCTCAACAGGCTTTTTAAAGACCTTTTTCTTTGAATTTACATTAGTCAACTTTTTCTGTGATATCAAACAATAAATATTCATAGTAAATAGTATGATAAACATGATATTTCCATCTATCTTATCTATGTTTTTCTTCACTTGTTTTAATATCAAATCGTCTAACAAGAGGTTACAGTATGACCAATCACCCTCCATTGCTTTAAACAAATTCCCTCTTTTTTTAAAAAAAAAAATTGATTTACTTACTGGTTATTGTTCATTGATGATTGTGAAGTGGGGCAGCTACTTAGTGTGATAGCAACCCAAAGAGGGATTCAAAAAGGAAAAAGAAACAACCCACCAGGAGAAAGACTTACCCAGATGAGAGTGAAACAGAAACATGTGTGGCCAGTCTGCCTAAGGCTGGAGGCTAACCCGGAACGGAAAGCCTAGTCGCTAGTAATTACTCCTCCGGCCACGTGTTCTTCTGGCTGGCAAGTGCGGGTTTTTTTGGGTAGGGAGGAGAGAAATTCGTGCCCCAAAGTTGGATGCCAATTGTTGCATGAATGAATGAGACTCAGGGATAGATCTCTGAAGAATCTGGAGATACTAGAGGGAATAAACACCACAGTCAGATCTTACCCAGCTGTCTTCCAGCTTCCTCAGCCTCACTTCCCTTGGAATGGCTTCCCTCTGTGTTTCTATCCTGTCTTAAGTACCCTTTCGGTAAATTAAGGCATGGCCCCATCACTGCCTGCTTGGGAGCCTAGAATTCCTTCTATAATCTGGAATGACCTCGACTCAGTTGGGATTAAGGGTGTAGGTCACCACTCCCAGGATACTCTCTGTGCTGGGATTAAAGGTTTGAATCACCACTCTCTGATTCTCCTAGACTGACTGTGGTTAGATCTCTGGAACTTCTGGAGCTTCTATTAACTCCCCACATAGACTATGGGTAGATTCCCTCTGATATCTCTGAAACTTCTGAAACTTTTATTGAATCCACACATGGGGCTTTTTTGTGTAGTCCTGGCTGAAACTTGCTCTGTAGACTAGGCTGACCTTGACCTCAGAGATCTTCCAGCCTCTACCTTTGGAATGCTGAGATTGAGTGTGCACCAGCTCTGCCCAGTTTAAAATGAGGTTCTTAATCAAAGAAGTATTCCAATAGGACCACTCCTCTCTCTATCAAACTCTGAGACAACCTCAGCCAGAGGCTCCATCTGAGACATATTTGGAATACTATAGCCAGAGACCCATAAATATAAACCTTCACTGAAACTGGCTTGGGGGGAGGGCACTGAGAGAATGATAGAAAAGGTCCTTCCACTTAAGACATTCTGCATTTCAGTCAAATGCCTTCTTCCACTGAAGCAGCAGCAGAGGCCCAGGTGAAGAGAAAGAGAGCACCCTAGGCTGGACTGATCACACAGCAGGCTCTGTCTTAATTTGGGTTACTGCTGCAGTGATGAAATACCATAACCAAAGCAACTTGGGGAGGAAAGGATTTATTAGGCTTATTACCTCCATATCACTGTTCTTCACCAAAGAAGTCAAGACAGGAACCTGAAAGCAGGAGCTGACACAGAGGCCATGAAGGGGTACTGCCTACTTGTTTGCTCCGCCTGCTTTCTTGTAGCATCCAGACCACAAGAGAAGGCACTACCTACAATGAGCCCAGCCCTCCCCCATCAATAACTAATTAAGAAAATGTCCTAGAGCAGGATCTCATAGAGGTTTTCTCAACTTAGGCTCCTCCCTCTCAGATCACTCTAGCTGTGTCATGGCAACAGAACAAGCCAGTGTGGCCTGTTTGGGTAGTAGGGTTTGTCTTTTTGAACACTTGTCACCATGTTCTTACACAGTACTCAAATGACTATTCATCTCATGGTCTTCCCCCCTTCCCCCAAAAAGGAGGTGAGGCAAAAATCACAATAAAGGAAGAACTCTTTCAACTGAATGGTAGGGTTTGGTGAAATGTCACAAAAGATGAAACAATAAGGGAAGAGAAATGACACATCAAGGCAAATTCTAACAAAGCTGGCACTCATCTCTGCCCCAGAAACAGAATTAAGTCTTAACCAAGCCTTGCTTCTAGTGCTCTCTGCTCCTTTCTAATGCAAAGTGCATCCCTTTGTAAATGCTAATCCAAGCTCCATCTCTCAAATTCTCACTAATTCAAAGTGAAGTAAGGATAGGGAGTGTGGTTTAACAGTAGAGGGCATGCTGAGAATGTGAGGCTCTGGGTTTGATCCTCAGTATCACAGACAACAAAAAATAAACTACAAAACCCAGTAGAGGAAAATGAAAAGAATCCATAGAGCCAGTGTGGCCAATCACTGCCCCACTAAATCTGTCTGGTAGGGACTCCTATGTTTTACTTTCTGCCTCTTTCCTAAATGCTGTAAAGTCACCAGCCATGGTGGCATACACCTACTATACTAGCACTTAGAAAGATGAGGCAGAAAAATGACGAGACTGATAACAGCCTGGGCTACAAAACAAGACCCTACCTAAAACCCAACATCAACAAAAAGCTTGAGTGCAGTAATCTACATACAGATTATTGATATATTGGACTTAACTTGCTTTGTTATTTATAAACAATGCTTTCCTCCCCTTTTTATTTCTGTTTTCAGGTTTGGGACACTCAGAGATTATATTCACTAATGGTTGTTCTTAAGATTGTAGTGGGATTATGTTATTACATTGTAAATAATTGTCCCACCTACTAGTTTACTATAAACGCTGATTAGCTGAAGGCAGACAGGAAGTGTTGGAGGGGCTACCAGACTAAGAAAACTCTGAGAACAAGAAGAACTGAGCAGAAATGCCAGAGAAGCCATGGAGACACCACAATGAGAAGCCAGCGGATGCTCTGAGAAAGGTATCCAGCCGCATGGCTAAACAAGGTAAGAGTCACGGGTTAGTTTAAGGGTAAAGAGTTAGCAAGTTATATGCATGAGCCTTAGGTCAATCAGTGCACAACTAATATCAGCATCTGTGTGTCTCTGTGGGTCTGTAAGCTTTTAGGTGTCTGTGTATCACTGCTGGAACTGCCGGAACTGCAAGTCTGGGCCATGAGGCTAGGTGGGAAAGTCCGGGCCAGAAACATAACACAACATAAGATTATATGAATATATGGGTACTTGTCTTAGGCTGTGAAGTACATCGATGCCACTCAAACAATGTCAAGAACACCTTTTGCCCAAGCACATTATGGTCTAGCATTTGATTTCTACCTTGTTTTAGGCATTCTATTCTACCCACCTACATTTATTTACAATTTGCCAACCCCCTGACTGATCTTGGCTCATAAGTTTCTTCCACATTCTACTTCTCTTTGGAGCTCCATTCCATTTTGGCTTACACAGCATCCTTAGCAGAACTTCTGCTGTGCCTTTATCAAGCCTGCCTCTTTCCACACACTTCCTGGCATCAAGAGTAAGTGGATTCAAACAGAACAAGCTCACAACTTTCACTAGAAAAACAAAGCCAGAAACAGCTCTGGACAAGAGATGATTGGGAGGGAAACATATTCATCTATTTTCAGCTTCTGAGCAGCAATGGTCAAAATTTCTATGGTCTTCAAACAGATCTAGATAAGCACACCCCTTTCAGAGCCTCCACTTCTAGAGTGACTATGAAGACCTCTCCACAGATTAATGTCTTTGTTCACCATGCTAGTGTCCTTATTTGTTTGGTTGCCTTTCTTTCTTTCTTTTTTTTTTTTTTCAGGCAGGGTCTCACTATGTTGCTCTGGCTGTCCCAGAACTCAATTTGTAGATGAAGCTAGCCTTGAATTCACAGATATCCATCTGACTCTGCCTCCAAAGTACTCAGATTAAATCCCCTCAAATTTTAACTAAGGTAAATCAGTGTCAAATCATCAAATCAGAAATTAAATGGCTCTTTATAGATATTACATTTTCAGAAACTTTGTATTTATATTGCTCAAATTTTAAAAATTGCAGATATTCTTGAGTCAAAGAAATGTCCCAGGAACTGAAGTTTCAGCTTAGTGAACCAGTCTTGTCTAGTGTGCATGAGCCTCTGAACTGCATTCTCAGCACTGAAAATTATTTCTTTTGAAAGTGTCTCTACTTAAAAATGAACTTAAGGTGACCTAAAAATACATTTAGCAGAAAAGACTGTTAACAGCCATAGAAGTTAGAGCTGCTCAAAAGCAGGTATTACATAAAAGATTCATGATGCAGTGCTTACGTGATCCAAACAGAAATGAACAATGCCGTGTGGACCCCTACAAGTTCAAGTGGACACTTGTGAGTTCCAAAGTTAGAATACAGGCACACACACACACACACATTCCCTGCTCTCCATGTGAACTCCCATTCAAGCAGAAGCATTCATAGCAAAATGCCAGCCTTGCTTGCTGCCTATTCACCCAGCATCCAAAGCAACTGAGTCTCTTTGGTTAGTGTTAGAATAGCTCCAGAATGTCAATGCACCCAGCTGCTACCCAAAGCCTGGGTGCAAAACAAGAGTTTTCTAGTTGTCCTTGTCAGAGACCTAAATATAAAAGCTATTAGAGTAGAACACCAAGTCTCATGGATCTCAGCTTTTAACTCCATGGAATTCTTTGCTTCAGTTTTAGGTCCTTCACTTTGACAGTTAACAGAAGCACACAGAAAACCTCATGTACTTGCTCAAATCCCCATGTGTGTATTACACTCTGTCCCTTAATATTCATTATTTTAAAACCCACAGAGCAAATTTGTATGGAATCTCAGACTCTGGTGCTTCCTGTTCTGAAAATCTGGCCACGGGTTGCTCAGAGCTGTTCTAGTCCTTCTATGTCTGGGACCCTAGGAAGTAACGTGAAAAAGCACAGTGCCCTATTCAGAATTGTTCATGACTGGAAAATCCAGAAGTAACTGAAATGTCTGAAAAAATAAATGTTTGTATAAAATATAGCACATATTCCAGAGAGGAAGCTAGGTGATTAAAGACTATTGACAACATGCTGTGGAATTTAAGACAGATGAAAGTATTGTGTGTGTACATGTTGTATATATGTCTATTTATGCACGAGCATGTATGTACATTTGGAGGGAGGTGGTCCTGGAGAAGCCAGTTTCTTCACAACACCACATCCTTTCCTTTGTATCACATCTTGTAGCTGTGTTAATTTGTGTACTTACTGATAAATGTGTCTCTCCTGGTCTACACAGGTGCTCCTAGTTTTGTACACCACTTAATGCTCAGCCCTAATAGCTGTAGGAAGGAGATACAATGTAAATGTTGATGAGGGACACAAAGGGTAGGTCAAAGCTGAACTATCAAACTAAAACTGGCCCATTCTCATCATTTCCACTTAAAACACGGAAAGTGCAGGAGGGCCAGAAATAGATGCAGCAGAGATGGCATTCTAAGCAAGAAAGGCTCTCTCTCTGGACCTGTTGTGTTATGACAGAGGACAGGTTGGAAGTGGGGCAGATGCTTGGGAGAACTGTCAGAAGAGCAGCAAGATGTTTAAGCATGTACCTATGTCTGAATTCTAAATGGTCCGAGGCCTGGTGATACCTGAAAATAAATACTAGGGAAAGGTTGAGCCCTTAGAAGATAAATGGGCCAGTGAGATAGCTCACAGGATAAAGGCACTTGCTGTCAAATCTGATGACCTCAATTTGATTCTGGGACCCACATAATGAAAAACAAACTCCCTTAAGTGGTCCTCTGATGTCCACATGCAGACCATGGCATGTGTGTACCCACGCACACACATAAATACAAATAAATTCACCCAGTCACCCAAACTTTATGTGTCACTGCTATTATGAGTCAGTAAAACTCACGGCAGTCACCATGCCCTTGAAGACAGTTAGGAGAAAAAAAAAGAAAAAAGAACCAATGGCAGGAAGTTGGGTAAGCCTGGAATTTTACTAAGGTAAATTTTATAATTAGTTTATCACGTCCAGTTCTGGATCAAACATGTGTACTGAGTTCCCTAGTCTTTGCCAATTACGTACGCTTCTCTGTCATTGAACATAGAGGTCATAAATGCAATGTCAACTGAGTTTTGCCTTTCAGGTCAGCAAAGAGGTCCTTTATGTTATTCTTAATCTTCGTATCACTGAAATTTTAACCTAGATCAGTGTTTCTCAACCTGTGGATCCCAACTCCTTTGGGAATCAAACAACCCTTGTGAAAACAAGGGTAGCCTAGCACCATCAGAAAATACAGATATTAACATTATGATCATAACAATAGCAAAATTTACAGTTATAAAGTAGTAACAAAAATAATTTTATGGTTGGGGGTCACAACTTGAAAAACTGTATTAACAGGCTGCAGCATTCGGAAGGTTGAGAATTATTTGATCTTACAGGCTAACCTGTGCCCCTCCCAGACATAAATGTAGGAAGTCTCAACAGCAAGGCTGTATTTACAGAGACTCATTAAAGATGTAAAATAAAATGAGGTCACATAAAAGGGTCTGATCCAGAATGACAGGTGTCCTCATAGGGAGAGATCAGACATGTGTGCACAGAGGGAAGGCCATGTAAGGACATTTTGAGAAGGCAGCTGTCTACAAGCAAAGAAGAGAGGCCTCAGAAGACACCCTATTGATCTAGCCTTCCAGGCCCTGGAACTGTGAGGAAAATCAATGCTCTCTGTGATAAGGTAGGACACTATTTGACTGTAGTCAGGGGCCCTGCCCATATGGTAACTCTCCAACCCCTTGAAGTCATAAGTAAAACCATCTTCACATTCGGTTCAACTGTCCTTGAGGAACAAACTTCCAGTTTTAGAATGTACTGACTGCTGGTCATCACTACATTCCAAGTATCCAGTACAGTGACTGATAGGTTACTATTTGAATTCATGTGATCTTGCCATAATGAGGACCCCCCCAACACACACATACACATTGTCCAGAAGCCTCAAAGCACAGCAAAAAGCCAATGTCCACAGATAGTCACTGGAAAGGAAAAACTATAAATGGTTTTCCCAGCAATAGAGTCATTGTTGTATCCCAGCCATATGTGTTGCTGTGTGTGAAAACTTGTGTCTGAGCTGGACAGTGATTGGGGGGTCAACAGGTATAAAGTATTATTTTAAGGTATGTTGCATTTGTTTATGATGTGGAAAATGTTGTAGAATATTATTTTAAAATGTGTTTGTTTCTGCTGTGAACATTTGTTTAATGATGCAAAGATGTGCTGCATTCTTTTATGCTGCATTTGTTTAACTCTGTGGAGCTGTGGTACTTTGCCTGTCTAAACATCTGATTGGTCTAATAAAGAGCTGAAAGGCCAATAGTGAGGCAAGATAGAGGATAGGTGGGTCTGGCAGGAGGAAAGATCTGGAAGAAAAAGAAGAGCAAGAAAGAAGGAGAGGAGAATGCCAACCACCCACGGGCTAAGAGTGAAAGTAAGATTTATCAAAGAAAATGGTAAAAGCCCGGAGTTATTAAGGTTGATGAGATAATTTAAGAAAAGCTGTCTACTAAAAAGCCAAGTTAAGGCCAGGCTTTCAAAAGAAGAATAAGACTCCGTGTGTATATATTTGGTAGCTGGGCAGTGTGTCCTCCAAAGAGTAAAACAATCAATAATAGACAGGGGTCAGATGGCTTTGAAATGCCAAACAAAGGCAGGGAAAACTAGGCTTTGAGGGCATTTTGCACACAACAAATAATTTTACGACAAATGTAATATAAAGATTTATATCCTTTATTCAAATACTCACAAGACACCATTTGAAGGAAATTACAAATTGTGTATTAATTGGTAAAATCCATTTATTTTGTTGGTTGGTTGGTTGGTCTGAAAGCTGGATTCAAAGTGTTAATAGATCTACCTGACCCTAGTGAAGAACTACTAACAGTAATAATTTTAAGTGCCATTTCAGAAGAACATACATATGCTTTAGAGTTATTTTGACTGTTACCTTAAATTACAATACTATTTTTTATAACCTCAAAAATTAAAAACTAACTTTATGACTTTACATTATAAACCCACTCTATAAGTTAATACATTCAACTTAGGTACTAACCAGTAACTGCTGGCAGCCTGGCATCAGGCACCTACATGAGGGTGGATTACGACAAAAGCCATATATATACTCTTACCAGCCTGTTAACTGTCAAGAGGACCAAAAGAAGCTGTTACTAAAGTTGGTTCCCCAATGGAAAAGTGAAAAGTGTTTAAAAACATCCTGAAATAGAGACGACATACCAAGGCAAACACTCCGAGCAAGGAAAGTGTGCACTGTGCAAAGATTTTAGGGGAGAAACATCTTAAAGGGAAGAAGGAAACTACTAACCAAGAAAGGTCAAGGGTCATTTCACAACTTTTCTTTCTTTTTGTTTTTTCTGGAAAGGCAAAGAAGGTTGAAAATAAATTCACTATTACATTTAGAATTAAACATCTTCCCTGGGCATTGCTAAATATGAAACCACACATGGTTATTAAAAAAATACCACATTTTGGTCACTGTATGGAAAAGCTGGTGAAAGCCCACACTAATTCCTATTCCGCTTGTTTCTAGGTTCAGTCTCAGCACTTTCAATGGCTCTAGTGCGGTGATTCTGTTGTGGGCTTATTTCTCTGTTCTGATCATTTCTGAAAACAAGAAACAAAGAAATGACATATTAGAAAGCAATGGTCATTGTTCTATGGGAACTCCTGTGTACCAAGTGTTCTCACATGCATGATTCCACTAAAACTTTCAACAGCCCCCTCTTCTAGAGACACAGATATAGTTTGTATTATCACTATAATTATTATTTTCTCTTTATAGGTATGAGAACAGTGAATTTGCAAAGACCAAAGAAAAAGTCCTTCCCTTGAATCAAAATCCAGTAGCTTTAAAAGCTATGCACAGTGGTGAACCTATAGTCCCAGCACTCAGGAGGCAGAGGAAGAAAAATCTAGTTTTGAGGACAGCCTAGTCTACATCTTGGAAGTAGGCACACATGCTATAGCCAGGTCTCAAAAACAAACAGAGCTAGAGAGATGGCTCAGACACTGAAATCTGGTCTTGAGTTCCATCCCTAGAATCCCGTGGTTTGAATAAGAATGCCCCCCACCCCGGGCTCATATATTTGAATGCCAAGTTATAAGATAGTGGTATTACTTGAGAAGGATTGGGGGTGTCGCCCTGTTGGAGGAAGCGTGTCACTAAGGAGAAGGGGGCTTAGGGCTTGGAGGTTTCAAAAGTCCAACAGGCTCAATGTTGTTCTCTTCCTGTTGCCATCAGACCCGGATGTAGAACTCTTAGCTACTTCCCCAGCACCAAGTCTACTGGTGTGCTGCCATGCTTCTAGCCATAACAGACTAAACCTCCAAAACTGTAAGCAAGCCCCAACTAATGTGTTCTTTCATAAGAATTGCCACAGTCATGGTGTTTCTTCACAACAATAGAAACTCTAAGACAAACTCACATTAAAACGCCAAGCATAGCAGCCTATGCCTATAACCCCAGTACTGGGGAGGTAAATATAGTTGGCTAGGTCCCTGGGCAGGGGATCACTGGCAGCTGGCTTAATTTACCTAATAAGCTCCCAGCCAGTGAGCAGTCCTGTCTATCTCTGTCTCCCTCTCTCTCTCATACACACACTCCCACACCCACCCCCCAAAAACCAAATCCCTCACACAAATTCCCCTACTTTGGGTACAGCACCAGAAATGAAAGAAAGTGAGATGCTATGCAATCAACTAAACTCCTCAGGAATCCTTTCTTTTTCTTTGTTTTGTTTATTTTATGCTGTAATCAAACCCTACACTTCGAACATTCTAAACACATATTTTCACCATGAATTCTTGTTGTTATTGTTTGTTTTGTTGAGATAGTCTTATAGTGTAGCTCTGGCTGACCCAAAGCAAACAACATAGACAGGCTAGCATGAATTCTTAGTACAAGGTAACAGTGTGAGACAAACACATGAGTCTACATGTACTTGCAAGCCTAATTCCTACACTGGGTGCTCAGGAGGAATGGGCCATAAACAGGAGCACCTACAGAGAAAGTCACTGAGGCAGGCACAAAGTACTTCTGCCTCCTTGGATGCTTCTCTTATGTGAAGAGCAGGAATGCACTGGTCCTTGGGGCTCAGACAAACATCTCTGAGTCTTTTATGGAAAAAAAAAAAAAAAAAAAAAAAAGGAAGATCTCACAGATGTTTTGACCAAGGCAGCCAGAACAACCACTAGAAAACAACCAGGTCAACTCCAGAATCTCCAGGCTCACCTCTGTTGTGCGAGTAATGGAAACTCAGGGCCAGATCTCTGGGAAAGGTGGAGATAGAGTATACACCACAGTCAGATCTCACCCAGCTGTCTTCCAGCTTCCTCAGCCTTGCTCCTCCAGGCTTCTGCTGCCTCTCTGTCTTTCTATGCCTACCTTAAACGCTTTCTTTACTCAGTTAAGCCGTGGCACCACCACTGCCTACCTGGGAGCCTGGAACTCCTTCTATAAACTAAAATGACCTCAAACTCAGATTGGATTAAGGGCGTAGGTCACCACTCCCGGATATTCCCTGTGCTGGGATTAAAGGTGTGAGTTACCACTGTCTGATCCTCCTAGACTGGGGGTAGATCCTTCTGATATTGCCACTGTTTTTATTATATTTGAAAATATCCCCACAGAACTCCCCAAATTAACAGACACACGGAAGTACACACTTTTCTAGGCACAAACACTACGTAGCTAAGTCTCTGGCATCCTACACAGCATGTTCAGTCTTAGGTTAAAATGAAGACACAAGGAAAAAAGAAGCAAGAAAGAGATCCCATTGCCATGCACAAAGCAGAGGCCGCCCACACACTAGACCCATCAGATCATGGAACTTCAAAATAATTATGACCAATACATCAAGGGCTCTAATTTTAAAAAGCAAGAAACACCCAGAATTTTAGGAGACATGAAAATGAGATGAACAAATCAAATGGAAACACTAGAAAGTTCTAAAGTACCAATGAGAAAATATTTTTGTATAAGGTATCGAACTGAAAAAATGACTCAGATATGTCAACAAAAAACATCCAAATCAGGGCTGACAAGATGGTTCAGAGGTTAAGAAATGCTTGCTCCAGAGCACCACAGGTAGCTCTTAACTACCTTTAACTCCAGGGGATTCAATGTCCTCTTCACTTCTGCTACACACAACACACACACTCTCACATATACAAGAAAATATTTTTTAAAAATCCAAATTGAACCACAAAGGAAGAGAGAGAGAGAATGTGTGCATGTGTGTGCATGCATGCCCACACGAATGACTAGATTCCCTGTAGAAGAAACAACTGTGGAAAATAAATTACACAGCTATGAGTTTTCTAAAAATAATTAAAGACATCAAACAAAGACGAAAGGTGGCCAACCTTCCCCATTAACAAACAACAAGCTGAAAACACCTAGATACATATTCAAGGCACTGAAAGCCTTGGGAGGCAGGCAGAGAAAAAGGGACATCTCATAGAGGGATGAGTAAGATTTACAGCAGGCTTCTCCTAAGAAGTCAGACAGGCCTCAAAGAAATGCAGTGATAACTTTAAAGTACCAGATGAAAAACTGTCAACCCAGAATCCACCCCCAGCAAAACATCTTTCAAAGATGAAAGCTAAGGACAGACATCTCAAACAAAAGCTAAGAGGATTGATGGCTAATACACTTAAGAAACAACCTAAGAAATATTAAAGGAAGATTTTACATCAAACAAGCACCAATCACCAGCTGTAAATCTGGACATACTTAACATGCATTCGAGTAAATATATGACAACAGGACCATTAATAGGAAAAAAATGAATTGGAAACACTTGGGATAGGTGCTCATATACCAAGAAACATATCTGAAGGCTCACTGTGATAAGTATGTCACAAACTCCAGGAAAAGCACTATTTAAGAATAAAGGTAAAACTAGTAAGCCAGTACTGGATATAAAATGAAATCACATGCCACTGCCTAATGTACCAAAATAGGAGGAAATGGAAAGAAAAGGCATTAGGCAAACATAAAATGGCCAAAATGGTCATGAATAGTCATTACTGGACTGTGGATGAAGGTCAGGTTGCAGAGTACTTGACCAGATGCACTCCAGCACTGCATCATCCAATCACATGGGGCAGGCCTGTAATCTTAGCATGACAAGCAGAAGTAGGAAGTAAATTCAAGGTCACTTTGGCTACAAAGTACATTGAAGGCCAACTTGGAAGATACTATAAAAAACATCTGTCAATAATTGTACTAAATGTAACTGAATGAACTGCCCAATTAAAAAGATAGACTACCTATAATTATATCAATAAAATCATATGCAACCTAAATATGTAAAAACCTTGAAAGGGCCTAAAATAACTAAGGGAAAACTATTAAATTAGCCTGCCAGCTTCACAGAAACCAGAGGGCAATAGGTTTCTGCAGAAAGTACAGTTGCTGTTTCACAACATGGGCAGAGCTAGAAGACAAGGCATCTGAGCTCAAGACCCGGTTCCCACAGGGTGACACAGAAAGGCCAGGAGACACCAGTATGGACAATCAGCTCACATCAGAAAACTCTTTCTAGTGGTATTTTGTCTCCTGTTTCTGGACAGGGAGTCTTCCAATGCTATTTTCCATACAAACAAACACCCTGAATGCACTGACAAAACTTGTTCACCAAGAGCAGTTACTGCCTGGCTTTTCAGAACTCTTAGGCACATGCCTTCCATCAATACCTATCCTGTTTCTATACCAGAGTGACTTCTATGGAACTGAAGAAAATATCACTTCATCAGCTACAGTGATCAACTGACATGAATTGGCATTAATTCATTCTATTCATCTCATAGGTTGTTTAACTAGAAGTACTAACAGTAAAAAGAGGTAAATTTGCAATAGTAAACACAAATGAGGTCACGATCCCAGACCCAGAAAGCAAAACAAATGTATAAACCTTCAGTGCCTACTACCTTAGAAAGCCACAAGGAATCTTGGGAGTGACTCAAGGCACTCATAAATACCTTCCAGAGGCAACAGTATATCAGTCTCCTCAGTTGAAGTCAAGGACAAACAACTGGGTGGTTCTTATTGTAGGAACCACAGAGCATATGCACACCACCATTCACATTCCTTGGACTCTCACTGAGTAACAAAAGGCAGCTTCAATCTGGAGAGGTCTCAACAGTTGTCTGAGGGCCTCATAACCTACCAGTGGTGTTTCTTTTAATTCTTAAAAATTGAAAATGACCATCACCAGTGTGTTAATCACGTTTTTGGAAAAAAAAAAAAAAAGGAAAATTAATACCCAGATTTCAAATAAGCATAATCTTGGGCACTCCCCATAACAGTGTTCCTAAAAAGAAAGTAGTACCTGTTGAAAGAAATAAAAGAACAGATTTCAGTAAAGCTCCTAACTTTAGAACAGCAGTGGAATATTCCACATTCACCCTTAGTCACATAATCAAGATAACTTGACCTTGTGGCTGGCCTGAAAATCTCTGAGAGTGGAGGGCAGAAAGTCCTGGTGGTCTGTGGTCTGAAAAATCCCTGAGAACAGGCCAATGTCCTTGTGGCAACTGTGAAAAGTCCCTGAGAATAAGCCAGCCAATGACAAGAACAGATAAACCACCTCCACCCTGCTTCCCCTGCCAAGTTCTCCACTCCTCTCAGCAACACCTGCAGCCCACCAATCCAAAAGCGACCCGCATCCAGTCACCCAGTTTGTGGTTTTTGACAATAAAAACTAGCAGTTCTCAACCCTTACAGCTCCTCCACCCTCTCACTGCTGAGTGTGTATGTGATGGGTTCCCTGTTGGCTTGTATCAAGCTCTCACAATAAACATTGCTTTTGCATTCCAACAGCTTTGGTCTTTGGTGGTCTCTCTAGGGGTCATGACTTGGGCACAACACCTATAACTGCTGGTTTCCCACAAATGGCATCAGCATCAAGTGGAGTACAAGTTGACTATACTTTGTCTGTCAGTTAGTAACATCAGGATAGTTTCTTACTCAGTTCAAATAACTGAATCCACTCCTGGCTTTTGAAGAGGCTGCCAAGGCAGCCCATCTCATCTATACACACCACCAGCAGGGTGGACAACTGGGCAGCAATATGAGAACAGAGAAACCAAAGACATCTGGAGATAACATTTCTGGTGAGAAAGGGCAGGATCTGATGAACAGTTCAGAAGAAGGCCATTATGAATGAAGGTCAAATTATCTTCCAAGTAACCTGACAGGGAAGAGCAGGCAGGAAAACCTCAGGCACTTGTAACCATTCGGAGAATCTCACAACATATTTCCAGTATGAAGAGGCTTCCTCAGGCTGCTCTGAATGTCAGGGCCCACCAATGTCTTTCTGTCTACAACCTCCATAGCCTAGGAGTTCCTCTGTTCAGATGCCAATGTTTTTAGTACTACTTCCCTTTACAGAATCAGTGTCCTTTCCCATTAGTGAGAATGTCACCTCTGTTTAAAGGATCTCCCACGTTCATCCAGTCTTTAAACCCAGAAGAGTCAAATGCAGGGGGATAAGAACATTTTTGTAAAACTTACAGACTCTTCATGCTCCCCACTTTTGCCAGGGTGGGTCAAGGGTTCTCAGCCAGTAATGTACTCAACCAAATGGTTTAGATTCTTCTGGTTCAGAACGAGGGCTAACAAATTTTCTACAATGATCTAAATATTTTGGGCTTTGATAACACTGCTGTAACTACTTGACTCTGTTGTGTCACGAAACAACAAGAAGCAATGTGAACCAATGGGTAAAGGAATGTATGGCTATGTTCTAAATATATATATATTAACAAAATCAGACAGTGGACCAGTGGCTTCGGTTTACCAATCTCAGCCTAGATCTGTGAGAAAATACATTTCTATTGCTTAAGCTACTTCGTACATGATGCAACAGTCCTCTGCAGATGCTAAAGGCTTTGCCACTATCTGCAAGGACAGTCTCATTTTGTGGTACGTTATCATAGATTCAAAGACCAGAAGGCTCAGTAGAACCTACATGTCAAGTGGAAATGACATACAGAAGAGTACAAACAGCCTGGCCCAAGGATCATTTGAACTTTACACCAGGCCACAGCAGCTACAACCAAGGAACATTTTAACCTGTCCTCTGCTACCTTATATATTTACTAAAAGTAATACAACTGAACCTTAACATGAATCATTACATTTATTTAAAAAGTCCCATATTACCTGATTTAAAGCATTATCAAACAGCAATTTCAAAGTGTTAAAAAGATATCTACGTGACCAATAAACGCAAGAGGGGATTCCAGAAACAAACCTATACACACATATGAACTAGACATGTCATCTCTTTAATTCCTAACACTACAGCAATAGGAAAGCTTAATGCAGAAAGGAGCCACTGAACCAGCCATTGCCACACTTTATGACACTTACAAAAATGTACCTGAAATAGGTTACAAACCTTAGTGTAAAATCTAATACTTCTAATCCATAAAAGAAAAATCTTGGTGCTTTTGAGCTAGGAAAAGGTTTCCGAGGTAGGACAAAAATAATTAAAATAGACATAATACATTTTATAAAAATTAAAAGTTGTACTTTGAGAAACAGTACCAAGAAAATGAAAAGGCAAATAAATACAGAGAAGATGAGAATGAGGCCCCAGGAAGGTCTCTCTGAACACTGTTCCTGACATGGCAGGTAAAGAGCAAAGATGGGCTAGTATCTGGAGAACATGAACAATTCCCAGAGCCAGGGAATTCCCAAGTTCTTTGCTTTAGGAAACTGTTCTTTGAGGAAGACAAGAGACCACTGGTGAGTGTTGGCATGCAATTCTGCAGGACACTGTAACCTGCACAGTCTTCTATCCACAGGAGGGAGAAATAAAATTTGACTCCCTGCAGTAGCTTTCCATTTCATCTTTTTGCTCATGTACTCTGAGACTCTTGTTACATGTACATACGTTCTCAATCCTTTCGTCTTCTCGAGAGATCAACCTTTTCAAGCATTATGAATGTCTCTGTTACACTTTTTACCTTTGGGTCTATCTTGTCAACACTATTGGTATGGTAGCTTCATTCATGATGTCTATAGCATATCTTTTTCTATTCTTTTGCTTTAAATATATTGGTGTCTTGGAATCAAAAATTTGTTTTTGTAGACAAAGCACAGGTGCACAGTGTATCTTTTTACCAATCCATTTTGAAGGTCTGCATTCTGACTGGGTGGTAGATTCCATGCCTACAGTCACTCACAAAGTAGAATCTGTGTCGCTCTCTTGTCATCTCTCTACCCCATCATCTCTGTCTTCTTTGGTATTATCAAGACATCTTCTATTTACCATTTTAATCCACTTAGAATTTTTCTACTTATCTTAAAACATCCTCATCATCGTTTATTTTGAACACAGAGTCTCATGTAGCTCAGGCTGGCCTCAAACTTGATACAAAGCTGAGGATGATCTTGAACTTCTAATCTTCCTGCATAGTATAAAGCATTGCTAAGGAGGCAAGGAAAGTGGATTCTGAAAATGACCTCTGGATTTAGTAGCATGGAGGCCTTCAAAGAAGGCTGGAAATGGAAGACAAACATAAATTTCAAAATGGCATCACTACTAAAGAAGCAGAAAGGGGGATCACCTGTGGCTACAGAGGCTACCACTGACTCCAGTGAGGACAAAAGGAGAAAGTCTCAGCTAAAGGGGAAGGAAAGGCTGTCCATGAAAGAGGAAGGACAAAGGGAGATGGCTCCAGACAGGTAGGAATGAAGCAAAAGAAGAAATTTTCTCAGACATGAGGACAGATATTTCTTTCTTTACTCTGAGCCTCTGCTTAGCAAATTGTCACACTGTCTAAAAAAATACCATGGGCACAGAAAAGACATCTATAAGAAATGAGTTATTATACCAAGACTCCAGTTCCACAGTGAAACTACACAGCAGAAGTCTTTGCTTTACACCTGGATTATTAGGCTTATGTCCATCAGAAAGCACAATTGTTTTGTAGAGAATCAGCTGCACAGGGTTCTCATTTCCCAGGCCCCAGCTCACACACTTGCTGACCAAGAGGACTAACCTGTGAGATGCTTCCCAGGCTTCCTCTTCTTCCAGAAGGTCTCTTATGATGTCCGAACTGGAACTAAAAGGACATATGTCAGCACTGTCACATGAGAGCTGTCCTGATTCAAATATGAGCACTGGGGAGCTAAGTTGGGGGGAGGAGGGGTGACAAAGTGGCACAAGGAATACGGAAGGGTAGATATATTCACCATCTACAAGATGCTTCGTAGCCACATACCTATGTGGAACCTCATCACATTGGGTCTCTTAAATACTTACAAGTTATTATATGCTAACTAAATTTCAAAAAAGCCATAAAAATTTTAATGAGTTAGCAATGATAAAGCAATGAAGAAAACGTAAATAAATCCCGCAACATAAAACCTGAATCTAGACAGAGCAATGACATGAGGCTTTTTAATCTGCTATGTCAATCAAAGTTCCCAGCACTATCAAAAAGTAAAAGAGAAAAAGACTGTATTGTAAAAACTAAGTTCTAGTGATGAGATTCACAAGAGTAACTGGCTAAGTGGCTTTTAGTCTCCTGGTAACCAACATAAAGTAAAGCATAATGCATGTGAACAGTACTAATAATGGAAAAGTGTTATAAAAATGTGGTCTAGCTTAAAATGCCACACTCTCTAGTGGTGTGTGAGAAAACAAGTCATAGGGAGCATGGATTATTCCTTTAAAAGAAAAAACTGTTTGAAAGCTTTAGCATCTTGTTCTCATACGATCAATAAAAATTACTTTAGAAAGGCCATGTGTCTACCAGTATCAAACACACTTCTCTAGACATTCTACACGGAATGTCATGGAAGCATATGGGACACTCAGAAACAAATGTCACCTAGCAAAAAGGAAAGCTAAGGTGAGAAACAAGTGGGTTGAAAAATTAAAGGCTAATGATACCTCTAGCGATACACGAATAAGTAACCAGCATTTTAAATTAAAGATTTAAAGTGTCAATGAAGTATTTTCAACCATTTCTCACAAACCGTACTGAAGTAGCATTTGCCTACATCCTGACGCATAAACAAAAGAGACCACAGAGATCATCAAACACAGCTTTCCACCAATGTCTCACTCCCCCAAGTCCTTGGGTTCTCATGCAGGGTCTAGGTGAAGAGGTTGTCTAGTCTCATTGCATGTGTAACCCCATACTTCTAGTACATTTCCTGAGCATCTGACAACAAGGAGCTCACTGCTAATAACTTCTGGTATCTATGGTTTGAAAAATATCCATAATGATAAGGAACAAACGTGAATTCAATAATACTTCAGTTGTGTTTACTCATATAACAGTACACACATACAATTTTTAAAATGGTAGGACACTATCTTGTCTACTGTCAATTCTGATTTATCTACATTTGAACTGCAATTATTCCTTTAGGTTCCTGTGTGGAGAACCCCTGACTGGCCTGCCATAGTACCCAAGTACTGTTTCCCACTGAAAAATAGCCCCTCTCAAAGGTTAGGTGTGTCCCCTGGACAATGAACACTTCTAAATCAGTCAATTTCACCCAACACTGTTTGTAACAGACCTTTCCTATTAAACAACTACTAAAATGGAGCTTTCATTAGAAGAGGAAGCAAGGCAGAAAGCCCTGCGGGTGAGTTAGGTGATTTCACTAACTGTATTATTCTCTGAGAGGCAGACCCACTCGGCCCCCTCACTGGGGAGGGCTCATGTTTACTGCCATTTCCACAGAAGCAGTTTTAAACCTTTCTGGTCACAAAATCTCAACTCTGGCTCCTCTTTATTGTACACTGTTCTAATTACAGAAGGAACCTGTATTTACTTACTTTCGTGTTCCCTGACAAGGTGTCTTAACAGTGTTTCTGGGAGTCAGGTAGATACTTGACTATGTTTCTGGCCAGTGACATGTGGTCAGAAGAAAGAGTAAAGTCTGCTTCTTGTCAAATGCCCTCACCCACCACCAAAAATACTTTAAATGACTTAAAAAAAAAATTAACAGCCAGGAAAGGTGGCTCACACCCTTAATCCCAGTATTCTTAAGGCAGAGGCAGGTGGATCTCTGAGTTTGTGGCTAGCCTGGTCTATAAAGCAAGTTCCAGTTCCAGCCCTGTCCAGAAGGTGGTAGTCTGTGTTCGGTTTTCCTAGATGCTTTCAAATTGCCAGCACAGTCGCCAATTATTAAGGGGAATATGTGCAGTCACATGGTATGCTTGAGAAGTCTCTGTGATAGCACCTCAATGGAAACAGATTGCAGATTCAAAGCACAGCAGGTGGCTTCTCTTGTCTTCAATACTGCTGACTGCCCTGCAGGCAGCTCCCAGTGTCCTCAATTTTCATTGCTTTCTACTCCATCTTAGACCCTCTGAGAATGGCCACAAATCAAAAACTGACTAATACAAAGCCCACAAAGTGTCGAGTTCACGAGCTATTAAGTTTCAGAGTCTATGGTATATCCACAACTACAATTCTTATCATCACTGAGTACTAACGAGTTGACAGGAATACAGAGCAATACCAGATAAAACTGTTCAAACTTGTCTAAAGTAATACATTCACAGTGTCCTCAAAAAACAGATGTCAGAAATTAAGAACACAACTCATAATTACGATTTTACAAAGGGACTACAACACATAAGTTAATATTACTAAAAATATCACTTAAAGATTTCTTTCCTGTAGAAACAATATTTTTGAAGTTTTGGTCATTTTATTTGCCTTGAAGTTTAAAAATTTTAACATACCATTAAGACATCTAAAAGAAATCTTAAGGGAAATTTAATTACTCACTCTGATATACTCGGAGTCAGATTATGTACAATCCTACACAAACATTAACTTTTACATCTAAAGCAAGGAACTTCTGCATAAACTTTCAGCATCTCTCCTGCTAGGTTTGTAACTTAAAAAGCTGAATGAGTAGGAGGTCTAATGAAAATGTAACATGAAAGTTACAGTGTAACAATGAGAGAATATTGAGGTGTCCCCTGATGTCACCATCTGTCCAGCTATTGTGGACATTATTATATGGATTACATGTGAGAAATTCTCGCTGGCTAAGCTGGATTCTGGAAGACTCTAGCAGGCTTAACCTTCCATTACTTTAACTTTATTTTCAGCTCCAATTTGTGTGAGTGTGCACATGCACCTTACAGTACTGAGAATATCATCCCTGCTCTCTGAACAACAAAAGGCTATTTGCATATTTCTTTCCTAGCATACAATCTCATCTAACAGTAAAGATCTTATACAAAACTGACAAAATACCAAATCTGTGCACAGATTTCAGTGTCAGCACTGCTAAGATGGACTCCTGTTCCTGTCACTCAATGTTCAATGTTGGATAAGTTCTGGAATCTTTCTAAGCTTCAAAGTCTCTATCTCTAGTCAGGACACAATTTTTTCCAGGGATATTTTAAAGAGGAATAAACACAGCACACTAAATGTTATGTACAGAGGTTGGCACATAGTAAGTGTTCAATCAGTGTTGCCTCCCTTTTTATAAAACAGCTTTGAGCCTAGATTTTCCAAGTAACTGTCACAGCACTGCTTCAATTTGCCCAGGAAACATCATCACTATATACACCACTTTAATCTTTGATTCCCACTGTTTCTATGACACCAGGTGCAAAATCATCAGAGCCTATTATTTATCTGGCTCGGCAGGTACACGGGGTACTGCGTAGTCAGAAAAACACAAATGTTTGCTATTAAAATCCTGTGGATTAAAGATTACTTACAAGTGGAATTTTCTATTATCTAATAGTTACCTGATTCCAAATGTCTTCATTGTGGCAATAATTTGAATATGATTGAGGATATGTAACATTAAAATAAAAAACAGCCTCCTTTAGCACAAACCACCAGAGTGTTCATTAAAAGGGTATATAATCTGCCGGACAAATGATCTTTCTAGGTCCACTAATTACAATACTTAGTAGTAATATAGTTCTTATATGAGTGGGCCTAGAAATAAATCTATTAGCCATTATTCCTCTTATAATTTCAAAACACCACCCTTGATCAACAGAGGCAGCATCTAAATATTTCATTACACAAGCAACAGCCTCTATAATTTTTCTCCTATCCATTATTATCAATTTTAAACAACTAGGTGTATGAATAATTCAATCACAAACTAATTACCTAGTTACCCTAATAATTTTAATTTCATTAGCTATTAAATTAGGACTAGCAGCACCCTTTCACGCCTGACTCCTAGAAGTAACTCAAGGAATTCAACCTAACACAGGCCTAATCTTACTTACATGACAAAAATTAGCTCCTATATCTATTCTATTTCAAATTTACAATTTTTTAGACTCCCATGTTATATTAATATCAGCAATTACCTCTATCTTTATTGGAGCATGAAATGGACTTAATCAGACCCAACTACGCAAAATTTTAGCATACTCATCTATTGCCCACATAGGGTGAATGCTATCAGTCTGCTCTTTTAACCCAAATTTAACTCTACTTAATTTAACCATTTATATTCTACTCACCATTCCTATATTTCTATCAATTAACCTCTATTCAACCACCTCAGTTAATTCCATATCCCTCACATGAAACAAAATACCCATACTCCTACCCTCTATATCAATTATTCTACTATCTATTGGTGGTCTACCATTACTAACAGGTTTTATGCCAAAGTGACTTACCATTTATGAATTATTAAAAAATAATTGCACCCTTTTAGCCCTGATCATATCAATAATAGCCCTAATCAACATAAACTTCAGCATCCTTCCTTCCTTAAAGCAAGATTTCTAGGAAACTGTTCTGTAGGGTGAGCCAATAGCTTATATGCTAAATACTCTAGTCAGCTAAACTTTAATTCAGTCCCGCTCCAGGTTTCTTACTATTTGCAAAAAGTACAGAGGCTCAGAAGGATTAAAGCAGAAAAAGGAAGGGCGGGAGGGAGGGCGGGAGGGAGGGAGAAAGGAAGGAAGGAAAAGGAAGGAAGGAAGGAAGGAAGGAAGGAAGGAAGGAAGGAAGGAAGGAAGGAAGGAAGGAAGGAAGGAAGGAAGGAAGGAAGGAAGGAGAAGGAAGGAAGGAGAAGGAAGGAAGGAAGGAAGGAAGGAAGGAAGGAAGGAAGGAAGGAAGGAAGGAAGGAAGGAAGGAAGGAAGGAAGGAAGGAAGGAAGGAAGGAAGGAAGGAAAAAGAAATGCTGAAATCATCTTTCCGTCAACCATGCTGCTTTAGCCAGTGGAAGCAAAAACTCAAATACTATTCATTTGCAAGAGTTAACAATATCTCCCCTACATTGCTATCAGTGAAGTTTTACAATTAATTGCAAGCTTCATAAATAAAGCATAGTTAAAAGAGCTTGTTTGAGCTCCAGGGGATATAGAAAACAAAGATGACAAGGCCTTTGATGACATGTAATAAAATAATATTACAAAACAACAGCAATGAAGCTTACATTTAGTTTACAAAGAAGTCTGATGTGGGATGCCTGTAAGCTGTGAATTACCATTGGATAACAAAGGAACAGTTTTGGCCTATGGTAAAGCAGCTTATAGTCAGATGGGAAATCCAAGCAGAGATAAATAAGAAGGACAGAGTCAGACAGAGATGCTGGAAGTTGCCACCCAAGAGAACAAGATGTAAAAAAAAACACAGGTAAGCCACAAGCCATATAGCAAGACAAATTAATAAAAATGAGTTGAGTTAAAATACAAGAGCTAACTAGCTAACAGTAAGCCTGAGCCTTAGGTCAAACAGTGTGTGATTAATACTTCTTACTACAGTAGTCCCAATACACGGCCAGGTAACCTGGAAAGACTGGCAATGTAATATCAATTTTTTTTTAATCAATGAGTAAGAGAAATTCAACCACCTTCTACATGCCACATCTTTGTACATGCACGGAGCCAATGGCTAACTCCTACTATGGAATGAAAACAACTGACTGCCAGGTACATGGGTTTCATGGAAGCAAAGAAAATCCATATTTGATGTGACTGCATCTTCTACAAAGACTTCTTATAAACCACAAGACAGTCTATCTTAGTTACCACCCAGTATAAGCACTTTTGAAAGTACAAATAATACTAGAAAATTATTCTGTGTTCCTTTTTGTTTTCTAGAAGTTTCAAACAACAAAATTTTCAAGGTGACTAAATGAACCATTCACTTTCAGGAGTACTTTAAAGTTCATAGATATTGCACCCTCAAAATTGACATAGCAAAAAAAAAAAAATCAAACAATAAAGTATGGTAGTTGATGTGGGATGTCTTTCTGTATGCTGTGAGTATCATTCGTTAATAAAGAAACTGTTGGGGCCTGTGGCAGGGCATCTTAGATGCAGGCAAGAAATCCAAGAAGGAAAGAGTCAGAGAGAGATGCCATCCAGCCGCCCAAAAAGCAAGATGTAAAGAAACAGGTAAGCCATGGGCTATATGGCAGGATAGATTAATGTAAATGGGTTGAATTAAGATGCAAGAGCTAGTTACCAATATGCCTGAGCCATAGGCCAAGCAGCATGTATAATATAAGCTTCTGAGTCATTTTGAGGAGCTAACTGACAGCAGGGCTGCAGGTGGGTCTGGACCTTGGAGCTAGTCCGGGCCAGAGACTTCATATTACAGTCAGTTTTAAAAAAAAAAAAAAATGTGGCAGTATTAAACTCATAGAATGTTACATTAGTAACAACTAAAAAAAATGAGTGTAATACCAAACTTTCCAAGTATAAAAAAACACTTTAAAAAATTCAATGACAATATTAACTGACAAAATCCATAAATAACAAAACGTCATCAATATATCTGTCTTTCTTCAGTGTCAACACCACTGGTCTTCAATAGTCAACATATAACACCTAAGATATAAAGACTTCAAAATTTTATTTCAAAGGGTGGTATCTATACATTTTGTTTAAAATATTTACATGATTCAAAATGAAACATTTAAAGATAGATATGGGGGCTAGAGATATAGCTAAATAGGTAGAATATAAAGTGGGCATGTTGGTACAAAACTGTAATCATAGTACTCAGGGAAGTTCAAGATCACCCCAGCTACACAGTAAGTTTGAAGTCCACCAGACAGACAGACAAACAGACAGACACACACAGACTCACTCAGTCTCTCTCCCTCTCTCTCATACAGTCTTGAATCCTTGTTCCCATCTAACTTTGTTCCTAGTGTTCTTGAGTAATTCCCCATGTTCTGTTCCTTTAGATTTTTTAAATCATAAGTACTGTGGTGTGTCTAAATGGTGGTTTGCATATGAGTGCAAGTGCCCACAGATCAGGCCAGACTAGTGTTCTATTCTTAATAATGCAATGGAGCCAGATATAGTGCAGCAGACCTGTAATCCTAACACTTGGGAAGTAGAGGCAGGAGGAGCAAGAGTTCAAGAACACCTTCAGTATATGATTTAAAGCCACCCTAGACTATAAAAGACCCTGATTTTGGATTTGAGGGTGAAAAGAGACAGGAGAAGCAATGATGTAATGTCTAAACCTGGGTAAGCCCTGTTGGGTGGTACCTGGTAGGACACACATTCATATACCAAGTCAAGGTAAAGCAGATGTATTTTCAGTTTGATATCCTCAGAGTCCCTTCCCCAGTGGTTGTTCTGTAAAGCATTTTAACAGTAATGACCTTATAGTTGTATGGTAACCAGTATACAACAGTGCCCCTACAGTTGTGCCCTCAAACATCAAGATACTTGCTAACCTTACAGATGAGAAATGCTTTCAATTTGCCCTTCTCTTTTGGCAAATCATTAACTTATGGCTTCTGTCCATTCTTCTGTTTCCAAATCCTTTCCTTCCCCGTTTCCAGGTACTCAGACAGCATGTTCAGGCTCAAATGTTTTAAAAAAGATTAAATCTCTATAAGAAAAAAATATTATCATCCCTTCTTTTATGTCCAAAGTATTTCTACCAAATTATACCAGTTTCTAGACTAAGAACAATTTATAAATCCTATTTATATTTATAGACCCCACCGCCTCCTGCAACAGTGATATCTGTCCCCTCTTCTGATCCCAAATCTAGGCCCCACCCCTTTCTATGTGCAAATAATGGGATCTCTACATCAAGCCTCTCAGTCACATGGAGCACGCCTTTCTCTTGATCCTAAACCAGGATTTCTAACTAAGGAAAAGTTGGCATTCTCACTGTTAGAAGAAAACCGTAGGTTTCATACATGGACTGGTTATTCTTCTTTAAAAACACTACATCTTTCATTCCGTGCTTCTACTTAGGTTCTTTCTGCTATTACGCAAAAGAAATGGACTGGGGAAACTCATGAACTTACTAGTTTTAGTATCTCAATGTTTGTTCAATTTGACTTCAACACTCTCAAAACTTTATTAATGTGGCCTTGGTGTTTTCTGAGGATTGGAGAACTGAAAAACAAAGAGCTTTACTATTTTGTGGGGGTTTGTGAGATTAAGTAACTTCCTGTCTCTTTGGATGGACTCCTACTTGTCAGAAACTGGGGAGACTTTAAATGCTGCTGCTGAGCTCCTGCCCAAAGCAATAAGAGTCTATTTGTCCGCATCGATACTCTCCCTTCATTACTCAACAACACACTAGGGCAGAGCTTCTAAGCAGTGTGCTCTCCCTAGCCCACAAAGACTGGTGGTGCAGCAGGCACTAATTCTCAGCACCCAAGGGAGTTTGGTAGCTGAAGACCACAAAAGGTACCTCCAGGCTCCAGCATCCTTGTTTTTCTTTTTTAAATCCTGGCATGCTACCAAAATACTACCATTTTCTAAGTCTGCTGAAGGAAAGCATTTTAAACACTGTGTCAAGAAGAAAAGTGACTTATTAAAGTGCTGAGTGGTTTCATTCTTTTTAAGGAAACCAGAAGACATTGTTGTTTCTAAATACTGGAGTTCTCTTGGCTCTCTGAAAGAATTCAAGTTTGAACCAGAATTAAATAAGTATTCATACTGTTTTCCTTGAAATTTAAAGGCAATATCTCTGAGCTATCAACTACCTAATGTAAGGGAAATCATTTTAAATTATTATGGGCTATTTCAAAGAGGTATCAAACCTCTCTAGTTAAATGGGCACAGGAACCAAAGCATGAGCTGTCACTTTGGTTTTTCTTTTGTTTTGAATGATCAGGGGACTGAACATCTCATGTGATTTACAACACAAAAAGACAAGTTTACAGAAGTGACAGTGTCCCCTCCCCCAGAGAATCATGGAACAAGCAACATTCCAAAGATGAACATTTCCTATCAATGTAGCTTAACTAGATGACAAGTTCCTCCAATAAAGGGAGTGGAGGGGTCTAGTGCAAAGATGATGCTGAGGCTAGCATTTCTTCTGTATAGCTAGGCCAGATGCAACTAAATTCATACTGTTTTCTTTCTGAGACTACAAATCCAACAGTGAAAGTGAAGGATGCTAATACCAACTATCCTGAGCTGTATTAGTGTGGGCAGAAGGACTCCAGTCTATAATCAAAGGAGGGCAAGAATTTTAAATCTCAATGACAAAACGGGTTCTCAGTCATTTAGACACTTAACCTCCCTGGGACTCTATTTCTCTAAGAAATGAAGTACTAAGACTATGCCATTAAACATGTGGAAGAATCATCTCTCCCAAACTACATTTACCCTGAGCTTCCAATAAGCTGATATGTTTTAATATTTTATGTGCAATAGGACCCATACTCCCAGTAATATGTATAAATGACTCTTTAAAATATGCTTAGTATGATAAGAAAAGCATATAATGACATCTTTAAGGCTTCTAAAATTAGCTACTTCAGAATCAACTTTAAAAAAAAATCTTCTGCAAACAAAACCCATCATCTGTAACACTTGAATTCCTCTGAGATACAAGAGCGGTGTGTTCTGCTTACTTTGTAAAATCAACAGAAACAAGCAAAATCAGCGCTTTACTATGTACCCATGTTCCAGAATGTATCTGGGTGAGAGGGAAAAAGAACAGAGAAACTGTTCAAATTAATTCTGTCTTACCTACTGATGAGGCACCCAGACAACCATTCCAGGAAAAAATAATGGAGTGTTATCTAGTCATCATTAGGGTAAGGTAAGAACTAAAAACCAGCCTACAGCAGGGAAGCAGGACCCACCTGGCTGCTCTTCACCTAACTTTAACATTCAGTTCTTACCAACCCAGGAAGCAGTGGTGGTTGAAAATGTGGTCAGATGAAAATCCTCAAGCTGGAATAGGGAAATACCTGGGCTGGAGTGAATAAGTAGCTTAGGTATCACTACAGAGAAGCAGCATCAGCTCCTAGAGACTGCTCAACATACTTTCTACTGTGAACACACTTGCATTCTATCCTAACTCACCCTTCCCTTGGGTCCTCAGGGTTAATACCTACCTGCTCCTCTGATTTAAAAGAAACTAGTGTGGCAATGACTGTAACAATAATACCCAAGCAGTCAGTTAAAAATTCCAACATTATAACGTAAATGGCATATCATTTTCGCCCCATCCAATTTTATATGCCAGTATAAGGACAAAGAGATTGTGATTTTAATTTTTTTAAGATGTATTATATATACAGTGTTCTGCCTGCATGTATGCTTGCAGGCTAGAAGAGGGCACCAGATTTCATCACAGATGGCTGTGAGCTGGGAATGGAACTCAGGACCTCTGGAAGAACAACCAGTGCTCTTAACTGCTGAGCCATCTCTCCAGCCCCATGATTTGAATTTTTAAAAAGTACACTAGAGTTAGCTGTTACCCGGCCACCACCGTGGGGGCCTGGGAATATTGATGCAAACAGTTACTGAATGTCTAACAGTTAATGGAACTAGGAGTCCCTTCAATCTCACAACTTTTCTCAAAGTGTTCTGAAAAGCACTCTTAGCTACTCTTCTTCATTCTCTATTTTCTCAATGAATAATTAAATTCTGCAACAGTTGAAAATTGAGCTCATTTTTATGAATCATGAAGCACATGAAGTCGGATCTTGGGACAAGAATTTCCCATGTCTGATAAACAGCAACGCACTTTAAAATTTCAGCTTACCCAGATGATGGGCAGCAGCCTCAGGCCTCACAGGCAGGTAGGTGCTGACTAGGGTACCTACAATACTCATTGCACCACAGGTCATCACTAATTTTGGCTTCAGTCCCTACTTGGTTCCCCATCTCACTAGAAATTAGTTCTCTTCATTTCTTGCCTGCAAAGTGCTGCTTTACTTAGTAAAGCTTTTCTCCCTTCTGTATTCCAATCAAGTGCCTGATGCTCCTACAGATAGATCAGCTGCCCTTTTCCCAACATCCTATATCTTTCTTATGAAAACACCAGTTACAATTTATTGTAGTTTTTAGTTGGGAGAGTGTCTATTCTTGTAAACCTTGACCCACACCTAGTATGCACAAGTAGTGTGTTAGGCCCATAGCAAGTACTTACACAATTCTCAGTTGAGTCTCTGAATAAATTAACTCTTGTGGGGATATTTTCAAATATAATAAAAACAGTCGGAGATATCAGAGGGACCTACCCCAGTCAGTCTAGGAGAATTAGAAAGTGGTAACTCACACCTTTAAATCCCAGCACAGAAAATATTCAGGAGTGGTAACCTACGCCCTTAATCCAAACTGAGTTTGAGGTCATCTTAGTTTACAGGAGTTCCAGGCTCCCAGGCAGTGGTGGTGTCCCGCCTTAACTGAGCAGAGAAAGTATTTAAGGCAGACATAGAAAGACAGAGTAGAAAGAAGCCAGGAGGAATGAGGCTGAGGAAGCTGGAAGACAGCTGGGTGAGATCTGACTGTGGTGTTTACTCTCTCTGATATCTCCAAAAATTTTTTTTAATATATTTGAAAATATCCCCACAAACTCTTCTACCAGATCTTATCTTACACTAAAAGTTCAAACTCTAGCTACATGAACAGGACATTAGTTATGGGAATAATTCCAAAACTGTCACTTGACTGACTGCAACAAGAGTTCAGGGGAGTGATGGCACACATCTGTGATTCCAACACTCATGAACGATGACCATAAATTCAAGGCCAGACTAGACTACACATCAAGACCTTGTTTCAAAGACAAAGATGTTTAAAAAAAAAAAAAAAAAAAAAAAAAGGAAGAAGCAGGGACCTGGAAATGGCTCAGTGACTGAAGCATTTGTTGTGTAAGCATGCAGACCTGAATTAAGAATGCCAGCACCCAAGTAAAAGTCAGGTATGGCAGCACAATCTGTAATCCCAGCACTGGGAGAGGAGAGACAGGAAGATACCGAGAGCTCAATGGTTCAACTTGCTTAGCCAAATCAATAAGCTTTAAGTTCAGCGGGAGAGCCTGTCTTAAAATATAAGGTCAAGTCATAAAGGATGACATCGGATATTAATCTCTGGTCTCCAAAGAACAAACACACAGTGCACTTGGACCAATGTGCTCATTTGCACACACCCACATGTATACATACAACACAAAAAAATTTCAAAAAAGATCAACCTTATGCAATCATTACCATGTCAACTAAAACTCAACATATCAGTTATCATGCCAAAACCTTGGGAAATGACCAGGTGTGACATGATGGTACAAAACAAGTTATTTGTTGAACATGGACCCCATGATAAAATGCAATGTTTGTAAAAATTTTAAATATACAACTAATAATAAAATAAGTAATTTTTAAAGTTTCCTATTAAACAAAATCTATGCGCTCACAACTTCACAGAGTATCACTATGACATGGCAATTCATGGATTTGAACAAACCTGGGATTAATGAGAAAGCAAATAAGTCAAAAATTTATTATAAAAATCAATAAAACTATTATAAAAAGTTTATTACTGTCTTACTTTAGGGTTATTTCAGTGATGAACACCACAGCCAAAAGTAAGCTGGGAGGAAGGGTTTATCTCACTCCCACTTTCATGTAATAGTTCATCATCAAAGCAGTGAGAGCAGGAACTCAAACAGGGAAGCAGCATGGCGGCAGGAGCTGATGGAGAGCCTGCTTTCTTATAGAACCTGGGACCAACAGCCCAGGGATAGCAAAAACAACAGGCTGGGTCCTCCCCATCAATTGCTAACAAAGAAAATGGCCTACAGGTTTGCTTACAGCCTACTTATGGAGGCATTTTCTTAACAGGGCTCCTTCCTTCAGATGACTGTAGCTTGTGTCAAGTTGACAAAATCACCCTGCACATCAGATTATCTAAAGAAAACAATAATTTTTTTTAAACTCTAAAAGTTACCAGCATAAATTACCTAAGAGAAGAAACTCCTTTTTTTCTTCTTCTTCTTTTTTTTAAACTGGACATATCCTTGGGCAAGGAGCACTGAAGGACACATCAAACCTGTACTTTCTTTCACATAGTTCCTGAGAATCTCCCTCAAAGCATGTTACAGGTGCACATGCATTAATAAAGAATATGTTAATTGAGGAGGGTAAAACATTGTGAAACCTGCATGTTTTCTGTTAGAGTGAAAAAGTTCAGGCCACATCTCCCCCAAGGAGCTCCAACTTCTAGGTTCCATCCATGGAACACTCTGTCCTAACAGCTGGACCCTGCCCCACCCCCACAGAGTAAGAAGCCCAATCTCTGGGCTTAAAATATTCCTCCCTAGAAAGCTTCACCCTGAAAATTCCACCTCCTCCCCAAGAAACTCTATATAAGGCCTACTTTCTGCTCAGTTCCCAGCAGAGGCAGGGACCCTCCTGTTTTTCCCCCCTCCAATAAATCGTTGTGTGAGGTTTGTTGTGCTGTGTGACTTTGTGGTATCCTTGGCTCCCGAATGCCAAGAATACCCTGAGAGGATACCTTTCCATCCAAGCTGCAATGCTTACAATCACTGTATGAAAATTCAAAATACTAGCAAAAGATAGTAAAAATAATTCTTAAATGTGTAATTGTTTTTTTCATGCTGTCCTATAATTAAAACAAAAATGCAACTTATAGATTGTGTTCATACAAGATTTTACTAACTTATTTTACTAATTTACACACACACACACACACACACACACACACACACACACACACACACAGAGTACTCAATAAAGTACCAGGCATGATGGGACACACTCATAATACTAGAACTTAGAAGGCTAAGGCAGGAAGAGCAATGAGTTCCAGGACAGCCTGGGCTATACCCATCTCAAAACAAAAACAATCAAATGAAAAGAAAAAAGAGTTCAATGACTAAATTCACTGAAGTGATGAAGCAGTGTCCATTTCTCACAGAAGTTGATTTTGATGACTTTAGTTTTCCAATACTCAATATACTCTGAATATTTTCATGCTAATACCAATCATGCAGGTGCTACAAGGCCCTTTAAAACAACGAAAGTCTGGAGTTGGTGAGATGGCTCAGTGGATAGAGGTGACTGCCATCAAGACTGGCAACTTGAGTTCAATTCCTAAAGCCGACATGGTGAACAAAAAGAACTAACTCCCACAAACTGTCCTCTGATCACACATGTGTTATGGCATTTGTGTGCCCATATACATACACAAAAAATAACTTTTAACAATTTAAAAATAGGAAAAATGCTGGAGGTATGCCTCTATGGTAGAGCTCTTGCCTAACATGCAAAAGGCTCTAAACTCAGTTTTCAATACTAAAAATAGTATGCTTTTAACTTAAGAGTGGTCTTACAATCACAGCAAAGTTGCAAAGTACAGAAAGCTCTCATACAGCTTCCATTTCTTTGACCATTAACATGCTGCATTGGGGTGATATAGTAGCTTCCTCAAAGTAAAGAGCAATCCATTTTAGTAACTAACTGAATCACATTCTCAATCTTTACCTAATATCATTTTTCTGCCCCAGAATTCCATGCAGGCTACATTACACTTATTTGCCATGTTGAGTTTCTCAGACATTCTTTGGTTTTGATGGCCTTGACATTATGGATACTGGTCAAACATTTTATAAAATGACTCTCAACTGGGGTTCAGTGACTCCTCCCTTCCCCAATGTGATTTGGGATTTGGGTTTTGAGGTGGAAACCCAGAGATAGAATAATCCTTACATTTCATAGAGCACATGCTATCAACATTACACCAGTATTAATGCTGACACCATCACTTGACTCAGGTGGTACTTTCCACAGGTTTCTCCTCCATGGACATAACTCCCTTACTTCCTTAGAAGGTCTCTTAGAATAGCCCTCTCTGAAGACACAGAGGTTGTTATATTGCATCTTGTTGATGAGAAGCATCCAAGTCAATCACTTGCAATCTCTCTACCCACAATATTCTATTTTCTCTTATTGTATTTTTTAACCACTATGAAATGAATGCACAGACATTTATTTTATGCCTTGGGTTAATCAAATACTACAATAAATGTATTATTTCCTAAACTATCCTATTTTGGGCCACTGAGGAACACTTGAGTTCCTGTATCTCCTAGACATACTATCAGTTGCTAAATTTGTGATATTCTGTTCATTTTTCCTCTCTCTGTTGCCCTGCTCTCTCACCTTTTTCATTCCCTTGCTTTCTTATATGATAAAATGCTCTAAACTCATCTTACATATTCCAGTATTGTACAAGAAGCAGCGATTTCTATAGGATCATTGGTGCCTTTTGCTGGTTAATAGCATTATCACGGAAATCAGCACATGTACACTGTGCATGCTGACTGCAGCTGTGGTATGCTTAAGGACAAGCAAATATCTACATGTATATGCTAGCTCATTTACTTAACCAAATTAAGTATTTCTTCCTATCCATTCCATCTCTAGGAAGTGAAACTCAGGTTTTCATTTTAATGCCTCCAATTCCAGTCCAATACTGTATGGATGTTTTCGCCATATTTTTTTGTAATCCCCTATTTCAGGAGAAAAATCTGGCTCCACCTTAAAAACTAACACTGCAGAAAAACAACATGCTAAACTACAGACAAGTAGAATTAAAGCCTTCCAAAATGACAAGCTGAGTTAAAACAAGAACACTTTAAGAAAGAGAACAGAATAACAAGGAAAGATACTCCACCCCCAGGCAATCAAAGAACTCCTAGTCCCACACTGATGCTTATCTACCTAAAGTGGAGAGCTTTCTTTACACACTGGTAAACTCCAATTTCACGATGGATCATTATGTATTTGGTTTATTATGACATGAGATGAAAAAGCACACTGTTTCTCATCAACACTTTTCTGTTTTCTACCTGCGGACCTATTTGGCACAAAGCTTTCTGGATAATATGTTTGTCGTCCAACACTCTATAAGTTTTTCAACAGCCCACAGGCATCTCTATACTCCTCTTCTGGGCAGCAACTGTGCATGGAGATAGCTGTGCATGACAGATTCATACAATAGCATCTGAATGATGCCATGCACCCTAAATGCTGTCTTCACTTCCCTGTCTCACTTCCCATGCCCTATACAGAGGGTGGCTGGGCACTTTACCCCCACTCAAGTCCTCCTGTCAAATCTGCTCCCTCGGGGATAAGAATATACTTCTTTTTTAGAGAGAAAATGCTGGGTTCCTTGAGAGCTATACAGTTAAATACTTGGGTTAATCTGACTTGCCACTTACTTCCTGACTAACCTGACTTCTGGCCATTTTATTTGTGTATCTCTAAGTAGCTAAGATGTATACATCTTACACTACCAGTACTAGAGTAGCATCAGCTGAAGTGTGCACAGCTCACTGCCTCCTGAACAAGGCTTCACCATCCTGTAGTCTTGATTGATGTAACAGAAATATTCAGAAAGCTCTAGCCAAGAACACAAAAGCTGTGGATTATTTGAATTAAAAAAAAAAAAAATCCTAAAAGACCCATTAGCTTTTCGGTATGAAACATCAAGGGACATACTCCAGGACTCTGATCCTTTCATCTCAAAATCATGCTCTCCTGTATTAACCAACCCCAACTATTAGGTGATACAGGATATCTTTCTGTACAGTGTGAATATGCTTTATTACCATTGGTTAATAAAGATGATGTTTTTATAGCAAGGCAGCTTAGAGGCAGGTGGGAAATCCAAGCAGAGATAAAGATGAAGGAGGGCACAGTCAGAGAGAAGCTGTAGGCTGCCACCAGAAAGATATAATGAAGCACAGGTAAAGCCACAGAACACAGGACAATACAACAGATTAATAAAATAAATTGAGTTAAGTTATAAGAGCTAGTTGTTAATGAGCCTGAGCCATAGACCAAACAGTTTGTAATTAATATACGCCTTTGTGTGATTATTTGGGACTAAGTGGCTGCAGGACTGTGGGTCCAGACTTCAGGGCCAGGCCAGAAACTTCTGACTACAATTAGGGGTACCCAGTCCTTGCCTTATCCTGAGTAAAGCCAGACCTTATACTGTCAAGCCACAACCTACCTGTACCCTTCTAGCTATGAGAGAGTACAATGGCTACTTAGAAGGCACTTCCTGTTCTCCTCACTAAACAATGGACTTGTCTGCCCTTAGAGCCAATGGGAACAGCATCATCCTTAGATGAATATGACCCAATGTCATTTTTTCCCTTAAACTATCTCTATTACTTTCCATTTCCCTTAGAAGAATGGTTAGTTTAACAACTAACATTTTCTTAAAAGGGTGGAGATAAGATTTTTAGTTTTGTTTTTCTCCACTACTCTGGTTCTCAAGTTTTCTAGATAGCTCTTTCAAAAATGAATGGAAGTGAAGAAAAGTTCTACGAAACTAGAAAACACAAGAGCTAAGTGCTATTTGGCACAGGCTCATGTATGGGCCTATACTTGTGAGGAATTTCTTTCCTAAAGACACTGTTCCTGTAGATACAGAGATCCACAGCCAAACACTGGGCTGAGCTCCCAGTCCACTCAAACAGAGGGAGGAGGGATTATATGAGCAAAGGGGTCAAGACCATGATAAGGAAACCCATGGAGACAGCTGACCTGAGCTACTGAGAGTTCATTTACTCTGGCCTGACAGCTGGGAAACCTGCATGGGACCAAACTAGGCCCTCTGAATATGGGTGGATGGCAGTTGTGTGGCTTGGGTAGTTTGTACTCCTCTGGAAATAAAACTAGGATTTACCTCTAGTGCATGAACTGGCTTTTCAAAGCCCATTCAATACAGAGTAACACCTTGCTCATCCTTGGTGTGTCGGGTCTTGCCTCAACCTAATATTCCAGACTTTGTTGGCTCTCCATGGGAGGAGGTTTATGCTCTTTGAGAAGTGGATGGGGGGTAGGGAGCTGGGGAGTGAGTGGGAAGAGGGGAAGAAAGGGGAACTGTGGTTGGTATGTTAAAAAAAAAAAAAAAAAAAAAAAAACCACCTTTTAAATTAAAAGACAAATGTCAAGAGAAATAAAAAAGACCAGGTTCCTAACTTATCACACAAAAAAAGAGAAGCCATTCCCCCCCACCCTCAGATTTGCAAGTTGCAGTGCTATTCATTTACATATTGATGACTCAGATTCTTTTATGCCCTACCCTCAGCATCTTTGGGAAGACTCACCTACCAGAGTTAGGCCAGACTATAAGCCTGACCACAGAATAATGGCATTAGCTAATCTTTATAAGCAACAAGCCACAACTGTCTATGTACTTGAATACTCTGGCTCTGAGCCTTACACAGCAGGCTCTGATCATAGGCTGACCATATTAAATGGAAACCATATGATCACCCTATGTAAACTCATGGGTTACTTTTAAAGTTAATTGTCAAAGTATCTTCATTTCTAGAAAATGTCCTAGATGTAGAAAAATCAGCTATTTCACTTACAGTGTAACAACCAAAATTATTTCACAATGGATGAATTTTTCAGAAGATTTAAAATTTTAATGATTTTGAACCTACAAATCCCAGATCTTCCAGTGGTTAACAGTCTATCACATCTATCCGTATTGTTACTTATATACGAAATGCTCAACCATAGAAAGCAAGTTACTGCCATTGTTCTTTAATCTGTCAGTGTGACTTTCTTAAGAACAAATTCATACAATAAATCAAAAAATTGACACTGCTGCAGTAATTGAATCCAGGGAGCCTATTTGTATTTCTCCACTCATGCCAAAAGACAGTGTCTCTTTCAAATTAAAAAATACTTTTCCAAAATAATATTCTAAAGAGTCTTCCAAGAAAAAGATGACACAATTCAAAAATCATTCCTTTATAAAAGAGAGTATCTATCTTCTCTGGGGTCATAATCAACAGCATTTTTGCTTCTAATTTAGCCTTCAATAAAAATGCAGTCTACATGGTTTGCCAAGAATCAGTGAACAAAAACACTCTTTTCTTGATTAATGAGAACAATAAGTTAATTTACAGAAAATCTGGATAAGTCTCTTGAACTCCCGGAAATCATCTAGCAAGAAACTACAACAATCTTAAATTCTTATTAATCTGTTTATCATCTACTTTCAAACTGGCAAAAAAATATCAATATAGTATTAACAAAGTGCATGCTAAAAGTAGTACTTACAAGTTACTCTAGCAATAAGGCCATTTTATCATAACAACTAGTTGAATTGGATATACACACTGAATCTTAAAATTGCTTTTGGGTGTCAATCTTCCATGTCAATCTTCCATAAGCTTGAATACCACTCTAGCACAAAGAAAACTAACCTCTTCATTCAACATGGTCAGCTCTGTACTGTTAAAAGCAGTACTGCAAAGACAGACAATTCCTAGGTTTTCATTCACATAGACCCACAACAACATATTTCCCTAACAAAAAAAAAATATTAAAAATTACTATGGTCCTACTGCTTAAAAACTATAGAACCCATTTACTTACACATATACCTATCAATGGAAGGCATAGTTATGATGTGTTGGTGTTAATTCAAGCTGATTAAACTACAAAGCTTTATTCCTTTAACTGAACTTTAATATTTTTCACAATACACATGCATAATATATAATTTAAAAAGTATCCTTTTTAATTTGGGGCATTGTTGCAAATGTTGTTTAGTATGTCAGTGTGCCTTTCTTAAGAATCAGTCTATAAAATAATCAGAGCCATACAACTATCAAAATCAAGAAGCTGAACATGACTACAGTAGCAGAATCTGAAGACTGTTACTATTTCTCCAATCATGCCAAAAGATAGTGTGTCTTTCAAGTTAAAAAATATTTTTCCAGCCAGGCAGTGGTGCTGCAAACGTTTAATTTCAGCAATCGAGAGGCAGAGGCAGGTGTGTCTTTAAATTCAAGGCCAGCCTGACCTACAGAGTGAGTTCCAGAATATCCAGGGCTACATAGAGAAACCTTGTCTCAAATACACACACACACAAACACAATTTTTTTTCAAAATAATGACCTAGAAATTCTTCAAAAAGAAAGTATATAATGAATACAAAAAAAGATCATAAAGAGTAAAATTTTTTTATGAAAATGAAAAACATAAAGATAAGAACATTACACTATAAAAGAAACAAATGAAATCCTAGGTTTATTTATAACCTGCAATGGCTAAGTAGTAGATGAACATTCAGTTCATTCACCAACCACCCTACGGTCAATTTTAGGGTTGCAGAAGACCTCAACAATGTCATTACAATATACTAAGGTATCCCATCTCCCTTTCCTTTGGTGTCTGAATATCACAAAGATAAAACAGAAAAAGTAAATAAAAATCCCATACTTTTGATAGACTTTGATTTTACTATGAAATTAAGTTTTAACTGGCCTCTTCCCACTCTGAATTCTTTTCCTGAATTCTATGGTGATAATGGCATCTCTTGGACTAATTAAGTTCTGAAGTTACTAAATGACGTTGGCATTAACTCTCAGACAGCTTTATGCCAGACCACCATCATCTTGCATATAAATCACCTCACATTTTCCAATTAAATGATGAAAATTATGTCTGAACCAAGTCAAGAACCTTATTCATATTCAAAGGCTTCATTTCAAAGTCCAAGACAATGCTAATGGCAAGACAAAACATTATACTATGGGACAAATGGAGGGGGAAAAGTAGAGGCCAATTTAGCTACAGTATTTTCCTCTCACTTAGAAAATTTAATTTATACACACCCAGAGAATGCTTTTAAAATTGAGGTAAATAAATGGTAACTGTTTCTGTAATGAATTGTAATGTAAATATCTGAAATGTGACCCCCAAAGGGGTTGACTCACAGGTTGAGAACTGCTAATCTAGAGCCTGGTTTCATGGTCCGTCTCAGTTCTTTTACACTTCTGTTATTTTTTGTTTCATCTTCATAGTGATAGCGAGCTGGGATGTGAGAGGGTAGTACGGTGATCATAAAGTTACTTTGCTTTTTTAACTCTAGAGTTGGTAGAGCAAAGGTGATAGGCAGTGAGAGCTTTTTTGTTTGTTTTTTGTCAAGAAAGCACATAAGGGGCTGACCAAAAAGATAGCGTACACAGGAAAGGGAACATTAACAGTTACCTCAGTGCACAGAGGGAGAGATTGAGAGAATTGGTAACAATTAGATATTTAGTGATTATTTTTTTTTTAAAGATTAGTTTTATTTACTTATTTATGTGTGCATACACACCCCCAGTTGCTGTAGAGTTCAGGAGAGAATGTCAGACCCTCAAAGCCAGAGCTACAAATGTTTGCACAATTTTCAGTTTGTTAATACAGGTTCTAGAGGACTGGCATAGCAAGGGCTCTTAACTGCTGACCTATCTCTTGAACCTCAAATAGGTTTTTAATGCACAAGTATAAAAATACAACTGCAAGTAATTACTGAGTAAAGCATCCCTAAACTATGTCTTGAATGTCTCCTAAATCACTCAGTTATAGAGCGAGGACACAGACTGCGGCTATTGGAAGGTGGTGGAACCTTTATGAGGTGTGACCTTATGAAAGCTCCTTAGGTCATTTAAGGGTCACCCAGGGTGTGCCATCAAAGGGAATATAAAACCCCAGTTGTCTCTCCTTCTCCCCAACTCCTCCTTTCATTTTGGATTCCTGTCCTTGAGGTGAGTAGTTTCATTGCGTCATACACTGCTCCATAATGCAGATTCACCACAGGATCAAAGCAATAGAGCCAATTGATCATGTATTTGGATCTCTAAGTGAGTTGTTTGTTTGTTCCCCGCAAGACAGGGTTTCTCTGTGCAGCCCTAGCTGTCCTTAAGCTCACTCTGTAGATCAGGCTGGCCTCAAACTCAGAGATCCTCCTGCCTTTGCCTCTTGAGAGCTGGTACCATGCTCAGCTGAATAAATTCAAGTAACATTTCCTCTTTTTAAGTTGAGTGCTTCTGATATTTTCTCTGAACACATGGTACTAAGAAGTTTATTCTACCTTTTTCTCAACCATATTTTCTTTATTACTTTCCTACCATGCCAAGAGAATGTCTCCTAGTTCTTATGCAGCTTTGGTTAGCTTGGAACTCACTATGTACATCAAGTTGGCCTGGGTGGTTTGGCCTTCCTCTGTCCTGAGTACTAAGATTAAAGGAATGTGTCACCACATTCAGCTTCCTTATTTTTCTGCTCTTTTTTCATTCAGTCAGGGCCCCAGCACTCAGGAGGCAGATCTCTGTAAATTCCAGGCAATCCAGGACTATATAGTGAGACTGGAAGAAAAGTAACTGATACAGTTATATGTTAAATATATTTTCCCAAGGGCCAGGCATATAGCTCAGCAATAAAGCATTTGCTTAGCATGCCCCAGGCCCAAGGTAGGTTCAATACCCAGTAATGAAATAAAAAGTATATACTTAATATTCTCAAAACTGCCCATCACTAAATATCTAATTGTTACCAATTCTCTCAATCTCTCCCTCTGTGCACTGAGGTAACTGTTAATGTTCCCTTTCCTGTGTACGTTATCTTTTTGGTCAGCCCCTTATGTGCTTTCTTGACAAAAACAAACAAAAAAGCTCTCACTGCCTATCACCTTTGCTCTACCAACTCTAGAGTTAAAAAAGCAAAGTAACTTTATGATCACCGTACTACCCTCTCACATCCCAGCTCGCTATCACTATGAAGATGAAACAAAAAATAACAGAAATGTAAAAGAACTGAGACGGACCATGAAACCAGGCTCTAGATTAGCAGTTCTCAACTTGTGAGTCAACCCCTTTGGGGGTCACATTTCAGATATTTACATTATAATTCATAATTCATTACAGTAGAAAATTACAGTTATAAAGCAGCAGTGGAATAATTTATTGGGTATGGTCACCATAGCATGAGGAGCAGTGTTAAGAAGGGTGAAAACTATGGTCTTACTACCTAGAAGACAGTCTATGAGACACGCCCAGGGGGTTCATCTTGATTAGGTTCATTGAGATGAGAAGGCCCATCCCAGAAGGACTTGGGTCATGGACTCTCATGAAAGAGAGAATGACTGAGCACCAACACTCGTCCTTCCTTCTCTTCATGTAACCAGCTGTATCAAATTCCCACCACCATGATTTTCTTCCCATGAGGACCTATACCTCAGAACTGTGAGCCAAAATAAACTCTTTCTCCTTAAAGTTGATTTTGTCACAGCAGCATGAAAATGACTACGAAACATAAGAAGCAGAAATTTAAAAAAAAAAAAAGTTTCTGTACACTTCTTACCTATTGCACGAATCTGATTCTGAGGAGAAAAGAATATCAGTACAACTAGAAGAATCATCAGGTCTCTCGGGCTCCGACTGTCCTGGGAAATCCAGTTTTGACTGAGGAAAATGGCTCGTTACTTCAATGGCGTCTGATAAGCTCATATTATCTTCTTGTCCTAACAAGAAAATACAATTACAAAAATTAAAGAGGATCTCAAAATATTCAACTTATGTTTCTTTAACACTGAATATTGCTATTTTTACTTTTAAAATAAAAGTAAAAAACAGATTTTTAAAACTATTAAATAAGAAATGGAACTTTATTGTTAATAATCACCTTATTTATGTTTTTTAGAATTAATTCATTTAAGAGTAAAGTTTTCCTTAAAATTAGACATGGGAATGCCTCGTCATTCTAATGAAGTTTCTACTAGTAGATTACTAAGGAATATATGCATATTTAAAGTAAAAAAAAAAATAGTGACAAACTAACAAAACAGATTAAACTAATAAGGGAATCAGATCATTTGTCATATGACATGATGTCAAACATCTATGGACACCTTTCTAAACCCATTAAATAAACTTCACTATAGAAAAAGGAAAACCAATCAGACATAGGAATCTTGCCACATGTCTCATTACAGGGACACCTCAGAGTGGTTTAAAAGAATATGACATATAGGCACAGTCAAGTATCTGAAAATAAAAGAGCAAAAAATACTAGCTGTGTCAGACTGTCTGCTGCCTAGGATTCTGCCTTTTACAGTGTCTGCCAACACTATGGGGATTTTCATTTGTGCTGTCTTCACAATTCAGAAAAAAATGGATAGATAAATCAATAAATGAAAGCAATTGTTACGGTTTTGTTAGCAGAGAAAATTTATTGAACAGGGCACATTTTTTAAAAACAAAGCCACCCGCCCCCGCCCCAGTTCAGAAATGATCCTCAGTGTTATACAGAAGGACAGCATTCATCACCGGTGTAAACTCCTTATGTTACCTGAAGACTGATAAACTACCATGACCAAAGTGGAACCACATCACCTTCCATTCATCAGGGAGAGAGGAAGAGCATTACCGATGAGTTTCCAGAAGGTCCAGAACTTCCTCTTATAAGCATATGAGGAGGAGGGGAACCAAACACCCAGGAAACCCCTTCCACCCAGACCACTCACTCACTCAACAGACAGGAAGAAAGCAGTCAAACTGGCAGGTAAGGACATAGAAGAATTCAACTTACAACAAACTTATTTTTGTAGTGACTAGACTTCTCTTCTTCCTCTCTTACATGAGCTTAGAGAAGATAAACCCCATCATAATTTGTGAGCACTAAGTCAGCTATCCTTCCTGACTGCCCTTAAACCTTGAGATGCAGGGCTCCAAACAGCCCAAATGTGAGGCTCAAACAGGACTTTCTCCTAAGACAAGCAACAAAAGCAAGTTAGGCTCCCTTTGAGAATGCATGCAACTTGTTCATTTACAGGCCAGTTCAATGTTTCCTTTAAAGGACATCAGTTATACTCACTAGATCTAGTTGACAATGCACTAGATCTATCTTTTCAATGTCTTCTCATTTTACATGTCTGTCTTCTTAGGCATCCCTGTTTACTCAAAGCAGCCTAACAATATCAATTACTTCTGAAGCCCAGAGTCTATAGTACACACACTTAAGATGTAATCTGCAAGCACAAACAACCAATTCTATGAGAAATTGGACTGATAAACAGAAAATGTTCTCATAGTGAGAAACACTGAGTCCAGCTCTTAAGAGTTAAGCTAGTTTCTAAGAACACCCTTAAACAACTGCATGGACAAATTCAAACTGTTCAAAGATGATGAGGTAGACAGTAAGACAGCACCCAGTGTCTGAAACACCTAGAAAGTTCTAAGGGCAGCAATAAGGAGTTCAAAAATACCTAAAAAAACAAAGCATTCAAGAATATTCTAGCAAAATAGATTTAATAAGAAAAAATTGATTTACTGAAAACTATGAAATTGCTAAGAGAAGTTAAACAGACATCATAAAATGAAGAGACGCACAAGTTCAGGGATTGGAATACGTAATACTGCTAAGAAGCCAATACAACCCAAAGCTACCTACAGAGTAGTCTCCAGCCTATGTTGGAGTGCTTTATAACTAAAGGCAGGCAGACTTCAGGGGTTGTTTCTTCAGAACATTCTTCCATTGTTTCCAAAGCAAGCAATAAGCTACTTTATAGTCAACAATTACTATACTGAGCTTTCTAAAAATAGTTTTTCCTCCTTTCAAATACTTCAGTAAATTACATTAGCTTTATATACATTTTACATTAAAAAAGAATGAAAACCAACAAGGAGGCTCAGTGGGCAAAACATTTGCTACCAAGCCTGACAACCCGGGTTTGATCTTTGAAATCCACATAGTGGAAAGATAAACCAACTTTCACAAGTTGTCCTGTGGTGATATATTGTTTGTAATCTAACAAATAAAGCTTGCCTGAAGATCAGAAGGCAGAACCAGCTACAAAGTTAGCCACAGAGGTCAGGCAGTGGAGGCACAAACTTAATCTAGGACTACTAAGAAGGTTAAAACAAGAAGTAATATGGCTGGGCAGAGAAGGAAATATAAGGTGGGAGGAGACAGGAGCTGTGTGTCCCGTCCTCTCCCCAGCCCCTTTTCAGCCGAGGACTCAGAGGCTTTGCTTGAGGATTCCTGGAGACGGATCTTCCACTCTCAGCTAAGGGTTCAGTAGTGGTGAGAAGCTTCTCTAGTGGCTTGTTCCCGTCTTTCTGATCTTTGAGTATTTACCCCAAGATCTGGCTCCAGATTTTTATCATAAGACCAATTAGGATTCGTGCAACACTCCCATTACTTTGTCATGTGTGCACAAATGTATAGACATACACAAAGTGAATAATGTTAAAAAAAAAAAAAAAAAAAAAGGAATGAAATTCACTCTGCTTTTGTTTTAGTAAGCCTTACCCATGATTGCAGGTGACAACTTCTCTGCAGGTCCATCTTTTCTCATTACTGTAGCTTTTGACATTCTGCCAGTTTTCTTGTATCCTTTTTTGGCCTGATCCACCAGAAGCTGGAATTCATTCTGATGCCTTTTACCTGAAATTCAAAAGAACTGTTAATGGATAAACAATCTAAATATCAAGTGTAAAGCTGTTCAGCATCATCATTAGCAGAATCACCTGCACTGAATGCAGAAGCTGCCTAAGGGTCGCTGACAAATCTATCTGGGTCTATCCCTTACGCCACAGCAAACATGGCTACATGATATAAACTGCTACTACTCTAGGTTATTTTTCCCTCTCTCCAAACCCTTAGTATGGGAAAGCTTTCTACACCGTATAGAATACATATTGATAACCATTTCCTCTCTCCCTCCTACCTTACTTTTTCATTTGTTTTAGTGAGAAAGGGGCTTACTTTGTAGCCTAGACAGGCTTCAAGCTCATGACCCTCCTGCTTCAACATCCCCAATGCTGGGGTTTCAGGCATGTGCCACTGCACCCAGTAACTGATACTTCCAAAATACATCCAAAAGATCGCTTTCTAAGATACACAAGTGCTGTGGACTAATCCTCTTGTACACTGTAAGGATTTGTCAAATTGGTTTAATAAAATACTGATTGGCCAGTAGCTAGGCAGGAAGTAAAGGCAGGGCAACCAAACTAAGGACGCTGGGAAGGAGAAGGGTGGAGTCAGGAGTCACCAGTCAGACGGGGAGCAGGAGATGAACATGCCATGCTATTAAAGATACCACCATATAGCAGAGCGTAAATAAGGAATATGGATTAATTTAAAATGTAAGAGCTAGTTAATAATAAGCCTAAACTGTTGGTCAAGCATTTATCATTCATGTAAACCTCTGTGTTTATTTGGGTCTGGGTTGTCGAGACAGGAAATGTCCATTTACACAAAAAACCACCAAGAATGAGCAGATTACATTAACTGACAGAAAAGCAGAAGACTCTAGAGAAGTGGATTTACAATAAAGAGTATTTTTCTAACATTTATTTCCCAGCAGAATCCTTTTAAAATATTAAATTCCCAAGTCACCAATGACTCCTGTTTTAGGATACATAACACCATCTTTACTACCACTACCTCAAAACATAATTTCATAACCCTGATTTCAGAGATAAACAATACACTCCTAGAGAACCCTCGTTATTAAGAGCACAAAATTAGGACACATACTTGTGAGTCTGAGCCATGGTTCCAGCAGCTGTAGTTGTACTGTATTTACCATAACCATGGTACAAAATAGTACTGTCTACAATGCTCTCAAATTTTAGAAAATGATATTACAATGGTGAAGACAAATTTTTAAAAATTTTGTACACATAGCCAACAATAAACTTTTTAATACTTGGTTTCTTCTACATTTAGCATAATACAGAGGAGTAGGGAGTGCATTATAGTGGGGGTCCATATAGATGTGTCCAAAGCTATCCTTCTAGCCATTCAATGCCTTGAGCTACAGTCCAACTACAAGTTACAGGTAGCCAACAGTCACAGAAAATAATTTTCTGTAGGTATATAAAATTCCCTCGTCCAGAGAATAGGTTGGATTGACATCCCTACCACACTGTGGAAGAAGTAAGGTCTGCCTCCATGAGCACATCCATTCTTATATTTCTCATCCACAAACCTGACTACTCCATTGATTCTTTAGTATACCGCAAAACCATCTTCCTAATTTTCAGTTTTTTAATTCTATTTTAATTTTTTAAAATATTTCATTATTCATCTTTATTTTAGGTGCATTTAAGTGTTTTCCTAGAAGTCTGTGTTCACCAGACGTGTTCCCAAGGAGGTCAGAAGAGGGCATCATATCTCCTAGAACTGGAGTTACAGAGAGTTTGAGCTGCCATGTCAGTACTGGAAACTGAACCTGGGTCCTCTTTAAGAGCAATTGCAAAAGAAATTGTGAGCCATCCTTCAACCCCTAATAACTAGTTTTTAGATTTCTAAAAAGGCTAATGAGATAAATAGCTTCATCTGTTTCTGAGAAGCTATCCTTCAACATGGTGAACAGCAGAGCTATAAAGCACATCAAGCAGGATTCCTACATTTGAACACTGGCAGGGATAGCAAGGCATTTAGGAGACTGCTTCTGATTCTTATTTGTGTGAATACAAATTCCTAATGAAGAATCAGAAGGATGTAAAATATCTGGTAAGCTATAAAAGACTAAACTTTCAGTAAAAGAAATTATAAAATTTAGTTATTTAGAAATTTCTATGAAAATTGATTTTTTCAAATGAAAAGATTAAACATCAGCCTTAAAAAATTGTATAAACTATCAAGATTTTAGATGCCAGGCATGGTAAAGTATGCCTTTAATCACAGCACTAAGGAGACAGGCAGGCAGATCTCTAAGTCTGAGGCCAACCTCATCTACATAGTGCCAGGCTAGCCACTGCTTTAGAAAAAAGAAAAAATTAAAAAACTAAACAAACATTATTAGAACGAGAAAGCCATTTTTTTAGAAGGAAGTAAAAGCGTCTACACAGGAGGATGAGTACACAATAGACAATTTCTTTCGTGACCTATTTTATTTCATGCAAGTAAAGAGAATCGCTTCATCTACTTCCTCAGCTCCCAGAATGCAAAGGCATCACTCTCATCATTCTGGAGCTGCTATTAGGCCAGGGTAGTTTAATTAAGTCAAGTGTAGGCTTATTATCTAGGGTTCTTTTCCTGTGGCTGCAATAAAAATTCTGACAAAAGCCAACTTAAGGAGAAAGAGTTTATTCAGGGCAGTCCAGATTCCAGGAGCTTGAACCAGCTGGTCACTTCTCATTCACAATTGGGAAACAAATAAATAATAAATACTGCTCACCTCCCTTTGAACCATTTATAAAACTAGGATCCATAGGGCTAGAGAGAACAGGCTGCACTTGTAGAGGTTCCCACTGATATGGTGGCTATAAACTGTCTTTGACTCTGGTTCCAAGGGATCTGACATCAACTGCTGGCCTCTGAAGGTACTGCACATACATGGTCACAGACATAGATGCAGGCACAATACTCATACACAAACAAATAAGTAAGTCATTTAAACCTAGTATTCCAACCAGGTGCCACTCAGAGTAGGCAGGTCTTCCCAACTCAACACAATTAAGATATCTCCACAAGCATTCTCAGAGACCCATCTCCCAAATGACTACAGTTTTATCAAGATGACAATAGAAACCACAACAGCCATTTCCTGTTGTTGTTTTCCTTCCTAAGCCACCAGGAAATACAGGATTGTTACTTATGGTTTGCTCAAAAAAACTATTAAATCAATAGAAAGGCTTAATGACTTTACTCCTAAAGTAGTAAATGTTCAGCTTTATAATGTCTTTTCTTGTATGAATCTAGTTACTCCACTGCTAGGTTAGAAACAAAAACTAAATAGTAGCCACCACTCTGGCTCTGACTGAAGGAGCCCAAGATTGCTGCAGAGAAAATAAATGATGCCAACAGATTATGACTAATAAAATTGTACCACTCATCATCTCACTTATCTTAGGAGATCTTCTATTTGGCAAGGACCACTCTAAAATCTATAATATAAGTTTGACTTATAAGTCATGAAATTCCCTCTTAAAGATATTAAGTGTTCTAGGAGCTGCAGATCTGGCTCAGCAGCTAACAGCATGGACTGCTCTTCCAGAGGATTCAGATTTGGTTACCAGAACCTACACAGTAGCTCACAACCACCCATAACTCCAGTTCCAGCAGGTCCAACCCCATCTTCTGTCCTCTGTGAATACCAGACATACATGTGGTGCAAAGACATACATGCAGACAAAAACACACATATACATAAAATAACTGACCCTTAAAAAAATTAAGTGGCTTGATTAGTTATGGGAGCTAATGGCCAAGTGCTTGTTTACCAACTCAAAATGATTGTGGTTCACTTTCTGTTCTTCATTCAAAACCATCACAACCTCTTTATGTACACTCTTAGTAGACTCCAAAGGATACTTAATAATATGGATTTAAGAGAAACTATCTTCCCCCAAGCACCACCACTCCTTGTTTGTATATACATGCTTTATCTTTCGTAGTCATTATCATGAAGCAATTGTATGTTATAATCAAAGGCAAATCCCTAGCTTGTGTTCTCAACTTTATCACAAAGACCTCACATATGGAACCGTTTTTAAACCATCTGTCTTAATTAGGGTTTCTGTTGCTATGAAGAGACAACATGACCACTACTGGTTTTGCATGTGAGAACAGACACACACTACCAGCACCACACTAGAGTTTATTCAAGAGAGTTGCCGGGCTAGTACAAGGGCAGAGAAGATGAAAAGAGACTTTCACAGGGGTATCCTTATAAGAGAACAGGTAGGCACAGATTTACATAGCCACTCCTAGGGGCATGTCCTGCCACTGCCAAGTTGGTTCAGTCTATTATCATAGTGACATGGTGTTAGACAGGTAGCTCAGAGTTCAACATCTTGCACAGGCAACAGGAAGTGGTCTGAGACGCTGGGCGTGACTTAAGAATATATGAGACCTCAAAACCCACCTCCACAGTGACACACTTTCTCCAACAATGTCACACCTCCTAATAATGTCACTTCCTTTGGGAGTCATTTTCTTTGGAACCACCACACCACTCCCTGGCCCCTGAAGGCTTGTAGCCATATCCTAATGCAAAAATGCATTCTATCCAACTTTAGAAGTTCCTATAATCTATCAGTCTCAAACCTATTTAAAAATCCAAGTTCATAGTCTCTTCAGAGATTCATGCAATCTCTTTTAACTGTAATCCCCACAAAATAAATTTTTTTTAAAAAAAATCACATACTTCCAACATATAATGGCACAGGATATATATTACCATGCTAAAATGTAGAGAAGGGAGCATAGTGAAGAAATAAATAATGGACCAAACAAAGACCAAAAATCAGCTGGGCAAACTCTAACTCTGCACCTCCATGCCTGATGTCAAACACTCTTCAGATCTCCAGCTCCTTGCAGCCCTATTGACTGATACACACTCCTTTCTCTTGAGCTGGTTCTACTCCCTGTTAGCAGCTCTCCTTGACAGGTATCCCATGGCTCTGGCATCTCCAACATCTTGGGGTCTCCAAGGCAATCAATCCAGGCTCCACCTGTGACAGCATCACATAAGGGCCTCTCTGGGCCTCCATTCAAGTACCTGACACATGTCTGGCCTCAGCAGCTTTTGTTAGTAGCAGAGGAATATTCCATAACCCCTTTTTTATATCCTTGACTATAAAGCCAGAGCAATATGGCTGAAGCTGACAAGATCTGCTGCTTTCTGAAACTTGAACATGCCCTTCCCACTTCCTCAATCACATCTTCAGCTTTCTGTTTTTGATGGCTACCTTCATTACCTAATCTTGGCTACTCTGGAACTTGCTCTGTAGTCCAGGCTGGTCTCAAACTCAGAGATCCACCAGCCTCTGACTCTAGAGTGCTGGGAAGTGCACCACCACACCTGGCTCCAAGCTCTTCTCTAATTCCTTTTCACAGGTTGGAAACTTAGCTGGGTGGGATCTTGCCCTGAGGTCACCATCCCTTTTTCCCACTCTAAATCTGTGCATCTCCTTAAACACAGGACTTAGCTCCACTCCACTTCCTGGTGCTCCTGTTCTCCTCAAATTCTACATTTTGTAATTGACCTTGCTCAGCTAGTTCCTTTTCATTATAAATCTTTAGAGTTATAACTGTTGTGAAATATTAAAATGTGTTATTAAATTTACTTTAATCCATAAAACAGCTGTTACTCTCAAAATATTTCAAATTAGTGTAGATTTTGGTTTATTGATACAAATTTAAGGTCAATTTTGTTATACTATATAAATATTTCTACTCTTGTTTAAGATATTATGTTTATGCAATTCCTTTTAAATTGTAATGTATAATTAAAAATAAAGATTAATAGTCATCTGTGATAACCTAATTTATAGTCATGTTAGTTAGATTTTTTTAGATATACAAAGATATATTTCAATTAGATAGTTTTCAAACACTTGAGACTTACAAAATATAACATTTAAAATATTTTTAAAACTTAAGACTTTTCTAGACAGGGAGACAAGTTTGTTGCTAACAGCACCAATCTACTTCAAAAACATTAACAGACATTTAAAAAAATTCCATCTAAAATTTACTTTCTTTGTGGCAACAGTTAGCCACTAGACAAAAAAACTTCTTATATTGACTGCTTGACAATATGTTATATAAACTAGACATACAAGACCCATAAAAAAGTGACCTCTAAACTTCAGCAAAAGAAACCAAGATAGTCTTTCCACTCCTGCTTCACAGAAAAAAACTGCCAAACATACTTCAAGACATTAAAAAAAAAACTACTAAACTATGCCAAAATAGGCAAAAAAACAAACAAACAAACAAAAAAAAAACCGTCCTTCAAATTTCCTGCTTCACTAAAAGATAGGCCAAAGACTCTAGGCCTATAGGCTAAAAATAAATGCCCCACCTTTAGGAACAAACTTTAGGTAACTGTCCAGGCAGCCAGATGTCATCTCTGTCATTTCTAGATTTTAAAAGTTGCTTGCACTTCCTGTTTACTCAGATAATATTATATCCTTCTGTGGTCTTTAATAGTTAAAGAGTAAATATTTATAAATATAGTTTTCTTTAATTATAAAAAATATATTAAATATAAACTTTAGACTCACAAAAATGATAAAATATTTTCTTTAATGTTACTAAATAAAAATAAACTAAATATTATAACTATGACTCTTGTTTGATAGCTGTTTTGTTATATATAATTTCACTATGCTAAAACAACCCTTTTTTTGATTAGAGAGAATCAAGGAGTGAAAAAATAAGTGGCCAGCCACACAGACAGACATGGAGTAAGAAGGAAAGAAAACATGTACAGAGACAGAGAAAGGCAAAAGACCTGAAGCAAAAGGCAGACAGAGTCATTTAAGAGCTGGCAAGAAACAAGCCAAACTAAGCTCAGGCATTCATAAGAAATAACAAGACCAGGAAAGATAAGTCTTCGTATGTGATTATTTGGGAGCTGGGCAGAGGGCCCCTCAAAGAGTAAAGAGTAATAAAAACAAACAAAAGAACCAAGTACAAGTAACCTCACAACAGAGGCTATTTTAAGCCATTTTGAGATTTCCTCAGTCAACAAAGTTAATTCAAAAGTCTTCACTTTAGCCTCAGGCAGATTGTTGGCCAAGGGCAAAAGGCAGTTACATTCTTCATCAAAATATCACAAGATGGGTCTCTAGGCCACATATTAACATTCTTCTTCTCTGGAACCTCTTGATCCAGACACCCACAGCTCAAATCATATTAAGCACCACTGTCTTCCATGTTCTTACTAGTATGGCCCATTAAGCAGCCCTTAACAGTGTTCAGCTGTTTCCTAATCCACAATTCCAAAATCCATATTCCTTCAAGCCTATCACAGAAATACCCCAGACCCTGGTATCAACATCTTAGTTAGGGTTTCTATTTGCTGTGAAGAGATATCATGACCATGGCAATTCTTATAAGGAAAACATTTAATTGGGTGACTTAGAGTTCAGAGGTGCAGTCCATTATCACTATGGTGGGACATGGCAGCATGCAGGCATGGTGTTAGAGGTAGCTGAGGATTCTATATTTTGAGCAGGCAACAGTTAGTGGTCTGAGATACTGGGTACGGCCTGAGCATATACAAGACCTCAAAGCCCACTTTAGTGATACACTATCTCCAACAAAGCCATACCTGCTCCAACAAAACCACACTTTTTAACGATGTCATTTAACTGGCCATTTTCTTTCAAACTACTACAAAATCATCACAGATTGTGGAAAAAAGAAATTTAGTAATTAATGGACTGGCTTTCATTTCTTAATGAAATAGAATGCAGAAAGAAGGAAGGGTACCAACATGTAGCAAAAATAGTAAAGGAAAACATGGTTTTGTGGAGCCTGTTTCCATAACTTCTGTAATAGTTAATGGTGCTGTAAACATAATCACTGCCTGTGGGTTGTATTCCAAAAGCCTGAAAGTCACTGAAATAAGAACCTTTCAACTTTTACAAAAAAAGAAAGAAAAAAAAAAGCATACTCCAACCTCAAACTCGCCTCCAGCTATCTCATTTTTCTACTTTCCCTGACACAGCAATACTTCAAAAAAGCGCTGTCTACATTTTAGTTGTGAGCATGACCTTTAACCGTTGAGCCATCTCTCCAGAGCAAGCTGTGTAATTTTTTAATAGTCTTTCGTCTTCCAATTTTGTCTCAAACAAGTACTCTGACTCCTCCTCTCCATGAAACCATTCTAGAAGAAAGCACTGTCAAGGTTTGCTACTGCCAAACTGGAAAATCTACTGGCACCTCATTACTGCTTTTCATATAGCTTCTTGGCCCTAAGTGGGAAACAACTCATGATTCCACTTGTCTACATTTTCCAAAACCACATTTCAAAGTGTTCCTCTGCCTCAAGTCTATACTAGGACAGTTTTCTTTGTAGGTGGATCCTCTTCCCTTTTCATCAACTATATTCTAAAACAGGATATTGCAGGGTACAATACAGCTAAGGATCCCTGAAGTTTTTACTTCAGAGACTGTAAGATAACACTTACTGTCATAATCATACTAAGACATTATCTGACCCTTATGCAAAAAAACATTTATTTTACATGTACAGATGTTTTGTCTCCATGGATGCCTGTGCATCATATATGTTCAGTTCCTATGGGGGCCAGAAGAAGATGTTAGATCCTCTGAATTTATAGTTCTGAAGTTACAGACAGTTGAGTCTCTGTGTGGGTGCTGGAAACCAAAGCTGGGTTTTCTGTAAGAACAAGCGCCCTTACCCACTGGGCTATCACTTAAGCCCCTATCTATCCTGTTTAACAATAATGACATGTACAAACAGTGCAACACCAATGGCAGAGAAAATTTCTGGGGCCCTAGCAATGCATCAAGAAAATGATGCTGTATTCCTCCCAGCATGTACACACTCACCACCAATTTTATTAAGATTGGGCTGATGTGGGATTTCTTTCTGATTCTGAGAATATGCTTTGTTACTACTGGTTAATGAAGAAGTTGTTTCTGCTTATGGCAAGACAGCTTAAAGGCAGTTGGGCAATCCAAGCAAATATGGACAAAGGAGGGCAGAGTCAGAGACAGTTGCCAGCAGATACAGGGGAAGAGAGATAAGAATGCTGCAATTAGAAAAGGGACCAAGCTATGTGGCCAAACTTGGATACAAATCCTGGGTCAGTTCAAGAATAAGAGTTAGCAAGTAATAAGCCTGAGCCATAGGCCAAACGGTTTATAACTAATATAAGCCTTTGTGTGATTATTTGGGACTAAACGGTTGTGGGACTGGCCGGCGGGATAGAGCAGGACAGAGAAACTTCAGACTATAGTGGATAACATGACAGTTGAGTGACAGGGTTCATGCTTAGTATCCCCAGGAACTCGTTCTCTATAAACATATATATAAACATATATAAACAGACCTACACATATCTCTTTGATTGAACAGTAAGAGAAAGTATTAATTGAATGTTGGCTCTTAGTCTAGAAACAACTAATAAACTTAAGGAAAATATTTTATTGCTTTGTCTTATTTTTGGTGATTCTAAAGAATATATTTAATTTATTTATTTAACTTGTATTATTAACTGAAAACTATCTCTGGATGTCTTTTAAACTTACATATTTTAATTTTTTAGCATTTTTTGAAACTGTAACTAAAAAAACTATAATTATTTTATATTTAACTCTCTTAGAGACCTGAGAAGGAAATATGTAAATAGAAAGTGCAAGCAGCAACTTTCAAAAAAATGTAAAAAGTGACAGAAACAGCTGGCTGCCTGGACAGTCACTTAAGGTTTTATTTGTAGTACCGGGCATCTATCATTGGCCTAACATGTCTGAAAGACTTTTCTGTGAAGCAGGACATTCTTAAAGTTACCTTCCTACCTTGTCCTGGAAAGGTTCAGTAGTTCTTTGTGTGTGTGTGTCCCCTGCTTGTTCATTTTGGACACCATACTGTCAGTAGTCAAGGCAAGAGCACTTTCTTGCCAGTGGCTAACTTTTGCCACAAAGAAAGTCAGCTACATGTGGAGTTTCTTTGATGGTCATCATCTTCTCTGAAGTAGAATGGTGCTGCCAGGAGCAGACATGTCTTATTTTTCATGGAAAATAAAAAGAATTTGTCTTATTAAAATAACTTAAATGCCATATTTTATAGATCTCTGAAGTATTTAAAGATGACTTATCTAAAATATATCTCCATTTGACCTTGAAAACATACCTAATATGACTATGAGTTTGATTATAATGACTGACTACTAACTTGCACTTCTTTATATCTTAATTAGTTGGTAATAATAACTTTCAAGGCCTAGTAATTTCCATTACATTGTTCTATGAACTGTGTAAGTACAATACTTTGAACAAGAGTAGAAATGTATGCACAGTAGCAAAAGAAATGTATAGTAACAATATTAATCTCAACTTTGTATCAATATATACAATTTGTATACAATATATAAAAATTCAATCCAGTGTAAAGTATTTAAAACTACTAGTTGCTTTTTAAAAATTAATCTACCATTTTTTTATCATATTCAAATATTCCTTTTTTCTCAGAGTAGATTCAATAATCTACTCTTTTATCCTACTATATCTGTATCCTTTTTTTTTTTCAAAAAAGAACCCTGAATCTAATCTTCTTTGTTCAGCTTTTCCCTCGACCTTTACCAATAACAATTTAAAACCAATCACCCTAAATATAACTCATTGAAAGACTAAAAACCACCCACCCCACCTCTTGAGAATGTGGGTATCATGTTCTTAAATTTACTTTCTGATCTCTGGGGGTGATGGTATCTTTAAGGAATCCTGAAAAGAAAAATTGGGGTTATTTGTCAAGTCTGGGAGAAATGGCTATATCATTTGTTATCCAGTCTCTGCATAAAGGGAAAATTCGGGGCTTATCTCAAGTCCTAGCTAAAATACTCTGTGAACTAGCTCTCAACTTGGAGTATGAATACACACATAAAGCCTGAGAAAGCTTAAAAGGTAATTCTAGACACAAAGGAACAGAGTCAAGCATGACTTCTTGGTAGCAGCATTTTCTCGGGTGGGCTGGCAGCAAGCAGAAACATGGTTCCTTTAAGAGAAGCATTAGCGACAAAAAGCATGTGTCTTTTAAGATGCCCTGCTACCAAACACTTAAGTGAGGCCTATAAGTAGCATGTGGCAGTGCTCTACTTGATGGCTGTGTGAATCTTAAATTTCCCCAGAGTTGGGGTGGTAAATGTAGTTCCTGCCAGTACCTCTGTCATGAAGCTAAACTCACACAGGCTACGAAACTGGGTGGAATCCAGCCACCATAGCCAAGGCTTTAATCCTCGCCACGGCTTTTAGCAGATTAAAGGCTTCTGTGGTCAGAAAAAGATATACAGATATACAGTTAAGATGAATTCAGATGAGAAAATAAATACCACTAAAGAGTTACAGTGTATTTAAAAATATATGTAGGCGTGGGCGATAAAATATTACCTGAAACTGCTACCAGACTGTATAGTACTTCCCATCTTGTTTTCCCTCCCACAGTCCTGTGCTACCTGTCTGCCAACATCATATATGTCATCAAATCAATTTTTTTTTTTTTGGATGGAGGAAAGTCAGTTCATTATCCCATCTGTCTAAAAGTAGACCTGTACACTTACTTTTACATTTGGGGGGAGAAAATGCATCTTTTATTTTTTGCTGCATTGCTGACCTGTCAAGTAGACTGGATTTGAGGCCCACTCTACAAGAGGTAATCCATGCCCATTCGAGGCCCACTCTACAAGAGGTAATCCATGCCCATTCCTGTAAACTGGTGACTGGAGAGGACATTGACCATGGTAAGGGAAGTTATTACTGCTCTTTTGACAAATGAACATGTTATGACCATAAGCTTTGTAAATATTTATGTTCATGCTTACTGCCAGTTTGGTGAAGGAAGCTACTTACTCTCTTCAGTGAGTGGGAGTTATTGTAGAAACTCAAAATTGGTTCAAAATTTTGAGTGACTGTTCAATGAGTACCAGCAAAAGGGTCACTTATACCACTGGGAAACTGTCTTCTGAACCTTTCATGGGGCTGCACTCTTGAACTTACAGCACCTACAGTTATGGGCACAAGACTGGCTCTATCAACATTCTGACAGAAGCCTCGAGAACCCACGAGGATTTATTTGCAGTCATGGTTTTCTTCAGTGGTATAAACAATGGTAAGGTGCCAGTGCTCCTGTAAATAATCCTTCACCCACACTGAACAATCTTAATTAAACTCACCGAGTCACATGCACACAGAAAAGAAGAAAATGTGTAGGTCAATCTGATCAAATGTATTACATACATGTACTCCACCAGACAAATATGCAGTAGATATTTTTTGTCAACTTGACACAAGCATGTCCATGAGCATGTCCTGGATTGTGTAATAAAATAGGCTAAGAAATCCAGTCAGTGATGTTCCTTCATGGAGTCACATCAGTTTCTGCCTCCAGGTTTCTGAATTGATTTCCCTCCATCATAGATAGTACAACTTCTTCCCTGAGTTGCTTTGGGTCAAGGTATTTATCACAGCATAGAAAGAAAACTGGGACTATGTGGATGTTTTGGTCACCTTCCCTGCTGCTGAATTTGCCTTTTAATATAAGAATGGAAGGAAGGAAGAAAACTTTACCTGGGCACAATGAAACCATATCACTCACTCAACCAACATTCAATATGCTGCTTTCTGGCCCTTAACTAGCGGCACACACTCACACACAGCACTTGGAAGGCTGAGGCAGGTATAATTTGAGGACAGCTTGAGCAACTGAACAAGACCCAAACTCAATAAACAAAGAGTGACCAAGAAAGGAAGAGGGAGAAGAGAGGGGGAAATGTGGAGAGAACTGAGGAGAATCAGCCAGAGTCAGGAGGAATAAGAAATTTCAGTCCTCATTAAATTTGAGGCTAGAGATATAACTCTTCCAGGAATGCTAGCCTACCACATACAAGGTCTTAAATTCAGTCCTCAGCGCTGCAAAAATAAAAACAAAATTAAAAAATAAAAAATAGAGGCAGTCAGATCTCTGTGGATCTAAAGCAAGACAGCCAAGTCAATATAGCAATGTCCAGAACAGCCAAAACAAATAAACAAAAAATAAAAACCAATAACTAAGTAAATAAGAAATAATAATAATAATAAAAACTACCCAGTTGACAAAACAATAAGGTGTGACCTGGCAAAGATCCACTAAGGAAATCATAACATGTGAGAGAATGCTAACAAGAGAAGAAAACCTATTTTTGACACAAATCTCCAAGCCACAGTAAGTGCCATACTTCCTTACAGTAGAACTGTTACTGCAGGCATAAGACATGATGCAGTCCTAAACGCTTCTATGTCCGCCCCATCTTTTCACAGAACGTTATCTGAGAACTAACTCATATTGCCACGTGCTTAGTGATGATGAGCTCAAAGCAGAATGTTAGTGACAGATCTTAAAAGATGGGTACCATATACAAAAGCTATCTGAGCAGACACCCACTCTCTGAAGCAACATTAACAACATAATTTTGAACATTAGTATCAAAAGTTTTTTAATTAACCTAAGATGTAAAACAGCAACTTAAACTCTTTACAATAAGGACATGTCACACAACTTACGATATTTACTGTGAATTTCATCTATTTCCTTCTCTGTTTGGTCCTTTGTAAAAACCATCACCTAAAATAATAATTAAAAAGAAATCTTTAGAGTGCATCCAAAATGACAAAAACAGAGATCAATTTACAAGCTTCAAAATCTCAAATGTGGCTGCTTAAACCAGAGGAAGACACTCTCCTGAGTGACCTTCACGTTTCCTCTGACTACCGTGAACAGTCTTACTTATCACTTCTTTCTCATCAGATTTTTACTTTTATTAACAAAAAAAGAAAAACAACTTTTCCCTCAAATCAAGTGGCATTCAATAGGAAATCCTACCATGACTAAATACAGTTTTCTTCTTTCACAATATTACAACAAAAGCTGAGGTTGTTTACATAACTTTGTGCATGTGCCCAAGTGTGTATGTGGTACATGTGTAAGTATGGATGGCTGTGCATGCTTGTGCACATATGAAGATCCCCTGCCTTATTCTCTTGAGATAGGGCCTCTCACTGAACCTGGAGCTAGGCTGGTGAGCAGTAAGCCCTAACAATCCTCTGGTCCTCACTCCCCATAGCACTTAAGTTACAGACATACACAGCCACACCTGACTTTTTACATGAGCACTGGAGATTTAACTCAAGTTCTCATGCTTAGACAGCAAAAGATATTACCTGTTGAGCCATCTACAGCCCCACTTGGCAACAGTTGTGGACTCTAGGTCAAGGTGGGATTCATTTGTGGAGATATTTAAAGTTTTGGTTTGTCTAAAAGACAAACAAGGGAGGAAAACCATGTCAACTAGTAAACCTTTGACAGTAAAGTGTAGAACTAGTTCCTCTACCTTTCTGCATATGTAAGGTAAAGTAAAATATTGAGGAGAAGTATTTGGTAGGAGCCAGTACAAGGAATGGGGTGAATATGAGCAAAATACAATGATATGAATATATGAAAACACCATAAAGAAACCCACTGTTTTTGGTTACCAAAAACAATCAAAAATTAAAATATATTAAGAAAATAAAGATAAATTTCTAAACCAGTCTGATTTTTAAGTTGTGCATATCATTTCTTCTTTCTCCTTTGAAACTTGCATAAATCTTTTCTAATTCTTGAAGTTTATTTTGTCAATTAAAGTATGTTGCTATATTAAGAATATTACATTAAATACACAAAATCCAGGATAGCCAAAACAATCCTGAGCTGTAAAAGAACTGCTGGAGTTACCACCATCCCAGATTTCAAATTGTATTACAGAGCTACAATAATTTTTAAAAATATGGTATTGATATAAGAAGACATGTTGATCAATGGAATAGAAATGAAGACCCAGACATAATTCCACACACCTATAGACACCAAATTTTTGACAAAGAAACTAAAAATACACACTGGAGAAAAGACAGTATCTCCAACAAATAGTGCTGATCAAACTGGATAGCTCTATGTACAAAAATAGAAATAGATGCACAGTCATTGCCCTGCACAAATCTCAACTCCAGATGGACCAAGGACCTCAGTGTAAGACTAGATATACTGTATCTTATAGAAGAGGAAGTGAGAAATAGGCTTGAACTCATTGGCACAAGTAGGGAATTTATAAAAATGACATCAACAACCATTAGCAATTAACAAATGGGACCTCACAAAGCTAAAAGCTTCTGTACAGCAAAAGACACTACCATTCTAGTAAAGTGTCAGCCTACAAAATAGGAAATCTGATAGTAGGTAAGTATTTAAAATATATAAAGAACTAAAAATTATCTAAACATAAAGAAAACAAATAACCCAATTTAAAAATGGGATACAGATGTGGTGACATATATTTAATAAAGTTTGTTTGAAAATCAGAGGAAAGAGCCAAGTCTGAAGGTCAGGCAGCTCACAAATGCCTCTAATTCAGTTCCAGGGCATCCAGCACCTATGGCCTCCATAGGCACACCACACACACACATATTTCACGAACTCCAGTTAGTATATAATGAAAACCTGGAGCCAGATATTGGGGAAAAGCTGGAATATCAAAAACAAACCATAGTCACCTAACAAACTCCTCAGGCCTGCCTCCAGAAATCCTCCAACTGAATTCCTGAGTCTTCAGGAAAAGTCTCTGGGATGGCTAAAAAAATCCTCTCACTCCACCCAGCTTTTTTAACTACTTCTTTCCACATTCCTAGAGGGGTGGGTGGCCCCTCCCTGACCTGGTTTGGCTGTGGTTAACTCTGATATTCCAGATTAATTCTATTAAACATATATCAACACAAACACACACACAGTATATACACTAAGACACACACGTATATAAAAATATAATCTTAAGAAAGAGAATATAATATTAAAACTTCCCAAATAGTAGGTAATTGTGTTGCATCTATATTACAAACTATTTTTTTGTTTTGTTTTAGCCATTATTAAAATTTGGCCCATGATTCACAGAAACTGGGGAAAGTAACGATATAAAAGATACGTTGCCACTGAATGTGAAGTTTGGTCCTATTGTCTCTCCTAAGAGCTACAAAAGTACAATACAAAAGTACAGGAACAGTAGAATAAACCCAGAACTCATTCTTAACATTTAGGTTTATAAAGACTACAAATCTTAGGATATTCTCATTTCTATTTTTTGTTTTGTTTGGGGCTTTTCTTTTTATTTATTAAAACAAGATTTCTCTGTGTAACAGCTCAGGCTGTCCTAGAACTCAGTTTGCAAACCAGGCTGGCCTGGAACTCACAGAGGTGCACCTGCCTCAGCCTCAGAGTGCTGGGGTTAAAGCCGTGCACCATCACTTTTCAGCTTGTTTTTCTTTAGTTGTTTCTTTTCCAATGTGTCCTAGCTAATACTTCACATGCTGGGTCAGTGTAGATCATGGTACTCTGCCCCAGGCAGGAGTGTCTTCACAGGGCAGACAAGAAACAGCTACAGCAAAACTCTACATGGGGCTGTACTTTACGCTGTGTTTGTTAAACACAAATACTGCTTCAAAGCATAAGCTTAAAGAAATTTTAATACTCTAAATAGCAGTGTGGTACATTTTCTAATAAAAGGAATTTGCAAAGGCTATCTTTTAATTTTAAAAGTTTAATGTTTCCTTTCTGCACTACTACACAGATACTAAAAAAGATTGAACATACACTTTCATTGAGTTTACTTGCTTCAAGGCGCATCCTAGTCTTCTCCATGTTTTCAATTTCTTGGACTATTTCAGCAGCTATTAAAATAAGAAGAAAAAAAAACCATTTAACCACACTATTTGATTATTACTCTATGCCTATGTGAGGTTTTAATAGTAGAGAAGGACAGGTGTATATGCATCCAGATTCCTATCTTCTTTTTGCAAATTTTCAAAATTAAGTGTGGTAGTTTGAAGGAAAATGGTCTTCACTGACTCATAAACTTGAATGCTAGGTCCCCTATTAACTGTAATGTTTGGGAAGGATTAGGAGATGTGGCCTTGTTGGAGGAGGTGTGTCACTGGGGTTGGGATTGAGCTTTAAGATTCAAAAGTCCACTTAGGCCCAGTCTGTGCCCCCCACCCCCTCTGCCTGAAACTCACACTTCAGATGTAAGCTCTCAACAACTGCTCCAGTGCCATGACTGCCTGTCATCATACTCCCTGCCATAATGGTCATGAACTCACCCTCTGAAACTATGAGAAAGCCTCCAATTAAGTAGTTCCTTAAAGTTGCCTTGGTCTTGGTATTTCATCACAACAACAGAACAGTAATTAAAACAGTAAGATTAACAATATTTCAAAGAAACACATTTAAGAAAATGTGCACTTTTAACATTCAACTCTTCTACATATCAGAATAAAACTGTAGAGAAATACCATGTTATTTTTGTCTTCTTTCTTGAATATATAAACAGCAATTCCAATATGAGAATTAATTTATTACTATGAGTTAAATTCTTAGAGGATAACCACTCAAAATTAAATGTAGTGAAACTTGCTAAGGGGGGAGAAAGACTACGAATATCACAGGAAATGCCCCGTCTCCAAAACCAGTATTTGAAATAGCTTCAAACCCCCCATAGCAGGGAGATCACACATTAAATGCCTTTCTTTAAACATAGACAGTTCAGACTTTGGAAATGCCGTCTTTTCGTAGCAAAGTCAATCTATTTAGGTGCATGAGGTACAGAATAAGAATTGACAGTCATTTATACCTATTTATATGTAAAAAGATATTAAGTCTAATTTACTTCAAAATATTCTTTGGAGAGGCTTTAGAAGGTAGACAAAAAATTAGGATGGCCTGATAATTGGTTACATGGTAGGGTAAATGGGGGGGGGGGGATGAGAGTACTTCTTCTTAGTCAATACCTCCTCTACACCCACTTCAAACTCCTCTATATCAACTTCAAATAACCCTACTAAAATTTATTTTTAAATTCAAAGCAACTGCTTCACTTAAACAATTTTCTTTTCCAAGCACTGAGATGTATCTGCCTCCTTAATATTGTAAAGCTGATAAAAACAATGTAAAAGTATCATCTGTGAGCAAGAACTGTGTATCTCCTTGTGAGCTTACTGAGTCATGGTATAATAGGAAAAAGCAGAAGCATTTACATTCTATCCCATGCATTAACACAACTTCCATTCCAGACATGTGGCACACTCTATAGCAGTAAGAAAATTATATTACAATGGTACAAGTTAAAAGTTTAAACTATTTTCAAAAAGACTTCTGACTCTGGTTAGGGTGTAGAGAGCTAACAACACCATTACCCTCACTATAGTGACACAAAAACTAGACAATCTATTCAACTATAATTTTGCTTGAATCCATCAGTTAAAGTCAAACAGCAACTACACGTCCTGAAGCCCCAAACAGGTGCAGTACTGGGAGATCATGAGCATCAAGTGACAAGAAGCAATGACCAGGATAGTCTGCCAAGACCCTGTATCTCAGTAAAATCACAGCTAAACTTTTTGATTGATGGCAACAGGCCAAGGGCGGCTGCCAAAAAAGCATAAAAACAGAAAAACAAAATAGCAACAAAAACATAACCCAGAAGCTCAGACACAGGAACATAAATTGCAGGCTGTTTCTACAGATGCCAACACACTCATTTTTCTTCTTCCTGGCACACTGAGATGGTAGGAGTCTCAGATGCACACTCAGCATCACAAACTCGGCCATGTTTTTGCACTCAAAAATCAATCAATGAGTCAAAATAAATCTTCCCCTCTTTAAGTTGCTTTTTCCTCAAGTATTTGGTCACACCAATAAGAAAAATAACTGGTACCAAAAAAAAAAAAAATAGTATGGAACAAGTTGGGCTTGGTATCACTCTCCTTTAATGCTAGCTCTTGGAAGGCAGAGGCAGGTAGATCACCAAGTTCAAGGTCAGCCTGGTCTACAGAGTGAGTTCCAGGATATCCAGGGCTGCACAGAGAAACCCTGTACTAAAAAACAAAAACAAACAAATCAGTACAGAAAATGGAATCGCAGACCTGCAGACCAGCAGAAACACATAGACACTTGTATTAATTTTATGCTGATCAGCCTATGGCTCTGACATATTGCTAGCTAGCTCTTGCTCTTAAACTAACCCATAACTCTTATCCTGTTCACCCATGCAGCTCAGTACCTTTTCTCAGAGCAGCATAGTTGTCCTTCGCATCTACTGGCTTCTCAGTGGCATCTCTGCCCTGTTTTTCCTGTTTCCAGAGTTTTTTTAGTCTGGTAGCTCCACCCACACTTCCTATCTGCCTTCCGCCAATCAGTGTTTTTATTAAACCAGTAGGCGGGACAATTACACTGGAACAGCTGGCAATCCCACTACATGAGAGGCCATTGTGGTAGGAAAGAGGAAGACCAGAATGCTGAAATGCAGACAATGAAGCCACAGTCAAGACGTTTGAGGGCAACAAAGCTCTACAAAGAACAAGAGTAAAGGCCATTTGTGTTACACTCTAGCAAAAAAAATCTGACTGCATTCTGCCCATGTCTTGACTATTTCAGTGAGGCTAAATGAAAAAATAATGAACTAATTAGTTTGGTGGAGAATAAGATTCAGGCTATGGCATGGCTACTGCTCAATGCACATGTTCTAATTCACAGAAAATTTTTTTTAAATGTGCAATTTAAAAAGAAAAGGAGCTTGAGCCTGACTAAAGTAGGAAATGTAGTGTGTAGAAAACAGCTTTAACTATGAAAGCACTGAAATCAGGGATGAACTTGTGGCTATTACCCAACTCATTTAGCTCAAGGAGGCAGAGTAAACAAACTGTGCTCAGATGTATGGAGACAACCATACTTGGGAGGAAGGAGATTCTAGGATACTGACAGTAATCTCAGGAAGCATTTTCACTTTATGAAAAATTTTCCGTACCATCCACTTTTCTGTTTTTTATATCACTCTTCATTTTTTTAATCATAAGGCGATTCTAAATATTCTTACCTATAAAGAATTCCAAAATGTATATATGCTCAAGTGAAAACTACATGGAGGATACTGACATTTTTACGAGTCATACTGACTAAGGATGCCTGTTTATGTATAATAGTCATAATGAAAACATTCATGGAGTGCTAAGTACTTGCTGAGACTGTACTAGATAGTTTGGATGCATCCTACAACCTCAAAGACACTATACAGCATGTAGGACTGTAATTCTCATTTTATGGATGAGAAAACTAAAGGACAGAGATGTGACTTATTCACAATCACTCAGCATAAAAGAGGAGGAAATAGATCACTCTTTACCACCATGCCATCTCTGGAAAAATACACAAAAAAACTGGCAACAGTGATTTCTCTGTGAAGGGAATTGGGGCTATGAGACAGGCTGAGGGGAAGATGGCCTTAGCATAGTGTTCTCCAAGTAGCTCTTGAATGGATTCATTTACGTATCTTACCTACTGCCTAAAATGGTACTTATTCAAATTCTTTCTGTAGTTTATCATCTCTGAGCTACATACTTGCTTTATCCAAAGAAGAGCACAGATGTATTACTCTACCTGATTTAGGATGCAAAGCATCACACTGGGCATTGTACATGTGTACAAATTCTTGGTGCCTTTTAATAAGCTGCTGCTTGGTTCCTTTAGTAGATAAGCCATGTTGTTTCATCTTTTTCTTTAAATCACGATCAGAGAGTAAGTTATACACAGTTTTGGGTAGTGGCTTCCTTTTGTGAGCAGAACTAAAATGAAAAAAAGGAGAGATAAATCTGAGAATTACTATGAATTATCAAATATTCTCAATAAAATAGTAATTTACCTTCCCAACACCTGACTGACTAGAAAAATAGTTAAATCATTAAGAAAATAAAAAGAAGAAATAGGGAGATAGTTTAGTCAATGAAGTGCTTATGTCACAAGTATGAGTTTGACCTCTGGCATCCATATAAAAAGTTGGGGAAATGGAAACAGGGATATCCCTAGAGCTTGCTAGCTGGGTAGCCTAACTAACCAGCATGTCCAGGTCCCAGTGAGAGACTCTGTTCTCAAAGAACAAGGTAGGATATCCCCTGAGTGTGATACCCAGGGTCGACCTCTATCTTCATACACATGCTAACATATACATACACCCCCTAATATGGACATGCATCCCCCATACACACACACACCGCAGGTCTAAAGTGAAAAATAATAACCGTTATTTTCCAATTTTTCTAAGGTAATAATGATGCGGTGGTGGAAAGGTAATGGCGAGAGTACTATTACAGTTCTACTCACACAGGGACCATTTTCTGGCTAAATTATCTCTTTTATGCTCTGTTAGTAAAGCCTGAAAGGCAGAATTAACTACTTAATTTAAAAAGGACCTGAAAACCTCAACAGAGTATATTTTTCCAAAATTGTTCTTCTTATAATGTCATCCAATTGGGCTTTACAAGATTGTTGACATTATGGTAAAAATAAAATCACAGTAGGTAGTATCAACTGAATCATTTTGCAGTGTTTATGGCAAACACAAAGGGAAGAACAATTCATTAAGTCTCTAAAATATTTATTTTATCAAGGACAGACAATTACAACTACAACCATGAGATTCTAATAAAGATCGACTGGCATTCAAAATGAAAGCAACACCAGACATCAACCTTGTCTGTCAAGAATTTGAAACTATAGGGGTTGAAAAGATGGCTCATCAGTTAAGAGCACTGGCAGGCTGTTCTTCTAGAGGACCCCGGGTTAGTTCCCAGAGCCTACATGGCAGCTCACACCTGTCTGTAACTCCAGTTCTGGGACTTCTGACACCCTAACCCAGACATACATGCAGCCAAATATCAATAATCATAAAATAAAAAAAATAAATAAAAAATGTGAGACTCTGAAGCCAGAGAAGCAAAGACTATGAAGCATGACATGACACTGATCTTCTCTATGCTGACTCTGTAAAGCTGAATCATATGTCAGGGGTCTCAGACCCAGGACATCAATAGGAAGGAGTTCTGCTCTGAACCACCTGACAGCTCCACACAGGGCAGGGTAATGGTCATCAGCCACACCTAACAACCTAACAGTTGTAAAAGAGACTGCGAGACAGAGACACTTACATGACCAAACCACAGGCCAGGATACTATAAAGATTTAGCTCCATGCTTCCCTATGTGCTTGAACAATGTAGTAAAAAATAACTTGTGAGGACAACAACAAAAGCCACCTTGGATTAAGACAAGGTTAGAAGTTATGAAACACCACAAATCCCAGCTACCTCGAGTGTGGGGCTTCTCAGAACCTTCAGTCTACTAAGAGTGGCACAGTTCTAAGTTGCACTGGGGAACAACTGACAGGACTCTGTGCAGCCAGATTTGGAACACCACTGGACAGAGCTGAAAGTACTACAAGAACACGACAGATCCGTCTAGAAAGTGAGCAATCTAAACAAGATCATCAGTGCCAGTTTCTTACTCTTCCAGAAGAAAATACTCAGCTTTTCTACTTCCAACTCATTCTCTGGGGAGAAACAGAAGGACAAAAGCAAATCATGAGACACCGATGGCTTAGAAGTCATCCTGGGAGCTACCAAATACTAATAAACAATTACAAATAATCGACTTGTATTATTCCAAATTTCCCTAATGAAGCAACATAAACATATAATTGTATTCCCATCAACAAACTTGTGGGTACAAGGAGACGTCCAGGCTTGGAGTCAAGTACAGCTTGATGATGAGTCAAGTATATTATCACACTTAACATCAGCCTTTGTAAGTTACAGCAGTACAACTTGTCCCTTGAAACCCTTGAAACATTCCAAACTTACTCATAAAAATTGACTGGTACCCTTTTAGTTTTAATAATTAAATCAGTAAGATGGTCCTGTCTTTGGAGAGAATGTTTTTGGAAAAATACTCTTCAAAACAGATGAAACATTAAGAGCCAATCATTCTCTTTCTCCCACTTTTCAGACATCATTATATCACCAGCTTCCTTCTCATTCCCACAGTTCTCTCGATTCTCACCTGTTCTCCAACTTTCCCCAACTTCATTCCCTATGCTCACCACTGTTCTATTTACTATCTAACAATGGAAAGAAGATTGAGGCCTGTGCCTACTTTTAAAAGTAAAATCTTCCCTTCACCTTGCTGCCCATGCCTCTCCCAACTACATCTCTCTACCATCACCAGACTCCAACGGGACACTTCTGCTTCCTTACTGTCTGTACCAGCCAGATTCCTGAAGCCCTACAATTTAACTTTGATTAAAACATCACTCCTTGATGTTTAGTCTTAGTTTAGATTAGTGACTTTGATACACAAGGGAGGCAAAGTAGCACAGTAGTTTGGGTACAGATACTGACCACACAACTTATTAGTAATGCAATCTATCAGTGTTTTGGAGAGAAGTGTTACAAGTTTCTCCGTTCCACCTGACTGGTCCAGCAGCCACCTAGTCCCAAAGAGACACACAGAGGTTTATATTAAGTACAAGCTGATTGGTCTTTGGCTCAGGTTTTTTACTTGCTAACTCTTATACTTTAAGTTAACCCAGACTTCTATTTAGCCGTGTGGCTAGGTACCTTTATGTTCAGTGCAGCATTCTCATCCCAGTTCTTCTTCATCTCACCCACGTCTCTCCTGATCTTCTGTTCCCCAGAATTCTCCTAGTCTGATTGCCCTGCCTCTACTTCCTGTCCAGCTACTTGACCTATCAGTGTTTTATTAAACCAATACAAGTGACAAATATTTACAATGTACAAGAGCATAGTACTACAGCAGAGAAGGTCATTGCATTCCATACATACGCTCTGGCAAGGAAGGAAGAAATAGGACATGGGCCTGGAAAGACTGTCACTGTGTAGCTTAGGCTGATCTACTTTTCAGTAGTCTATGCTGCCCTTAATTCTCCTATCTTAGCCTGCTGAATGCAAGAATTGCCGGCATACACACCATCATATCCAGCTAAAAATATTCTTCTGCATCATTTTATATATATATATTAATAGAAAAGCTAAATTTACTTTAATCCAAAAATCATCTGTTATTCTCAAAATGTTTTACATTGATATAAATTTTAGTTTATTGATACAAATTTAAGGTTACTTTTGTTATGCTATATTTTTATACTCTTGTTTAATGTATGGTATGATGTTCCTATAACTAATTTAAAATTATATAATTAAAAAATAGATTAATAGTCACCTATGATAACCAAACCTATAGCAATGTTAGTTAAATTTTTTAGATGTACAAAATATATTTCAATTAGATAAATAATCTTCAAACATTTTTATGACCTACAAAATATAATATTTAAAATATTTTAATAACTTAGACTTTTCTAAGCAATGAGACAAATCTACTCTTGGCTGTACCAATCTACTTCAAAAAAAAAATAGACATCAAAAAAACTCCATATAAAGTTTATTTTCTTTGTGGCAAGAACCCGTTCTTATATTGACTGCTTAACAGTATACTATTTAAATTAGACATACAAGTCCCATAAAAAAGTGACCTCTAAACTTTGACAAAACAAGCCGAGATGGTCCTTCAGGTTCCTACTCTGCAAAAAAAAAAAAACAAAAAAACAAAAACAAAAAAAACCTGCCTAACATTCTTCAAGACTCAAAAAAAAAAAAAAAAAAAAGCCACTGATTAACTATACCAAAATAGAGCAAATTTCCTGCTTCACTAAAATAAAAAGAGAATCTAGGGCTATAGGCTAAAGATAGATGCCCCAACTTTATAAAAAAAAAAAAAAAAAACTTTAAGTGACTGTCCAGGCAGATAAGGGTCATCTCTGTCATTTCTAGATTTTAAAAGTTGCTTGCACTTCCAGTTTACTTAGGTAAATATATCCTTCTACAGCCTTTGATATAGTTAAAGATTAAATAGTTATAGATGTAATTTTTCTTACTATTTTAAAATATATATTAAATAAAATGATAAAATATTTTCTTTAATTTTACTAAATACAAATAGACTAAATATTATAATTTTAATTCTTACTTGATAACTATTTTATTATATATAATTTTGTTATGTTAAAATTAAAACCTTCCTTTTTAATTAGACAAAAATAAAAAGATGATGTGGGAATGTCTTTCTGTATGCTGTTCATATCAATCTTTAAATAAATGTTTTGGCCATGGCAGGCAACATAGAAGAAATAGGTGGGGAATCAGAATAGCTAGGAGAAAGAGGGGAGAGTCAGAGACAGATCGAACCAGCCGCCCAAGAAGAAACATGTAAAGAGCCCAGATGACCCACGGGCCACGTGGCAGACAAATTAATAAAAATGAGTTAAGATTAAAAAAAAAAAAAAAAAAAAAAAAAACCTAGCTAACAAATGCCTAAGACATAGGCCAAACAACATAAAGCTAATATAAGTGTATAAATCATTTGGGGGGCCTGAGCAGCGATGGGTGGCTAAGTGGTCTAAGACTGACTGCAAGTCTATGGGTCTGAGACCTCTGGCACCCAGACCAGATCAAAAGCCTAACTGTAACACTTATTCAAAAACTAATTTTTGAAGACGCTCACTAAGTAGTAGACTTTGGATTCAATTCTCAGCACTATAAAAATACAGATAGAAAGACAAATGTACAATAAGCATGAATTAATTAATATTTAAAATATTAAAGTTTTAATTAAAGATTTAAAACATCCTAAGACTTAATGAAAGATTTTACATGTTCCAAATTCAAGCTGTCCTTGTTTTCTTTGGGCAAGGCCTTTTGCATGATAGTTAGAGAATTCTAAAAAGAAAGTAAATTTAAAAGATAAGTGAATTAGCCTGGTGGTGGTGGTACATGCCTAGGTGGATCTCTGTGAGTTCCAGGGCAGCCTGGTCTACAGAGCATGTTCCAGAATAGCCAGGCTACACAGAGAAAGCCTGTCTCAAAGCAAGCAAACAACAACAAAAAAGATAAGGGGCTGTGTAAATCAGTAGTTTCTCTAGCCATAATGTAGCAGTGAGAAAGCACTGATCGGATACTGACCTGGCAGAGTGTGAGCTGAAGAAGGAACAAGAGTGAAGGAGTGGAAAGGTAACCAGCATTAAAGAAAAAAATCAAGCAGGAAAGGAAACAGGAGAACTAGTCACGAGGACAAAAGGAGCCCCAATCTTATTCATGTCTATAAAGCACAGAAAGCACCCAGCCAAAGCACGTTAGCGGCTAAGTCCCAGCTTTCTTACCTTCTAAGGCTCTCCTTTTTCTCTTCACGTGACAAGCAACTATCTAAATGCTTATTGATGTGATTTTCTGAAATGTTGACCCCACAAACAGGACAAGACACTATTTAAGAAAGAGAAAAAGAAAAGAAACAGAGACTTTATTAGCCATAGAAAGAGGTAAAATTAACAAGCTGGCATCTTTCAGGAACTAAAAGACAGAATCCCAGCTAATCTGTTCTTAGAAAAACCCACAAGAACAAAGAGCAAGCCAACTGGTTACTAGTAACTAGTTACTTTGTGGGAACTCACATAATCAGAAGCCTAGGTCTAGAGACTGCAAGTAAGATTGGAACTTAGCTAATCAGAAAATCTTTGGTTATAACTTGCCTACCAAGGTACCATAATGCTGAGTTTTCCCAGGCTCAAGGACTATTACCAAGAACAGTCTTTGTAATGAAGTTTCAACTATGAGTAAAACCAAGGCTTGGATGGCTTGGTGCAACCTAGCTGAACCTACTCCCTGCTCCTGGGCCAGGTACACCTTATTAAAGCTGCAGCTTTGTGGAGTTGCGGTAAATGTGGAGGTATCAGAATCCACCATCGGTAAAAAGCAGTGGCCAAAAAAGGGAATCTTGTGGCTCCACAATTTCCAGGCTCTCTACTCCTATTTTTAATAGAACACAGAGAACTCTATCTGTTCCATATGTTATGGTTCATTATAAGATTTCATTTGGGAAAAAAAAAAATAGTTCTACAAGAGTTGAAAACACACCCTATTAAACTAAAAGCACAACAGTAAACCCACAGGAGTCATCCAGGTTACAATGTGGCAGAAGATAATATACAATCAAAAACAAACATCATCGGGACACTCTTGGCCTTCCCCTGATGGTTGTATGGGTTTCCTAGAGACACACATCCTAGTTAAAGATGAGGACACAGGAGATTAGTTGTAGGCTTTCCAGATCACTCTTTCCACCATACTCCTGGCTCTGTCACCATGGCCACTCTGTACCACTGCAATATGAAAGCATCCAAGATAACATATACCAAAGGAGGAGTGTGTGTTCTAGTTAACCTGTGTTAATGAACAGGTGGCATGCCAGCTCTGGCTTTCAGCTACTCTGTCAGTCTATGGGGCACTGTAGGAAGAGTGAGATAACAAGTTGCCTACCGAGACACTCTGGGAGGGAGAGCCAGGCAATGGGCAGGGTCACTACAGACAGAACACCAAGGAAGTGTTCAGCCAGGTATAAAATAGAGCCTCTTTAAGAAATAACTGGAAGTGGATAAGTTAAGAGGGTTCCAATCTAAAAGCAGAAAGCTGCCATGAGAAGCATTAACTATTCAACTGTTTCACTTCTGCAAGAATCACCTTGACTCCTATTCTATGAAACAAGAAACCTACTCTCAGCCCTGACTGCATCAATGTCTGAGACATGGCCAGGTGAAGCCTGCCCTATTCCCTTACTCCTCCTTAAATGTGCTGCCCAATGACCTTACACCACACGGATAAGATCTCCTTAAGTACAAAAGGTATTATAAAATGACTCCTACCTTTAGAGTCCAGTTTCATGGTAGATGTAGACGGTGTCACAGGACCATTAGCATCTGAGGGACCAAGTACTGTCTTTCCAATGAGACTCGTCTCTTTAATCTCAGCAGAGGTACTTAACACTTTTTGAGGGCTGAACTTGCTGTCATTTTCTTTTCCCAACAACTCTGATACACAATCACCAGTTTCTCTAACCAGAAACTTGTCCATTAAACTGTTCCCCTGTTTGACAGGATGTTTGACGGTTTCAGCATTATGAACTTTAACAACTTTCTTCGAAGTGGAAGACACAGGAGATATGGGTGGTGACTCTAAAGCAAACTGCATCAGTCGAGTTCTTGAAACACAAACAAAAAAGAGAAAAAAAAAAAGAGAAAATTTAGAGGTCAAATTAGACATAATAAACTGAGATCTTCCCAATTAACATTGTTTCTGTGAAACACAGAATTTATGCAAGACCCACAACAAACCTAAGGAGTTTCTTTTAAAACAAGAAACAGAGCAATAAATCAGAATTGAAAGGCAGTTACTAGGACCTGAAGTATATTGAGGTCTAGCTGCTGAGGAGACTTACTCTACAATGGCCAAGTAAATCATACATGAAGCAACAGTATCACTATGATACAATCAACATAGAAATTTGATCCCTTCTCCAACACTAAGAGCTGGGTCTTGACACTCTGTGATTTCTCTCAGAAAAGAGTAAAAGAACATAAACACACACAATACTCAGGCAGCCACTTGTAATACTAAGACCTCAGGTGTCTTAGTTGGTAAAAAAAATAAAAAATAAAAAGAAAGTAAAAATAAAAGGGGCCTAAGAGATCATACTACTCTTCCTAAAGATTTAAATTGTTTTTAGCACCTACTTAGTTGGGTAACTTACAACAGCCTGTAACTCCTGCTCTTGTGGATTGATACTCTCTTATGACCTCCATGGGCACCTTCATTCATATGCATATACATACACACATACAGACAGACATGCACATATACACATAATTAAAAATAAAGGAAATCCTTTAAAGGCACAGAGAAAGGTCTAAAAATTCTGTTTCCCATTTTTACTGCATAAATGGAGAATGTTATGTGTGTCCATATGTTTACACATACATGTGTATGTGTGCAAGAATATATGCAATTATCTACAACTAGAAAATGAAGTAAATTCATCTAGAAAAGTCAAAAAAAAAAAAAATAAAAGAAGTTTGATCCTTGGAAGAAGAGTGACACATGAAGTGACCCAACACTGTGCCAAGATCTTCCTTTACCTGGAAACATTTTCTGGGATTTGCATATTAAATGGACATCTACACAGGAAACTGTCTAGAGAGAAGAGAGCACAATTCTGGGCAGAGGTGATGAGAACCAGGGACACAGGTGCTTGACATAGAGAAGCAACGAAAATAAAACAACTCACCCATTTGTAATCATCTCCAGGGAACACAAGAGGGGAAAAAAAGACCACAGGGTCCAGTAGAAAACCAACACTGATTAACATGCCATAGGCCAGTACTAGAAAGACATTTAACCTAACCCAGCCAAAGTGGAGATACCCTCATGAAGACCATGGGGATAGAGGTGAGATGTCACAGAGGCTGTACCTCAGGAAAGAGACCACAATGTGTGCAGAGTGTATGTTTACATAAATGTGCATTCATACATGTGTGTTACTTCTATATGTATAAAACTCATATGCATGCATGAATATATATACTTATATATGTAAAACTAAAATAGACTCGAATAATACATTGCACCAGCCCTTAATGGAACAAAAGCGAAGAGCAGGTAATTTAATTGCTTGTCAGGACAAAATACACCATCTTTCAAAGAAAGATTTTGCAGCTTCTACAGCATTTGGTCCACAATGTTCACAAAGAAGAAAGAAAATAACTACTAATCAGACATAAAATATTCAAAAGAACCAGATGAGAGGTTTATTTTTATGATGAATTAGTACTGAATTGTGTCAAATACATTTTCTGCATTCATCATAATTATATACATTTTTCAACTTTATTTTGCTAATATAGCTACATCAGTTGATCTTTCAATGTATCTTAATATTTTATGCCTAGGTTGTACTGCTTTGCCAATGATTTGTGTAGCTGCTTATGAAAGCTTATTGGAATATAGTTTCCCTTCCATACCTGTCTGGGTTTATCAAGACTGCTTCTTTCTTTACCTCCCTCATTCCTTTATTTTCTCTTTTCTCTTCTTTTCTTTCTGTACTATGTAGCCCCGGAAGGACCAGAACTCAATCTAATAAAATGTTACTTAAAAAAAGACCTAACTTAGTATCAATCATTAAGGATAACAAATAAGACATCTCCCTCAAGACAGACCAAGACACACATGTCTTAAAACTGCAGAAAATGTCCTGAGCCAAAGGTAAGAACAAAAACAGAAGCCAGGGATAAAGAGCCTAAAAATTACAAAAAGAGAAAAAATAAGGAAAATCTAAGCTAAGGGTGGTGGTACATGCCTATAATCTCAGTATTCAGGAAGCTAAAGCAGAAGATTCTATCTAATTCAAGCGAGCATGTGTGATGTCATGTTTAACAAAAATCAAGAAAAGAACAGAGGGAGATTAGGCAAGAGGAGGGAGATGGAGAAAGAAGAAGGGAAGAAGGGAGATGAGGAAGTCAGAGGGAGAAGCAGGAAGAAACACCTAAGGTTTGGTCTTGGGGAGCTAACAGAAATTTGTTTAAAAAGTACAGATCCATCATCTGCAAACCTTTTCTTTCTAGGCTCTGGATTTAGTACAAAGGTTTTGAGAAAAGCTTGTGTCTCATAGTGACAAAGGAAGAGTAGACAGTACTCAGTCACAGGTGGGATACCACTGATCCTTTCAACATACCTGTGATAATTTTTTGCCTTTATTTCACTGTTCAGGTGAATGTAATTCCAATTGGGCTCTCTTATTTCAAGGCATGCCAATAAAGACTATGGCAGACAGTAGCAGGAAGGTCACAAGAAACTATTCTCAGGCTAAATGTAAAATCCATTAACTTATTCCAGTACCACCTACTCTTGCCAGAGAAGCAATACAAAGTCAATCCTATACAAAATAGGGGGGGGGGGGGGAGAGAATACATTTATATAATCTATGTGAAAAGTGATAATATAAAGGGCTAAGAAAACAGCTCAATGGTAAAGATTCCCTAGCATGTGGAAGCCTCAAGGTGCTAATTTCACACAAGAAAGCCTAAACTAAACTAAACTAAACTAAACTAAAATAAAATAAAATAAAATAAAATAAAATAAAATAAAATAAAATGTAGCCAAGAATGAGAAGATGAGGCAAGTATTCTTTATAGCTGGTCAGAAAGCCTCACGGAGAAGGTAATTTCTGAGAACAGAGTTCAGAGAAAGTGGGTCTTAACCAGTCGGCCACACTGCCACCTACAAAGGACAGCAAGCATGAAGTCTAGGGCCAGATGCAATTAATACAGTGGAGAAACAAGAAGGCTTGCAACTGAATAAGGGCAAAATATGAAGTCTGCGAGGGAGCAAGATGGCAGGACAGACAGAGGTCTAACTCAGAAAGGACTCAGGCTCCTGCTCCAGTGAGATGGATGTTAAATGCTCCCTGAATGTTCAATGACATTAGTTTGGGGGTTGCTGTGGATGTAGTTTAAAAGGTGGGTCACAACAGAAGGTCCTTACACCACTGGGGCAACTGGGGCATGTCCTAACACAAGACTATGGGCACATTCCTTGTCCTCCATCTCTCACCTTGAATGCAAGCAGTTGCTCCAAAATGTCCTTTTACTATACTGTGCCACCTCAAAGGCATAAGCCCATAAGGCCTCCCAATACCAAAGTCATCTTTTCTCTTTATAAGGTACCCAGTTATGCACTTTATTACAGGACCATAAAACTGCCTAACACAAGGAACTACCACTAAATGACTTTACACATGACCCAACTTTTTGCTTTAATAGAATCACTTTAGTTACTACCATCAGGAAGAATTTTAGGAGAGCCACAGTAAAAGAATACAATTGGGAAACGGTCACAGCCCAAGAGAATGACACTGACTTGGACCAGATTCTAGACAGCAAGGAGTTGAAAGACTCAGCCTTAGGAAGTGCTGGGAAAATAGAGCCAGTCAGACATATCAGTGGATTTACAAATTTGGTAGTAATAGAAGAAAGCTAGGAAGATATCGAAGACTAGCTAGAGTAGTTCAAAGAATAGTTCTGAAGCGGGGCTGGGGAGACAGTAGGTAAAGGCTTGCCGTACAAGCTCCACAACTAGAGTTTGGGTCCCTAGAAGTCATGTAAAAGCCAGATTGTGATGATACAGATTATATTTAATAAAACCAGCCTGGAATATCAGAGGACAGATCCATCTCTCCAGCCTTGGTTGTTTGTTTGTTTTCGTTTTTAAGGCAGAGTTTTCTGTGTAACAGCCCTGATACTCCTGAAACTTGCTTTGTAGACCAGGCTGATCTTGAACTCAAAGAGATCCTTCTGCTTCTGCCTCCCAAGTGCTAAGACTAATGGTGTGTGCCATCACTGCCTGGCTCTTCCCTTCTATAGAATACCACAATGTCTGCCTCTGCCTGTCTTAAATATCTTCTTCGCCCAGTTGTTCCACTTCTGGGTTCAACTCTGCATGATAATCTACAGTTAGGATTACAGATGTGAGCTATTACTGTTTGGTTGTTGGACCTTGAACTCACAGAAACACAGAAAGATCTCTGTCTCCTGAGTGATGGGATTAAAGGCATGGGTCACCACTGGGTCATTCCTTGTGCTAGGATTTCTAACCCTCATAGTTTGACTGTGGGTAATTCTGTTCTGATATTCCAGGCTGATTTTATTAAATATAAAACATAACACCACACCAGATGTAACAGCACAAGCATCTGCATCCCAGCATGTCCCTGTGAAGAGATGGGAGGCAGAAATAAAACAAACTCCAGAAGCTCTGGGGCCAACTCGGCTGCTTATGCAGTGACAAAGTGGAAAAGCAAAGAATGATACTTGATGGCTGTCCCTTGACCTCCATGTCGTTGGCTGTCATTTTTAACTCTTTACTCTTGGGGGGGCCCCCGCCAGCCAATAATTACAAATAATTACACAGAGACTTATTCTTTATTTTGAATGCCTGGCCTTTGCTTAGCTGATTTCTAGTCAGCTTTTCTTAATTTAAATGACTCTGTCTGCCTTTTGCCTCTGGGCTTTTGCCTTTCTCTATTTCTGTGCATGTTTTCTTCCCTTCTTACTCCATGTCTAGCTGTACAACTGAGCGGCCACTCCTTTTCCTTTCATCACTCCTCTCTTTTCTCTCTCTCTCCTGGAAGCCCCACTTATTGTCTCTCTCACTCCTAGCTACTGGCCATTCAGCTCTTTATTAGACCAATTAGGTCTTTTAGGCAGGAAAATTAACACGACTTCACAGAGTTAAACAAATGCAACATAAAGAATGCAACACATCTTTGCAACATTAAACAAATGTTCCACAGCATAAATGAATGTAACACCTCTTCAACTAATATTCCACAACACCTCCATACACACATGGCACATATGTATTCAACACACACACACACACACCAGTGCTGCTGCTCAGAGTCACAGCAGGTATGGGACAGGGAAGAGCATCAACCACCCCTTTGCACATATTAGTACTACTTGTTTTTAGGAGGCTCAAGGAGAAATATGAAACAAGCTGCTGACAGGAGTCGAAAATATGGGTGAAAAGTCTGTTTGAAGACTTGAAAATATGAAAACAGAGGACATCTAAAACCAAGAAACATTTTTTAATTCCTCTACCCTAAAATAAGTTGAGTAAAAATGCTAATTTCCAAATTGATGTTTACATTCAAATGGAATTGGTCACTTTCCCTAAATTTCCATCACCCTTATGAATTCTTATCAAAGTGATCTGGCACTGCATACTTAACAGCACTTATCACAGGCACTCGGATATCTCATGGACAGATTGTGGACTTTTAGAGCTGGAAAGACTATCAGAGGAATCAGCATTTCATTGTACAGATGAGTAAATAAAGTTCCAAGTCATCTACTACAAAGCATATCCATTAGATGTCAGACAGATGACAGCGCCCTAAATCTTGCTCTAAATAAATAACTGTGACTTAGCAAGTATAGAAGAGCTTGCCGACTTGTTAACTATACAAGTAACCTCATCTCTTTAGAATATGGCCAAGAATCAAAACTCACAATATGTCTCTAGATGCATAAGTAATTAAGGCCATATAATGAATTTAGCTACACCACTGAAGTCCCTGAAATTGTTTGCTCTGATCTGAAACATGTAAACAGCAATTTAGAACCATTTGATGAAAAAGGCAGAGACCAATAACACATTTTTTTTCATTTTATGTATATGAGTTTTTATACATGTACCTGTATACCCCATGTATGCAGTGCCTGCAGAGGCCAGAAGAAGAAAATTGAATGTCCTGGGACTGGAGATAAAGACCTTTGTGAGCTGCCATGTGGGTGCTCCCAGTCCCCTGGAGAGTAGCAAGTGCTCTTAACCCCTGAGCCATCCCTCCAACACCTACAGCACATTCTTGATAGCACTTGAGAGCATCAATGTATGAAATGGAAATACACAGTATTAATAGGAATCTGGCTTTAGATTCCTCTGTACTAAGTACTATCACAAAGACCTTTATATATTTCTCATCTGTAATAAAGAGGGAAACGTATCTTTTCAGATGAAGACGGGGGGGGGGGGGGGGGGGGGGGTGGTCAAAAGGGTAAATCCCTTGCTGTAATCATAACTAGAGAACCAGGATTGCCCAGTGCAATGCAAGCCAGCATGCTGTAAATGACACCACAGAGGAACTCACATCCTGTTTGTGAGATGCTAAAAGCAAATATTCTATAATGGTTATCTAAGATGTTTTTGTAAATTCTCTGATAATTTCAAACATGTAAAACTGTACTCTGACCGCCCTCTCCTTCCCAACACTGGTCCTATCATCCTACCTTCAGGTCATTTTTGTTTTGTTTTGTTTTGTTTTGTTTTGTTTTGTGGTTTGGTTTGTTTTGTGGTTTGGTTTGGTTTGTTTTGTGGTTTGGTTTGGTGTTGGTTTGGTTTGGTTTGGTTTGGTTTGGTGTTTGTTTGTTTTGTGGTTTGGTTTGGTGTTGGTTTGGTTTGGTTTGGTTTGGTTTGGTGTTTGGTTTGGTTTGGTTTGGTTTGGTTTGGTTTGGTGTTGGTTTGGTATGGTTTGGTTTGGTTTGGTTTGGTGTTTGTTTGGTTTGGTTTGGTTTGGTTTGGTTTGGTTTGGTTTTGGTTTGGTTTGGTGTTGGTTTGGTTTGGTTTGGTTTGGTTTGGTTTGGTTTGGTTTGGTTTGGTTTGGTTTGGTTTGGTTTGGTTTTGGTTTTTTTTAACCTGCTGAGTTCTGGGGTGGGGGGTTGCTTAAACAACGAGTTTAACTAATAGTTTCCAAGAATTACTCTACCTCAGACCCTTTACCCAATGCTGAAATGCCAAGATGTATAACACCCCACGTATATATTTTTTTCCTTTAAAAAACCTTCTCACCCCTGAGCTCGGGGCCAAATTCCCTCCACTGCATTGGAACATAGGATTTCAGCTGGTGGTTCAAACCTATCCAAAAGAATAAGCTGACCCTCCTGACTCTTCATGGTGCATTGGAATCCAGCTCCCTGGTGGTCTTTGGAGGTCCCCTCCACACAGGTTCAACAGCGATATCAGTAAAGAAAATGAGTCCTTGCTGGCAGTAGTGGTGCACACCTTTAATTCCAGCACAGGAGGCAGAGGCAGGCAGATCTCTGAGTTCAAGGCTAGCCTGGTGTACATCTCAAGTTACACAGAGAAACTTTGTCTCAGGAAGAGAGGAAGGGAAGAAAGAAATGACTTCTCCCAAAGAGCCATCAACTGCCTTGGGAAGGGGTGGAAGTAAAATGTTTATGTTCTTATACTTGAAGTACCAAAAAAAGGCTCTAAACTTGAGCAACCCAAACAATTCATAAAACCAATGCTATAGATGGAGACTGGCCTCTACTTAAAAACAAAATAATAATAATTTACCACTTAGGGTAGAAATCATGCTCTCCTTATGAAACACAGCAACAATTAAAAAAAAAAAGTCTAACTAAACTTTTTTTCAAACCAGTAGACTAAAATTTTCTTCCCTAAAATACAGGGTCTTGTTATGTAACCCAAGCTAGCTTCAAATTCATGATCCTCTAGCCTTGGCTTCCCAAATGCTGGAATGAGGGTGAGCTACTACACCTGGCTAAGAACATTACTCTAAATTAAAAAGCCAAGAAAAGGTGTGCTCTTTGAAAATAAATGCCAAAAGTCAAGAGAAAATATAAAAGATTCACGTCATCCTGTATCTGAAACCTCTTAAATTATTTCCCATATCTTATTATTTAATTTAGAATATTAAATTTTTAGAAATCAAAATGGCATATTAAATGGTAATGGCAGACGGGAAAGACAAATAAAATCAACAAGCAATATAAATACCATTCATTTTAGTCATAAGATTAAACTTCTTCCCTCATCAATCTTAAACCAGATTTCAAACAAGTAACGATATCAATGAACTTCTATTTCATCCCTCCCTACTAATCTTGCAGATGAAGTACTACAGACTGAGCATGATGAACATTCAAAAAGGGAGTACCTCAAGGATGATGCTAACAATGATAATGCCAAGAAGGCAAGCTATAAAGAGAACGGCAAAATCCATCTGGGGTCTTCAAATACACAGAAAAATAAACCTTAAAAAGCTAAATCAAACAAAACCAAAACAAGTTGAGAAGATGGCTCAGTCATTAAGTTAGTTTGGTGGAAGCAAGATGACCTGAGTTTAAGCCCCAAGACCTGCATAAAAAGCTGGGGTTGGCCAGGCAGAAATAGACAGACCCTTGAAATTTATTAGCTAGTCAGCCAACTCAAATTTTCGAATTTCAAGTCAGTAAGAAACACTCCCCAAAAATGTGATGAGTGAGCAAAAAAAGACACCCAATACTGATCTCTAACTTCTATACCCATGCAGGTGTACCTACATTAACAAGTATACATGTCATATCCACAATATCCCTCCCACCTGAGGGAAAAAAGCCCTAATAGACAAGAGACTTTACAGTGAGAAAGCAATACTTCAATAGGAGAATCAGAGAGCCACATAGTTTCTTAATTTAGAAAAGTATACCACCCTCATGTGGCCTCACTAAGGAAATGGCTAACCAGAATTACTGGAATGAACCAACAAGCCAAGAAGTTCTATATATGGACATGTGAATTAATAACATGATTAAAACAATACAAGATATGTTTGGTAAACATGCTTTTTATATCCCTTTAGGTGAGCAAACTTAAATAACACATGCATGCATCTGATGGTTAAGGAGCAAAGTTATAGAAGAGAGCTGTACAGAGAAGCAGTTGCATGTCTCATACAGCACACCATATTACACATGCTGGGTGAATCTGATTAAGAATTACTAGGTTAAACACACAAACAGAACCAACTAAAGATATGTGTACACAAAAGTGTTAGTATACACAACTCCATAGACACATATATTTTCTAGTGTCATCTACTAAAGTCTCAAAGCCTATCACCCCGATACAACAACACAATTATAGCACTCCAACACCAACTATAAAGTCAATTTATCTACACTTTAACTCTTAGTTGTTTAAGAGGAGACTTCCCCATGTATGCAGAGGCTATCAACACGTCCCTTCTGCTCCAACATGTAACTCTGTGCTCCCTAACTGAACGAGAATGGGGAGGAGGTGAACACAAAGGGCAAAGGCAGTTAGAAGTTAGTCACAAAACTGAATCATACCGTGCAGAATTCATGCTTTTTACCAGTTCGTCTAAAAGGCGATTATTTTTCAAGTCTGGTTCTGTTACTGCCTAGAAAAGAAAAACAACAGATGGAAAAGGTCAAAACAGTAATTAACTTGTCACAATCTTGTATTTGAAAATGTCTGACCTGTCCTCCTGGTGATCTCTGTCCTGCTAGTCTTCCAGGAAAGCCTCAAAATAAAGTGAACTCATCTCTACTAACAAGGAACTTTAGCCAGTGAATCAGGACCTGTTAGCTGGAAGGGTGATAACAGCTCTCAAAGCACATTAAAACTATCTGCTATTTACTCTGCACAAAATCCAACATAAGCAAGAATTTTTCTTCAAAATATCAAAACTTTAGCTTTCCCTCAAATTACTCAGAAACAGGAGAGGCTTCTTAGTAATAACACTGCAAAAGGCACTAAGTGTTCAAAGATTTAAAAATAAGAACTCAAAACTACAAAAACCATCCAGCACTGCAGGATGATGTTGTCTGGTATGCCTTGGTGCTAAGTCCAAGTGAACAAAGGCAGCACAGCAGTGCAAAGACCACCGAGGCTGGGGCAACTTCACCGTTTTAGACCTAGGGAAAATGGTTCAGACAAGTTCACTGGCATTCTGACGTGATGTACCAGTAGAAGAGCAGTCACACCTCCAGCTCTCCGCATGTCATGTTCAAGAGAGGTGTCTCTTCTTTCTTCCCAGACACATGTTTAATTTCCTGTTCCATCTCCCTCTCTACCTATTCTCACCTCAAGAAAAAGTCTTGGGGACAGGCAGCACACTTACTGATGTTTGTTCTAAAAAGTTGGCCCGGAAGGGCAGTAAGAGACCAAGGAGGCTTGTATAAGCCCAGTCGCTATGAATCTCTTGTCCCTCTACAAATATGAACACTAGTTCTTCACAAAGAATCCCATCCGTAGTTTCATCCAAAGCGAGAAATCATAAAAAGTCAGGAACAATAAAAACATCAATGGAAGGAGTCAAAGAGTACAACAACCTTTGACACCACAAAATACATGCTGGGTATTAAAAATCCTGATGAGAAGTGGAACAAAACCCATGTCTCATATATACAGATGTGGGATGTCTTTCTATTAGCTGTGAGTTACCATTCAATAATAAAGGAACTGTTTTTGGCCTATGGCAAAGTAGCTTATAGGCAGGCAGAAAATCCAAGCATAGATAAAGATGAAGGGAGGGTGGAGTCAGACAGAGATGCTCAAGCTGCTTGCCAAGAGCAATATGTAAACGTACAAGTAAGCCACAGGCCACGTGGCAAAACATAGACTAGTAAAAGGGAATTAAGATGCAAGAGCTAGCTAGCAATAATGCTGAGCCATACGCCACTTTGTAATTACTTTGAGTTTTTGTGTGATTATTGGTACTAAGCAGCTGTGGGCAGTCTGGACCTCAGGGCTAGGCCACAGACCAGGCCAGAAAATTCATTCAACAAAATACTTCAGAAGTCTTTTCTAGAAACTGGTCAAGTGGCTTAATTCAGTGACTACATATAATCCCATGCATTTTTGTGGACACAGAAAGCAAAAAAAAATTGCCACAATCAACAATTTGAAAACAAAAAAAAGAAGATAAAAACTTACCACACAACAAGTTGGGCACTGAGTTTTATAAGACAAAAATTTTCTTATACATAGAGAACAATCTGCAAAAAGACAAAAAAATTGTAACATTAGTAGTCATGCTATTCAGTAATGTAGAAATCTGACTTTTAACAAAACTTTGGCCTAAGACTAGTGTACGTCCATCATTATATCATTATAATTTGAAGTTTCTAGTGCCTTCTTGCTCCACAAGTATTTACATATGTAACTAAAAGCACTGCTAAGGAAAGAAAATGCATCGAGTACAATGAGTTTCTCAGCTCTCACAACTCTGTAAGCATACACCACTTCCTCTTTGCACCATGTATGAACCACAGGAACACACAGAAGCCCTATATAGACACCAGATAACTACACCCTAACCTTGCGATGTCCACCACCCTATGCTTAACAGGTACTTGAGTGGCAGGTGCCAAAACAACACCTAAGGTTTTTTTAACCTCAAAGAGGCAACAAAGTACAGGGCAACTACATTACAATTCAAGCAGGAAATAAGTACCTACTAAATTCTTCCTAGCTGAGGCAGCATAAAATGCACTCCCAAAGAAAACTATCTGGTATAATAGATGATACCTTATTGGTGGCTCCTTTACCCGAAGCCTAAGTCCAACTGAATTAAGAAGCCTTATTAAAAACAAATCCATTTAGTTAAAGAAGCAGAAACAGAATGATTTCGATGGCGTAAGTATCCACAAATAAAATATTGCCATCTCCAACAATAGTACCCTAAGAAGAAAAAGGGACATATTATGGGCAACGACAAGCAGAAAACAGAAAATAGGTTGAGCTCTTCTGGGCACTGTAAAGAAGCTGGAAGTTGTCATTTAGTTGTGAACAACCTGAAAAACCAACATCTCTCCTCAGATCAGAAAAACAAGAACACAGGCTAAACTATTACCCTTCCCCAAAAAACTAGACAGTCAACACTGTAAGGAGGAGGGCCCACAAGCAGAAAGCACTACAGGAGCCAGAAAAGAAAGCTGTACTGGAGCCAGCACTAAAGAGAACACCTGAAGTGTGACTGACAGTTGCTGGAAAAATCTGAAAGTTGGTACCAGGGGTAGGATTGTTCTGACAGGCCGGACCATGCTGTTTTTTGGAGGAATATGAAAGACTTGAAGACTTTGGACTAGAAAAGAAAGTTGAAGTGGGGCTTAGTGGGCCATCCCAGCAGGAGCTCGGAAGACAGCAGGGCTAAGAGCAATGTGGACCATGAAGGCCCAGCTCAAAAGGTCTCAGAGGATAACAATGTAGTGACTGAAGTAGAAAATAGTCTTGTGAGATTTTGGCCAAGAAAAATGTGGTTACTTTCCACGCTTGTCCTAAATTGAAAATAACAAGTTGATTCCCTTGTTAGATTTTAAGGCAGCTGAATACTGACTGTCAAGTCGTTCTTAGTAATCACTCTTATGTGGATCTGCAGTAGTAGAGAAGAAAAAGAACGCAGAAAATTTACTATCAGAGCCAAGACCTGTACCAAAGAGACGAGAAGATTAAAGAAAGATCTGTTATACAACAGCATAAAGGAAGAGGTGTGTGTTCTCGGGGCAAGATTCCATCCAGCAAAGAAATGCCTGAGGAATTTTCTGCTGTCAAAAACAAAGGAAAACTTCTACAAATGAAATTCAAGAAAGGGGCTAGGCTCAGTTACAATTAGGCAGTAAAACTTGGCAGTGTTATCAACATGATTCTTGCTTTCAAGCCATGAAGATACATAAGTAAAGTGGTTATGGAATCTTCCTCCAAGGCTAAATAGAGCCACTAAGGTCAGGCATGTGGCAGGGCAGTTCCTGCATGGAGACCATGAAAGGCTAGTGCATGAAGCTGTGACAGTGAAGCCTGGACTGTGTTGGGAGACTCCAAGATGTTAGAGGTACTAAAGCCTTGAAATGTCTGTCAAGGAGAGCTGTACACAGGGAGTGAACTAGCCCAAGAACAAGGAGTGTGTTGCAAGGAAAAAAACATCTAAATCCTGACATCAGACAGAGATAGAGGATTTGGAAATTGTCCTGCTGAGTGTCAGTCTCGTATTGGTCCAGTATTTCCTCACTGTGCCCCTTTTCCTCCATTTTGGAATAGTAAGATATATTCTATGCCACTAAATGTTGAAATTCTGTTGGTGGTTTTTTTTTGTTTGTTTGTTTGTTTTTTTTTTTTTTGATTTTTGAGTTTATAGGAGGTTACAATTAAAATATTGCCTTGAGTTTCAAGAGACTTTGAACTTTAAAACTATGTTGAGACTGAAAAACTATGGGGACTTTTGAAGCTTGACAAAATGCACTGTTATATGGTCACATACCTAAGGAGGCCAGAGAGGATGTGCTAGTTTGAATGAAATGGCTCCATAGGATCATATATTTGAATACTAGCTCTCCACTTGGTAGAACTGTTAGAAAAGGATTAGAAAATGTGACCTTGTTGAAGGAGACGTGTCACTAGGGGTGGCCTTTGAAAGTCACTCCAAATAAACCCCCCTTCCATAGTGGCCTTGGTCATGGTGTTTTATCACAGCAACAGAAAAGGAATGGTAGACCTAAAAAGGAACAAGCAGTAAGAGATTGTTCTGTTTTGCTTCTAGTATGTCCATTAAATGTGGCAGCACTTGCCTGGGTGTGCACAGATGGATGCCAATGTTCTGTGTCTTCCTCAAACATCCTCCATTTTATTTTTGAGACAAGGTCTCTCACTTTACTGAACTTGAAATTCACTGTTGCTACTGTTTTTTTTTTTCCAGGTAGGCTGACCAGTGAGGCTCCAGGATTCAATTGCCTCTGTCCACAAGTGCTAACTAGGGCTATAGATATACACCACAACAATTGGCTTCCATGGGGGAGTAGGGATCAAAACTCATATCCTCATTTTACCCACCAAACCATCTTTCACAGCCTCAAGTTTTGCATATTAATTCTCAGAACTATCTTCTGAAGTAAAAATTTCAACAGATTTTTACATTTAGAGAAAAGCTGGGCAATAATTACAAACTCATCCACTTGGTAAGTGGCACTCAAGAGCCAAGTGTAGGTGTATCTGCAAAGCCAACATTTGCCAACATCTTATTATGATTTCCTAGAACTTTTTGTCAAAGCTTTTTTCCAATAAAATGGTTATCTCTTTTTTTAGCCATACTGAACTGATTTTTAACTTTTTAAAACAATTATCAACTTGAAAGAAGACAAAAAAAAGATCATAAATCTAAATACCCAATAAACTAAATGGCCCAGATGACAGGCTAACTAACGTCTGCTACCTTAAGTTATTAAAATACTTAGAGCACTTGCCTAAGTATATATGAAGGCATGGTTAAATCCATCACCTAACAAATAAGTAAACAAATGAATAATCTTATACACTAAGCATTTAAAACATATTCCTCATAAAGATATGCAATTCTACTGCACTATTCTACTGCAATATTCACACAGCTGCTAAGTGCTGAAAGGATCTATAATACTCCTCAAAGAGAGAATTCGAGAGGGAATCCAGATGGTCCTTCAATTATGACAGTATAACAATTTTCCAGCAGTACCAAAAGACAAAAACAGTATTCACTCAATAGAAACTAATTTTACATTTTAATTTCCTCTGTCTTGCTCCCTACCACAACCTTCTACTTGCAATATACAGTACAATACTTTTGAAATGCTGGGTAGAGGTGGTAGGCACAGGTGCCCATCAGCCAATTGGTCAGGAGTGCCAGTTCATTCTACCTGTTCTATGCTACAATAGGAAATAGGTTAGGTGCATTAACAAAATTTTAACTTAGCAGTATTTTCAACTCCTGACAGGTTTATTGGGATATCATCCCATGCTGAAGAGCACCTGCATTCCTATTGATTTGAAGTTTAAGATTTATAATTCCAAGATTTATAATTCCATACCAAGTAGTTGAACCATTTAAATACTCGTCATGCTGCTAAAAATTTAACATATTAAAGTGCTCAGCAAATAACCATATATTGTTACCAAAATCATGACTGTATAAACTCTACAAAAGGCATATAAAAATATCCAAAGGAGGGGGTGGAAGACGATATAAGAACCTTGTAAGAAACTGCCATATTCAAGAAGAGGTGATGGTATAGACCTTAAAAGTACAAGGCAGAGGACTAAAAGATAAAAAAATAAACATGTGACTGAATCTTCCACGTTAATAAAAACTACCTTGTGTTTTTACTAACACAGATAAACTGTACGTACAGTTGTGAGAGCACTGGGGGATGATCACTGCAATGTTGAAATACTCGAAGCAAATCCCACATCGAAGCAAATCATCTATTGTCTGAAATATAAAAACATCAACAGCAGAATCAATGCCTGGCACACAACTTTCCCTCTATCCTCCTAATTAATTTCATAACACTTATTTGTGAATTATACATATTCAAAATCTACCTACAGATAAACAGCAAAGTATCTCAACAAACAGAAAAACCTCCCCACAAATAATCAAATTTGCTGGGTGTGGTGCTCTGCGACTTATACAGTGAGTTCCAGAAAAGCCAGGGCTATTGAACAGAGAAGTCCTGCCTTGAAAAAACAAAAAAATTAAATTCAAAACCTCAAATTTTTGGACAGTTGACACTGCAGGTTCTCGTATCATACTGTTAGCCCTTTACAAAGGGCTCCTGCAGTCCCGCTCTTCTTCAGATCCTATCCTCTGGCACATGCTCACCACTTAGTGGAAGATATCAACAGTGGGTCACCAAACATCTTAAGAACCAAGTTGGAGACTAGTAAAGCCAAACATTAAAAAGCCTCTAGTGGGGTATGGTCACATGCATCTGTAATTCTAACACTTCAGAGACTGAAGTAGGATTCAGGTACTGAAATAGCGTCCTTCTTGTGGTAAGCCAATACTTCCTAAATGATACACCACAGTGCAGCCAAGTGAGGAAGCTTTCAAAATAGCTTCAAAATGGCTACTGCTGCTGTCAACTTGGGCAACAAGCTACACAGAACAGGATTATTCTTGTAACTTAAAATCTTTTAATTGTTTAACAAAGGTCTGAGAGTAACTATGGTATGCTGCTTAGGTCTCAAGAAATGTAAGTGTGGGACACTGAGGAGGTAGCTGAAGGGTAGAGTCCTTGTCTAGCATGAAAGTGGCCCTGGCTGCCAACTTGAGCCATACTCACAAAAAAAAAATGTAAACTATAGCCAGGGATAGTGGCACACGTTTCTCAGCACTTGGGAGGCAGAGGCAGGGAGATCTCTGTGAGTTCATGACCAGCCTGATCTACAGAGTCAGTTTCAGGACACCCAGAGCTACACAGTGACACTCTGCTCAAAAAAAAAAAAAAAAAACAAGTTTTTTTCTTCATATATTTTTTTTCTGTATATGAAGAAAATTCAGAAAAGATACAACAAAGTGATAAATAATAGTTATTAAAACTGGAGAACTGGGCAATGAGGGACATGTAGGAAAAAGATGTTTCATTTTATGTATTTCTTAAACCATATGAATCTATTACTTAAAAATTGTAGACACTAGAGAGATGATTCAGTAGTAAAGTGCAGCAGTTGCTCTTGCAAAGGACCTGGGTTGGATTCCTGGCACCGATAGATGACTAACGACCGTTGATGACTCTGGTTCCAGGGGATTCAATGCTCTCTTCTGACCTCTATAACCATGCAAGCAAAACACTCAATGCACAAAATAAGTAACTGTTTAGAATAAACAAATAACTTAAATATAAGCAGATACCATGATGGTGCTACATACTTTCTAAACCTAGCACTTCAGGAGCAGGAGCAGAAGGGTCAAAGCTAGACACCATCTTGGGCTAGGCAACAAGCTCCAAGTCTGCCTATACTACATAATGTCTCAAAATCAAACAAAACAAAACAAAGCAAAAAGTTGTCATTAACAATCCATAAGATGAAATATTATATAGCTATTAAAATGCTTTGGTGGGTGGTGGTGGCACACACCTTTAATTCTAGCACTCAGAGGCAGAGTTCAAGGCTAGCCTGGTCGATAGAGGGAGTTCTAGAACAGCCAGGGATACACAAAAGAAACCCTGTCTCAAAACAAAACTAAACAAACAAAATCTGTCTGCAAATAATCAACTGTCAAAGGGAAGGCCATGGTTTTTATGAAAAGTAGGGGAAAGGCTGCACTCGGGGCAAAGGGAGGAGGGAGGGCTACCCAGTGATTCTTAGTTTAAAAAGAAAATCTACCCAAGTATATGTTACTTAAGTGAAATAATTCAGTGTGCTATAATTCCTTGAAATGAAAAGCTAAGTGCTAGGTCTAGGTCCTTATCTCTGTTTTAAAATGATGTGAACCAGGGATGGTCAGTGATCCGTGACTTTAAACCCAGCAACCAGGATGCTCAAACAAACTCATCTTTGGGTTCAAGGCTAGCCTGGTCTACATACAGAACTCTGGGCCGGCTAGTGTAAGACCTTGTCTAATAAATTAATAAAATAAATAAAAGAGAGGTGTCGTTATTGAGTAAAGCAGTGTACATCAGAGAGAAATCGGTTACAGTGTGCCAAGAATGAGCACTTCTGAACCTCAACGAGAAACGAAAAACCATAGTAAGCAGATACCCTACTCTGCTGACTATAACCACGTCCACCCAAATCACGCGTGGTGTTACTGTTAACACAGGAAGTCCTCCGAAGATAAACTGTCACCATCGTTGACGCTGTGTTACAGTGACTTTAGTGGTGTTTCTGTTAACACAGGAAGTCCTCGGAGGATGAGCTGTCACTATCGTTGACACTGCGTTACTGTGACTTCATCCTGACGACGAAGTGATTGTGAACTGAAACCCAAAACATCCGGATCGTCAGGGCGATCACCATGGACACACGGCCTAAGGCCTCTGCGCATTCCCGGACCGTCTCGGGAGTTGGAAACTGAGGCCCGGCGTCGCGAGGCCGGCCAGGATAGGGCCGAGGTGGGGCGCGCGGCTAGGGCCGGCCCGCTCGCACCAGCGCCATCTGCGCCCCGACCAGCCTTCCTGGGACACTCACCTTCATCATCGCCAGCCCGGGAGGCCACCGCGGTTCGGCCAAGGCGTCCATGGTCGCACCTGACGAGACCGCCAGCTACCGGCCTGCCGCGCAGCTCCTCTACTCGAAATTCCCCGCGCTACAGCATACGTCAGCAACAAGCGACGCGCTCGAGGTGAGCGCACAGCATGCTGGGAGCTGTAGTTAGGATGTGTCAGGTTTAGACGTGGGTGGGGGACAGGAGGATGATTGGAAGATTAAGGGCAGATTAAATCTGTCTCAGAAAATGAATAAATAAAAGATTCCCGAAAGTGACTGATTATTAATAAAAAGACAGTCGAGAATCAAGTGAATCCTTTAAGCCTTGATAGAGTTTTCAAGATCTAGGCTCTTGTCTTCTCCTCAGAACGTACTTTCTGGTTGCTATAGAGATCTGCCCTGCTACTTGCAAACATCTAAAATTACACTTCTCTCTCAGCTCCACTTTCCGTGAGCTATAGTGGCATCTACCAGAGCCACATAGCGCCTACATAATCTAAATAGGAACCCTTGCTTTAAATATATGGGAGGTGTCAAATGCAGTCATCCCCAATAAGCAGGCACTCTACCACTTACCTGCTCTCTGCCCACTTGCCCGCACCTCCAAATTTTTTATTTAAAGTTGCTTCTATTCTTTAGAGATAATCTAATATCGGCATTTAGTTCCCAGATAGTTCCCATGCAGACTGACAAAGAGTTTCTGTAAGCATTGCAGCTCAGATGTAAAAGAATTCTAGCAAGGACTACCTAGCAAGGAGGCAAGGACTACCACTAAGTCACTGTAAGCTTAGCAGTTTACAGCCCTGCTCCAGGGAAAGGTTTTCCCAATGTAACAACTATCCCAGCCTGGGAGGGTTTTCCAGCGAAGTTGTTACAGTTCTGCTGCACTCTTCTCTGCTCTGGCTGGCAAAAAGTTGCTACTTCTCTACTGTGCTTCATTTGCGATGGGAGATCATCACCCAAACCTCAGTCAAGTGATTTATTAGGAAGGAAGAATCCAGGAGTGTGGCAGCCACTGACATAGTGGGGAAAAAAGGCAGCAATAAACTAAACAGGCACAGGCTTTTTAGGAGTGAAGTTTTTTCAGGGTGGAGATTTTCAGGGAGGCAATTGGTTGGATTTCAATCCCTGAGCTTGAACAAGCTCAGAGGCTGACTGGTTGTCATGCTCAGTTGGTCAAAGGTAGATTTGGCTTTGGCTTCAGAGTCAACGTGTGTTTCTTTCACTGGCCCTTTTTAGCCCTTTGGCTCTAGTTTTAGGGCCAGGGTGTGTTTCTTTCACTAGCTCTGGGCCTAGGGCCAAAGTATGTTTCTTTAGCTCTGGTTTCAGGGTCAAAGTGTGTTTCAGGGCTAAAATGTGTTTCCTTCACTGTCTCTGGTTTCAGGGTCAGCATGGGGTTTCTTTGGCTGGCCCTTTTACCCTACAGTAAAACTTCAGTCATGTTTTTGAACCATCTCCTAGCTAATCTTCTTCAGAATGTACAGTTTTAGTAAAGAGCATTACTAAATCAGCTTAACAGGAACCCACATTCTTCATATCAAATTACTCTGGCTACTCGATCGGTTCTTCAGCTTCATCTGTCTCTCAGATGATGTCTTACCATCCTGACCTGTCTCCAGCAAGAATCCTTTCAGACTGGTTTGACCAGAATCTCATAGTCTAGATGTGGAATGCTGACCAACACACAGCCCGCCTGGCTACTCTCAGCTCAACATTCATCCCCTGCCTTCTGTGGGCCTCCACTTCACTAGGCCACAAGTTACTGCCATCACCACCTAAGATAGAATCCTGCAGCTTGTCAGGACACTGACACCCATGTGGCCCATGAATTCATGTTTGTCCATGTGAGCTCTCCGGAAAATAGGCAGAGGTACAGTTGTCATAGACACTTTACAAATGTGCAGACTGAGGCCCAACAGGTTAGGGCTCCATTCTTTTTAGTTTTCTTCATAAAGGAACCTCTGTACTCTGAGCCACTTAATTTTTCCTAGCCTACACTCACAGATGGATTGGAAAAAAATGACATGAACAACATTTAAACAATAGACTCTAATATCTATCACAGCTATATAGTTAACATATATTAGACTGCTTATGTTCAAAGCACTATTGTGTTTTTACATCTGTGCACTTATTTGGTTTATTTGTTATTCGGAGAAAAGAGAAATAGGTCATTAGTGTAGGGCATTTTGCGGGTAAGCAGGGGCAGTATTTGAACTCAGGCTGTCTGATTTTTGAGCATATACTAACTACCACAGAATCCAGGCAAGGTAATTTTTCTCACTTACAGATATGGGAACAGAGTGTCAGGACCGCAAAGCATAATTTTGTCAGCGGCAATGCTCAGGCTTGATCTAGATTTTCAACTCAAAGAGATCACCAGAGACCCTTTATTGAACAGACAGAGCTCACAGAGCAGAGTCAAATCTGAGAATCCCAGGACACCAGATAGAGCAAACCAGCAAACAGGGATAAGGGGAGGATTAGGTGCCTAGTGGATTTGTACCAACCAATCAGAAAAGAGTATGCAAATGAACTGAATGCTGTTGGATGGTTGTGGGTGCATCAGGAGCAGGTATCTGTGCAAAGATAGGGCAATAACAATAAAACCAACCCGCAGTAGTTATTCCTTTAGAGTCTTCTCTGGATACTAGGTAATTGTTGACAAATGGCTGGGGAGGAAAATATATATATATATATATATATATATATATATATATATATATATATTATATATATATGAGGTAAGAATGGGGAAGGAAGAAAAAAAGAAGGAAGGAGGGAAGGGAGGGGAGGGAAGGGGAGGGGAGAGAGAGAGAGAAGAAGCAGGGGTGAGGAGGTATTCTCTTCTCTGTGCAGAGCCTGGATACACCCTGTGCCACATCTCTGAAGCCTTGCCACCAGCCACTGAGTGAGACATAATGAATGGGCAAACCACCAGTGAGCACACATTTCCATGCTGTCATTTCCTCCTGAGCTGAATGTTTCTCTCTCATCCTCTTTAGTAGCAGCTAGGGAGCTAAACACTACTCCAGGTAACCCGACCTGGGGAGGAAAGTTCAGGGGACAAGCAGGTTCCAGAAGGCCACCATGGGCTCAGAACAATACATCGACGTCTCCCCATTTTCTTCCTTTAAGCCTCAAGAACCATTCTCCTCTAACAAGCTGCCATCTGGCTCTGAGAAATGTATATCCTTCTTTTAGATCAATAAGAGTTTGTGCTTCTTTATTCAGGAGCAAAATCTAAATGTTCCATACTTAAAAAGCAGACTGGAGTCAGCAGGATCCCCCACAACACTTAGCACCAAGCAAAGAGCCAGCATAGGATAACTCCATAAACGACAGATTACCAGGAAACTTGAATTCCAGATACAAACAAATAATTTTGAAGTATATCACAAACATTGCATTTGACATACTTAGAGTTTTAAAAAATTATTCCCTGCTTAGCTGAAATTAAATTTTAACCTGGCCATCCTGGGCTTTTATTTGCTAAATCTGACAGCTCTAATCAGAGCAACATTCTCTCAGCCTGTCTTGGATTCATCCCGTCATTACTGACATTTCACCTTGGCATCTTACATTCCTCTCTGCCCTCCACTCCCTCTCCTTCTGTGACCTGTTTGATTTTCTTAAAGAGCTTGGAGCTTTGTCCCTCTTTCTTTCCCGTCTTCCTTCTCTCTCCCTTTCTTCTATTCTATTTTTATTGTTCTTTGTCTGTTTGTTTGCAGTGCTAGGTATCAAACCCAGGGCCTTGGGTGAACTAAAGCACTCTACCACAGTGCTGTATCCTCACACACACCCAACACATGCACCTTTAAGATTTAGTTGTTCTGTGTTTGGGTGTTTTGCCAACATGTCTGTCTGTGCACCACATGCATGCCTGGTGTTTGCAGAGGTCAGAAGAGGGTGCTGAGTCCCCTGGATCTAGAATTATAGATGGTTATGAACTACCATATAGACACTGGGATTCAAACCTAGGTCCTCTGGAAGAGAAATAAATGCTCTTAATCACTGAGTGTCTTTCAAAGCCTCATCCTTTTGTTTTTTTTAAGATAAGGTGTGGCTATGAACACAGGCTATCTGCTTTTACTTCTCAAGTGTTAATACTCCAAGCCGTATGGCACTACAAGACCCAGACCCTTGATTCATCTTATAAAATGTTTCCAGACCCCAACACCTTTGACAGGGCCTGAACTATAGAAGTGGACCATTCATATGTGGTTCTTAATCTTGAGGAGCTGTCACTCTGGAGTTGGGGAGGGGAGATATAGAGACAAAATAGACAAGAAAGTTAATGAATATGAATTTCCCAATGTGGAAAGTGGTATCAATACATTAAAAGCTGACAGTTCAATGGAGGATACCATGAAATGGATGACCTGGAAAGTCTCCAATAGGAGGTAGCACATGCATAGTAACCCACTTTGGTAAAGATACAAGCACTTATGTTAAAACTATGGTAAGGAGTTCCTGGCCTTAGCAAACTATCTGAATTTTAGTGCATGTTATCTTGAACAAGTAGCTGAACCTCTCTATGCCTCAGTTTTCTCATCTGTAAAATGAGCTGATTTCATTTGCTTGAAAGGGACTTTTTAAGATGTATAAAAACACATCGCAATATTTGGAATTCACATGAAAATTAAGCATAGAAATATACATGATTTCAAATCTGAGTGTTAGGTATAACAAATTAACTATATTACTCCCGGCATTATCCCAAAATTTTGAAAATTTCTATCAAAATTGTTTATTGTCTGCCACCTTACAAGTGGCCACATGGGGGCAACAGAGTACCATATAAGAGCAGTGCTCAAACAGGCTGAAACAGACGGTCAATCACTCCAATAAGCCATAACTCATCTATTTCTTGTCTTCTGATTTTATTGACTTTAACAAGCTCTGAGTATGGATGGGGTCCTTTCCTGAATCTATAGAAGAAAAAGAATCATGGCATGGTGACAACCACCTTTACTCCCAGCTCTCAGGAGGCAGAGGCAGAGGCAGGTAGACCTCTGGGAGTTCAAGGCCAGCCACAGGTACATGAGACCCTGTCAAGGAAGAATGGAAGGAAGGAGAGGGAGAGGTAAGGAGTAATCCTCCTGCCTCACCCCTGCCCTCCTGAGATCACCTATGTGGTTTCTGGAAGATAGGAAGGGGGCTGTTACATGAGATCTGCCTGGATTTGTGTAGGTACTGGTGTCTGTTTGGAATAGAGTTGTGTCTGGGAGTTTTGTAAAGAAATTATTCTGAAAATCAGAGACACCTGTCTCTATGAGTGGACTTCCTGGTCAGGTTTACCACTCACCAAGCATGGTTTGAATAAAGTTACTCTATTTCTATGAACCTGGAGCTAAAAAACGGTTTGAAAGTATAGCGTTTCTGTTGGGTGAGAACAAGACAGTCCATCAGACTCATTTAGAACAGTGCCTGGGGAATCTGGAGAGATGGCTCAGTAATTAAGACCAGAGGCTGCTCTTGAAGAAGACACAGACTCAATCTACAGCACCCAGGAAATGCCTCAGAACTGTCGGTAGCTCCAGTCCCAGCGGATCTAATGCCCAATTCTGGCCCCTGAGGGTACAAGGTGTTAACAAAATGCACTTACATATGTGCAGGCAGTAAAATAAAAATAAATAAAATATGAAAGTACTTGGTGTTATGAAATAATCTCTTTGTACACTCTTAAGATGTGTCATTCTGATTGGTTTAATAAAAAGCTGAATGGATAATAGCTAGGCAGGATTTCCAGGTGCAGAGGATGCTGGGAAGAAGGATGGAGTGGAAGGGAGACATTAGGGACTCAGAGTAAGCAGCATGGGCATTACAAAGTAAGGGAAACAGAGCTACTTAAAGGAACACAGACTAAAAGACATGGGATAATTTAAGTTATAAGAGCAGGTTAGAAACAGGCCAAGCTATAGGTGGAGCTTTCATATTTAATAAGTCTCTGTGGTTATCTGGGAGCTGACTGTTGGGACAGAGAAAGACTCTGAGATGATACCAGCCTCACAGAACACTCCAAGCAGGACTTAACCATAATCCTGAATTTTCTCAGGGTCCCCCCAAAGATTTCCAGTACCCCATCAGCAGGAAGTAGTCTAGAGAACTATGCCTGCATTCCTAAAAGATGGGTTTCAGCTACTTATTATTATTTAAGGGGGGTTGGTTACAGATTATTATTTGTAACATCCAAGAAAAAAACCTGAACAAAGGGGACTGGATTCAGAGATCTCATTCTAAAAAGAAATGGAAGAATACAGAAATGATCGGATAAAAGAGTAGATTATTGAATCTACTTTAATAAAAAAAAACCTATTAATCTTAGATATTTTACATTGGTATGGGTTTTGATTTATTGATACAAATTTAAAGTTAATTTTGTTATATGTATATTTCTACTCTTATTTAAGATATTGTGTTTATATAACTCATTTAAAAACATAAAGTATAGTTGAGAAATACAGATAAATGGTCATATATAATAGCAAACAATCATATTAGGTATATTTTCAAGGTGATACAGAGATATATTTCAGATAGTTAGGCAATCTAGAAACACTTTAAAGACCTACAGAATATTGCATTTAAAATGTTTTAAGAACTTAAGGATTTCATAATGTATAAGTAAGACACACCTGCTCTCGGCAACACAAATCTACTTCAGAGAAGATGATAGCCATCATAAAAACTTTGTATAGAGTTTGTTTTCTTGCAAGAACTAACCATGTCGGCAAAGAAACTGCCCTTGCCTTAATTGTTGACTGTCCAAACTGGACCCACAAGACACACACACAAAAAAAAGGCAACTTTTCCAAGACAAGTTAGGACAGTCCTACAAAGTTTCCTGTTTCACAATACAGCCTGGCTCAGCTCTATTGGCAAAATGCCTACCCATCATGAGCAAAGTCCAGATTTCAAACTCTAGCATCATAAAACCAGGCACAGTGGCACAAGCCTATAATCCCAGTACTCAGAAAGCAGAGACAGAAGGATGAAAAGTTCACACCAGAGTGAACTAGCACATTGGAGTGTGTCTAGCACATTTGGAGAGCTGGCCCAAAGAACAAGCCAAATCAAACAAACAAACCCACCATCATGGAGCAGTGCCTGAACAGGTGGAGATTCCTCCTGACAAACATTTACATTTCTGAATGTCCCCATTTGGAGCTAGGGAACCTAAGCAGGCTACCATAAGACCCCAGGTCTTTAAGAGTGGGACCCTAGAATTAAGTTTCTTTAAAGGCAAGATCATAATTGTAACTTGTATTCATTCAGGGCTTTCCCTGTGTCACCAGTATCCTAATGACAAGACCATGAGGTGGGCGCTGTTGCAGTCCCTACTTTAGAGATGAGGATCCTGGGAAGTTAAAGGTCTTCCCTTGTCATCAGAGATGGTCCCTGAAGAGGGGCTAGAAAGACTATAGTGCCAGAGATTGGGGGGGGGGGGATTGGAGCAAAACAATCTTCCGGAAAGAGTATATTCATTGCATTTGGGAATGAACAGTTGCTGTGGTTGGCTTTCCAAGGTCAAAACAGTCAACATTCCAGTATGGAGGGGGCGGGGTTACTCCTGAGTGAGGCCTAAGGACACTTGATAGCTTTGGGAGGAGGGAGAGTAGGTCTTATTTATGGGTGTAGCCCCTGGTGTGTCAACCAAGCTATAGAGGATGGCCTCACCCGTGAGTATAGCGCAAATTGGACTTAGTGGGTTATTGGGGGGACAGGAAGAAAGGAGTAGCAAAGTGGGGAATGGATCTGGAAAGAGTCAGGGGGAGGATAGAGAGTGTGGATATGCTTAAAATATAGCTGCATGCATCCATTCTTAAAGAATACAAATTCTGATTTTTTTAAAGACTTTTCTTGCAGCTTCTCAGGAAGGAGGGAAGCCAGGACTTAAACACAAGCAGCCAGGCTTGAGAGATTCACTAGGGTGACCATCCAACTGAGGCACCAGTGTAGGCTGGGGTAGGCACCACTCTGATGACAAGTTTATGGTGGAGAGTGGAGAGGAAGAAAAACAGAAGAGTTTGCACACTATGAGGAGAGGTGGAACTGGAGACGTGAAGGAACCGCCTGATGTGAGAGGCCTGCACTGCCACCTGAGGCTGTGGGACCGTGCTGCCACTGAGGGCAATGTCTGGGTCTGTGGCCTTTCTGCAGTATGGGACTGTGTCAATGTCCATGGCCCATGACATCACCAAAAATCATGTGACCTCCTTACTCTGGGACGCCATCTGAGGCCATAGCGATGTCTGAATATGACACTAAGCTGGACCAACTTCTCACAGGTCACAGTGGGGTGTGGATGCAAGAGAATGGGGATCCAGCAGAGCTGGCCTGCTCCTGTCAGCTGAAGCACTAGAGAGAGCTGACCCTGTCTCTCACCTGGGCAGCAAGGGAGAGCTGGCCCTAGGCTTGGGTGTGGGAAAGCTGGCCCCATGACATGGGCATTGATTGAATGGAGAGCCCAATCTCTCTCCAAAGTCCCCACCAGCTCAAAGTCTTCCAAACCCTGGCCTCTCCCCTAGCGCTGCCCTACATTTCAGAACCCTGCCCACCAAAAGTCAGCCCCTCCCTGGGTTGCTCAAGACCACACCTACAGGTTACTTAAGGCCAGGTAGCCATATCTGCCATGTGACAACGCCCCCCCACACACACACATCTTCTCAGGGGTCACTCAGGATTGCTTTGCCCTGTACCCATTTTTTCTAATTTGGTCTACTTTGGTTTGATTTGGATTGTTTCATCGGCAGAGAGGTTTATTGAGGCACAAAAAACCCTATCCAGCAGGAGAAAGCATGCCCCACCCCTCACCTGGCCAGGTTGAGAGCGCTGGGCCCCTAGGGTGAGAGGTGAGAGTGAGCATAGGAAAACTGGCCAGTTGACCAACTCAGGTACCACCCAGACCCAGATACAGGCCTTTTATCTGGTTACCCAAACACCTACCCCATCTATGAGCTGCTAGAATGTGTAAAGAAGCCTGTTCTGCAAAACCAAAGCTGCAGGATCTATATAACTCAGGGAAACAGCAGGTGATCTGAGAAGAGTCTAGGTGAGGGTCTAGTATTGATGGTGTAGCAGAAACCAAAGGCCTCAAACCAGATCAATGACTCATTGTATGAACATTTGCTAATAAATCGGGTTGAGCAAAAGGATATACTGTGTATGACACAGTGTAACAAACCACAGCTTCCATGGTGAGACTTTTTTTTTTTTTAATTTTTCTATTTTCCTTTGATGAGGGATTAAAAGGGTGGATATGGAAGGACAGAGAAATGAGTGGAGACAGGGTTCATGATGTGAAATTCACAAAGAATCAATTAAAAATTATGGGTGGAAAAGAATGTGCTTCTCAAGGGTGACCCCTGGTGATGGGTTGTTGGTGGGTCCGTTGAGGTTTGTCCTAGCATCACACACAGTTCAAAGACTTAAAACCTGTCTTTCTTGAAAATGCATACCTAGATATCTTGACATGGTCAGGGAAAACAGACTTGAACTTCTGGCTCAAGAATGGGCAAGCAATCTGACCAAATTAGCAACAGTCTGACCCATCCTCTACTTAATGATTGGTTCACAGAAGCATGTGACTCAAGATAGACCAATCAGAGACAATCTGAGACCTGCACTCGTGAGTTAGGTAAGAGATAAACGCTTTCCAGCTAAGGTGGAATTCCTTGGGGGCCGTCTTTGTCACCACTTGGGAAGGAGCAGGGTGGGTGAATGACCGTGAGAAGGAGGGAAAACTGAAAGGTGGACAGCCAGAACGTGACATCCTGATTCTCACCTTCCTGCCCTGCATCAAGTTCTACCTTCTGGGCACTGGTGGGGAGCATCAAGTGTACCTTTGCTCTTAAACCAGCCATGATGGGTTTCTGTCTCTTTGAACTTAGTCCTACTTAATGCATTTCTCAATATCTCTAAGGCACTGAGGACCAAGCTACTGTTGGCAGTTAAAAGGCCTGTGAATATCAGTCCAGAGAGAATGTATGACAAGGGAAGAAAATCTTGTTTCATATATAACAGGAGTCTGAAGTGGCCTGGGAAGAAAGGTCTGCAGCTTTGCTACATGTGGGTACAGGTTTCTAGCAGGCCTGAGCATGGTAAACCTGGCACCAACAGTTTTACCTTTACCCTTTCCCCCTTGTTAAAAAAGCATTAGATTACATTCCTAAAGCTAGCCACCAAGGTATATTCCATTATTTGGCTACTTCCTCCTCCTCCTGAGGCTGATCACTATCAAAGTATTGTCCAGCTGTCAAAGTATTGAAGCCCAGCAACCAAAAACCCCATTTCATCCAGTTTACTGCCTAATCAAAACAAATCAACTCATCCTAATAGAGGGTTCCCCTTTTCTCTTTATAACCTGTCATTTGCCTATGGGCCACATCTGTCTCCTCTTTATCCAGAGGCATTCCTGCTACAAGATACTGATTGCTCTGTGAAGCTCTGAGTCTGCAAGTAAAATTAACGTTGGATCAGGGGGCAGAGCCAGAGATTGAGTGACAAGAATTAGCTATGGAGAAGGAGGAGGACCAAGGAATATAAACAGAACACAGTAAGGAGTAGGGAGGGGCTTAGAGATTCCGGGGCCTTTTGGGTTTGGGACCAGAGGAGAGACATTCTCTTGCTAGGTCTCTGGCCAAAGGTCAGCTGGTTGCTTTGAAGCTTGTTTGATCTAGCAGGTTTTCACCCCAATATCTGACTCTGGAGAAAATAAAACAACTTAGATAAAAACAACACAGCACTTTGTCCCCCCTGAGCAAATATCCCTCCCCCTTCTCTCTTGTTCCCTTCCCCTTCTTCTTCATCCTCTGCTTCCTGTCTTTGTCTCTTAGTCCCTCTGGAACAAATAAATCTCCTTTGTGCTGAGAATCTTGGTGTGTGTGTGCCAACGCCAGTCCTTTGGCCATTGGCCTCCATGGTAAAGAGTGTCAATCAGCTCCTTGGAGGGTAAGATACATCTATGGCCGTCAGAGGAATCAAAACTAAAAGATCAGAAGATCCCCCTCCCCTGTGTGTGTGTGTGTGTGTGTGTGTGTGTGTGTGTGTGTGTGTGTGTGTGTGTGTGTGATAAATGTATGTTTTTTGCTTTTCTTGTTTACTAGTTATTGGTTGGTTAGTTCTGTGAGACAGGTCTCTCAGCAGCTTAGGTAGGACTAGAGCACTGACCTTGAGCTTGAGGGAATCCTCTTCCTTCTTCAGTCTCTCAAGTGCTCAGATGTGAAGTGTGAGTTATCACTCCTAGTTACTCCTTTCTTCACACTTCAGGTAAGAAGAAGCTGTTCCTTTGTAATGCAGAACCTAAGACTATATCAAAACCTCATGCTACAACCAAATACCGAGCAACACACTCTCCATGTCTAAAGACTAGCTGAGGTCTAGAAGACTGGTGGAATTCTATGTAGACCAGGCTGGCCTTGAACTTGAGATCTCTTGACATACTCAACCTTAGCAATAATGTTTTGACTTTTAAGGCTTTTTAAACATTTACTTTGCCTGCATATATGTGCATATACTAACTGCATTCCTGGTCCTCATGGAGTGAGAAGAAGGTGTTGGATCCCGGAGCTGGAGTTACAGATGGTGGTGAACTATGTGAGTGTTGGGAACCAAATTCAGATCCTCTTCAGGAGCAACAATTTCTCTTAATTGCTGAGCCATCATTCCAACACCTACCATTGAAGAGGAACAGCACAACTACTGTAACCTTCCAAGGGCTTCTCACTCTCAGAATAATTCTACAACCCTTACCCTGGCTTGAAAACCCAGAGTACCACTCCCCCCACCCCGCACCCTCACATCCCCCCCCCTTACCCGCCCATCCCCAGTCTGATTTATTTTTTGGCCTCTTCTCCAGCCTCTGGTTTTTTCCATTCTTCCCACACAGTAGGCTCTTTCAACATCCACTTGCCTGTGCATCCCTTCAGTGGCCCCATCCAGCTTAAGGGTCCTCTTCTTAGAGTGGCAGCCTCAACCTCTCAGCTTGGAGCTGAACTCCGTATTTGCCCATCCTCTCGCTCCTTTGATGGTTCTTGTTTGCTGATGTCATCACTTGACCTGCAGCATTTGACCCACTTTGCTCATGGCTATGTCTTTCAACCCACAGCACATGTGGCAGTAAATACTGTCAACGTGACAAGATCCTAAATCACGTAGATGAACCTCTAGTTATACTTGTGGGGGATTACTTATATTAATTTCAGTGTATAGTCTATAATTTGGGGCAGCACCGTCCTACAGAGTTGGGTTAAGGGCCAATAAAAAGTTGAAAACTAGTTGATCGCTACTATTCATCACCTATTCCCTGACTATGGATGCAATGTGACTTCAAACTCTTGTTACCACGGTTTCCCTGCCATGATTGACTGCATCCTTGAACTATGAGCCAACATAAACCCTTAATAGGCTTTTGCTGGGTATTTTATCACAGCAACAAGAATATTAACCTTGCATACAGTGAGCTCTCAGGAACTATCCATAAAACCTGTGCTTGGTAGTAACCACAATTCCATTCAGAAGCAGCATTTGGTCCCTCACCATAGACAGATACTCATTTCATCCCTCAACATTATTGAGCCTCTCCGGTGTGCCAGGCACCAGATTTCTGTTGCAGGATACTTGTTTATATACTTCGTGAGGGTGTGTCTATATGTTGTCTCACCCGCCAAAGGCATCTGGTTGGTTTAATAAAGAGCTGAATGACCAAGCAGGAGAGAATAGGCAGAAAGAACTCAGGGTTAGAATCTGGGATAGTAACAGATGTCAGCAAGACACTGGAGAAGTCATGCATAGAGAATGGAGGGGAGGTAAAAGCCATATGTAGAATACAGGTGAATAGAAACCGGCTAATTTAAGTTATAAGAGCTAGTTGGGAACACTCCTAAGCTAAAGGCCAAACTTTCATAATTTTTGTGTCATTATTTGGGGACTGGCAGTCCAAAAAAAGCCCATCAACAGTTCTACTACAGATCTCTGCTTGGAGACAGTGTGGAGAAGACACAAATTTCCAGACTTTCTGGGTTGGAGGAAGAAACAATACAAAAAATAATAAGTCTGATGGTAACTGTGAGAAAGAAAACAGAGCCTGCCCTCTGGTGGTAACTGGGGAAGGAACCTCTCTAAGTAAAGTCAGATAAGGCTGTGACTAGAGGCTGAAGGAAAAGCAGGAGACCAGAGAGCCTGGGAAGATGTGTCCCAGGTTGAGGTCTGAGCCAGGGAGTGGCTGCCTGAGCTCACAGGGACAGAGATTTCCATAGTCAAGAGAGTGGAGAGTGGCTGGGAGAAACGGGGTGTTTTGATTAGGGTTTCTATTACCGTGATAAATGACTTGACCAAAAGCAACCTGGACAAGAGAGTTTAGTTCGTTCCATACTCTCTGGTCATGCTCTCATCTGAGGGACGTCAGGGCAGGAACTCACAGCAGGAACCTGGAGACAGAACCTGATGCAGAGGCCATGAAGGAGGGTTGCTCACTGGTTTTCTTTCTATAGCTTGCTTAGCCTGCTTTCTTGTAGAACCCAAGACCATCAAACCAGGTACTTCCCACATCAATCACTAACCAAGAAAATGCACCACAGGTTTGCCCACAGGCCAGGCTGGTAAAGGGATTTTTCTCAACTGAGAGTCCCTCTTTCCAAATGACACTGTATCTTGGCTCAAGTTGCCGTAAACTATCCAGCACATGTATCTTCGTTCCAAGAAGCAAAACTTGGATCAAGAAAAACAAAAACAAAAAACAAAAAACAAGAGTTGTGCCCTCAGCTATGCTCTGATGACGTGACCCTGTTTGGACCTCAGCTCTGAGGGAGAAAGGCAAAGAGTACCAGGGTGGTGCTCTCTGAATCTGTCCCCAACCCTGTGCTTCTTAACAGTGGCTCTATTCTGCAATAGCCTTCCAGGCTGCTCATTCATTGACTGAGTCAGAGAAATAACGGTACCTACCCTGCAGGAGAGGAGAGCGAGCAAGGCTCAGAATCTCAGCTATAACCATCCCCTTACCCCTTTCCTTGGTCATTTTAATTAATTACTTATTTACTTATAGGGTGTGGCTTGGAGTGCTGTGTAGACCTAGAGGTCAAAGGACAACTTTCTGCCACGTGGGTCCTATAAATCAAACTCAGATAGTCAGTCCTGGATGCCAGCACTTTCACCTGCTGAATTGTTGTTCTGGATCCCTTCCTGTCCTTTCCATGACAAGATAACAAAAATTACTCAGGTTAGACCAAGAAGGGGGGGGGGTCTCTCAGTGATGTCATGGCAGTGGGGTGGGTACACACAGGTTGCTGTTTTGTTTCGTAAATTATTTTTATTTAAAAAGATGTTTTTCTCATACCCTCCCCTCTTCCCGGTCCTCCCTCAGCCTTCCTCCCAACTCGCCCCATCCCCCATTTATTACCCAGGAAGAGCAAGCAATCTCAAGGTGAGTCAGTTTGATCTGGCATATCCAGTTGAGGTAGATCCGAGCCCCTCTCCTCAGTATCAAGGCCCACTAAGGTGTTCCTCTGTAAGGAATGGGCTCCCAGAAGCCAGTTCATGCCCCAGGAATGATGCCAGGTCCACATGACTGTGCTCTCGGAGCCTCTGGTCTTCTCCATGGTCTTCCTTCAACCATTAGCTTTGTTCACCACATCTCAGCCTTGAGACTTCAGTTTCCTATGGTCCCTAAGTATCACCTCCCCACCTCTGACCTTGTGGCCTTTTGTCTTTTGCTCCTCCCACTAACCACCCAGAATTTTGTAACTTCCACTCAAACTTTCTGAAAAAGGCCATCTCCAACTCACTAAGGCCCAGGGTTACTATCCAATGGACCACACTTCCCCTTGGGTCAGTGGGCATCAATGACTCAGTCCACTGGGACAAGGAGATGAGACTGATACCACAAGTGTTCTCCTAAAGTCACGGAGGCCATCAGGCTACTTCCTTTAAAAAAGGCATTGTGGGCAGAGCAGGGATAAGGGACATTCATTCTGTTATTCTGTAGCCTCTGATCATACAGCAAATGGGCACTCAGATCAGGAAGAAATAATGTCAGCCTCTTCATTTCTTTGTCTTAGAGATAAGAAAACTGGGGCTAGCCTTGGAAAGTGCCTTCCTCCAGTTAGTGGTCAGGGAATGGTAGAATTTGGACTAAAGCTTTTCCCTTGTAGCAAGCTTTATGCAGCCAGTCATTAGACGCCTGGCAGCTTGCTCTTCCTTTCTGCAGAGCACAGAGATGAGGCAGGTAACTATGTCACCAGGGCCTAGGTAACAGAATTCGGGTGGTCTATGTGTGTGTTACAGATTGCCCTTTCGAAACTGCTGTAACCAACACCATGTCTGCCTGGACACTGTCATGCTACCGCCATGACATGAATGCATTGGACCTCTGAAACTGTAGCTGAGTCACCCCAATTAAATGTTTTCCTTTATAAGAGTTGCCATGTTCATAGTGTCTCTTTATAGCAGTAGAAGCCCTAAGACAGTATGTGAAGCACTCTGTACGTAGTACACACTTAATGGATGTCATCATTGGTAGGTGGAAACATTAGTGTATTTGATTGTGCATTTTGTAATGTTATCAGTTAGTGACTGCAATGTAATTACCACCCTAAAATTGAGTGGGGCTGAAAACCATTGCTGTTTCTTATTACTCATGGGCCTACAGGATAAGGCAGCTCTCAGAATCTCCTGTGGGAGGTTTTCTATGCTGCTACAATCTGGACGTGGATGACAGTCCCCTTCTAACTAGGGGGTTGCCTACTTCTGCTTACGTAGTCTATTATCACTCTTGAGATACTTTAGGGGTGGCCTATGGCTGAATTCTAAGGCTGGAGAATCAGATCCAAGATGTTTTTTCTCCCATGACTGAGGAGGTACAGGTGGTGGAAGCCTTTAACATCATTAAGTAGCCACTATATGAGAAAGGATAACAAGAGAAATAGCCCAAGATAATGCCCATCTATCTCATCCTTGCTTCAGACAGTCCCAGTCTGGGGTTCCTAATGTGGTGCTAATTCTCTCTTGCTTAGGTTGGGGAGTTTGTCGTCTACAAACCAAAAATTCTTAAATGGATCTGAGCAAAAAGTAAATGTTTCTGCTACCGACCATGTGTACTTGTCAGTAAAGCAGTCGGATAGCTAAAATCTGTCCTTTGTGTGAAGTTTGTGTCTCAGAGTGAAGGGCACAGTTTTGTGAACTGTTGAGTCAGAATTGATCGGGGCGATTGTTTTGTGCAATTGGGCTGTGAACAGCTTGAGAGCTGGAGGATAAAAACCTGGTTCCCATCCATCTGTGTCCCTAACACTAACTCGGGGCCAGGCGCATAAAAAAGATAGTCATCGGATGAAAGGCCTCTGATTTGGGGCTCCTGGGTGAGCATGGTTGCTGTGACAAAGAAATGGATTGTGGAATGCATATAGAAATGTTCCAGAGCTGAAGAGTCTGGGGTGTGGGGTATAAGTGGGTATGGTAGACATTGGGACTGTGGGAAAGACCCATTCTCTTTTGCAGAGACTGTTACATGAAGATCCGCTGGGGGAAGGGGTGGGGGCCTTAGGCTTTGACTGCAGCAGGTGGCTACAAGATACTTTCTAAGGGTCCCAGACCCAGTTTGGGGCCAGGAATACATGGAGGCAGCAACGAAGCACATGAAAAGCACAGGGCTTAGTAAACAGATGGTTCAAATCCTTGCTCCTGTACTTCCTCCGGGAATCTTGGTCAGGCAAGCCAATTAGTCCCCAAGAGCTCTGATTCACCTCTTGCAGGACTCACTCCAATAGCATCCACCTGCAATGGCTGTCGAGAAAATGGGATGAGAAATTTCCTGGGTGGGGGGATAATCTAGTGCTTTATCCACACCTACACCTGTCATAAAGGTCCAAGAGACTGTATTATGTTTAGACAACAAATGCTAAAGTTTTGCATATGCCTTAATACTAGGCATCAGTGCTCTATGGCTCTGGCAATTTGTCCTTAAATTTTTAGGACACTTCTTGGAATGTCAAACAGCTCCCGACAATCCCTGTCTTAGTTTTCCAGTGCCCAGCCCTGTTTCCAGCTCTGTTTCCTGTGTTCTTAGGGCTCCACACTTGAAGCAATTAGCTCTCCCTTCAACGTTGACTCTCAGCTAAAGTATATTTTCAGGGTGGTTGATGGAAGCATGCAGACATCATGGATTGAAGGATAGGAACACCACTCCAGGCCCTCTACCCACCCTGGTCAGGTTACCCTTGCAAAACAATCACAGAGTATGTTTGAGAAAAAGTTAAGCTGTTTTATTTCACAGGATAGCTCCACACCAAACCAGCAGGCACCATCAGAATACGCAACAGAGGATCCAATCAGACACTCTATAGGACGGGCATTTGGTCATAAGGTAGAGAAATGATGCCCAGAAGAGGACAATAGTTAGCATCACATGGGGACAGGAGACCAGCAATTTCCTAGGGTGGTTTCAGTCTGTTTGTCCTGTCACAATTTGAGGGGAGAAGGAATGCAAAGAAAACAAAATAGACCAGCCACTCTGAAGCAATCAAAAGCAAACCTATTGCCAAACCATGTAAACAGTCACACTGCCTGGAATAAGGGCCTGGGCAGCAAAGCTAGCCCCGACCCACTTCCATCTGGGAAGGAAAGTGCACTCTGGCAGTTCCACTTCAAGGAACAGCTTTGTGATTTGCCTGGGACAGTTCGCACAGGAAGGAGGTGTCAGTAAAGGGCAGCAATGGCCATTTGGCCAGTCCCAAATGATGGGACAATAGAATGCTTAGCAGATCAACCTCAGAGAGGCCAGGAGGTCTCAGACTGACAGCTAAGTCCCTTCTGGAAGTTCCCCCTGGGCAGCTTTAGTATGTAGAACTCTCCACTTGGAATTCGGCACAGTGGAGAAGAGACCCCAGAGAACCAGGGAAGTTGACCTGTGCTGTCAGCATTAGCATAGCAGAAAATCAGCTAAGCAACACCTCAGCTCACCCCTTCCTGCCTTTTCCTCCCTGTCACACCTGACCCTCCTCCCACCAGCCCAGCAGGACCCACTACCACAGCTAGAAGCACCATCCCCTTTAACCCTTCTGGGTTTCTAAAGAGAATGAGGCATCTGTTCTAGTGTGGAACCATCTGGAAGGTGAGAAGTTAGAAATACAGAGGCTAAGAGGGAGGGCCATTCTGAGACCTCAGTTTGCCATCACTTGTTTCGAATATATGTGCACTGGCCCGACCAGGTACCAGACAAGATGTCCTCCACATCCATGCCTCCTGAATAAGAAAGGAATGCACCCAACAAGGCACTCCAGGAGACGCCAATGAAGGGAGCCCTGTGTACGGGTTTCTCTCCCACCAGCTCCCCTTTGTGTACCACAAATGTTTTAAGTGTTTATAAGGCAGATCTCTGAACTGCTGGTTCCAGCCAGTAGCCAATGGATGGCTCCATTTCCCTGTGTCTCTTCCCACTCCGATTTGTTTTCTTCATTGGACATAAACCTTTCCGTTCCTTAGGAATCCACGTCCCTCCTGACCCCTGGTTTAGTGACTTCAGAGAAAAGACTCTCCGGTCTTAACTCCCAAGCCCACAACTCCCTCCAGGTGTGCGCTCTGTCCGGGGTTCAAAAGGCGCTTCAAGGTGAAGAGTTAGCACGGAAAACAAGGAAAGGCGACAAGTTGTTCACAGGATCCCACAGCTCAGAGCAGCTTGATGAGGAAAAGAGAAGAGGGGGGGCAGGGAGGGTGAGTGGGGTCGGAAGCTCAGCTTGTTCTCAGATTGATTGGAGAAAGGTCTTTAGTGGCAGCTGGGAAACTAGACCAGGAATTGTCTTTGGTCAGTTTTAATCAAATGAACAGCTTGCTGGTTCATTCCTAAAACAGACTGAACACCGGTTATACGTGAAGACAAAAGGCTTGATCTCTGATGAGTTGGAAGTTAAGAAATCATTCTGTGAAGTCAAAATAATTTTTTTTAAATGCCCGTTATCAACTAACTGATCAGTACAGCTTTCAATAATGGTGATGAACATTGGTAGACGTCACTTCCCCTTGTATGCTTGGCTATATTGAGGACTACTAACTATGTTACTACACCCCCCACCCCAATCACTGTACAATTAGGTTTCTGGTATTTGTTTTTACATTGATCTATCTACTAGGTGCAAAGATTTGGTGAGTGGCATTGGCTATAACGTAATTGTAGCCTTCTTTTAAAAAAAAAATTACAGTTTCACATTTTAACAGTTACTTTCCAGCATTTAACAAATACAGCAGTATATAGTGGACTAAAACCAGGCAGGAGTTGGGAGAGGCTCAGACTCAATAGACACGGATGGGACTGTGTTAGGGCCTGGGGGTGGCTGAGACATGCAGGGGACCAGATGAAGAAGTGTGTGTGTGTGTGTGTGTGTGTGTGTGTGTGTGTGTGTGTGTGTGTGTGTGTGTGTTGGGGACGGGGGTGGACAGTGTTTTTCCACTTGTTCTGCATCAAAGCTCAGATTGGGGGTTGGAGGAGTTGGGGACTCATCTGCCATCTGTGCATGCGCTTCCCTAAATGTGAACTCATCAGCCATTTGCCAATGAGGGAAAAATAGATGCTTACAGAAAACAGCTGAGGCTTTGCTCTTGGGACATTTGAGGAGAGGCAGTAACGAAAAATGAAATAAGTCAACCCAGAGACAAATCTGCACAACATAATTGTCATTAGGTGCATCAGGTCCTAGATTTGTAAACTCAAGCTTTGATCTTATCCCATATTCAGGCAGAGAATTTTGACTGGGAAGTAAGTGGACTTAAAAACCTAGGAATAACCCTGGGATACAAAAAGAGAAGTCTTATCTCCTGGGTGCAGAGCAGAGGTGACAGACACTTGGAATTGAGGGCTTCCCGAGCCTGACACAGCCCACTTGGCCATCTGCTATATCCTGCACAGGTTCCAGCCCACCCCCAGGCCTTACTCTCTTCAACTGTAAAATGGAGATATCTTTATATGCTCAAAGACAGAGGATCTGTCATTGCTAGAGCTGAGAAGAAGGGAAGGCTTGGTGGCTTGAGCCTTCCCCTGACATTCGCATTTTGTGCCCATTCTTGATTCCATATAGTGCTCAGTGTTAATCTTATAGGCAAAGCAAAAAGTGTTCCTCCCCACATCCAAGTACTAGTGATTCACTAGGCCCCTCCCTGGGGAAGCTGCCTTATAATGGAGGAAGCAAGCCCAATTGGAAGAAATTCCAAAGATGACATTTCAAAGTGTCTGTAGGTGACAGGAATGTTATATCCAAGGGTCACAGAGCTCCTGTCTAGTGGGAGCTGAGACTCAAATTCTGGATTACTGTAAAACTCAGAGTCAGCCAGAAGGTGTGTGTGTGTGTGTGTGTGTGTGTGAGAGAGAGAGAGAGAGAGAGAGAGAGAGAGAGAGAGAGAGAGAGAGAGAGAGAGAGAGAGAGAGGTCTTGCCTGTGAGGTGTTATCCAGAAAATCTGGAAGTGTCTAGAAAATGGTGAGAACCTAAGTGTACTTAAAATGGAACCAGAAAGAGCCATGCAGAAGGCTCTTGTCTTATTGCAGAATCACGTACCTTGTTTCTACCACCATGGTTTGTTTTGTCTACATTAACTTCCTTAGAAGTGGAGGAAGAGGAAGGGAAGAGAGGGTGGAGAGAACTTCCTTTCTCAGAAAATCTCAGCTTATGGGTGGGTGTTTCCTAGCACAATCCCCCTAGGACAGTGGCGAAGGGCTGACTGGGCACCAGAGGCTCCTGTAGGGAAGCACAGTGTGCTGTGGCCTAATTTCAAAAGGAAAGGTGTGACTCGACACCTCTTTGCCCATTTAGTTCCAGCTCTGACATAGCATAATTAGTAGAAAGAGGAAGAAAAAGAACATTAAATATTTGAAGATGACAGAAGTAAACTTGTATGGTCATCACAGATTTGTCCCTACGGCACGTCTAGGGTTTGAAATATTCCATAATACTATTTTGGTTTTGATGGATTTTGTGTGTGTGTGTGTGGTTCTTCCCCACCCCCAACCATGGGTAATGCTGTGCTATGATGGGGGATAGCATCTCACCATCTCAATCCTGCATACAAACCTAAGGGTCCTCACACCAACCTCCCCCGTGCCTTTCTGGAGTACAGTTGACCTTTGGCCTCCGGGTGGCAGGGCAGGGTCTCTAAGGGTGAATGAAGGGTTTTCTATGAAGGGTTGGTTCCCCACCTTTAGGAGCAGCCTGCTTGGGGTACCGCCTGTCCCACCTTTCCTTGAGGGGCAGACTATTCTGGAAGGCCACGACTTCTGGAGACAGCTGGAGACTGTTTCTGGTTGTGTCTCTGCAGGTTAGTGGTATATTGCTTCAATCGCAGTTACTGTGGGGCGTCTAAGTTCTCCAAGAGAAGTCCCTGCAAATCCCACCAAATACCAGTGGGAGATGTTTGGTGGCATGGGTCTGAGGTAAATCTAAGTTTCATAAAAAGAAAAAAAGGAGCGTCTATATACAGTTAGCATGTGTGTATGTCCAGCTCTCTAGTATATGTATATAGATGCATAAATATATATACACACACCTACAGACACATACGTACACATATGCATATATATGCACATATTTATATACACACACATATATACGTATGTAGAGAATATCGAGAGGATAATTTTCCAGTGACAATATGAGAAGCTGGTAAGCATCTGTCTCAATCTTAGGAAACACTGTCCCTGGGACTGATCTTGCTCCAGCATTCCTTGGCATGTCTATTTGACCACAAGAGGTCTGTGGCATTCACATGGCTGAATAGGAAGTGCAGCTAGCGCCTGGGCCTCTGCTCTCCACAGACATAGACCCTCCCAGGCTGACCTTCTAGGATCTGCCCTCCAAGGCCAGGAGATCCCTGGGAAGCAAGTGGAAGCCACCAAGGCCACCCTAAGCCATGGTGTGCTGCAGTGGGCCACAGCGGTGTCACCGGTCCTGTAGGTCACATAGTGCCAGACTTGTCTGAGGAGCTATTGGGGAACATCTTCTCAGTAGGTGTCACAGCTGGGCTGCCCACACCCGAGCTGCTGCTGCTGGAGGATCGGTGCTGGACCACGGGTCTGACTGGACGCATTGGGGGTGGACGCAGCTGGGCACCAGCCAAGCGAGCCGATAGGGCAGGCTTGAAGGTGGTCATCATCTCGGTGGATGAGCTGCTGCTGCGGCGCATGGCAGCATCAGGGTCTCGGATGACAATGGTGTGCAGGGGGCTGGCAGGCTCTGAGCTGATGGGGCCTGGTGGATTCTTCAGGGGCTCCAGGGTGTCCAGCACCACATCTGGCGCCTGCTTGACAGTGTTCTGTCTCTCGAGTTCTCTCAACTCATGCAAAGCTGTGCTCATGGTCTTCTCGATGTCCTGGGGACAGAGAGGGCTCTGGTCAACACAGGGTCTTCAGAGCTGCTAGCTAGGACAAGACCTTCCAGAGGATGTTTCTGGGGAGACCCATTTCCTAGAGGGAGGCCAGACTCTGAGAGTATCTTGCAACCAACACAGGAAATCAACCTGAGCATCCCCTGTACCTGTCCTGCATATGAAGTCACCATCATAAAGGCATGTCAGGTTGTGGCAGGCAGACATTCATTCAAAAACTGACTCTGCTACTTTCTTGCTATGGAACTGCATGTATCTCTCTGAGCCTGAGAATTCTCACTAGTAAATTTCAGGCTATTATAATACTTACCTCAGAGGGTTGGTGAATGTATGAAATGATCATATTTAAGCAAAGAGATTGGCATGGCACCTGGCTCTGTTATACTCATTTCACACATAAGGGACAGAAAGCTCAGACTAGTCAAGTACCTTGCCTATGGTCACACAGCTAAATAATAACACAATCCCAGTCAGGCATCTGCCTCCAGGGTCTCTGCCCTCACCATTTTTTTTTTCTTAAAAGTCCTTCATTTTAGGGTTAGAGAGATAGGTTGGTGGTTTAGAGCACTAGCTGCTTTTCCAAAGGACCCAAGGTCAATTCTCAGCACCAACACGGTGGCTTTTTAAGAAGCTATACCTCCAGTCCCAGGAATCTGTCACCTTCATCTACCTCTGTAGGCACTGCACACATGTGGTACACATACATGCAGACAAAACACTCATACATGAAATTAAATGGTAAAGAAAAGTCCTTTATCCTAACATATAGAGATATGGATAGACTTCACCCTTACCCTATAGAATTGTAGAGCTGTATGTCAGTTTTAAAAATGAAAAGAAATCCTTACCCACAGGGAAATGACTACCTACAGAACATTCAATGTACATCCTAGAATAACAGGAAGGCCACTTTCCGCTCAGCATTATGATCTAAAAGGCTCATTTCTTGTTTAAAAAATGGGAAGAAATTAAATAGTACATAGGACATCATTGTATCTGGAGGCTCATCAGACAAAGGATACCTCTGGTGATAGGTGTGAAGCATACCAGGCCAGCCCCAGCTCCTTGCATAGCAAGTCCAAAGAGGGCTGGGGCTGGCAGGCAGCACTAGTATAGAAGCTGGGCAAGCACCAGCCACTCTCCACTGCTCTGCATTCATCTGCTCAAAGTCCACATTTGTTGTGAAGATGTGGTAAGAGCATGGACAAGCAGCTTTGCAAACTGCCAGACAGTGGTCATCCAACTCCTCAGAGCCCAAGAGTCCTTATTCATGGGGCTTTTAAGGGGCTGCCTCCACATCTGGTGGAGGGGAGAAAGGCTAATCTGACCCAGAACCCATGAAGGGCACAACGAGACCTGGCTTAAAACCTTCACTTGCAGGTGCCATGCGCAATATGAGTGATGTTGGCTACTAAGGGATGCTTGCTCTTCAGCAGTCTGAGGCTAGCCCTTGGGAGAGAGATAGAGCTGGAGCTTGGATATACTGTAGAGGCCTCTATGCATTGGAATCTTCATCTCCTTCCTGGATCTGAGGCAGCCTCCTTCCTGCTGAACTCCAATGTGTCGAGGGCATGTCCCCAACCAGCCTCTTGCTCACCTCACTATTCCAGTCTATCACATTTGTTTTCTATGTCTTGCTAATGACCAATACCAGCTTTTATGCTTTCCTATCATGTTCAACCCTTTGCTCACTGTGCTGGCAGCTTTAAGGAAGGGCCTTCAGGAGTTTTATCCAGAGGCGACTCTGCAGTCAGGATTCTTCTACTTGTCTACTATAGACACACTTGCAGGGTCACCTCAGCCTCCACCACTATTCTAGGACTATTGCCCCCACAATCCACCCCACACACACATTTACTCCAATCCAATGGGAGCCAAAAGGTAAAAATGTAAATAACTAAAATGTAATTTTCTCATCCCCCGTCCCTGGTAGAGCATGAATGGGAAAGACAGAAAGCTCAGAGAAAGGTGGGCTGAGGGGTTTAGGCTGCAGCCTTGCATTAGTCTGATGAGGGATGCATAAGTCTGCCAGGTGAAGTTGCAGAGAGGCAGTGGGGGCTGGGACATAGTTGGGAAGGCACGCGGTTTTCACCTCCTCCCCACATCAGATGACATTCGCACTTTCCAAAACAGCCTCTTTACATGGGCTTTGTAAATCTACTTTGTTCAGGGCATTTAGTGACCAGGAAATTTAGGGTGACTCCATCTACTATTTGGGGTTCTCCACATCACCTCCCCTTTGACTCCAACAAAGTCAAGGGCTCCTCGGAGATGAAGCTGAGCAAGTGGGTGGCTGTCCAGTGCCTTCTTGAATATTCTCCATGAGCATCAGTTTCACTTCTATACAATTAGAGTGGGTGAGCATACCGACAACACAGTAGTGTTGCTAAGTATATCTCCTGAGTTCAGATAACAAAATTCTCCTCAGATAAAAACTACAGAAGTCTGGAGATGGGATATACCCTGTTCTCGCTAGACATACACAACATACAGGAAACTATTTCAAGGTTTTAAAATGTCTAGAAATACATATTTCTATCTGGTCAGAGTACCACAGATGTCCTAACTCCACTCACTCCACTGGCATCCCATAGTAGTCTGTGATACACTAGGCACAGTGTACTTGACTGCATTTGATTATCCATGTAAAGGACCCTCAGTGAGCTTAGGAAGCCCTGCCATATTGTGATGGTAATTTTTAGAAGATGCTGGGTACAAGGATGATGGTTCTCAAGAGGATAGACTTCAAGGATAAAAGGCAAGTTTAGTTGTCTCCTCTGCTTGATCCCTGCCAAGAACTCTCTCTGGAAATGGGCATCAGGATCTGAGGTAAAGGTCATGTGTGGAGTTCTACTGGTGGTGCATTGCTTCTAGTCAGGAATCTGAGGATTTTCCCTAGAGTCTTGTAAGGACATGCTCAGAAGCATATAAGCTCACCCCATCCCCTTCTAAATGGTATTCAAAAAGCTATCAGCATAATACACACCCAGCTCCCCAGCCTACAGGATCTGCTAGTCTCTGTCTATTATCTCTTACAGTTCCTGCCTGCTATCTCTGAAATGCCCAAAATTACAGCTAGGGGAACAGAAAGGGACAGACCATTTCTGTTCACCTGGACAATGGAAAACTCCATCCAAACAGAAAACACTCAAGAGGAGCCTAGAATGTTCTTCCGCTCTGCTTCAGTTACTTAGCTTTGTCCACCTTGGGTCTTGGGTCATACCCTTCCAGGAAATTACTTCCAAACTGTAGACTCTCCAAATATGATAAACCTTTCCCTGCTCATTAAATACACCGGGCCAGAGGCTATTCCAAAAATGCCATTTCGGGCTGGCAGTTCATGTGGGCATGGCCAAAGTACATCAGGCCTCCACAGTACTTTACTATGTGTGGTGCACGTCACACGACAGATGCTTAGTCAAGATTCATCAATAAATCAATAGAGCAATGAATGAAATATGGTGGATGGATACATAGATGGATGCATGCATGTATTGGTGGATATATGGACTCAATCATAGCATCTCATGGAGAGACCTGCCATTGCCTCAGCCCATAATCCAGCTACCTTCTCTCTAGCCTGGACATTAGGGGTCTTCCAGTCTTTATAGGAGCTCTAGCTGGTGGCATGGGAAGAAAGCCAATTCACTGTCTTGTCTGGCTCAGTCTCAAGTTCTACCAAAGCCACTATGGTTGCCCACTCAGCAGTCCCCACCCTCTGTCCCACTGGGTGTCTCACTGGCCTAACTGCCTTCTGTGGGGCCCTTACTTCTGCCAGGGCCTCAGCCTCCAGGGACTTGTGGTCCCCTAGGCTGCTGTGCCGGGTGGAGCCGCAAGTCGACCTCATGGAGAGCCCTTCTGCCAGTGCCTTCTTGTCAGAGTAGTTGATGCTGCCAGCACTCCCGAATGTCGCCATCCTCCTCTTCTCAGGGCTCTCAATCCTTCCCCGGCTGAGGGGGATTTTGTGGGGGCTGCTGGGGCAGGCAGCAGCTCGGGGTGGCGTGTCTATGCTGGGACCCAAGCCCCGGGGTGGGCTGTGTGTGTCTCCCCCACTTCGGCGCCTGGGGATGGCCGCTCCGTCAGACCGCAGTCGCACTCTGCAAAGGAGCCAGGGGCAGGAAGCATGGGGCAGAAGTCAACCCTAGCCAGACTCAGAATGGGCCAGCCAACCCCCGTGCCACAGCTACGTGCTAATCGGAAGGAGCCTCATTCAGCCAGACTGTACGATTTGGAGATGAAAGGGCCAGCTCAGACCTGTGACACCTTCCCTCAAGGGGAAAGAGTAACTTGGCCCAGTGAGGAGAACTGAGCAAGGAAGCTAGGCTTGCTGTAGTATAAATCAAGTTCTAAGTCAGGTCCCAGCAGGAAGATTCCAAACGAGAAATGCTGTGGCTAGCTGTGGCCTTATATATATAGTCTGAAGTCTTTCAGCCTCTAGCTGGTTTGAAACATTGAGGCTTGACTGCACCAAAAGGCCACAGTAAGCATAGGAAGGGGACCTTTGGGAATTAAACACCTGTCACCACTGTCACCCATCAGCCTTGCAAGAGTAGGGCTGTTTATATGGCTTTCCCAGCTCTTGGAAAATAAGCCATTCAAGAGTGAACACCCCTGCACCTCTGGGGAGCTACTGGTGTAAAAGGGTATGAGCTGCTTATCAGTAGGAGAAGCCTCTGACCCATGTGTGCCACAAGCTTTCCTGTATTCTCCCAGATCCATTCGGTGAGTGTGTTACATTGATGGACTATTCCTCACCTACCCAAATTTCAGTGGGTTTGAAAATAACTTAAAGACTGCTGTGTCCTATGGAGGTCACCCAAGGTACAGAGGCCTTCATGGAGGGAGGAAAGGCTGGATGTGGATGAGAGTAGGGAGGGGTTGTGGCTGGGAACAGACCAAGTTCCATGGGATTGGTGCAAACCCTCTGCCCCAGCAAAGCTAAGCAAGCCTATGGGCACCCCAATAGGACCAAAGCATAGGTGGTGGGGAGGAAGAAGCTTTGAGAAAGATAAGTAAAAGGCCGAGAGAGGGATGAAAGGGGAGGAGAGAGGCAGGAAAGGATATGGTCCGCCTAGGAGCTGGGACCACGCCATGCCATTCTGATCTATGGACCCAGCCTTTGACTCCCCACCCTTGGATTCTATCATCTCACTGTGTCCAAAGCTGAATTGAGTAGACATCACTAGAAAGAGGCATCAGGACCTGAGCTAAAATAAATTCTTAATTATGCCCCATCATATGCTGCCACAGGTGTCTCTTGCTCTCTCTGCAAAGACTGGGTTGATTACGTGACCCTTCTGCTGCAGTAAGGGGATGGGGTGGGGCAAACTTTGACATTCTAAGCGGACAAGGGATTGGGGTGAAGAGGAGTGAGACCGTTAGCTTTCTTTCTTTTCCTGTTCCAAGGATGACTTGCACAGCTCCTTGCTGGTATATGGTCATGTGACACCTAACAAGCCAGTGGAGTAGGATATCAGCTTTCACAGAAGAAGGTGTGAACTCTGTTTAAGTGGTAGGTTTCAGGAATGGCAACTGTGGGGGCTTTACATTTTAAAAATATTGTTTAACAACAGAAAGCTGGGAGGAGGGGCAAGAGCTGGAGAGAGAAAAAAAAAGTACTTGCCAATTTTTCTCTCACATGTGTGTATCCCTCTATTATTATATTAAAAGTTTAAGACAGTCTTACTTTGTAATCCAGGCTGGCCTATGATTATTATTTAAAATAAAAGGCTCTGATGCTAGCAGATGTCTTCCTTCCTCCTTTTTTAACACCTCCCTACTCAAAGCTGGGTTGGTTTACCCCTGGAATCCTTGGGTCCTTCCAGCCAGCCCACCTAGCTGTACTCAGGGCATGGCTCTCAGAATCACAGTGCCCTAAGAGTCACCTCCTCCCCTCCCTGCTCTCTCACTTCCCCCAATTCACACACAAACAAGCAAACAGATGGGGCATTAGTGGGACAAAAATGAACCCGCATTTCCTACCGGCCCATAACCCCCCCAAAGCCGTAATCAGAGATGTGCTCTGTGGGGGACTGGAGGTCATTCTTGGAGGAGGCCTTGTCATCCAGCAGTGGCCCACTGCTGGCCTCACTGTCAGCCTTTTGGCTCAGGCTGTCCGAGAAGGCATCATCCCTGGGGAGAAGAGAGACATAAATTGGAGGTGGTCCCTGTCCTCTGGAGGAAGGCCCAGGATGCCCAGGGTTCCTCAGAAGCTGTCTGCACACACCTATGGCTATCTGTACCAGCATCCCAGGCTGAGCACCTATCCTGCACACATGCTACCACAATGCTCCAATAACCAGGCTTTCTATGGCTGGCTCCCTCGTGTTCCACACCTATCCCATTGTTTCCTTCCCCCTTTCCAGCTTGTTCTCTCTCCTAGACCCTCTTGATGATGGAGACAGGATGGAGAAATGGGTGTTGAACTCTGTAAGCTGAGCACTGGGTGCTGTATGCTGATTTGCCTATGGCTCCATGCAAAGTGGTTTAGAGCCAAGCAAGGGAGGAAGAGCTACCTCCATTCGTTACCTTCCTATATTGGGTGCAGAATACTTGCGAGGTGCCTCTCTATTATGGCATCCCTTTTTTATTTGCTTAGCCTTGGCCTTTACTCGAGCTCAGAACTTTCTCTCCTGTGTCACAACATAGGCTTAGGAGTCCCTTTCTGTGGAGTTTAGCTCCGTGGCTTCTTTCAGGACAGATCAACTTCCCTGAGCCAATCCAAGCTGGAAGGGAATGAGAAGCCAAGAAGAACCTCACACAAAGTGCTGGCTTCTTGAACTTCCCAACAGTGCCAGATATTTGGGATGTGTGGCATTTTTAATTCCTTAAGTCATTAAAAATTACATCTGGTTAAGGGAAATGGGATGTTTGTGTTTCTCCATCCTCTGAGAAGGTTACATCTGCAATAGAGGGCTGTAGGCATTAAGGGATGATGAGTTGGTCAGTAGCTATAGAGAAAGCTCATGATAATAGAAGGATATGAAAAGACTATGGGATGCTAGTGACCATAGTGGGTAGTGAGTGCTGATTGTGAATGATGGGTCTGGGTGGTGGCCCCAGACCTAGTTTTATCTCTGTATAGTCTAAAGGATGAGAAATATGCATATTTTTTTCCTGTGGATTTTCACTTAAAGGAAGCTAGAAAAAAACCACTCTTAGAGATCATCAGGATTTGCTATTGATCCCAAGAAAATAAATTGCCAGCGTACAACCCAGTATTCCCCTTCTACTGCCCATTCCAGACATTACTAATCTATTACCTCATTCTTCAGAGAAGGCCCCAGTTCTCACTCACATGTCCTGTACAACTATGTACTGATGAGGGATGAGTCCATCCACACCATTGTGACGGCCCTCCCACCAGTCCTCTGAGGCACGGTGGTACAGGAGCAATGAGGCCCCTTTTTTGAAGGACAGCTCACGAGGGGACCGCCCCACATAGTCAAACTTGGCGATGGCCTCAATCTGCTCCACTTCTAAAAGAAAATCAAGAGAAAGAGCATATGTCAGGTCAGAGGGGTGGCCTAAGACTCAGATAGCCTGGGCTTCAGTGAGGAAGATTGGTAGCAGGTTTAATGAGCACATGTATGCTGGGGCTAGGTTCACACTTTTCCCACTGTTCCATTTTAGGCAATCCATGTAACTTCTCAGAATGTCCTGTGAGTACCAGGCTCAGTGACACAGACCTGGAATCTCAGCATTCTGGACCCTAGGGCAGGAAGACTATGAGTTTGTAACCAGACTGGGCTATATAGCAATAACATGTCTTGTAAAATATTAAATAAATGAATAAATATAAAACATCTACAGGGAGCTGGCATGCCTCGTTTTCCATTGCATGATTATTGAAACCAGTTTGGCTAGGTGTGGTACTGCATACCTATAATCCAAACATTTGGGAGGTGGAGACAAAATAACAAGAGTTTGAGGCTAGCAAAGTGTGTGTGTGTGTGTGTGTGTGTGTGTGTTTTCTACCCCCACTTTCCCATGAGCCTTTTTCTCTCTTGTTTACTTACACATAAGCATCACACACTGACTTCAGGACTAGATTTCCATTTCTGTTCACTCACGTTTGTGGTTCAGCTTCCAAACGGTAAATGGAAATAAGGACACAGAACGATCAAAACTCATGAGTGCAACTACTGCTTAGGTAGAAATTTAGAGTTGCAAATGACTGTGCTAAGAAAATCCTAAATCAGGAACTTCCACCTTCATCTTAAAAAAACAGGGGCTTGGAAAGATGGCTCAGTGGTTAAGAGCAGGCTGCTCTTGCAGAGGGTTTGATTCCTAGGACCTACAACTCAGCTCAGATTCCCAACTCCCTCTTCTGGCCTCCAAGGGCGCTATATGCCCATGACAAGCATACAAGAAGGCAAAACTTCATGCACATAAACTAAAACAAATTTAAACTATTAAAAAATGTAAATCTAAAACAAGCTGAGGAGGAGAGATACAGACTCAAGTAGAATAAATGAGACAAGAGGCTAGGGAAAGAGATGAGGTAGGTCCAAGCTGCTTCTCTGGAAAAGAGCAATGAAATTAACAAATGTTTGGCTAATAAGAAAATAAGAGAGGAAAAAAATCACATTAATAAAATGTAAAATTAGGAATGGAAAAGGAACATTAAGGTCATTACGATGGAGGAAAAAAAGGGGTGTCATTAAGAAATATTAGCAACAATTATATGTCAACAAATCAGATGAGGTGGATAAAATGAGCACATTCCTAAAAATATAGACTGCTGAAACCAACTTGAGAAACAGAGTATCTGGGGCCAGTGGGATGGCTCAACAGGAAAAGGCGCTGTCACCAAGCCCAGCAATGTGTTTGATTCCTGACTCCTATATGGGATGTTGTTCATATACGTACAACTCCGGCATGTTGTCTTCCAACCTCACAAGTACAAACCTTGATATATAGGTACCCCTCCCATAATAAAAAAATGTTAAAAAAAAAAATCTTAGACATCTAAGGCCAGTAAGATGGCCCATGGGTAAAAGTGCTTGCTGTACACATCTGATATTGTCAGCTTTCTCATTAAACCATATAGAAAAGAAAAAAAAAAAAAAACTGGATACGGTGTAATCCCAAACTCTGTGGTAAGATGGGAAGAATCACCCAGAAGCTCACAGGCCAGACAGCCTGTAGCATCCAGTGGTAGAAACAAGAGAAAAACCTGTCTCAACAAAATGAAGGAGAAAGTTGTCCTCTGACGTCTACATGCCTGCCATGTCATGAACATGCCCGCACATCATGCATGCACATGCACACATGCTAACACTACATTTTATAGAAAGAAATAGAAAACCTGAATGAGTCTCCAAGAAAATGAAACAACCATCAAAGCACTACTCAGAAAGAAATGCCCAGCCCCACATGCTTCACTGCTGAATTTCACCAAACATTTCAACAATAATAATTATTCACCAAGTCTTCCAAAAAGCACACAAGGGGGAAACACTTGACAACATGTTTCATGAGGCAAGTATTATTTAACACAAACCCTGGAATATATCACCAGAAAATTACAGACTGACATCTCATGAATCCAGATCAAATTTTTCCTTATAAAATATTAGCAAACTGGATGCAGGGATATGTAAAAGGAATTTTTCTCCATACTCAAGAAGAATTTATCCCCGACATGTAAACTGGTTTAACATCTAAAAATTTAATGACTCTTATCAGTAAAATAAAAAGAAAAAAAATGATATAATCACTTCAACAGATGAAAAAAAGCATTTGGAAAATATTAAAATCTTTTCCTAACAAAACACTCTATAGAGGAACTGAAGGGCACTAAAACCTCACTGCTGGGTGGAAGAGACAACTCAGCCATTAAGAGCCCTTGCTGGATGGTTGTGAGAACTGGAGTTAAGATCCCAGTATCCATGAGACACACATCCGAGACCTCAGCTCTGAGACAAGTGGAGACAGAAAGGTCACTGAGGCTTACTGGCTTCTGCTCCAGCTGAAAACATGGGAGCCCAGGTTCAGGGATTCTGCCTCAAAGAAATAGTGATCATGGAGGACACCCACAACCCTTTTCTTGTCTTCATGTGTGCACCAGGCATGAGACAGAGGCACACATATGCAAGAAAATACACTCACACAGAGACACACATATATAAAAGAAAACAAATACTCTGACAGCTAATATTATATCTTGTAAATGCTGGCTGCTTTCTCTGTGTGGTAGTTTGAAACGAGAATGGACTCCATGGGTTTGTATGTTTGAATATTTGGTCCCTAGTTAGTGGAACTGTTCAGGAAGGAATGCAAGGCATGGCCTTGTTGGAGAAGGTGTGGCAATGGGGGTGGACTTTGGACTCTAACTCTCTGACACTGTAAGCCACAAATAACCTCTTTCTTCTCTAACTTGCTTTGGCCAGGATGTCTTATCACAGTAATTTTAAGTAACTAGGACACCTTGCAAGAAAGAAGGCAAGACAAGGACCTTCATGAATACAGTAAAAACAATGAGCAACAAAATAAAAACCTGATAAATTGCACTTCTTAGAAATTAAAACCTTTTGTGCTTCAAAAGACAACATTTGGAAAACAATAAGCAGGTCTCATAATGAAAGAAAACATTTGAAAATCATATTTGAGATAAGAAACTTATATTTAGAGTATCTAAAGAGTGGTTACAATTCAATACTAAAAGGGCACATTCAAAACAGGCAACAGACCTAAAGGCAGAATATTTACGGCTGCTTTTTCAGGAAACAGAAGTTTATCAATGCCCCTCAGTACCATGGATCTAAAGGGCAGAGCTGTGGGGCTGTGGAGGCCAGTCCCATGGCTGGCTCAAGTAAGCATGAGAGCCTCTGTGAGATTTTTGGCCTAGACTCAGCCCACTATGCCTTAGTGGGTATGAGAGCCTGAGCTCATTTTGCTTAGATTGCTCATCTGTGTGGTCCAATTCCCATGGAAACTAATGTTACTTCTCACCTCACAAGAGCAGTGAAATCAAATAGATGGGTCCCTCCCCCCCCCCACCCCCCCCCTCTCTCTCTCTCACACACACACACACACACACACACACACACACACACTTCTGGGTCTCTCCACACTCCTCACTATTGGAGCAATTCTCAGGTGCCCCTGCTTGGGGGGTGTCCCTGTCAATCTGTTCTTGAGGACCTGCTTCCAATCTGTTGAGGTCTGCTGAGAAATTTGGAACTCCTTGAGAGCCCACCTCATTCATCACCAGGTCCCAGGTTCTAGCAAAGAGACAGAGGACACTTTTCTCATAGACACTTGTCTCTGAGGATTTGTACTGAACCAAGCAGGACACACATAGGGTGACATGGGCCAGGAGTGGTGTGTAGTAAATGTACAGCACCCTCTAGGATCTGCTCTATGTGAGCCTACGCTGGTAGCCAAGACATCTATTAGGGCTTTTCTGAGAGCCTCTCCATGCTGAAGGACAAGTGCGATGCCTGGAGAGCTGTGGGGCCTGGCCCTGTGGCTCGCTTGAGTAAACATGAGAGGTCCCTGTCAGCCTTTTGGCCTAGATCCGCCCCTCTACTCACCTTCATCACTGGTGTGAGGTTCTGTGCCATTGTCATGGTCAACTTCATCAATGGTCCCTGGCTCACTGTGTGGGCTGTCACTGCAAGCAAACATAGGAAGAGGACTTGTTGGGGACATTTCTTGAATACTCCCTTAGTGACCTCTAACTCTGGAATTGACTCGATTGTCAAAAGCTTGAGTATGTGGCCTGCCATGCATTAGAAACACCATCCACTGTGTTCAGAGGTACAGTCTAAGCAGAGGGGGTTCTTCGAGGGCTGTGCTATTAGAAATGCACTGGTGCTGACCAAGGTTAGCCATATGAGGGCAGATTTACTGTATTAGGCCTGACCCCTTTGGACTATTTTGCTTGTTCTCACACTTTCTTTCGCTCTGCCTTCCACAATGGGATGACTTAGCACAAATGCCCTTGCTACATGTGCTATTCCTCTTAGTTTTCAGAACCTTGAGCTACATCGACTTCAGTTCATTATAGATGATGCAGTCTCAAGTACAGTAGCAGATGTGAGCTGAAATGCTTATGTATTCAGTGAGGTCCAGATGGCAGTGGAAAACTGCAAGGGTCTGGAGGTGTGTGCGTGTACATGTGCGTGTGTGTGTGTGCATGAGTGTGTGTGTCTGTGTGTGTGCACGTGTGTGCGTGAGTGTGTGTATGTGTGCATGCATGTGTGTACAGGTGTCTGTGTGCATGCATGTGTGTGTATGTCTCGCTGTGTGTGGTTTTCATCAAGATATTGAGTGAGCTCAAATACACACCATGGTATTAATGGGAAGGACACAATGACAAATCAAGTGAACCAGGTCCCTGACCTCACTGCTCACATTCTAGGAAGAAAAGACAGCTCAGGTAATGAGGCCAGTGCAAAAAAAAAAAAAAAGTTGCAAGATGAAATAATGATTTATAAGAAAGAAACAGACTGAGATGAGAGCAGTAGTAGGGACCAATGTAGAGTGATCTGGGTGGCTTATAATGGGAGGTGACATTTATGATGCCATTAAAAAAAAATAGCTTTAGGCCGCTCAGCTGGTAGTGTCTGGTATGTACAAAGGCATGCCTTCTCTCTCTGGCACCACACAAACCTGGCCTGGTAGTGCATGCCTGTAATTCTATCTCTCAGTAGGTAAAGGCAGGAGGATCAAATGAGCCCTGGCTATATAATGAGTTTGGGGTCAGTCTGGGCTACATGAGACTATTTTTAAAAGAACAAAAAAGAAATAGAAACTATACTGTGAAAAATGTTCCCATTGTCACCAGGATTGGATCGAAATTAAGGCTATCAGAACTGGCCTCCAGCTGACTTGTGAAGCCCGGCACCTCATCACCCTTCTGTCACACACCCCATCTCAACAAACCAAACCACTTTTCACTCCATTGAGTGCTGCAGGCCTCAGACTTCCTTGGCCTAGTCCTCTGTGAACTGGCTCCAGTCTAAGCTGCTGGCTTAGATCTTCCTTTACCTCCTTGGAAAGTCTTTCCTGGTGGTCTGTGATTGGCTAAGGGGCCCGGTCTGAAACAGCTTGCTTCTGGTCCTCCTAACACTCCTCCCACTGAATCTAATCTTGCTCAGGCACCATCGCTGCCACCTGGAGATCCAGTCCTCAGAGGATGCTGGGGGGGGGGGGTGCACTGCTGAATGAATGGATTTTGTCCACTGTATTGAGACCTTCAGCTTCATCTCCCTTTTTAGTTTTGAAAATACCTTCAAAATGATCATGTAATTGCTAGTTTTCCAGTCTTGCAGGAAATGAACGAAAGTATAAAAGTTGTGTGTATTACATGTGTAAAACGGGTGTGTAATTTGCACGTTTAGCTTCCCTTTATGCTGAAATTGTGATTTCTAGCTGCATAAGGGTCCTGTATAATGTTAGGACAGAGAGTTGTGACCAGATGCTGCTATGACCAGACACATATATGGCCCTTCATGTCTATTTGGAGAAGAATGTGCACTGAGACAGGGGGGCTTCTTTGAAGCAGTTGCTCAAATAAACCTAGAGAACAGACGCAGTTCAAGCATGCATGCATACTTTAGTTCCCACTGGCCATGGTAGATCGTCTATAACCCAAGTATTATCGAGCCTGAGGATCACAAGTTCAAGACCAGACTGGGCTAAATAGTGAGGCTCTGTTTCAAAACACCAAATTGAAATGCCTAAGTTCCCTGCAGGCACCTGGTGTATTGCTGTGTTGACCCGGGAACAATATGACAGAGGGACATTTGGTTGGTCTTGGACAGTATGCTTAATTTTCTCTTCTCTGTATCCCCTACCCCAATGACTTTTCCTTTTCAATTAAAAATGTAATTGATAGGAAAGGCGAACAAAGCACACATTTGCTGGGTGTCATGTGATTATTCAAATATGCACATACTGTTTGATGTTTAATCAGGGGTAAACATACCCATTTCCTTAAACACTTACCTTTAAAATATTTTAAAAGTTATTTGTATGAGGGGGTGGAGGGGGGATATGTATATGAGTGAAAGCAGGTGCCTGTGGGGGGAAGAAGAGGGCATCAGATGACCTGGAGCTGTTGTTACTGTCCTTACAGGCAGCTGTGAGCTGCTGGACTTGGGTACCGGGAACTGAACTGGGATTCACAGTAGGAGCAATATGTACTCTTAAGTGCTGCGTCATCACTCTGACGCCAACATTGATCTGTTTTGCTTTATATTGAGGCTGAGGGTTCAGGACCTCCTGAGTGGCAAGTATATGCTCTACCACTGAGCTATATTCCTTCACTCTAGTTTCTTCAAACAACTGGTATGTTGCACCGTTTATAGTCATTACAATTTAGACACATATCCATCTTCACTCTTTCAGGCTTAGCTTGGGGAAGGTGGCCAGGCCTGGTTCTGAAAAGGTCCTTAACTATTCTCCTGATACAGGGAGTCCTAGCAGCTCAGAGAGCTAGCCAACTAAAGTTCAATGACCCAAGGTGGGACATTCAAAGACATGAAGCTCTGGAAGAGAGGACTCCTGGATGGGAGAGGCTGGTGATGGGGTATCACTTTTAGCTGTTGAGGTTCATGTAGGGACACCCACTCCTCTGCTTCCCGAGATAAGCCTATGATATTAGCCACAATATTATGAGAGCTCCTGAGAAACAAATGGAACCCCCAAAACATCTCCAGGGAATTTCCTCTAAGAACATCTGGAAAAAAGAGGCCCCTTTTCTGTTGAGGCTGCAGAGATGGGGGACAAAGCTGGAACTGCTTTTTGTCTGCCTTCTGAGAGCCACCGAGGAAGAGGCTGCCTGTGACCAAAGCCAGCACAGAAGTAAGCAAGGCCAAGGTACATAGACTGCAAGGCTGGGTCCTGTTGACAACAGCCAAGCCTCTGGACCCAGCCACACCTAAGGACACAACCCTAGATATTTCAGTTACGTGAACTATAAATGCATGTCTGGCTAGGGCTATCTGGAAGTGTATTTTATTTCTTGTAACTTAAACAATCTTGGCTGATGTATTTGTCTCTCACAGGGGACGGATACATGAACCCTAGTATAACGAGAAAACTGGAAGGCTTCTGACTGTTCTTAACCATGATAGGATGGTGTTAATGGTACTATCGAGAGAAAAAGTTCCTTACCAGTACTCTTCCCCTCCGGCCATGCATTTTTCATACACAGGTCCCTCTAGCTCCCGTGGGCTGGGGAAGATGGCTTCATGGTGGATGATGATGGTTTTGATGACTTCATTGACATGTGCCTGGCAGGATACAGGATCCTGCCCATCAGGGATGTGCATAAGGGTGGGCCCGAAGCAGATGGCTAAGTTGTAGGGATCCATCATGTTCTCATCGCTGTACTGGGAAAGGCTAGGAGAGAGCAGGTACCCACTGTTCACTCAAAAGGCAAATCCTCCTCCATGGTTTTGGTTTTGGGGGAAGGAGGGATTCTATCAAATACAGAAAGGTTCATATTCCAATTTATAACAGTAGCATTCATAAGAGCCTCGGGACACCCCTCCCAGAGGACTCCCCAGGCCAGGTACTCACTGATTGAGGAAAGCAAAGAGGTATCTCATAACCACGATGACCACGCGGGGCAGGGTGATAAGGATCTGCTGGATTGGGTGCACCCTGTCAGCTGGGTTCTCCAGTTCTGTAAGGCACAGGGGGTTCAGGGTGCCTGTTACTCTTAGAGCAAGACAGCATATATCTCCAGGCCTCACCTCCTTCATCAGCTATAGGGACCTGTCAAGATGTCTCTACACTCAGTTGAGATTTGTGTGAGATCCTGTCCAGGGCCAATCAAAACAAGACAGGCTGAGGGCTAGCCTACTCAGAACCTCTTCAAGTTGGTCTTGAGGACTGTGGAGAGACCTATAGAGAGGAGCCTGGAGCATGAATAACAGAAAATCTGGAGCAGTTAGGAACTACCAGGAAGAGTATCCTACCTGAGGACCAAGGGAGTGACCCCAACCCCAGAGTGGGTATGTGAAGTCCAAAACTGATGGGTCAAAGTTTTCTGGTTGAGGAACTGACATGCTTTGTTTTATGGACTCTAATAGTTTAAGTTACTGTCACTGGTAGCCTTGGAGTCCTGATGATGCAGGCAGAGACAGCGGTTAGTAAAGTAAGACATGCCAGTCACACCATAGGCCTGGCATGCTGCAGTCACTCAGAAAAGAATAGTGCAAACATAGGCTCTTCTTGAGTGAGCTATTGGCCAGATGGCTTCATGCATGGCCAGGATCTCATCTGGGATCTGTTTTCAGGTGAACCCTAGAAAGGCAAATGCTGGTATTATAGTCTGGCAAGACAGAGCAGTGCCTGTGGTGTTGGCAACCTGGAACTAGAGGAATGAGGTGCTGGTACTGTGCACAGGGCTGATATACCACACATTGTTAGTGATGTTTTCGTCACAGATCCCCAGCCTCCTAAAACCCTCTTTCTTCTCAGAAGCCAATATGACAGAGCTACAGACACTCCTTCCTGCTTCATCTCTTGGCCACAATTCTTCTCTGGAGTCTTTAGACTGTTCAGAACCACGCTTCGCCATGAGGTGCTATTGTCAAAGCTGGGGTTATTGCTTCCTGATACACATTGTGTGGGGATGTATAACAAATGGAAGCCCATCTGGCATGAACACCCATATGCTCTGACTATGGAGGGCACACAAGTAGATGCTGCCTGTCTTAAACTTCAACAGGCTGATAGATTCTTTTAGCTCACCTTCAAGACCTGGCTGAAGGAAGCTGTACCCAAGTTGGCTCACTATTAGTTTTTTATGTATAAATAAATTTCATTGCCCCTCTACAAATCCTCCAGGCCTCCTGTCAGTCTCCATGCCAGGTACCACCTCTGTGGCTATTAACTACATTGTAGTTCTTTAAGACTTTTTTAAAAGATTTATTTATGTGTCTATACAGTGTTCTGCTTGCATGTATGCCTGAAGACCAGAAGAGAGTACCAGATCTCATTAAAGATGGTCATGAGCCACCATATGGCTGCTGGGAATTGAACTCAAGACCCTTGGAAGAACAGCGAGGGCTCTTACCCTCCAAGCCATCTCTCCAGCCCTTAAAGAATTTTTTTTTTTAAAGAATTTATATCACTCTGCTATGAGAAAAAACCCTTTAACATTCTTAGGAGGTAACATACAAATATGTAACTATGGGGACATGTTCTAAGACATGCTGAAGGCAGGGACAATGTCAGACCCTATCTGTACCATATCCCTTCAGCTGACACACCTTTGGTAAATTTTACCCCATGAAACAGACACAGGAAGAAACAATAATGAAAGAGAACAGTGAAGCAGTACACCAGATAAACTTAAAACTTGGCCATTATTTCTAGGATATCCTATTCAAAATCCCTACATTGCAGTTAATGGTGGTGGGGGGCCAACTCTAGAAGTTAAAAGCATAGAAGGGGGTTATTGTCCAATAACTGTAAGGGGGTGCCAGTAAATGAAAGGTAGACTCTGCTTACAAAGGCTTCTGAAGATGAGCCTATCCATTGCATTTGGAAGGAGGCTGATGTGTGTAGGTTTCTCTGTGATATACTCAGCCTTGGACAGAACAGAGGAGACCCTCTCGCCATGTGACTCTGGATAGGGCATAGTCATGACTCATGCTGAGAGCTGCCCTCCTTATCCACTCATTGCCCTGCACAGCATCTGAATTATGGGGATTTGGTCTAACGACATTGGCTAAGTCAATAACATGGGGCAGACAGGATGGAACCTTTGTGGCCTAGGAATTAGAATTTGGTTTAGCATTTGTCACAGATCTTAAAATATGAGCAGTAAAGAAACATCAAGGAAGGCAATGAACAAAGAAAAAATATGAGAGTTTAAGCATGTTCCTTCCCACTCCTGGGACACGTCCTGACTGCCAATATCTTCTCTGTTGGTCAAGTACTGTCATGGCTAACAGTGTAAAGATAATCTTCCAGTCAGTTAGCTCACCATTTCTTTTGTCTGCTGATCTGATCCCTAACCCTTCCATGGATCCCTACTACCCAATGTAGAAAGCTGTGGGCTCCTTCAAAGACATTCAGATAGACCTCTCTTGCTTCAATCTGACTGCACTAACCTCTTGTACCATGCACTGCTAGCCCGAGTGGTCCACTGTCCCCAACACTTCCCTGCTTCCCTGTGTCCCCGCCTCTTGGCAGGCTTGCTCACATTCCTCCCCCAGCTCTACTCTGCACCTCCAGGTTTCTGTATACTTCTCCTCTTAGTCCTGTTGTGCCTAGGGAGTGCACCCTGTACATCCAGGACCTCTGAGGACCATACTTCTCTAATGCTATCCCTCTCCTGTGCCTGACAAGATAAAGGGCCAGCAGTTCAACTTCTATTAAGACGTGAGGAGAAATGGGCCAATTTCACCTGGAAAATACTTACTAATAGTAGATATCAAATCTTGAAACCTTTCCTTAGGAAAGAGTGGGTTTTCCAGTCCTCGGAAATACAGTTTTAAAACACCAGCAACTGAATTGATATCTCGCTCATTTTGGTCATCCACAAGGGGGTCTTCACCTGTGTGGAGACAACATTTTAGGCAGGTGAGGGAAGAGAATTTCTCTCAATATTGGAAGACACTCCACTCTCAGATGGAATAGGAGGTGACCTGGCCAGCCTGAACAGGAGGAAGAGAGGATGGGACAAGCCTGGGTACCTGTAATCTTTAGTCTCTGAACGTTTTACATTTCCTATTAGAAAATGTTCAAGTCAACAGAAAAGGGGTAAGCATCCAATCATGAATGTCTATCATTCTTTACTCACATTCTCCAGAGTCTTCTCTTTGTTATATATACCATGGCTCAAAGATTTGAGAACTTTCGACATCATAACTCATTTATCTTAAGAATCAGAATATTCTCAGCCACAATGATAACTTTATCTATCCCAAGAAAGAGACAATCCCTCCTAAAATAACATCACACAGAGCCCACATTCAAAGTCCACCCACTATGTCTGTCATGGAATTTGTTTTCAAAATAAAAACACTATCCTGAGTTCCCACAATTCATTTGGCAGTTGGCAATTGTTCCTTTTGTTTGTTTGTTTGAGACATGGTCTGCACATGTCCCTGGATGGCCTGGAACTTGGGAAAATCTTTCTGCTCCCAAATGCTGAGATTTCAGGCACGTGCCAACATGCCTGGATTTCTGGCTACCTTTTTGGTTTTAAAAGTATAAACTAAACTCCAATGATTCTTGAATGCTAAGTGGGTTTGATGATATAGTCCCTTTTGTCTTGTAGAAGACAGATTGCCCCATATTCTGCCTCTCTTATTTTCTTACTGACTCGATTCAGGTTGACTACTTTGGGCAAGCATACAGAGACATATAATGTCATATGTGCCTGCTACTGGTGGCTCAGAACACCGGGTTAAACATGGTAGCTTCTATTTTGTTTTCTTTTCTATTTTCCTAAACTCCACAAAGGTATTTATTTCCTTCTGGTAACAAACATGAACCTACGAAGTGAGACTAGACGTCTTGGCACTTCAAGTCCCTGTGGTGCGTAGGGCACACCCTGTGGAGTGGGGTCAGTCTTCAGTGACAGCTCTTGCCTTGTTACCCTAGATGCTCACTGATTCGTTTAGCCTGGCTGCCCAGCGAACTCCAGATGGACACTTGGAGTCCTCAACACTGGGCTTTCAAAAGCTTACTGCTGCTTCTGGCTTCTGCATGGATGCTGGGTGTCTGAACTCAGGCCCTTATCCCTTCACCCCCCACCCCCAATCAGATTTACAGTTTCTCAGAGAGAAGGCCCAATTTTACTTTTCCCTCACACCTTACACATCACTATTTTCTTTAGTCTGACCAGTCTGTTGTCTTTCCTTTTACAGCAGATAAGCAAAAACATGCACAACCATCCCTCCCTACTCACAAGTTGCATATCTGTGGATTCAAAAAAGCCATGCAAATATTTTAAAGAAAAGATTGCCTCTGGGGAGTAGGGGGATGGATCAGTGGATGACTGTGGCACAGCCTATTGATCCCCAGCATCCATATAAAAAGACAGATGTAGTGTGTGTAATCCAGCACTGAGGGGCAGACAGGAGAATCCCTACAGTTCTGAGGCCAGCCAGTCTAGCCAATTAGCAAGTTCCAGATGCAGTGAGGGACTGGATCTCAAATCCATAAGGAGAAGAAGGAAGCCACTTAATGTTGACTTCTGCCCCCCCCAACACATAAACACACATGTACACCACACTAAAAAGACTTTGTCTGCACTGAATGCATGCAAACTTGACTTTGTATCTCTTCCCTAAACATCAGTTTAACCACCACTTCTATGATGCTTCCATTGCATTGAGTATCATGAGTCATTGACAGCGGATAGGTAGATGTGCCTGCGGGGTCAATAAAAATACTTCATTTCAGAAATGCACCTGAGCACTGTTAGTTTTCTATCTTCTAGGGTGGTTCTCGAGTCAGCACTCTAAAGGCAGGAACAGTTGTCTATTTTTTTTACTGACCCTTACTTCTTACATAGAACGTCATTCACTACTACGCAAACTGGTTCCTAGCTTCAACAACAAATCCTGGAAATCTCTCCAAATTACCCTATTGCCAAAGCCCTCTCATTGGGGCCTTATCTTCGTGCTCCTGTGAGAAGGCTGCCTTCTCCAGCTCTGCTGTGGCATATTGCCAGTCTTTTGAATTTTTGTTGGTTGGATGGGGAAATATGGCATTTCAGAGGAGTGACTCTCTGTAGTTTAACCGGGGGCTGCTAAGCTGGTCTATTACTGGGAATTTTTCCTGGAGGGATAAAGGGAAGCAGAGAGTAATCTAACGCCTCCCTGAAGGTGTTGGGGGAGTTTACACCAATAGCCAGAACATCGGTGTGTGTCTGCAAGCGATGAGCAGAGCTGGGCCCTCAACTTGGACCTCCTTCCTCTGATTTCAGAGGAAGTGGACAGTGTAATCAGCAGCCTCCTCTAGTCCCAGTGTGTTTGAGGAGTGCCTGTCAAAGATAGTCTTCCTCCCTCTGTACTGGGGCTTGCTGCTTACAGAGAGCAGGAGCAGAGGATAGCTCCATCTGTCCTCTTAGCTGGGCAAGTGTCTGTGGCAGCTCAGACACTGGTGTTCCCTAGGTTAACTTCTCAGATGTCCCCACCAAGGAGGTGACAATGTTTCTCCTATAATACGTTCTTGTGGGGAAGGAAGAAAGAACACACTTAAAAATAACTGCTTTTTTAACATGTTAACTTTCTAGATGTGTATATACACAGGCATATACGTGCACGCATACAACACACCTATACACAGTTCATCATCACCATCATCATCCTCACCATCAATCAGTTCTTGTCTGTCTCCCAGAAGGCACTCAGTCCCTATTCCCTGAACAGAATTATCCTGACGCTCCCTACCACCGGTCCAGGCCTCTAGTCTTTGGCGAGACCAGTTATCTGAGCTCAGGAGTGACAGTTCAGAGCTGAAGATGATGTAGATGATGGCTTCATCTAGAAGAATGAGAGCTACTGTCCCTAGGAAGCTGTGTCCTACTAATGAATCCTAGAGGAAGCCCAAACTACAGTGCAGTATTGCGGTGATATATTGTATATTTAATAAAAATAGTCTGAAATATCAGAGGACAGGGTTACCCACAGCCAAGCCACGAAAGTCAGGGAGTGGTGACCCACACTTTTAATCTAAGCACTCAGGAGGCAGAAATCTGTCTGGATCTCTGTGAGTTCAAGGCCTAAGAGCCAGGCAGTGGTGTCACGCACCTTTAGTTCTAACTCTAAGGAAGTTGACCCAGGAAGTGAGACAGCTGGGTGGAGACAGAGGAGGGTGGAGTTCAGCATTGCCTGGCACCCCCCTTTTTGGCTGAAGATGGAGAGGCTTGGGATCTGAGGATTTGTGGAGACAAGCCTGAGGAGTTGACCAGGTGAGAAGTGGCTGTGGTTTGTTTCTCTATCTCTCTGATATTTTGCTTTTTCCCAATATCTGGCTCCAGGTTTTTAATTATAATACCAAATAGAGTTTGTGCAATACAGTATGTCTTCCCAAAAACAAGGCAGCTGGGAGAGGGAGAGTCATTTTGGAATGACTAGAGAAGGAAAGGAACTGACTGCAAATATGGAAGAAGAAAATAGAGAATTTTTTGGTTTTGTTTTTTTTCTTTCTCCCTTCCTTCCTTCCTTCCTCCCTCTCTCCCTTCCTCCCTCTCTCCCTTCCTTCCTTCTTTTTCTGTGGCTATTATGCGGGTCAAGTGGTCCCCAATAGACGGTGACCCAAGGCTTGACATGAGAAAGGAACTGGTTTCCCTCAAGCCTCTACAACATACTCAAGTGAGTGGCAGGAAGTGCTGGCCTCAGCTGAAAGCTGGGGAAAGGGTGGGGTTGCCCATTGCCAGAAGCTCACCGACAGAGAAAGAGAACACAGGGAAAGGTTAGGTGAGCTTGTGCCAGGGTACTGGTCCTCTCCAAGGAGCACACCAAGGTCTTCCGTGCAGGGCACAGGCAGCTGTATGTGATGGGACGGGCCCCAGAGAATGGAAACAGCAAAGTTTTTAGAACAGTGTTCTGTTCATTTAAAAAACTGAGGATCGAGTGGGCAGCAGAGTCTGGCTTTTTCTGTCAGTGACATAGGAAAGGTTGGGGCAGTGAGGCATGACAGTGACTTCCTGGCCTTTGTACATGTTGTTCTTCCCTTCCCTTTGCTTCCCTTGACCCTGAGCATCAAGCCTCAGCGTAGGCACTTCCTCCCTGGAAGCCCTCCCTGGCTCTTCTCTCCTTATTCTTCCTATACAGGATCAGGGGCTTCCGCAATAACCAGCACTCACTCCATTCTGGCTCAGACATACCGTCTGCTTATGAGCCTGGCCTCCTCATTTGTAGGTTGTTGTGTTTAGATTGTTTTACTAGGCCCTGGCCCATGGTCTTGTTTGTACAGTGGAGGGTTTGCTGCATATTTGCTGAGTGAATAAATGAGTGCACCTGCTAAAAGCAGCAGCATTCAGGGACTTTCTGCTGTTAAATGCCTGACATCCTGGAATGTTCTCCAGAGGTGAAGCGTCCTGTTCCCTGGGAGGTCACTGGGCACCACAGCCATCCAGATTTACTCTCAATACTCGAGAATGCAGAATTCTTCCTCTACCCTGAAGTCAGTCATACTTTATAGTGGAACCGAGGGTCAAGGAGGCAGGGGCTTCACTCCTCTAGGGAAGATAACAAATGTGGGAACTGGATGGGTAGAATCTAATAGGGTCCGCTTAGCGTTCAGACAGTGGCATTAAACCATACACTCCTAAGCTAAGGAGGCTCACATTAAAAAGCAAACAACAAACCATAAGAAAGTGCCTTCTAATCATCCCACTTCTGACACAAAAATTAAAAATGGAAATAGGAAATGCTATTGAATGCTTTTGTACACTGTAAATATTTGCCAAGTGAGCATCTTATGGCACAGAAGGTTCTTCCTTTTTAGGGACACTGTCACTGGACACCTGTCCTCATCAGCAATTCTGAGGCTAAGGGAGGCTACACTCAGTCAACCATATGTGACCGTCTCTCCTTACTAACTGTGTGTTATATCCCTGATTAGTTAAAGTGGGAACTTGGAAGGGGATAGGAAAATATATGGTTGATTTCTCCTATTGTGTAAGTTACAAGAAAAAAACAAAAAAACAAAAACCCAAAACAAAACAAAACAAACAAAACGGTGCATTGGAAAAAATAGAATTGGTCTGTTCTAGAAGCCACTCACCTTCCAACTGTCCTAAGATAGTTTCCTGTTTATATAGAAACATGCAAAACCTCTTTCCAACTTCTTCCCAGGCCCACTATAGAGTCACCAGTAAGCAGTTAATTCAGGATGAGCATCCTTCATCCATCAACTTCACATAGCTAGAGTTATATGGGAAGAGGAACCTCCACTGAGAAAACGCTTCCACAAGATTCACCTTAGTGATTGACGTGGGAGGGCCCCGCCCATTATGGATGATGCTACCCCTGGTAGGTGGCTCTGGGCTGTAGGAGAAAGCAGGCTGAGCAGGCTCATAAGCAGCACCCCTCCATGGTCTCTGCTTCAGGTCCTGTCTCCAGGCTCCTGCCTTGAGTTTCCTGACCTGAGTTCTCCCATTTATGAGCTGTGACCTGAGAGTTGTAAACAGAAACAAACCTTTTCCTCCCCAAGTTCTACTGGTCTTGGTATTTTATCACAGCAATAAAAATCTTAACTAAGACAATAGGGTATGGGAGATCCAGGTGGAAGCTCATGCTTCCTGTTGGCAAAGGTTCAGGACTTCAAAATCTGCCTTGGTTATATAGTGAATTGGATATGAATTGGTTATGTAGTGAATTGGAGGCTAACCTGGGCTGAGACTCTATATCAAAACAACAAAGAGCAGGCTGTGGAGATGGCCTAATTGATAAAGTTCTTGACCTCATAAGGTCATAAGTTTGATCCCCTAAGTCCATCTGTGTAAAAAAAAAAAAAAAAAAAAGTGAAAGAAAAAGTACAAAAATAACAAAAGAACAAAAACCAGTCAGGAACAGTGGCATGTCCTTGAGAGGGTAAGGGCAGTCAGATCTCTGAGGTTTGCTGTCAGGCTATCCTCTCCTAGTTGGTGAGTTCTAGGCCAGTGACTGACTCAAAGAACAAGGTCGGCAGCACCTGTGGAATGACCCCTCTGACCTCCATAAGCTTTTCACACACACACACACACACACACACACACACACACACACACACACCACTCACAAATGTATGTGTATACCTATACATACATGTATGCTCACACAATTATGTAAACATACACACAGAGACGGTCATGGAAAGTCAGGCATGACGGCTCACACCTGTAATCTCAGCAGCTGGAAAGTAGAGCCAGGAGTACTGGCAAGAGTTTAAGGCTGGACTGGACACTATCTCAAAAATAAAATAATATAAAGCAATAGAAATATTAAACACTAAATGGGCATGACCAGAAACTTTGGGATTTTAGAATTTTGGTATCTTGGGGTAAGATCAAGTATCTACACAAAAATCCACCCAAGTTGCATGCACAGCCTGATGGTAATTTGACAAGATATCATTTGTGTAGCTGCATTTTGGCTGTGTCTGTCCCAGGAAGCCAAATGTGGAGCTTTTCACCTGTGTGTTACATTAACGCTCAAATGTTTGGGTGTAGAATGTGGGATTAGGAATGTAAAAGGTAAAGGGAGAATAGTCGGATGCTTAGAGAACTGTTTAAAAAGATCTTGTAGTCTGCCAATTTCTGTGATGCAAACACTCCCAATATGGTTTATTTCCAGCTACCATCACTCCTAGGTCATGGGATACAAAGTTAAGAAGAGTATGAACATCAAGTTCTTGAAAGCCACTGTGGGCTCAAGGGCCCCTGTGCACTACTGGTTCTGAGACCTGCATTAACCCTGGTTTCTCCTGCCCATAAGCTTGAGATGGTCAGTCACACTCACCTCTCTCAAAGGAATTCTTGATGTCATTGACTTCAACTTGAGACCCTGGAACTCTGAATATTCCCTGCTGCTGGAGTCCTAAAATGGAAAAACAACGCAAGCAAACAATGAAAGTAAATAACACAAGGCCTAGAGTTCAGCTGGCTACTGGAATTATTAGCTATTCTCTTCCATGCTTATCTCTTTCTTCTTCCATCTTTTCTAACAGCAATTCCTGGTGACAGCTCCTAGCTGAAACCCCGAATGAGCATTGGCAATGAACTACAGCTGCCCTAAATACCAAGACACATGCAGAGTCCCGTGGTGTAAACCTGTTCCTGGTTCTGAAGGAAAATGCTATCAACTACCCCTTCCCTCCCACTTGGGTGACTTCTTGCCTTTAGAAAACCTGAACTTCACAGAGCATCCTGACCTGGGATTGGGGAATCAGAGTTGGAGGCAGAGCTCGGTGACAGAGTGCTTTGTCCTGTGGACTCTAGGCCCTGGGCTAGGTCCCCAGCACCAAAAATTAGTAAATACAACAAACTGGTTAGCTGAACAGAATTGTTCATATTATAATCCAAGCATCTTCAAGGCTAAAACTGAGGCAGATTTTTCAGAGTTCAAGGACAGCCTGTGCTATATAATAACACCTCTTTTCTAAGAAAGAAAAGGCATAGATTAAATATTAAAGAGCTGCCATGCTACCCACCTTCTTTCTAACAAGACTCTATGAGATGATAGCAAAGTGGAATCTCTGATACCTGGTAGCTGTGAGGACCTAACAGTGACCCGTACAATTGCGAGACTCAGAGGGCCCATCTTCTTAAAATGAAAATGGCTGCGGACACTGGGTAACTTGGCCCTGTTTCAGTTGCTTTGGATAGAATAACACTTCATACTACAACATGTTGTCTCTCCTTAAAAGCAAGGGTTAGTGGACATTTGGCATGGGCATGCTATGTGCTTTGGTGGTTGTTTTATGGGTTTGTTTGGTTCGTTGTTTTTGTTGCTGTCCACTTATTGAAGCCCTTTCCACTGAGCTGGCCACTAGATGGCCAGTGACTGACATCAACAGCTTCCACAACTTTTTCATGTGTCATGCTCCCTGTTAGAGAAGGTATACACCTAGATATTTAAGTTGTGACATGATATGCCCAGGCTGACCTCGAACTCACAGGTAGCCCAGGGTAGCCTCCAACTCTTGATAATTCTCCTGCCTCAGTCTGCCTAGTGCTGAGATGGCAGGCACACATAAGCATGAGTGTTGTCTAGCATTTCTACCACCCTAAAGTCCTCTCCCACCCTTCTGGGTCATTATCCTTAACCACCTCACTGTCCATCCTTCCACCTGCCAGTCCCCATTCTCCCCGCCCCAGATGCACGGCCACTTTGGGGGGGGGCTCTTCTCCCACTTTAGGCAAGATGCCTACCCCCAAAGCCACTATCTGCCCTCCTTTTAATTAGTTTCATGGCAGTAGCACTATGAGTAATTATATTATAGTCTACTATATCCATGAGCTACTATATTTAGTGACTCCACTAACAGCAGCTTGAAAATTCAAGAAAAAGCTGCATCTATATTTAGACATGTATAGATTACTTTTTATAGTTTTATAGTTATGATTCTTTTCATAGCGTTTACCTAGGGGGCTCACCATCTATGGGAAAATTACGTGGGTGTGAACACCACAGCATTTTATACAATGGACTTTAGAGTCGGCTGATCTGAAGGTCTATAGCGTCCTAGATCTACCCCCCTAGCGATTCTAAAGGGTGACTATAATTCTTTTATTGCTATTGACTTTCTTGTTCTTCTGAGAATATTAACCCTGCAGAAACAACATGGTGCTTGCCTCTATCATTCCTGCATTCCTCATAGCCCAGTGGAGTCTGTTATGTTTTGAAGTTGCCTCCTTGTAATGCCATAGTCAACAAATTCCAGATTCCATTCACTTTGTGGAGCTTACAGCCTATCAAACCAATTGACTCTGAGTAAAGAGAGAGCTGGAATAGGCCTCTGTCCATATCAAAGCTGCTCCTCTGTGACCTCAAGTGATGGGCCCCTCACACAACCTTCCTTCTCTCACCCTGGACACAGACATGCAAACTCCAAAGACAATGCTCCAGGTAACAGTCATTCCCTGGAACAGAGCTAAGACAGGAAGTCTTCCAAGATGATAGAGAATATCATTTTCTTCCAGAACAGTCCAGCACCTATTCCACAGTGAATGGAACACACTGAGCCGAGATGGCACTTACCGTATAGATTGATGAATCGGATACAGCTCTCGACTACAAGTGGTATAGCTTGTCCTGAATCCTTAAGAAAGAAAAAAAATGTGAGTTTTATCAGACTTGGCATCCAACCACAGGCATGATATTACAAACATGACGATCAAGTCAAGCCAGAAGATTAGTACCATGTGATTAGTAGGAAACAAGCAAGGAATTGCTAACTCTAGTCTCCAGGAATAGTTACCATACAGCCTTCGGCTAAGTGCAGAAGGCATAGGTAGGATAAATTCAAAGAAATGCTCTCTCTTCTTACCCAGCTGGCAAGGAACTGGGCTCAGCTTGGCAGACACACTGGGGGCAGGAGAGACGGAAGCCAGTGTGTGCAGGTGGCTGGAGTCTGATCTTGAAGGATGACCTGCTTTCTCCCAATTCCACTTTACCCAAACTCAGCATCTTTTTCCAGAGCTTGGGGACGAAGAGGCAGGATCAATACCTCTCCCTATTACTGAGGTGTCTCATGTCAGAACTGAGAACACATTGTGGGTGAAGAAGGCCCGGCCCTTACAAGCCCTGTGAGGCTCTAAGAAGGGAAGTTGAATCTTATTCATAATGTCTCAACTTAATATCCAGGTACATATTTTGCTTAACAGTAAGTATATTGCATGGAGAAGTTCTAGAAGATGCTAGTATCAGACACTGGCCATCTGATAGCTAACCTTAATTTAAAAAGCTGAATGGGATTCAATTTAAATAGTTGTACTTAGGGTGTGAAAGGATATTCAATTACATCTTTGTAGATTAGTCTACAGTTTCTAGCACTTGGGTAAGGGTCAATCTTCTCTCAGGATTCTAAAATTGGGTGACCTATTGTTACTTCAGGTCACATCATGAGTACCATTAATAAAACAAAACAAACTTTCTTTAGAAAGAGTTATATTAAATCACTAGCCTCCCCAGAAGGCTAGTAACTTGATGGGGTCTTGGTTCCACTACATCCCCCACCTGCTGATGCGGCATCTGGGGAGAGAATAGGAGACAAGCCCACCAAGCAGGGAATATGGACCCTAATCTAGAAGGCATTGCATCTACTAGTTGCATGGGGCTTGTGGTCCTATCTAGTAAATACCTGGTTCCTGGTTCGAGCATTTCTTCTTCCTCTGATAACAAAAAAAGAAAGAGGCAGCAAAGCAGGAAAAAAAGAAAAGATTATGCAGGAGTAAGATCAGTTAGAGTATGCAGATCCTTCAGAGTCCGTGAATGCCAAAAGGCAATGGCAGCCAGCAATGGTCCTGGGGCATTTGCCCAAAAGCCTACCCACGGGGAGGGGCCTCAGCCTTGGGGCCTCCTTGGACTTCTAGAGCAGTCCCCAGCCAGCTTTGCACTAGGCTGCCTAGCCTCTTTCCCAGATACCAGCAATGGAGGGGGTCTCTTTCACTCCTTATCAGCATGTAGGAAATGAGTGGTTATCTGCATTTCTGGATCCATGTCTAGTTTCTCCTCAACACACGGGATTCACCAGTGAGCAAGAGTCCACTGAAGACCTACAGGTTAGCCCATCTGCCCATAGAAGGGATCCTTAATGTCTACTATAAGTTGCTCCTAGAATTTGTCTCTGGAATATTTATTCTTGGATATTCCAGAATGGTTGGTTCTACTTCACAAAACCACCTTAGACGGGATCCAGCAAGCTGTGCCAGACTCTAAGAACACCCGATACCTTGATAACCTTCTTGGGGTGGAAATGTAGTTCTGTCCCCCTTCCCACTGTCACCTGTCACCCTGGCACTGAGACCCTCAGGAACACAGAAGCTGGAAAGGATGAAGATGAGGAAGAGGAAGTTGGAACACCTTTGTGACCTTGAGGGTGCACTGAAGCCTTGGTTCCCACTGGGAGAGCCTGCTCGATTTTTCTGATCATGTGGGCACTGGCTCAAGGGTCTCAGTGGGAACTGAGTCTCATCAAAGCTTAGCGAAGGAGCCAAGCTGACTAAGGAGCATGTCACTTCCTGGGACACAATATATCCAGTCCTGCTATCTCAGCAATTGAAATCTGAGCTGATACGGTGTCATAGCTTCCAGAACCCAGTAACAGCCTGGTCCAAAGGGACTCTTGAGACAGTGTCCTAAAATTAATAACAAATCAGGCTTAAAGAGTATCAGGAGTGTTCTAGAAACATACATGTATCAGCTCATTCTATGTTCCCCTAAACTCACAAGAACTCACAAGGTAGACAATTACTTTCATTTGATAAATCTAGGAGGTCCTACAGGTGGACCTTCTGGGCCTTACCATGGACTTATAACATAAATGGAGTTTCCTTAAGTCTGAGAGGAAAAAACAGAAAAGTTTTGGTTTTTTGTAGAAGGGGTTGGCTCAGGTAGAGTCCAAGAAGTTCATAAATCTGACTCCAAAAATACTTCTCTAGAATTAACATAGAGCATCTCCTCTTGTTCTGGTAGGGCATCCCAATCACAGGAACACCGTGGAATTATTTGACCACAGATATTTTCATAGGCCTGGATTTTCAAAGCTGAGGGCTCTGCTGTACATTCAGACAGCATGAAAACTAGAATGGAACCATCAATTCTACTCCCAGCAGTTGAAGGAGTGACAGTAGGTACTGCCTTTCACTCTTGGGACTCTAGGAACCTTTAGAGTAAATGTGTGCCATATGGAGTTTTAGGGAGTCTGCTCACAGTAGGTCCACAGCTGAAGCTGTTGAGCTTCACTGACTGGAGGTTCCTAAGTGCAGAGAATAAAGACAAACCACCTCCTCACCCCTACCAAATGGCTATTCTTCCTTCAAGTACGCTGACATTCACTCCAACGGAGCTGGGTCATCCCTCTTTGGAGACTGTTCTTAGAGCCAGTTGACCAGTGTCCCCGGACCACACTTCTTGCCATTTCATATCTCCAGTAGTGCCACAAAGGTGAGCTTCAACTGAAGCTTGTGTGTGTCAGTGATGGTGATGGGAGGGTGTGTGTGTGTGTGTGTGTGTGTGTGTGTGTGTGTGTGTGTGTGCGCGCGCTCCCACCTGCACGTGTACATGGTCAAAGGACAACATCACATGTTATTCCTCAAGCACCAGCCACCTTGATTTTGAACTCTCCAATTAGGTTAGGCTGGCTAGCACCCATCTGATTCCCTAGCGCTAGGATTCCAAGTGTTTGCTGCCATCCCCAGATTTTTAATATAGGCTGTAGGGATTGAACTCATATCCTCATGACTGCATGTGCCTTGTAATTACCACATTATCACCTCAGCACTGTGGAGGTTTTAATTCTGTGGACCAAAGTATCCATTCTAACAGGAAGTTTTGACACCAACAATAAAGGCTGTGCTTCAGGCTCTAAAGATTAATCAAAACACCATTGGGCATGGTGATGTAGTAGAACAGTAAGATGGCTTCCCAAAGGAGCCACCTAAAGCAACAAACGAACACTCATTGAACTGCATAAGGTCTAAAGTGCTGGTCAGGTGCATGGACAAGTTGCTTTAGAGTCACACTAGGAAGATAGTTCCACAGAAGATATGACTTTCAAACAGTGCCAAATAAATAAGTTCCTTCCATGCATACTAACTGATCTTCCATTTCCAAAGATCAGAGAAACTTGGGAAAGGAGTCCCCATCTCAGACCTTATTGCATCTTTCGCTCCTTCAGGGACCCCTTCTGTCCTGCTCCTCTCTCTTTATCTCTTCCCCATCCTTCCAAGACCCTGACAAGGCTATCTGGGCCCAAGCTCACAGCTCTTCTTGCTCTGAACTGCAACAGCGTGTTCCTGTGGGACTTCCCATGTGGCTCCCCTGTACTCTTGGCCCTGTGCAAGGCTCTGTGAAGGAAGAAAGTGATCAGCCAGCTCCTTTGCAGCCTGGAGAGTGGCTCGGCTGGGAGTAAGGGTGAGTGAGAAGGAAGACGGGAGAAGTCAGAAGGGTGATGAAGAAGCAGCATTCTTTGGACACGGCCCCACCTTCCATGACCTACTGAGTGGTTCCTTATGAGTCACACAGTTCCTGAGGACCTCTAATTCTATGCTTCAGTCCTATGAGGCATCCTAAGGCACCCCCTCTGACCTTGTTCAGGGGAAATATCTCATTCTCTAGCTCTTCTGTTCTGTTCTGAGGACTCAGTCTATATATAGAGGTAGTTTTTTGGCCTTGAATGGTCCTCCCTACCCAACCCATCCCTGAGGTGGACATCTGCATGTCTGTAGCCCTTCTCTGTCTTCCAGGACTGGCTGCACCCTGCCAGAGGACAGAGGACAGAGAGTTGGTACATGTGGCAGCCCCTATAACTCCAAAATCATTACTGATACCCACAGGACTATACTCTTCCCTTGACCTATACCAGTCCTCTTTTTTTTTTCTTCAGAAATTATCTTCATTTCTGGTGATGGGAATTCAAATAACTGGTCAAAATGAAGACATCCCCTCCTTTTTCCCCAAGAACATATCTTGATTCTAATGCCATCTTTGATTTGTTCAGTTTAATCCTGGATGTTTTGTCTTATACCCACTGGGAATAGAGACAGGAAAAATAAATTCACTTAGCTAAAACATTTAAATTTTTAATTAGATTCAATGTTAAGGGTTAACTTGACATTTAGAAAGACTACCTCAATTTTACATCCACTTTTCAAACCAACCACCAAAAGCCAAATTAAGCAGAAGGAACTCTTCTTTTTAAAACTCTATGGCTTCCCATACTTGTAGATAATTAGCTAACACACTCTAGTTGCCTTGTATGAAAACCCTCAAGGGCCATCTTTGTGCTGCTCTCCATCAGTCTCCTACTGTGGGAGGACAGGGTGAGGCTGAGTAGTGGAGTTTCCTCAACTGTCCTTCAGGTGTTAGGACTGAGCTCCTGCAGCAAATGAGGCCAGCTGACTGGGACCATGGTGCTGACACTCCCCGTCTTTTGTGCTTACATGATCAGACCCCTCCCCATATGGCTGAGAATAATGATTAGCCACTTAGGGACCACTAGTCTGAAGCAGAATTCTCCAATGGAATGGCTCACTGAAGCCAAGAACAGACTGCAGTGAGAAGGTAGCTCCGTGGGGCCTGGCTAAGGAGCTGACAGGGTTGTTGGCTGGAAGGGAGAAGAGAGGCTGCCATTACTTTGGACTCATTCGCGGACTCCATGGCTCCCCAGCAAGTACCTTAATGAACGCTTCCATACTGCCGTTAAAGAGTTTATGGCTATACACTGAAAGAGGCCTAGGTCTCCTCATTTTCTGTGGTTTAGGGGGAAGACTGGGGGGCCTAGGGGAAAACGGAACAAAAGAAATCAAGAAAGCAACCAACATAAACAAACCACTGGGAGAGATGCTCTTCAAACCCACAACTGAAGGAAAACACAAAACACAGAGGGAGAGCTTCTGGCCCCCATCACACTGGTTTCCCACGTTCCATCTGAAAGCCTCGGAATGTTTTAGGTCTAAGTTTACCCACAATGCCAAGCAGGAGCAACTCTCACAAAACACAAATACATTCTACGTCATGGGGAATGGGATGAATCCAAGAAGCCCCTGCAATGCCAGTCAGAGGCTGGCATCCTGCAGACCAGATGGAGGGGTGTCAGGAGAGGGAGGTGTCATCTGTAGCCCAAGAAAGCAAGAGACTTTCGAACATAACCAAGAAGGTTACTTTTCATAATTCCGGCTTAAATCTGTCACCGAGGCCCAACTCCCAATATACTGGGGGCACTGTCTTCCTAATGCCTCTTGGCATTTCAAAGGTGTATGACTCATGTTTATTGCATAGAACCGAGAGCCAGACAGCTAGATGCCAGGAGGCAAGCTGCAGCTTCTTTAGAATCTGTAGGTGGCCTGGGATGATGTTATTCCACTCATCAATCAAGTACATTTTTGATTGGAGCACTATCAAATCCATTGTCACACTTAACCTGGTATCTTCCATTACACATGCTTCTATTCTACAGACACTAAGGTCCAGAGAGAGCATCAGTCAGACCCCCCTCTGTCCCCTCCCCTCTAAGTTCAGTTGTTTTGTTGTTTGGGGGAGGATTGTAGTTGTTGTTTTTAATTTCAAGCCATTGACAGAGTCCTGGGATATCTTTGTCATTTCTAACTGCAAACTCATCAGCCCAACAGTCCTTGTCACAGGGTCAGGTTGGAAGTGTCTTGCTTTGCTTTCAGATTTCCATTCCCTGTGTTCTGCTGTTATTCACAGGGAGGGAAAACTTCTACCACAATCCACTGGGAACAACAAATGAACACAGACATTAGACAGTGTCCATAATTGCTCATCATGCATAAGCCTGGGTTGGTTTATTTGCTCATTTCACTATATAAACTGGCCTGATTCAGTGCTGATGGCCTTCAGGGGAAGGGGCTTCAGAAAGTTAGGAGGAAGCACCCTTACCAGACAAGGCAGTTCATTTTCAAATGGTTTGGTTCAAACTTTGGGAGCAACAAGTATGTACTCAGCCAGGCAGATTATGGTCATATATGGGAAGCAAAGACTTGCCCCTTCCCAAATCTTGATTGATTTGTGGATATGGGCAAGGATCTTCTGTATGTTTGTTTGTTTGTTCCTGAGACAAGGTCTCATATAGTCCAGGGTGGCTTCAAACTTGCTACGTAGCCGAGTATGACCTCATACTCCTAATCCTCATGTCTCGGTGATGGAATTATAGGCATGCACCGCCACTGGGTTTTATGTGATGCTTCCAATGGCACTCAGGGCCTCATACATGCTAAGCAAACATTCTATCCCCATCCCACAGGCAAGAGTCATATGGACCATGGGGCCAATCAAGATGAATGAGGGCTGCCCTGCCTCTCTCCTGTGTGTCTGTTGTATTCATGTCCTTTAGTGGTCCAGCCATGCAGGACATTCTAGCCAAGTCTTCCTGGATGTTTAAGTGTTGAGCAAAGGCTGCTAACTCCAGGACATGCATGGGCAAAAGACACAGTTGAGTACAAATAGCATGCCACCCAGTCAAGAAAGCCAAAAGAACAGCACAACCAAAATGTTGAAGAGAAATAACAGGCAAGATTATCTCCAGCCCATCTTGGATCTATGTGAATTTGGTTAGCTAAGTCCGTGTCATTTCCTTTAAAAAGGTTTCACAACTTTTTTTTTGAGGATGTGTGAAAACAGGGAGGGGGAATTGCATACAGCAGATCTGCTTTGGAGTTTTCAAATGTAAAAGCCAAAAAACTAATTCTCAAAAATGTGACACAAAAACCATAGGATCCAAATTCAGGGATTACGAATAAGGAAGACACAATGTTGTGCTTTGTTTTTGTAGTATTTTGGACTCCAGGGACACTTCTTTACCTCACACTTCGTGATTAACCTCCTCACGAGCCTTGGAAGGCAGAAGGGGCCCATAGGAGATTAAGAAATCTGCCCAGGGCCACAAAAAGAGCTGGGAGTTGAAGGCAGTTCTTCCTACTAGAGACTCCAGCACAAGTATGAAGTTAAGAGAGTGGTTTTGCCAACCGTCTGCTAAGCTCTCGCAGCCGGCAAGAGTAGGGGTCTGGGCACAGGTGATGAAAATACAGAATGAATCAAAACGGCACCCAATTGGAGGCTTTTCATGAAAGAACTCATAAAGGTTTCTGGGTTTTGCTTTTTAATTTTTTTGCAGAGTAGAAAAAGGAGAAATAAACACAGAGTGCATTTCCCCGTTTTTCCTGCCAAATCCAGAGTGTAAGAGAAAGTAAGTCACATCGGTGGTCCCTCTGTGCACTGGGCACTGTCTCAGATCTCTGACAAGGAAACGTAGCTATCCCAACTTTGAATGACATCAAATCTGTATCGACTTACTGGAATGCTGGGTGGGGCAGAAAGTGGGGAGCAGGGGGACAGCTCAGCCAAGGAAAGTGGGGCAGCCTAAGCCTTCCATCTCTTCTGCTGCTCAGTTGCAGAGCAAATAAAAAAAAAAAAGGAAAGAAAGAAAGAGAGAAGCCGGGAAGACAGGAACAGAGAAGGCCACAGAGGGGAGGGGAGGAAGCCAGAGACCAACGTTCCCTTCCTGCCTTTCAGCTGAGATGAAAATTAGCATATGCTGGCAACACAGGCATGATCTCAGAATTAGTCTGTGACAAAAAGCACATGATTAAGAATTTCCCTAAACATCCCAACAGATGTGGATGTCACTGTCCAAAATGGTGACAACACTGATGGTCAAGGGCTCTTGGAAGCTGGGGCTGGATATGTCCTGGGCTGAATCTGAATGGTCGTGACATCAACTACAACCTGTTTGCGAAGGCTGACCTCTTTAAATCACAACAGTTAACAACTGGTGTTAACATCCCACTTTGCTACTTTTAGCAGTTCTTCAAAATACATTAGCACATCTGGCCAGCCTATATCCCAGGGCTATGATGAACTGAGGACATTAATAAATTACAGCTCTTAAGTATGAGAAAAATGCCATTTGGACAAGGGCAAGAGCAGCTTGGTTCCAAGATCCTGTTCTGATGATGGTCCCAGATGACTCTGACTCTGTGTAAGTATCTACAGTTGGCACAGCCAAGGTGTGGAGATATCACCAAGGACCTCTGAGACTCACTTTCAGATTGACAATGAGGTCCACAGGTTTAATAATGAGCCAGAAAGTATCTGGCTAGGTCTGAAATTTAGGGCAGAATGCCTAAGAGGGAAGTCTAGCAACTTGAACTTGGATTTTCCAGGCCCTAGGCCAAAGCAGGTAAGGAAGGCAGTATTAGAGAGAGGGGTATTTAATATATGTATACTGGGATTTCCAGGGGTGAGGGGTGAGCCTGAGACCTGGCCAAGGATTAAATTATGGCTCCAACCCTCTACCAGTCTGCTGGAGCAATCTCCTTCTGCCTGCATTTTGGAGATTAGGAGGCAGTGAACCAGCCCAATCCATTCCACTTTGGTGTAAAGCAGGCCTCTGTCCTTTCAGAGTTATAGCTGCATTCTCTTTCCAGAAAAAATAACAAGTTTTGATTCTTCAAAAGTGACCTGCACATCTGCTGCTCCACATGTGAGGGTGATGTTCCCGCACTGCCTGGGCCCAGATGAACAGCTGGATTCCTGGAAAGCCCTAAACTTCTAGGTCCAACCTATTAAAATCCACAGCTTCCCAAGCCTTTGCCATGTCTATTTGATCCAAGAGCAGGGGAGAGTTGAAGGGCCATCTCTGCTCTTGCCAAGTAGGGCAGCTTTGCAGGATTCTGAGCCATTGGGAAGAATTAGTTTGGAAGGAAACAATGCCATTGGGTCACTGAGCCCCATTAAATGAGGTAAAAGTAGCCCCACATGATAGAGGGCAGTCCTCTGGGCTACTGCTAGTTTCATGGTGGAAACGCAGACACCAGGGCAGTGCTGGCTGCTTGGGAAATTAGAGCCTATGAAAGGCTTTAAGCTGCTGAGTGAAAGTGTTCACTGGCTCTGGTGTGCTCAGAGAAAGCACAAAGGGAGATGCAGGAGGAGCTAGAAGGAAGCATGAATTGTCTATGTGACTGGCCTTGCTGGTCCATCCTAGCTCCCACTGAACTTCAAGCCAAAGGATAGTGGGCAGTGCGGGTGGGGGAGGGGAGGACGTGGGCTCATAAACTGGGAACACATCTAAGTGTATTCAGCATGCGCATGGCCATCTGTGAACAGTATCTGCCAACCCCAAAGCCTTGGCAACTGAGGACTCCGGTTGGACCTGAACCACCTCTAGGGCAATTGCCATGTAACAGATCCAAGAGAAGAAAACAGGGGCCCTACAGCCTGTGGCCTCTATGAGCACCTTTAACCACCCTGGAATCAATTACCCTCCCACTGGACAGGGCATGTCCTACTGCCCCGAAACATCTATGGAGCTCCCCCGCTATGGCCAGCCTGCTGAAGCATGGCTTTGTCAGTCTAAAGCAAAAACAAGCAATGATGTCTCCATAGCCATTGTACCCTCCCCATTAGCCCAGAGCCCCCAAAGGTAGTGAAAACTATCCAGCTTCCCTGGTTCCCAAGAGCTTATCACCTTACACATCTACCCACCCACCACATCCTCTCAGACTTCAGACAGCCAGTACAAGGACATAAGATCCCCCAACTTCTCACCTGGTTGTGCCGCACTCTGCTCTCTCTCCTAAGGGAAAAAAAACAAAACAGCAAGTTGATGTTTAATTGGCTTTGGTTGTTTTTTAATAATCAGAGAAGTTCCTTTCCCTTAAAACAATATCAGAAAGATCTCATGTGCCCATTTTCAGTCATTCTTTATTCCTGACTCCTGCTCCAGGCAAGTGAAAATTTCTCTGTCTCTGCAGGCTTGATGCTTGATGGGCATTTCATAGAAAGAGAATCATTCTCCTTGTAGTTTCTCTCTGGAATCTGGCTTCTTTATCTTACCATAATTTCTCTGAAGTGTATCCACACATCACAATTCAGTAGTTCACCACAGTTTCCTTACCTACCTGTCAATAACTGCCAGCTTGTAATAGGTTCCTCTGAGTTTGGAGCATTTCATCCTTCAGGGAAGTTCCTTAAGCAGGGAGGTAAACAACTCAAAGTAACTTCAGGAAGTCCCTAGATTCACTAGCACCCTCCCTGATGGAGTAAATATAAAACTGAGAGCTTCCTCTTAGACGGAAGCCAAGCTGCAAAGGAGACTTAATTGAGACCATACCAGCTATCTGGAAGACACAGAAACCAGCAGAGCTCCCAGGAAGAGGTTTGGATCCACTAAGGCTCCTGGAAAGGACAGGACGTGCTAACTTGCGGAACTGCCTGAGGGCTGTACAGTGTTCTCCAGGTTCCCTGCTTTGTGTCACTTGAGCTGAGGTGGGCCTTGGCGATGCAGCTGTTTCTGAGTAATTTCTGCTCCTGTAAGTAACTCCTCGCCCATATTCCTGTTAGTAACCCCAATAAAACTCATGGTTCACCAAGTCGGACTTCGGTCTGTTATAGTGTCTCTAGATAGGGTGAGTCACGCAATGCTGCCCCCCAAGAATCTCACACTTCACATATTCTTTCCATGTCCTCAAACTATTCCCGTCCTTCACATCTGTAAGTGGACCACCACCTAGCCACTTCAGTTGGAAGTCCGGAACGGCTCTTCAGAGCTCTCTGTCCTTCTTAACTTCAAAGGCCCACTTCCCTCCATCTCAGGCATGACATCTCGGCCCAGGTTCCCATTATCTCTAGCTGGAGTACTCAATTGTTAAGTAGAGTTCCTGTTTCACTATAATCTATTTACAGTTTAGCAGTCAAAGAGATAGCTTTAAACAGAGTATGTCACATCTTCCTGCTTTCTAGAGCCCCCATCACATGTGGAATAGAATACAAGCCTCATACTCTGTATCCATAATCTCCTCAAGCTACTGTTACATGTTACTCCTTTCTCTGGTGGCCTTGAAGCTCCCACCAGAGTTCTTCTGCTAGGTCCCTGGCTTGTTTGGGGGCTTGTCTTGCCCCTCAAACCTATAGGACTATCTCTTGCTAGCCTTTTGCATCTCCGCTGAAAAGGAGGATCCAGAGACCAGAGCATCCTCTGTCTGAGGTAGACAAGTTCCTGATTCCCTCTATATACACACTGTCATTGGCAATGCCTTTGATTGCAGCTTCACTTGTTCGCTGCCTATGGTCATTAAAAAGCACCATGTTCTATGAGAGAGTCACATCTGTTCACCCTGAGAGGTGGTGAAGAACAGGTCTCATGTAGCCCAGGCTGGCCCCAGTCTCACTATATAGCTGACACTGGCCTTGGACTCCTGATCTTCCTACTCACACCTGGATTACAGGTGTGCCGTTAAGACTCCTAAAAGGTCAGGAGATGGCTGAGTTAGTAAAAGTGCTTGTTTCAGAGATGTGGGGACCTGAGTCCAGATTCCCAGGACCCACTTAAAAGCTAGGTATGGCAGCATGTATCTGGAGCCCCAGCACTTGGGGATAGATACTGGGGGCCTAACCAAGCTCCAAGTTCAATGGGAAATTCTGTCTCAAAATAGAAGTGGGGAACAGATAAAAGACACTCTGCTGATCTTTGGCTTCCAAACATGAATGCAAAGACAAATACACACACACACACATACACACATGTACACACACGCACACACCTTGCTAAATATCAAGGTTTTGGATATTGTTTCGCACTAAGTATGAACTCAATAAATATTTATTGAACAGGTAACTGAAGGAAGAACTCCTCCACCTCCAAGATGCTCCTTGATAAGTGGCTATATAAAGCCTAAAAACAAGTATAGCCTGCAATAGGGTGATGAGTGTCACCACACCAGTGTATATGGAATACCATCTTTGGAACAACACACGAGCAAAAAGATCAGAGCCAACAAAATGACTTGCTCTAGTCCCTGCTGAAAGGCAGCTCAAACTCCAACCTAGGCCGTCTGACTTTACATCTGCAAACCTGGTTCCAACCAAACACAGAGGCGAGGGAAGGCAGACATTTGTAGTAGAATTCATCAAACCCAATGACTTCTAAAGGTGGTATCTGGCTTGTAATTGTATCTCTTCCTTCTGGGCTACAGAGATTCCTCACCTTAGAAGACAATTCCTAGGCAGGGATGGAGTGCTCAAAACAAAAAGATAAACAGCATTCCCCACAAAACTGCACTGACAATGCAAAGGTCCCCATCTTCATATTAAGTTTTATCCAGTCACTGTGTGATCCTGCACAGCTTACTGTCTTTCTTTGGGCCCTGACGTCCTAAGTTACATTATCCATCCAGGGACTGTGGATGCTCACATCCATTATCCATCCAGGGACTGTGGATGCTCACATCCATTATCCATCCAGGGACTGTGGATGCTCATATCCATTATCCATCCAGGCACTGTGGATGCTCACATCCATTATCCATCCAGGCACTGTGGATGCTCACATCCATGAGTTTCACTTGCTGAACAGCAATAATATGGGTTTGTTTTCCTAGCAATGTCTAAAAAGGATCCCCATTTTCCCAACACCCCAAGGTGAATAAAACTCTCCCATCTGAGGTCCTTTAAATCAGTCCTGCCAACAGAAATGAGCTGCAAGCCACAATTTCTAAAAGCCAAGTGGCAAAACAGCAAAGGAAAACAGGCAAGATGAATTCAGTGCTTGATGAATTAAAATTCTGTCCTATTTAACCCAATTTATCAAAATGTTGTCGTTTGGGGGGGGGGATGTGTATGTGTGTATCAGTATCAAACAAGATAACTCATATTCTCTTCCCTGTGAGCTAACTTTTTAGATTCTGTTCATTCTGCTCCTCTCAATGAACATGATCATGTGTCGATCCATGTTTCAAGTGTTCAGTGGTCAGTGGTCAATGTGATCCACGGCCTTCACCTTGGAGATATAGGTCTAAATAGAATCAGAGTCAATGTTCGCATGGAGTTATTTTGTTTGTTTTACTGTTGTTGATGGGAGAACAGGGTCTCACATAGCCCAGGCTAGCCTCAAACTCATTATGCAATGAGGATGACCTTGAACTTTGGATCCTCCTGTCTCTACCTTTCATGGGTATAGGATTACGTCAGCTGTTTGTAAGCTGCCCTTGGAACTCAGGGCTTTGGGCATGTTAGGCAAGCACTCAACCAACTAAATCCCCAGTCTATAAGGTTTTTCTTGTTTTGTTTTTTGTTTTTGAAAAAAGAACATAAGCACATTTTCCCCCTTATAGAAGGCAAGGCAGTGTGGGACTGGAAAGAGAAGGAAATGAAACTGGGGTGGGTGATGGGGATGGGATAGTAACCTGAGGTCTGAGAACAGAACAGGGAACAGACTGACATTGTTCCTCAGTCCCTGACCAAAGAACCAGGACATGACAGGGCTAACTGCAGAGGGTTGAACGAAAGCCAAAGACTCAAGCCTGGCAGGGGAGAAGTCAGGGACAGCAGGCCAATTTGCTCTGATTAGTTTACTCATGTGTCTGGGGTCTGCTACATATTCTCATAAGACTCTGGTTTGAGTTAAATTGAGATTTGTGAGAGCCCACAGCATCCGTGAAGAGGCTTCATGATGGCCTGGGATTATTCTGGGGAAGAAAGGCCAGCCATACACCCATCTTTTCCCTCAGGGCTCCAGTCAGCAGCTACCCTTAGTACATAGTAATCTGTAGCCAATTTCTGATCCTTCCTGTGTTTTCCAAATGATCCACTCTTCCACGGGCTTACTCTGGTCCAGTTACGCTGCCATCCACCATTTCTCCTAACTCACCACTATTTCCTCTGTCCTGACCCTTCTTGCCATCTTTTCACACAGATGGTACCTTTTCAGGGACAAATTGGGTCATAAATATGAGTCAAGTTAGAGTGAAGCTGAAAATTCCTGCCTGATGGTAACACAGGCATCACAAGGTCGTCATGGTATAACGCATCCTCATACTGGTGGTGATACTGACATAAACACTGGTGTAAACACACCTACTGCCCAGTCCTCCTTATAAATTCGGAGCGCATACAATTACACACAGCATGTAACACTTGGTATTGATAAGTGATTGTCTGCTATTTATGTCATTTTAGAGAACATTCTTTTTGCTCAGAATAACACAGGTTTACTGTGACAGACTGTGGTGGGTTGTACCAACAGCACCCTCGTCTTGTGTTTCCTGTGTCTCCTGATTGCATCATTTTTTCTTGTAGTTGATTTAATCTCTTGATGTCATCACACAAATGTTTCATATGGCCTAAGGTACAGCCAGCCTTACTTTGTACTGGAACTGTTTGTGAAGATTATACTATGACTGAATTGCCCAGTGTATTTTTCAGAGGTTATCCTCATCATTACATAATGCCTGTATGTACTTAGTTGACTGTATGATCAAAAGGTAGCTCTTCCCTATGAGAACGGACCTAGTTTATCTGTGTGTCATGGCACCCTCTTCCAACTATGCCAGGGTCTTTTGGGTATGTGAGAGACATCTGAGGACAGAGAGGAGACAGGGATCAAAGGTTTAGGGCATGGCTTTGGATACCAACACACAGTCAGGGCAGACCCTCCCCTACCTTTCAGCTTTCTGCCTGCATCCTAGCTCTGCAGAGAGCCAACAGCTTAAGGAATGAGGAATGTCACGTCTAACACACATCAGAAAAGTTTGTTTTTAAAGCATTGTCAGGAACCTGTTGGAGTTTGTAAAACGTATTATAAATACAGTTGGCACCTAAGTCCTGGGGGCTGACTTGGGCCTGACATGGCTATGTTCCATCTCTGTTACATATAATAAACTACTCACACCTGAAGACCTTCAGCAAAGTGGAAATGGGTGAGCATCTCAGGTAGAAACAGTAGATCTTCCGGACACACATGCCCAGAGTGTCAGGGAAGTCACAGAAAAAAAGACTCAAAGACAACAACAAACTGAATTCTCTGGGCAATGAAACGACTACCACACAGTGAGTGCCAGCCTGTGTGATCCCAAAAACAGCAATGCCAATCTGATGGGAACCTTTTTAAAGTTTGCTTGTAAATGAAAGTGACCAGGAGGAATCTGTGCTTCTTTTAGCACAGGTTCCTTGAGTTACACTGTCAAAAGGGTGCTTTGGAGAAACAGAGGCACATGACACCATTAAAACAGCAAAACACCCAGCTTGAATCCTTTTGAATATCCCCAGGAGACCATATTCCTCACGTGTTTTTAATCTTTTAATTTCATCCCTCTCATCATGAAATAGCTCTCTGACGACATGAGAGGTCCAGTGATGAGTCGCAGCCCCACGTTAAGCCTCACTTAGACCGTGATCTAACGACTGAAGAACCAAACTTCCCAGATGGAGTAAAGGTGACTCCAGCATCACATTTAAAAGGATAGGCCTGACATGGTGGCACGTGCCTTTAATCTTAGCACTAGGGGAGCAGAGACGGGTGGATCTTTGTGAGTTCAAGGCCAGCCTGGTTTTCACAGCAAGCTCCAGGCTATCCAGAGTTTCATCAGGAGATCCTGTCTCAACAAAATCAAAACAAAAATTTACAAGAGTAGATGTGATAATGTTCTGAGCTCTGGCTGGCTGCTCCACTCAAATCTGTCTGGTCGATTCCCTCAGTGTCTTAAGAATCTTACAACATACTTTTGTTAGACTGTGGATATGTAAAATGAACAGCGATTTGGTGCAAACTTACTCAATTTCTCTGTTTTGGGTAATTGGGTGCTTTATTAACTTTAATTTATATAGTGTATCAAAGACAGGGATGGTAGCACATACTTATAACCCCAGCACCAGGGAAGCAGAAAGATCAAGAATTCAGGGCTATCCTTGAATTCAAGGCTACATATCAAGTTTGAGGCCAGCCTGGGCTACATAAGAGTCTGTGTCAAAAAAAAAACCAAAATAATGTATTTATACTCACTAAATGTGACATTCCCTACTAAAATAAGATGTTAATAAAGGGGAAATGAAGATGGGCCATATAAGAACTAAATAATTTTTCAACTTTCATGTAAATTAAAACCCACTCTAAATAAAACATTTATTTAGAAAAAAAAATCTTCCCTAGAACAGACCAGTCTACCAAAATCTGTCCCACTGTCAAATGATGCATGCTGGGCTCTTCTGTGTCTGATGTGCTAGAAAACACCTGGCAGGGCTTCTAGATGCCTCTTAGCCATTCATTTCTGAAGCAACATTTTTCTAGAGCTATTCTTGGCAACCAGCTCAAAACTCAGAAGGCAGACTCCAGAGTTCACATCTCAGAGTGAGGCATGGTCAATAATGATCAAACTAGGGCCATGCAGACAAGGGCAGCAATAGGTTAGCCCCCAACCAAGGATCCAAAAAGGACCTTGGATTTTAAAAAGTACTTGTGTTCTCCCCCCCGACAACTCTGCTTTTGTGTGTGTGTTCTAAACTTATAAAATCTAATCCCAAAAAACTAGTAGCCACCAAATCACACAGACCCACCCCTCTCAACACTGGCCCAATACTGAGAAGTCAAGATGGACAGAACTTAACAGATGATAGAAAAGCTCAATGCAGCTAACTCTCCACATGTTCAATCCTAGCACCTTGCAGGCCTGAGGCAGGAGGATTATAAAGTTAAAGTCATACTGGCCTATATAGACAGAACTTAGGAAAGAAAAGAGGAGAAGGGGGATGAGACAGGGTGTGTGTGTGTGTGTGTGAGAGAGAGAGAGAGAGAGAGAGAGAGAGAGAGAGAGAGAGAGAGAGAGAGAGAGAGAGAAGGAATCAAATCAGTGATTTGCTTGGGGCAGAGAATGGAGGGATTGACCTACAAAGAGATATAAGGATACTCTAGAGGCTAATGTGGAAATGTGTTATATCCCCCACCGGGTGGTGTTTCCACACAGACTTCCAAAAACAACAGGAATAAGCTGGAAGTTGTAAAAGAAAGGCACAGGTGTGCCTAGCCTGGCAGGAGCACACTAAGGGAGGGGAGGATGTTGCACAAGGACAGGGAAGCAGACAGAGGGTCTTGTGTACTCTCAGAGTAGCTGGGGTTTTACGCTGGTGCCATTTGAAGCCTCTGGGTGACTTCAAACCTCGTGTTCTGATCTCTTAAGGACCTAGAACCTTTGTGAGGCCCTCCATTAGTTCTCCATGTGTGCTGAGAAACACTGGTCCCTTGGATTCCCACCTCCTACTTATTCAACACTTGGTCTTGCTCCTGCCTCAGCCCCTGTAGCAAGGTGGTTTCCTGAGCCTGCCTAGTGAAGGCACAAGTGTCCAGCCTCAGGTCCTTCTCTGCCCAGGGCTCAGCAGCTCTGGGTCACACATCAGTCCCCCTTGGGCTCTCTCCCACGACTCACCTTCACCCAGTGTCTGCTTGAGTAAGTCATGCTTGGCTTGCAGCTTGGTGATGAGGTTACTGCCATTCACATATTCTTTAAATTTCTGTAAAACACAGAGACATAAGGAAGTTAAAGGCCACACACCCAAGTAATGACAGTGTCTCTGACTCTAAAACTCACCTCCCCAGCAGCACTTTGCACTTACTTTGAGCTATGCCAAATGGCTAATTCTTGGGGGTCCCTAGGCCATGGAGGTTGAGTTGGACACATAAGAGGCAGGAGAATATGGCAACAGTGGAGGCTGCTTCTACAGTGAAGACTGTGGGCAGCACAAGGCAAAGCTCCACTGTACTTCTGGGACCAGAGCAATGGGAGACAGCCATGCAGAGGCCCTGAGACCAGGAGCTATCAGAGCAGAGCTAAAGATGAGCCATTCCTCCAAATGAGGAAGGACTGTGCAGGCCACTGAGAAACCTTGTATCAAAAAGTTTATCAATGAACTGGAGGACATATACATTATTAGTATATATACATATATACATATATAAAGATACACACATATTTATGCGTGCACATATACTGATATGTATATAAAGCATATAAATATGCACACACACACAAAAGAAAAAATACAACATCTTCTGATTCTTGGTCAAAGACACTAGATTTCTTTAAATACAGGCAGGGCCCTTTCCTCTACTTCTGCTTCTCAGATTTTGTTCTACAACTGAAATGACTTTATTTATCCCCATATGTACTCTCTGCTTCCTAGAGATAATAACTTCTCTTTGTCAACACAGTAGGCCTCTAACAGAAGTAGTAGATGCCAGGAGTCATGAACACAAGGTCAAATAACACTGATGGAAGAAAAGAAGTATGTGTCAACTATTGGGCTGTAGCAGAATTTTGACTACGGCTTACCAATTATAGAGTGGGGATACTAGAATTGGGTTGGTTAATTCGTGACAGAGTCTATAAGCACATTTCAGTAAACATAAGCCTAGCCTGGGTGTCTCTAGTGACCTTGGCAGTAGCCTGGCCCAGCCATTAGATTGTCTTAGTATCAAGCTTTAAGGTATTTGAGACCATGCTCCCTCAATCTGCATATCATACAAGATCTGAAGAGAGAACTGGGGTCAAGTGATTAGATTAAGATGCTCAGGATTTGTACCTGTGACATGAACCCATCAAGAGCATAGTTCAGTGAAGACCTACCTAAGTTTTTATCTACAGGGCCTTTAAGAGGAAAGAGACCTGGCCACACACAGTAGAATCAGCTGATACTACCTTAGCTTAAAAATAAAATACCAAGGGCCAGGCAGGTTGGTGCATATCTTCAGTGAGTTTTACTGTAGATCTTTGAAGAGAATGTAGTCAGGAGCTACTGGGGTCCTGGGGCTGCTCAGAACCACAGCCTATAAGGCAGGGCTAGAAGAATCAGGGTGTTCAGCCAGGAAGAAGGAAGCCCCAGCTTTCTACAGCCAGGGAAACACTGTCAGGAGCATCAGCTTCTAGTCACCAAAGAAAACTTCATCAAAACCAATGGGCAGGAATCCTGGGGCAGTAGATTTCCCAAAGATAACAAAGATGGCAGCCACAACTCAAGGTGGAGAACTATTTGATTTAGAGAGAGCTTTTCACTCTGGGCATTTAAGTAGAGTCTCCATGAGCTTTTTGTGGGATGTGCACCAGATTGAAGGTAAGTCCCTTACATTCCCAGTCTCCATGTTCAATTTAAACCAAAGCCTCAATTTCCCTTTCCCGCTTTACTCCTGGCCCCTGGCCTACATGAAGGTCTATAACCTGGGATTTTACAGCAGGCAAGGAAGGCTGAGGTCCCCATTTTTAAAGCTTAGTCATCAATTTAAGACAACAGCATACTCATAACTCTAGGTTGTTACCTGACTTCTTCACAAGGTTCCTCTAACCCAGTGACTCTCAACCTTCCTAATGCTGTGTGTGACCTTTGATACAGTTCCTCTGGTTGTAGTGACCCTCCCCCAACCATAACATTATTTCCACTGCTACTTCATAACTGTAATTTTGTTATTGTTATGAATCATAATGTAAATATCTGATATGCAAGATGATCTTAGGAGAACCTGTGAAAAGGTCATCTGACCACCCAAAGGGGTCGTGACCCTCAGGTTGAGAACCATTGCTCTAACCCAACTGAATAAAATTATTTCTTTGGTTCCCTCCAAAGGCATCAGTGACCATCACTGAAGAATAACACTAATACTACCCACTAGTGAGTCACTTTCTGCACTTCAGAAAATCAAGCTAGGCAACCTAATGTTAAAAAAAAAAAAAAAAAAAGCATGCTAGGAGATTTACGTCATATTACTTTGCTGGCTCTCTCTCATTCATTCAGGCTGCTTCCAAAGCCCCAGGCAGAGGAGTGATGTGGGAATGCCCTTCTTTATGCTGTGAATCTCAATCTTTAAATAAAGGAGCTGTATTGGGTCATGGCAGGCACCATAGAAGAAGTGGGAGGAGAAATCAGTTTAGGTAGGAGAAGAGGGCGGAGTTAGAGGCAGATCCAGCCAGCCGCCCAAGGAGCAACATGTAAGGAGCACAGGTGAGCCACAGCCACGTGGCCAACAGATTAATAGAAATGGGTTGATTTAAGATATAAGAGCTAGCTAGCAATGTGCCTGAGCCATAGGCCAAACAGCATAAAGTTAATGTAAGCGTCTGAGTCGTTTCTGCGGACCCGGGCGGCTGGGCGGCTAAGCGGTCCCGGGTGGCAGGTCTGTGGGTCTCCGGACCTCTGGCTGCCCAGGACCCGAGAACCCACTACAACAGAGGAGGTCAACAGACAGTGGCTCTGGGTCCCTGCTGCTATTTACCGTGAAATAAAACATTTCCGTTTCCTGCTGGTTGGCCCTCCTTTTGGCGATGTTGATTTTGCTCATATAGGTCTCGGAAGCGGCTGACTTTATGGACTCTGTAGATCGGCTATGTTGGAAGGCGTCAGAGACATCAAAGTCCTCTACGGTCAGCATGTCCTGTAAGGTCTGCATGGTGGCATCTAGGGTTTTCCTAACCTAGGAGAAAACAGCACAAATACCTTTATTCTCATGCCTCTGATGCCACCAAATCCTTTTCCTGACAGTTTTATTGTTTATTCACTTAATAGTACTAGAAGGTACTCAGGACAAGACGGTTGGTCTTATACTGACATACACAGTGAGGGGAATTGGTCATTGGTACAAGACCAAATAGCTGGCAGGGTGAGAAGCCAGATTGTCCAATCTAAGGTCATTTATTGGATTGCTTCTGTGTGAGGGACCTCGGGAATGTCATGAGGATAATGGAGTCATGTTTATAGGCTTGTTTCTCTGGTCTGGTTAGATAGCCTCCGGGAGTGGACAGGGTGTCACTTGAGCATGGCAATTAACAGAAACTCTGGTATTTTCTCTCATTTAGGGAGGAAGGGAGCATCTGATGGTAGGCAGTAGTCTAGTGGGAGACAGGACCTTGAGGAAGTTAGTTCACAGCCACTGGGTTTAGTTGGGACTCCTGCTTCCATCCTGGGTCCAGTGAAATCACATATCACAGAGGCTCCAAAAGCAGGGCATGAGAATCCCAGCCTCACAGAGGTCCTGTGATGAGTGGGATCTCAGTGCCAGGCTCTATAGTCCAGAGGTAGGTAGGCCAGTCCAAAGGGTACCATTGGCAGAAAATCAAATTTCACTTATTGTAAGATCATTGTCACTCAAAGTCTCCCTTACGGTCCTCAACTGAAATATCACCTCTTAATGGTGTCAGGCCACCAAGCATGCGCTATTCATGGTCTAGTGTTTTTCCATATGTAGTCACTGATTGGTCTTCATGTTTTAATTTCTGGTATTTCTTCATCAGAAAGAGAAAAATACTATAAGGCTATGTTCCCTTAATAATTACATAAATAGTTGTTGAATAAATCAAAATCAATTCTTCAACATAGATTGACAAAAGTTGACAAAGTATAAGCATATTCCAGCCCATCCACAATTCACAGAGAAGGCTGTGTGCCTCATTCTCCTCCCTGTGGCCTGAATTTCCATTTAAATTCAATTAATGGCACTGTACATGTAAACCATTTAAAATTCTTTGGGGGGGGCAGAAGATTAAAAGAAAGCAAGCATTAGCTCCCGCTTCTCTCTCTTTCTCTTGCCGGGTTTAAAAGACAAGCCAGTCTGTCTTCTTCTGACCTTCCTTAGACCTGCCCTGATTTGTGTTACTTCGGCTCTGCCCTTTGCAGAAATACCAGGCACAACTGCCCCTATTGTCCAGATTAGTCTGCATGACATTTGAAGACAGTGGCCATGCCTTCTCACCTTCCACTGGGACTGTACTTCTTGGGGATAAGTTCGTCACACAGACTTGGGTGGCACTGCCCAAATCCTGGGATCCTTTCTCCAAGGCCCTAGGTTGGCTGGGCAGGTTGTGTAGGTCTTAGTGGGACATGTCTACCTGCCTCTTTAGTCCATTTAGAACAGACCCATGCAGCGATGCTGTGCCACAAGGCAATATGGGAGGAACACTGGGCTGATGAGATTGATATATTCCCGGGGGGGGGGGGGGGAGATCCACAATACATTTAGGGCAGTCTGGGATTTTAATTCACTGTGTAATTGTTGTTATTCTGAAGATAACAACAGGAGCTTATTGCAGAAAATGAGAAGAGAAAGCCCAAAGTCAATAGTAAGCACCAATCATTCTACAACCGAGACAGAGCCAAGGTTTACACTCTGAAGCATTTTCCTGTGGGCTTCTCTCAATGTCTGCAAATCTGCAACCGTTCTAAACATGGAGTCCCACTTCCTCACTTCCCTTTCATCTGAGACCTTGTAAGCATCCCGCAGGCCATTAAAGATTTTTCATGCAGCGAGGCTGTGTGGTTCTATGTCTCTCATCGTCTCCTATATAGTTCAGGACAAGAGACTCCCCCGTAGTACAAGCCCCAGGAAAGGAGAGCCGGGGCAGCTGCTCACTGACCTCTTCATTCTCAATCTTGAGAGTGGCCAGCCTAGACTGCAGCTGGTGGTACCGCATAAGCAGCTCCGTCTGGACGGGCTGTTGTGCACTGACCTGGCATACCTGTAGAAAGAAACTCTGTCATTGAACCTGCATAGAGCCAGCGTGGAGGCTATCCTTAACATTCCATCTGGAGCCCAGAACACAGGTCCAGCAAGGCAGAGTAGCCTGCCCTGGATCACCCATATTGGACACAGCAAAGGCAGTACCTGACGGGAACCAGGATCCTCTTACCCTCTTGCTTTGGCCGATGTGGCTTCCCAGTCACAATCCTCTATAGTCGCACAGTAATTGTGGGCTTACAAAGACCTTTATCATAATCTTGGCAAGCCAAACTAATTAATTCCAAGACAGGAAGTTGTAGAATGAAAGCAACTGCTTGAACAACCAGTAGTAGTTAACAAATGATCCTGTTGCCACAAGAATGCATAAAGATGTATCAGAGAGACAAGTTTGACTTTCCTATTGTTGGTTTTCTGTGTCCACAAATTCAGCCAACCAAGGACAGAAAGTATACAAAGGGGAAAAATAAAACTGGACTGAACATGGGCAGGCATTTTCTTATCATTCCCTAAATAATACAGTACTACAACTATGCACAACATTTGCATAGTGTTAGGTATACTAAGTAATGCAGAGATGATTTCAAGTAGGCAGGAGTATGTGCACAGGTTGTTTGTAACCACTATGCTGTTTTACATAAGGTGCCCTTGGATTTAGACATCCACCATGTCCTGAAACAGTCACCCACAGACATGAAGAACAGCTGTGTGATTTTTTTCTGAAGTCTTCCCTTCTAAAGGTGTTATCACATGTAGGCTGAACTACCTGGTCCACTGGTTTCTCACTCCTTCTAGGAACACAACTGATATCATGCAAGATAATAAGGCCATTTGGTGGTCTATTCATTCACTGTTAACTGCTGACTGGACAGTCAAGCTTTATAGTAACCAGTTAGTTCCAGAATCTTCAGGTATAGGTGACAGGCTAAAGGGCAGACCTGGGACAGCAGGATGTCTCAGGAAGAATGCCATCATCTTGTAGAAGTCTTCTCTTGTGCAAATAAAGGAAGTGGGCAAAGCCATGCAGAGGGCACAGCTGTTGTCATCTTCTAAGATGTCCCCTGCCCCTCTCTCCAGAAACAGATGTCACACATGTCTCAACTGAGCTCCTCCTAGACTTCTGAGGCTGGCTGTTCTACTCTCCTATGGTTCTGCACCCACCTGCCTCCCAACTCCAAGAGGGAAAACGGCCCAGGAAAGTACAAGGAACTATCTGCTACATGGGGAACAGGAGACAATGTCAAGTGTCATCTGCACATTCTTTTTATTTTCCTCTCTAGACCTCAGCAAGGGTCTGGGCAGCACAGAACAGGAGGAAAGTCAGTTGTCTAGTGTGTCAAGGGCCCATGGTACTGTAGAGAGCATCAGATGAGGGTATCTAAGGTCTAAGGAGATAAGAGACTATTTCTAGGAAGACTGGAGCATCCTTGAGTAATGTGGGATGTCTTTCTGTACTCTGTGAATATGCTTTATTACCATTGGTTAATAAAGATGCTGTTTTGGCCTATGGCAAGGCAGTTTAGAGCAGGCAGGAAATCTAAGCAGAAACGAAGGAGGAGGAGGAGGAGGAGGAGGAGGAGGAGGAGGAAGAGGAGGAGGAGGAGGAAAAGAAGAAGAAAGGCAGAATCAGGCAGAAGCTGCAGGCTGACACCCAGAAAGAAGATGTAATAGAACACAGGTAAAGCCATAGAACATATGCCAATACACAGATTAGTAGAAGTGAGTTGAGTTAAGTTATAAGAGATAGTTGGTAATGAGCTTGAGCCAAAGTTTGTAATTAATATAAACTGAGTAATTATTTTATAAATGGCTGCAGGACCATGGGTAGGGGAGGTCATTCGGACCTCAGGTCCAGATGGGTCAGAAAACTTCCAGCTATACATGAGGTCTTCTAAACTCATCTAAAAGAGAGCCTGAGGGAACCAAAGTCCTACATTTCTATAGGTGGGGATGTCAGCCAACAGGACAAGAAGATCATCTAAAGAAGCTCATGGATTAAGAGCTGACCCTAAGCCTCTGAAGAAAAAAAACTTCATATGTACTTGAGGCTTTTTCCTTCCTCCCACAATGTTAAGAGCACTGGAGAGAACAGAAGTAGCAGCCTTGATGCTAACATGTACTACTCTCACATTTGAGGCATGGGAAACTTGTTCTCAAAGTCACGTGCACATGGCATTTGGAGGTGGGGCTTCTGGGAAGTGATTAGGATAAGATGAGGTAGTGAGGGTACACCGTGATAGCAGTAATGGCTTTGTCAGAAGCAGAAGAAAAAAAACCAGAGCTAAACATTTGCTCTGCCTTGCCATCAGGTAACCATGCCATGCAGCAGGATTGCCCTCATGAGATGCCAACCAGATGCTGGCACCATGCTTTTAGACTTCCTAGCTTTTCTCCCTGTGAGCTGAAGAAGCCCCTATTCCAGTGGTGTTCAATCCTCCTAGTGCTGCACTTAATATAGTTCCTCAGGTTGGGCTGGGGCCCAACCATAAAATTATTTTTGAAGCTACTTCATAACTGTAATTTTGCTACTGGGAGATAGATGGCTGCCAAAGGGGATGTGACCCACAGGAAAAGGACCACAGTCTATTCTAAGTTATTCAGGCCTAAGTATTTTCATAGAGTAATGGAAATTGGACTCACAGAGCTAGTCCCCAAGCAGGGTTCTGGCAGGAAGCCTACCTCGTCCCCCATGTGGGGTTGGAACTCAAACTTGAGCGGAGGGCAGAACACCTGGCTGCACATGTCCATGACCGTGTGCTTGTCACTCCGGGAATCCAAGTTGTCCACTGCATTCTCTATGACGTCCAGGCCCTCATGGCGAGAGGTTTCCAGGTTATATTCTGCTGAGAGGTAGGTCCGAAAGGTGCGGGCCAGGCTGGCATGAAAGCCCAAGTCACAGCACTGGGGGAAAGGCAAGGACAGAAGGGTACAGGTGAGAGCTGGGTGGTGACATAGGCACCTTTCAGTCTAGAGCACTTTGGAGTCTTGAACAAGCCATATCAAACCCCTCAGAGGGAGCTGAGAGCTGCAATTTGGGAACCACAGAGTCTCAGCTCCCCAGGCTCACCACAGTCCTTCATCTCCAGGTTTGCTCCATCCATGCTCTCCACCTGGAATGTTCTCCATTTGCCATCTAGTTTATAGGCCATTTCCTTCTGGAAGTAATTTGATGTTCTCCATATTGAGTTTTGGACAGAGATCCACATGCCCCCCACCTCCCTCATTGTGACCCTTGCCATTTGACGCTATAATTGTCTATTAGCATGCCCTAGGCAAGTGTGCTCCATGGGGCCTGCTGGCTCCTGCCCACTACTGAGCCTCAAGTTCTAGTCCACAGCAAGGTGCTCAGTAAACATTTGGCAAGTGAATAGGCAAAAGGCTAAGAGCTGAAAGGAAAGGTGAGAGCAAGGAAAGAGGAGCCTTAGGCCATTGGAAGGCTGAGCAGACTGCCCCCCACCCCCATTCCCTGGCTTCCAGAATAGGAGACACAGGGTTAGAGGGAAGGAACCCAACAGCCAGTACTGAGCCTCTACTGAGCACCTACAGGAATGGACCCCCATTTATCATGGAAGGGGAGACAGAGAAACAGTCCCAGCTCTAATGTAGGTGACACAGTCTTCCATCACTGCCACTCACAATATCCTTCTTTAAGCCTGGTATTCTCCAGGGAACCCTGCACAGCCTCCACAGAGTCAGTGTTCTGCTCTTCAGTGAGCAAGCTCATTCGTCCCAGGGGAATTTCTCCACACCAAGAGATTCTATACTATTCTCTCTCTCCCCAGTGACTTTCCCATAGCACACAGCAGCCTGGCTGGACCCAGGGATTCTGAATGAATGGCTCCCTCTCCCCTCCCATACCAGCAGCCTCTAAGGATGTGAACTATATGCAGTTCTCCCCTGTGCCCTCACACCCAGCAGAGGCACTGGTGCACAGGACAGGACTTTAGAAGTTGATATTGGATATATAACTAATTAAGCTATGGGGAAGGAGGGAGTGGACCAGAACTCACTTCTACCCATGGAAAGTGTGACCATGAATCAGCTCATACCCTAGCCCCACACATTCCAATCCTTCCCCTCCAGCAGGGTTACAAAAGATTGTCCAGTTCACAAATCAGCTGAGGACCATGGCAAGCCCCATCTTCCCGTATCCTGTGAGATGCTTAGCCTGCGTGTAGCCCCACCCAGCAACCCAGGTTGCTCACATCAATGAGATCAGACACATCGTGGATGTAGTATTTGCTGATAGCTGCGTTGGTGGCTGCCAGATTCAGCAGGTAGTCATTGCGCGCCTTCGTGCACTTGAGCTTGTTCTCAGAATATTTGGCCTGCCTCTGGAGGGAGAAGAGGTGAACATCAGAGCCGAGCCAGCTGGAGGGACGGTCTACGGTCTCTATAGGAACAATCTGACGATGAATCCCACCTCCCAGTTGTGGGATGCTTCTGTGCCAATGGAGCACTACTGGACCCTGAACTCACCTAGCATAGGTGTGGCCAGCAATGACATCATTTGTTACACAGAACCTTACAGGTGGTCTCTACCAGGTGAGTTATAGATAAAATAACCCGTCCTCAGTACCCTCCAAGGACTTCGCACGCTGCTTTCAATGCCCTGCAGTCTTCCAAGACATGGCTTCTAGCTACCATTCCAGGCTGCCATTACAGTCCCCATCTCTCTCCCGACCTCCTTTGTTCATTATCAAGAGACCAAGTTCATTCCTGATTTGAGTCCTTCAGACACCTTACAGTCACATTCCTGAACCTTTATACGATCTGCTCCTTGATGTCACTCAGGTCCTTACCCAAAGTGATAGTCACACAAGAGACTGATGATAGATGACATGTCTAATATGTATCTTTTGCATCTCTACTTCTCTCCCCTTGCCCTATCAGAAGCTCTTTGTTTATTTGTTGATGGTTTGTCCCCCCACAAGAAAGTGAACCCCATGAGATCAGCGTCCTGACTTGCCCTGCTTGTGGATGGTGGATCTGTAGCACCCAAAACAGACTAAAGTAAGCATGAGTTCATTTTTAAGAAAGGGGAGAAGGGGGGGGAGAAAATAAGGGAGCAAGTCTGAGTCTACACAGCATGAGGAGTGGGGCAGCATACCCAGAATTTTGGCAAGGCTACTTATGCCCTGGGCTAGCCCAAAAGGGAAGAGTGAGAGAGGGCCAATGGATAACTGCCCATGCACCTTTCAGAGTGATGAGTCTTAGCACTAGATCTCTAAAATAACCCCCAACAAAACAAAACCAAAAAGCATGCCTCCATAATTCAGCTAGCTGCTCTTTCTCATTTCTCATGATATCTAGCCTTGGAGTTCCATTGCCAACCTTTTAATTCTCCTCAGGCATCCTAGGCTCTCTCTCACTCTGGGACCACTCAGCAGATGTCTCCTGGAACTCACATCCTGTGCCAGTCAGACACCCACCCATCCACAGAAAGTCTGAACATTCCTGACCTCATCTAGGGGCTCATTATGACCTTGAGACCATTTTCCTAGGTTGACTTCATTTTATAATTGAAGAGGACAATCATGGCATCTTAGCTGAACTCGTCTATTTATAGGTGTGGAAATGAGGGCTGAAGAAGAAAAGTGCCATGTCCACGAGCCAAGTGGCTCATTAGCATATGACTGCACCAGGAATGAGCCTCTGGAATACCAGCCGGTATCTTTCCACCCCAGCATTTTCTCTGGAGAGAAACCTTGCACCAATGAGCATCCACTTGTCATCCTCCTCTTTCTCAGATGCAGAATACCAACATCTACTTCCTGTGTCCATGGGTGTATCTATTCTGGGCATTTTACATAAGTTAATTTGTAAAGTTTGTGGCCTTTCCTGTCTGGCTTCTTTCACTTAGCACGATGTCTTTGGGGGTTCATCCACACTGTGGCGTGTATGGGACTTCATTCCTTTTCATGGCTGAGTTAAGTTCATCAATAGCTGAATGTCCAGGTTGTTTCCATCTTGGTTACTATGGATATTCACATACAAATTCTTATACAGATAAGTTTTTATGCCTCTGGGGCAGATAATCGGGAGTGGTACAACTAAATCACGTGGTAGTCTGGTCAACGTATATCTAACATTGAAGAGCTGCCAGATGGCTTTCCACAGTGACAAAACCACTTGCATACACAACCTGCCCCTGACAGCAGTGCAGGATTGCCCTTCCATATCCTTATTCCTGATTCATCCTGCCAGCCTTTTTATTCTGGTCCTTCAGGCAGCTGCAAAGCACCATTGTGGTCTTCATTTGCATTTCCTTCATTGCTAATGATGCTGAGCACATTATTCTGTGTTTACAGACCACCTAGACAGGTTCTTAAGAATTGTTTATCCTAAGAGATGGCTCAGCAACTTAAGAGTGTTGGCTCTTCTTCTAGAGGACCCAGGTTCAAGTCCCAGCACCCACATGGTGGCTCACAACCGTCTATAACTACTGTTCCAGTGAAACACCCTCTTCTGGTCTCTGAGGGCACCAGGTAAAAAAGTAGGGAATTTACACACATACTAAAAAACACCTATACAATAAAATAATAATTTAAAAAAGAAATGTCTATTCAATTTTTTTGCCCATTTTTATATTAAATCTTTGACTGGATTTTCCTCACTTTCAAAAAGTTATGCAAGGATACAAACACACACACATTCACACACACACACACACACACACACACACACACACACACACACACATCTTTTATATGCTTTCCAGTTTACTCAGGTTCTGTTACACTTTGTTCCCACCCAGTCTATAATTTCTAGAGCTAGAGAATCCTGTAATCATAGAATTAGGCCCATAGAAGAGCAGATAAACATCTGATGAAATGGCTTGCAGATAGAAGAACTCTGAAATGTTTCCCGGTTGTGGGGAGTAGATGGTTATGTAGTATTCAACAAGAAAATCATAGCCTTTGAAGAAGAAAGAAGAGCTGGAAGTCACAGATAGGTCATGCCCTTCAAAACTCCCTAGCCATAGCAGATGGTGTCAAGCCTTGAGAATTCTCAGCAGAGCAGTCTGGGCAGCCACCATCAATACATCAGAGCCAACATGAGCAATAAGACTTATCAGATTTTAAAACTGAAGCTCAGGGAGAGGTGTTAACGTAGCATTTAAAACCCCAGCTGATAGGGCAGGGAGAGGGCTCAATGGGTAAAGAAAGTACTTGCTGTGTATACTTAAAAAAAAACAAAAACAAAACAAAACTTGTTTGGGGTTTGGGTCCATAGCAACCATGTGAAAACTGAACTCAAGTCTGTAACCCCAGAGCTAGGAGCTGGGGAAGAGGTAGAGACAGGAGACTCCTGAGGCCTTATGGTCAGCCAATCTAGACAATCAGTGCACTATGGGTTCAGAGACAGACCCTGTCTCAAAGAGTAAGGCAGACAGAGCAACAGAGGAAGATACTTGATATCTACCTCTGACCTCTGCATATCCACACACAGGTGAGGAGCACACCTGCATACAAATATGCCCACACTTGAATACAACATATATAAATAAACAAGCAAACCAACTCCAGGCTATCAGTCTGTCTTCACTACATCTATAAAAAAAAAAAAAAAAGCTTTGTAGCACCAATAAATGGGCATTCTGAAGCTGTGGTCTTTGATATGGTCATGACAATTTCACAACATGGGAAACTTCACCCGGCCTGGACACAGGCAGGATTGACAGCTCTTTCTCAATTCCGTTCCATTTCAGGCTTTAAACGTTCTCTTGACACAATCTAGAATCACCTGGGAAGAGTCTCAATGAGGAACTGCTACACTGGTGTGGACCCTAGGCATGCACATAGGAGATTGCCTTAATTGAATGACCTGAAGTGGGGAAACACACCCTGGATGTGTGTGACACTAGTGCGTTGGCTGGGTCCTGCATTTTGTTGAGTGAATAAAGCTAGCTTAGCATAAGCAAGTGACCAAGTGAGCAAGTGTGTTCCTTCCCCTGTGCTCTGGATTATGGATGTCATATGACTAGCCATTTTCAGTGCCTGCCACTTGGATGTCCCTGCTGTCACAGACTGTAACCTGGAACTGTGAGCTAAGGGAAACCCTCCTTAGATGGCTTTTTCTTGGACTATTTTATCACAGCAGCACAAAGGGATCCCGGAGGGCCCTTCATCTTTCCTGTGGCTGAGTGTGGGGCTCTCCCCTATGCCTTGTCCCATGTCCCCCTCACCTTCTCCTTCATCTTTCCTATGGCTGAGTGTGGGGCTCTCCCCTATGCCTTGTCCCATGTCCCCCCTCAGCTGAGTGTGGGGCTCTCCCCTATGCCTTGTCCCATGTCCCCCCTCGGCTGAGTGTGGGGCTCTCCCCTATGCCTTGTCCCATGTCCCCCCTCGGCTGAGTGTGGGGCTCTCCCCTATGCCTTGTCCCATGTCCCCTCTCACCTTCTCCTTCATCTTTCCTGTGGCTGAGTGTGGCGCTCTCCCCTATGCCTTGTCCCATGTCCCCCTCACCTTCTCCTTCATCTTTTCAATCTTCTTCACGGAGCTGCGGCGCTGGGGCCGGTCCTCATGCCGAAGCAGGTTCATGCTGAGGTCTCCCGACTTGTTGAACTGCTTCTCCTCCTGCTTCTCAGCCTCCTTCAGCTTGCTTTCTGCGCTGATGCTCTCTGCGTGGTACATGTGGTAGGTTTTCATGACCTGGGGACACATGCGTACGAGAAACCTGTAGCCCGTCGTGGCTCAGTATGGTACATCCTGTGGTTCCCGCCCCCACCCTAAATTCCACACGACTGTCTTCCTTCCCAACACACATTCATCTTTACTTCTGCTCAGACTCCCTGGGGCTTTGGAAGAGAAGGTGTTCTTCAGGTGAATCAACTTTATCATGAGTGACAGCATCATCACCACGTCATCAACATTACTGAGGCCCTTCTGTCAAACACGAGCTAGTAGGTGGGAAATTAAGAAAAGCCTCCACCACCTGCAGGTGTATGGCAAGCTGAGCCCTTACGGGCTGTCCTCTCTGGTCCCGCTGGCTGTGACCCTTATATCCTTCCTCCTCATCTCTACCCCCAAGTCAGTGGGAAAGCCCTTAAAATGGGCTTTGCAAACTGCCCTGTTATATAACCTAGTAGATACTCTGTGGTCCCTGGAATACACTCAACCTTAGCTGTACCAAGAATCCCAACAGAGCAAATAGCTCTGCTATTCATCTCCTATAACAAAATAGGATATGATTATAACGGGGAATTCTGAGCCCAAAGTTTCATCTTGAAACCTTCCCAAACTTGCAAAGTGTCCTATGAATGAGACATGAAGTCAGCGTTTCCTCTCAAATCCTGATGGAGACTTTTCTGAAGCCCACCCACATGGCTCACTTGCAGTTTCCCCCAAAGCCACAAGAACTCACTTCTCAGTGATATCATCCATTCCAGTGTGCCAGCTCCAGTTAACCCTTGCACACCCCACAGCCCATAATGTATCCTTCCTGATACATACTTGACATCTAGTGGCCAGAAGAAATGATTGCAGCCTTAACAGGAGAGCAATGAGATCTTGTTCCCAAGGGTCTTTAGGGCATAGTTGACAGAAAGAGCATGTGGTCAAGAACTGGAAGTCAGTCTTCTTGGGGTTCTTACCTTCCCCCTTTGATGTTCCTCCACCCTCTATGCTCAGGGGCACTCAGTTCTGTGGCTTTCCTGTCACACTGCTGCTCTTTGGGTCAATACACTCCCTCCTGAGTTTAGTGATAACTGCTACATCGACTTTTCTACTCCAGCCTTCCAGGTCTGCTTATCTCAGAAGCAATCTATGATCTGTACTGGGCAGTTCATACACGTGGAGGAAGTGATTCTCAACCTGTTGGTCGAGACCGCTTTGGGGTGGGTGGAACAACCCTTTCACAGGATTCATCGAAGACCATCAGAAAACACAGATATTTACATTACAATCACAACACTAGCAAAATTACAGTTAAGAAGTAGCAACAAAAATAATTTTATGGTTGGGAGCTCACCACAACATAAAAAAACTGTATTAAGAGGTCACAAGATTGGGAAGGTTAAGAACTGCTGCCTAAATCTTTAAACACTCTAGGGTGGCATCCTAGCTAAGTGTTCCCACTTCCTATGTTTCCTCTGCCTCAGTTTCCCTCTTCCTCAGTTTCTTTCACTCCTCTTGGGCCACACAGTGTTCCTTCCATGCCTTGCAAGCCAAACTTCCTGACTGTTCTAAAATCTCCCTGCATGCAGAGCCCTGAGAACCTGGGGCCCTACTGCCTGTGATCCCATTGAATCTGATCCCAAAGATAATAGGGAATTTAATTTTACAGGGTGACACGTCAGACAGATGCCACTGAAGAGCTCATTTGGAGGCCTCTCTGAAATGAGCTCACTTATACCAGAACCCTCAATTGTTGCCTTTACTGAATTATAGCTATCCTTTGATATTCACCAAGGGCTAGTTCTCAGAACGCCCTACAGATGCCAAAATCTGCAAATGCTCGTGTCTTATATAAAACAGTACTATAACTGTATGAAGCCTGTGTGTGACCTTCTGTAGACTTTCCCATCATCTCTAGATCATTTGCAATAAATGTTATATAATAGATGATATACCATACTAAAAATAATTATAAGAAGTCTGTCCATGCTCAGTATAGACACTTATTTTTCTGAATTTTCCTGAATATTTCCACAGATGCAGAGCTGACAGATACGAAGAGTCAAATGGGCCTGAAACGTAGGCTTCTGCAGGAAGTTCAATTAGTCTGGAAGAGTCTGCTTAAAGATGCCAATTCAGGATGTGTTAAATTGTGGTTAAGCTTATCTGGTACTTCAGAGTTTACAATCTTCTTTCAGTTATCTGCTTCTACTGAAAGAGCATTTCAAACGGTCCTCTGCCCACTCTAGGAGGCAGTGTGCTATCAACTAAAACAGCAATAGCTAATATTTACTGAGCATTTCCTACATGCTGAGCCTTGATCGCAACTGGCATACGCCACACTACTGATTTCTCACAGAAACCCCATGATAACAGCACCTGTGGCCTCTAATTTATAGGTGAGGGCCTAAAAACAGTCCAGTCAGCTTCCTTGAGGTCAAAACAGGTGGAGTCAAGGTTCAAAGCCAAGATGGTGAACCCCACTGCATATGTCTAATGGGCACATGTTTGTGGCTTCCTCTTGGTATACCTTCCTCTACATACAAATGGATGACAAGATTCTAAAGCTCACAGGGCTTCAGAAGAACTTGGAGTCTCAACCATCTATCCTACTACATCCTAGGTGTCAATGGAGAGGATGTATGTCTTCATGCCCTCCTGGAGATGTTCAGACAGGGGCAGATAGAGGTATTTTAGAAACAGGAGGTCCAAAATAACTGGTCTTTGGCAGCTGTACACTAGTTTAGGGTGTGTGTGTGTGTGTGTGTGTGTGTGTGTGTGTGTGTGTGTGTGTGTGTGTGTGTGTGTGTGGTCCAGAAGCCTTCATCTCACATGATACCTAGCATGGAGGTTCTACAGGACATCCTCAAAGGGACACTATCTTGAACTCATGTGTTCTCAGAATGAAAAAAAAACAGGAAGTCCTTTAAGAATCTTGATATATTAATTCCTCATTCAAAGAAGCTGAGACCAGAGGCTGGGTCTTTTGACCCCTAAACCTGGTCCTTTCTGGTAATCATGCTGCCTTTTGTTATATTAACATGCCTTTCACAGCTTCCTAAATGCCCAGATCCTGAAGCAGAGAAGTGGTGGAAATCTTTTGGACCCTCATTTAAACGCAAAAGATAACAGAGAACTTGGAAGTCATTAGAATTCATAAGGAGACATGTTTTATAGGGCACCAAGAAGTTCTGCTGCTAGAAAACAGTTTCTCAAAGCTGCAGTCTACCTATGCCTTGATCCTCAGGTAGAGCCAACCCAAGGCACATTGACCTCTGTCTGCAGCATCTGCGTGTGGGTGAATTCCTGGGCCAAGATATCCAAGAAAGAAGGAAGTTCCCCAATTGATTTGATCACTCACTGAAGTGACTTTTGATCTCTACAGAGCTTGTTCATTTTTCATGTCTATAAACTATCTTGTCTAAACTAGAATACAAAGTCCTGAGGTAGGATACGTTCCTTTACTAGAGCATAGACAGAATGTCATCAGGTGTCACTGTATATCTGTATGCATGCATGGATGTGTAGGTGGATACCGTTGAGTGGATGGGTAGGTAGAAGGGTTCATGGAGGGATGTATGGTGAGAGGTGGAATTAAAAGGAAGGAAGGAGAGAGGGAAGGAGGGAAGGAAGGTAAAATGAAGAGGATACAGTTATCCAACCACTTTTGGTCTGAAGACACTATTTGGGGAGAAGTAGAAGTTATAACCTTTGTCGTTAAATACTTCTTATGTAGCCCATAGTATATTAGATACTGTACCAGGAGATACTTCAGAGTATAGGACATATGGAGTCTAATAGAATATACACCGTGGTGGGAACATGAACAGTGGTACTAGTTACTATCACAGGATGTGGTAAAGCTGTGATGTGGGGAGTGCGGGCATCACAGGAAAACATCCTGAGAAGTGATAACTGAACTAAGCCTTGAAGAAGGGCTCACTGTTGTCTGTGTGAATGAGGCTCCTGGGTCCTTTAGACAAAGAGACATCAGCCCAAGAGAAGCAGGAGATGAACAGGGCTGGGGAATAGCTGATGCATAGAAAAATATTAGGTGACTGCCTTATCTACCTTATCCTTCCCCTCCTCACCCTTCTGTCCCCTCATTGGACATCTGTTGTTTTTCTCTGCCTGGGATCATCTAGTCCTCCAAGAACAGCTTCCTGATTTTATTTGAGGAAACCCCCAAATTTCCCTCCATTATTCCCAGTCCCATGGAGTTCGTGGGAAACTGACATTACTTCCAATCCTGGCAGTGGCCATGAGACCCAGGCCTGGCCAATTGGCAAACATTTCAATGTGGTCATAATGATAGGGGCTAATGATCTAAGCCAGACTACCTAGATGCTGCCCTGTGTACCTTACTGAAATACTGAGAAGAGTGTGGTACTGTGGTATTAGAGGAAGAATTGGGGGTCAATAGGAAAAGCTCAAGTAGAGAAAAACAAAACCAAAAGAAGGACCTCCATGCTGGCACCTAAATAAGAAAGGATGGATAGATGGATGATGGATGGATGGATGGATGGATGGATGGATGGGTGGATGGATGGATGATGGATGGATGGGTGGATGGATGGATGGATGGGTGGGTGGATGGGTGGATGGATGGATGATGGATGGATGGGTGGATGGATGGGTGGATGGGTGGGTGGGTGGATGGGTGGGTGGGTGGGTGGATGGATGGGTGGATGGATGGAAGGGTGGATGGATGGGTGGGTGGATGGATGGATGGATGGATGGATGGATGGATGGATGATGGATGGAAGGGTGGATGGGTGGATGGATGGGTGGGTGGATGGATGGGTGGGTGGATGGATGGGTGGATGGATGGATGGGTGAGTGGATGGATGGGTGGGTGGATGGATGGATGATGGATGGATGGGTGGATGGATGGGTGGAAGGGTGTATGGATGGATGGGTGTGTGGGTGGGTGGGTGGGTGGATGGGTGAGTGGATGGGTGGGTAAATGGATGGATGGATGGGTGGGTAGATGAGTAAGTAGATGCATGCATAATGAATGCGTACATTACAGATGGATGGATGGATGGATGGATGGATGGATGGATGGATGGATGGATGGATGGATGGGAGAGAGAAAATAAGGAGGGGGAAGAAAGGAAGAAGTGAGGCAAAGTTCTCCTTAGAGCTAGTGAGTTTATTGGAGGGAAAGAGAGCTACACTTTACTGTGATTAAATGTTTATCAAGAAGCCATGTGCCAGGATTATACCTGATATCCTCAAAATATCATAGTATAGGTGGCAGGGAAAGCCTCTGCCCTCAAAGTATACCACTGGATTGGTGGGATGAACCATGAAATGATAGACATGTTCTTGGGTCCAGATGCCTGAACTGCCAATAGATAGTAATGTTCACATAATTGATGCTGTGGTATGAAGGGGTCCCCCAAAGTTCAGGCATTAAAACATTAGTTCCCCAATGTGGTCATATTGAGAGGTGATAAATGCGGCCATTGCTAGAGTGGGTTGGTTATCACAAGCATTAATTTAATGTGTTATAAAACAGATTTAGACTCCTCTGTGATGGCCCTTTCTTGGCCTCCTGTTTTCTGCCAAGGATGGCGTAGCATGAGAGCACTCACCAGCCATGTTCGTGGAACTCTCTGATCCCAGAACCTTGTACCAAGTAGCATCTATTTTTCAATAGATAACTTACCTAGTCCTAGATACTAAGCTATAGCACCATGAAACACTAAAACAGCCTGTCTGGGCTGCGTTCTTGTCCCTTGCCAATAACTGAGTCCCTAAAGGCAGATTTCCTTCCTTTCTAGCTCCCAGCTACCCCTATCAGTCGGGATCCCAACCAATCAAGCTTAGGGCAATGACTCGTGAATAATGCAGACTGGCAGAGCACAGGCTCCTCCCACATGCCAGCAGCTGCCTCCCTGCTGTTTCCTGTGGCCACTGCCCCTCCCCCCTCCTGTTTTGTCAAATGCCATCTCATCTCATCGCTGTTATCTTTCTGCTCAAAGATTTCATCAGGCCACCTCGCTTCTCACATTCCCTCACACTGTGTCAGATGCCCACGGAGGAGTTCTCTTCAGTGTCTAGCCACATCTCATCATTCATACACAGATAAGCAGCAACGGGCACATCCTTGGCTAAACAAGCATCTCACAGGACAGCTGGAAGAGGTGAGACAAGCGCCCAGAGAGAGACCTCGCTTGGGGTGAGAGTACACCCATACTCCAGCTGGCAGGTGATGACTAGACAGCGTGGCCCACTTTGAGGACTCACTCATCACACGTTCCCTGATGGGCAGGGTGGCATAAAGACAGACAAACAAACAAAAACCCTCCAAGTGCCCAAGCCCCAGGACTTCGTTTTTCTGAATGAGGCGACCAAGAACCCAGTTAGTTCACTGTAGAGTCCGGGCTTCCCTACACATGGTGGAAAAATTATTCATGTAAACAAGATAATTCTCAGCATCCCTAGTGTGTTATGAACTCCCTTTGGTGCTCTTGGTACCCTTTGGGTGCACATGGAAAAGCCACATGGGAACTAAGCCTCACACTGATGCATTTTTAATGCCTGTCTCTGACTGCAGCTACCCAACAACGGAGGGAAGCTAAATTTCATGGCAGTTGTAGAATGACTCTTGTATACCAGGTTGGTTTTTGCTGCTCAGGTGAACTATATCAGCTCCTTCTAAAGTCTGTCTATGGAAGTCCGATTGGCCCTCTATACCTAGGTTTGCACTCGCTCATGATAAATCCACTGCAGAACAAAAATAGTCAGAAACTACACCTGTACTTAGCACGGACATTTGTTTTCCTTGTTGCTATTCCTAAAGAATAGAGCATAGCAAGTTTGTATAGTGTCTATATTACATTGAGTATCTACATAAGCAACTGTATCTAAAGGATACGGGAGAGTTTGTGTAGGTTCTTTGAAAATACTATGATGTAAGAAACTGTGTTCTCAGATTTTGGCATCTGTGGGGGTTCTGGAACCCGTCCCCTGTAATTACTTGGGGACAACTGTAGTTGGCATATATTTATAAAACCAGATAATATACTTCCTTAAGACACTCAGGAATGGGTGCTTGAGCCTAGGGACTCTAGCACAGGCTCTGCCACTCTCCAGCTGGGTGACCCTGGTCTTGCTTCCTGACTCCTCTGTGCCTTAGACCTACCATCCACCATAATACTATGGGTAACGATGCCTCCTCCTTCCAAAGATCATGGAGAGAACAAAAATGAATCAGTAGAGCAGGAGCATTCAGACCAGACCTAGCCTGTGACCAGCATTGTATGTGAGAGGAGGAAAAACAATGACCGGGGGAGAGTGTGTGGGGACAGTGGCTCCCATTCGTGGGAACTGGATGTGTGAGGCATGTCCGACATGTGCACTGACTTGGAAAAAATAGCTCTGGAAGGAGACCCCACTAACAAGATGCCAGTAACCTAGCAACTGGGGAGGTGTGGGGGCAGGGAGAGAGAATGGCAATGCAATGGGAGACTTCCTCCTATGCCTCTTTCTGTAACAGTTTAATTATTGCTGTTTTACGGTTTATGGAGAATCTATATTATCTATTTCTAAACTTTTAAAAATGAAGTCTGTTTTTCTTCCATTAGTATTGTGGTGTGCATATATGTATATACATATTAGCATGTGTGAGCTTATGGGAGTCTGAGGTTGACATTAACAATCACCCTCCTTCAGTCTCCCACTTATTCAATGAGGCAGGGGTTCTCAATCAAACCCAGAGCTCTCTGACAGCCATTGGGCTTCTCTCGCACCTCCAAAAGAGGAGCTGGAAATAACCATGTGTTCCCAGGAAGAAGAATCAAGGAGTCTCTTTAAAAGCCTGCGTTTTTACCAGTGTACAATGCTGCTTTTCCATTAATTAATTAGGTCAGAGAGAATTTAAAGAAAAGAAGAGGGCTGGATCTGGACAATTTAAAGAAAAGTATTAATGAGTTAGAGGGCCCAATGGCATGTAGAAAACGATGAGGGTTGTATTTAAATGTTATTCTAGAAGCTGCAGGGGGCGCTCAGGGCAGCCAGCCTAGCTTCCTTGGGTGAGTCTCAGGCTGGTGAGAGATCCTGTATCAAAAAATGTGAACAATGCCTGAGGAATGAAATCTGAGGAGGTTGTTTTCTATATGTGTGCACACACATGTACATGCACATACACATGTACTGATACACAAACATACACATACAGATATACACATATAAAATAAAAATAAAGATACACAGAGAGCCTGGGTAGAGCTAAGAGTAGAACTCAGGTTCAGGGGGTCCTAGTGTGAGGCCGTTTACACTGCCCCATCAGGAAAGAGACAACATTACAAATATTTTCCTGGAGGCCCAAAGTGAATCTCATACCCTGAGCCTGACACACAACCAAATCAAGTTTAACTCTGTACAAGGTATAGCCTATTCACTACTCCAGTTAGTATCCATCACTCACTAGCTGCTGCTTGGTATGGACAACTGAAACCCTCTCCATTTATCTCTCAACAAAGAAACAGGATTCCTCCTGCAGCCAGAGCAGAGCTATTGAGCACAGGGAGGAGCCGAAGTGGCCTGCCCAGGGTACCAATCAGTTACCAAAACAACAGCTGTATTTCTTGACCTAGAAATATAATGAAAACCTAAACATAATTTTAGCTGAGGTTTGTTGTTTTGGTTTGGTTTGGTTTCTTTGGAAGGATTACACCATGATCCACAATCTCACTCTGTGTTCTTTTCTTCCGAGTCAATATGTTATCAAAGACTATAATGTGGAGGGCTGATGGGAGTTCGGAGAAGAGGGGGGAATTGACAGACAGGATAGAATCGATCGCCATCATCATTACGCTCAGCAGGGCCCCTAAGCAGACAACTTTTTCCATAGAACAGAGAGAAGAAAAAATGGAGCTGACTGCATACCTCTTCTCTAACTCATTCATCCCTTAGTTAGTATGCCTGTGAGACCAGGCTGGGACATAAAGGGAGCTGGGACGATGTGTGGAACTTGGATGTTAAGTTGAAACTTCTAGCAGTGGCATTCAGGAAATCCACAGTGATTCCAGAAGCTGGGTGGCTATGACAGCCAGCCAGACATCGCTCAGGCATGACTTTAGCATGTGACCATAGAAAAACAGGGAGTGTACTTTCCTATCTCATGACCTGGGGCTTGACTGTAACCTGCTTGAGTATTAGCAAAAGTGGTTAAACTAGCAGAAGTTTGTATATTGGACTCTACACTCTATGTAGTTCCCGTTCCTTTTTCTTAATCATCCGGAAAACTGCCACCACATGACTGGCTACAATTGAATCCAGCTCAAATTGCCAGTGCAGAGACTCAAAAGCAAATAACACTATAGCTTTGAAACCATTGAGTTTGGAAGCATTTCTTTCTTTTTTTTTAAGGAAGCAGTTGAGCAAGCAGCACACTCAGCTTCACGTTCTGTTCTGTCACCCGTGAGATCAAATCTAACACTCCTTGCAGCAAAATCCTTGACCTTCACTGACTACATACCACTTCCTCATTCCTTGGCTCTAATCAGCATCATGGGAGATTCAAAGATGCTGATAGAGACCAACTCTAAAATGTTCCCAGTTCCTGGACAGCAAAGATTCTCTGATGCCGCAATGGGAGGGGGATTAAACTGTATTTCTAAGTAACTGTGGTCATCCTTCAGTATCTATGGTGATAGTTTCAAGACACCCCTTCGCATATATCCAGATACCAAATTCCATGAACTTTCAAATCCGTTATATAAAAAGTTACAGTGGCTTATGAACCTACACACTCTCTCCCTCCTTCAGATCACCTTGAGAATCCTCACAGTTCCTAACACAATGTTTCATTGTATAAACAGGTATTATACTGTGCCATAGTGCTTAGAAAATAACAAAGTATCTGCATGTGTTTAACAATAGACTATATTTTAAAAATATTTTTGACCCAAGGTTAGTTGGATTAGATTTTTGTCACTGTGGCAATGCTTGAGAGAAATTTAAGGAGGAAAGATTAATTTTGGTCCATGGTTTCAGCAAACCCAATCCATGATAAGCTGATTCCTCTGCTGTAAACCTGTGGTGACACAGAGTTAAGAATGTAGGTCAAAGCAAAATGGCTCACTTCATAGCAACCAGGAAGCAGAGTGACATGAAGGGGCCAGGGACAAGACAGCTTTTAAGGGCATGTCCTCAGTGACTTACTTCCTGCAATCAGGTCCCACCTTCCCTATCTCCCAATACTGTCATTAAATAAAGCTGCATTAGTGCATCAAGCCTATGAGCTTTGGGAATATTTCAGACTCATTGATGTGGGACCTATGGACACAGAGAGCCACAGTTAGCAATGTGGAATATTTATTGTTGGTACCTGAGGCCCCCCTCTCCTTCACACACACCAAGAGAGATGGGAGGCACAGGGCCTTCCTCTCTTCCAGCTCCAGCAGGCCACTGTGAGCATAGCCTGACAGCAAGACGCTTGCCATAGGGTGAGCCAGCCACCTATGTGTATGTCTGATACCAACAGTAGTATTTCTCTCCAGCTGCCCTAACCTCTGGACAGAATGGACAGCTATACACACAGAACCCACTGGGTTCAGGACACCAGAACCATGAGGGACAGGAGATGGCATTATTCTCTCTGTGGGGATATTTTGTAATATAATAAAAACATTCTGGAGATATCAGAGGGATCTACCCACAGTCAGTCTAGGAGGATCAGACAGTGGAAACTGACACCTTTAATCCCAGCACAGGGAATGTCTGGGAGTAGTGACCTACACCCTTAATGCAAACTGAATCTGAGGTCATTTTAGTTTACAGAAGGAGTTCCAGGCTTCCAGGCAGGCAGCGGTGGGGCCACGCCTTAACTGAGCAAAGAGGGTATTTAAGGCAGGTGTAGAAAGACAGAAGGTCAGAAGAAGCCAGGCTGAAGAAGCTGGAAGACAGCTGGGTGAGATTTGACTGTGGTGTTTACTCTCTCTAATATCTCCAACTTAACCAGAGATCTGTGCCTGAGTTTCCTTTATTCATACAACACCTCTCCATCTCTGATACCACCTGGCACTATTAAGTCTACAAACCACAGGAAAATGATCAGCCCCAGTTTTCACAGACAAAACTGAAAGGCAAAGTAATGCTGTCCATGCCACATGGTCTTTGAGTATTTAATGTAGTGTCACTTACCAGTTGTGGAAGATTATGTTGTTCCATTGTAAATAATTGTCTCACCCACTGGTTTAATAAAAAGCACTGATTGGCCAAAGGCAGACAGGAAGTGTGGGCGGGACTAACAGACTAGAAGACTCTAGGAACAGGCAGAACAGAGCAGAATGCCAGAGAGAAGCCAGAAGATGCAGAGGACAACTATGCTGCTCTGAGAAAAGGTACCAAGCCACATGGCTGAACAGGAAAAGAGTCATGGGTTAGATTAAGAGTAAAGAGTTAGCAAGTTATATGCCTGGGCCTTAGGCTGATCAGCCTAAAATTATTGTAAGCATCTGTGTGTCTCTGCGGGTCTCTGGGTCTGCAGGCCTAAACCTTGAGGCTAGGCCCGAAAGTCTGGGCTAGAAACCTCCTACTACAACCAGTCAAGACCTGATTCCAGAGAAGTCACTGTACATCAAGGGAAGAGGTGCAAACAACAAAACACAAGGGTTTTTTGTTGTTGTTGTTGTGTTTTGTTTTTTTAATAAGGCTAAATTAGGACTCAAAGCCCAGAGGTGGTATCTTCCTGAAGGTGTTAGGGTTTGGCCTGGTTGGAAAACTGAGTATGACTCAGATGGACAGAGAATACGAGCATGCAGACCACATAGGCAAGGGCAAGCACAGGGGAGAAGAAGCAAAGGAGAAGCTATGGGGGGGGGGGGTGAGTATAAACAGTTTCTCTGGTTAGTTTTTATTGTCAATTGACCATAAATAACCAAGAGTCACCTGGGAAGAGGGGTTCTCAACGGAAGAACTGCCTTGGTCAGATTGGCATGTGGTTTTGTCTGTGAGAGTGACTAAATTGATGATTGCTGTAGGAGGGGGCGCAGCCATTGTAGGCAGCCTGGGCTGTATAAGAAAGGAAGCTGAGTATGAGCAAGCAAGCAATCTGGTGAACAAGGCAGTGACAGCGGTTCTCCACAGTGTCTACTTCAAGCTCCTACCTTGAGTTTCTGCCCTGACTTCCCTTAATAATGGACTGTGACCTGGAAGTATAAGCCAAATAATGTTTTTTGGTCAAATTGTTTTATCATGGTGACAGAGTGTGAACAAAAACAGCCAGATGAGGTTTCCAGCTGGAGGGAAGGTTAGAGGCCCAGGCAGGAGCAGAGAGGTCCTGTGCCTGGAGCTATGGTGAAGGGCTGCTGTGGAGAACATATTCCATTCATAGAGGGATTAAAGGAATATAGGAAAGACCCAGCCTGGGTAATGACCAGCATAGGGACAGTATAGGACCAGTATAGACAGAATCCTAAGCTAGACAATAATCACTCATTCACCAACCTTATCCACTCATTACTTACCACATCCCCATGAGTACAAAAACCCATTGAGGGTGATATAATAATGACAGTCGTGATTAATGGCACACACACTCGCTAGCACATTATATACCCTGTCAAACTAACAGTGCTTTATATGTGTGACGCCCTTAGTATAGCTGGTCCCCTCCAGCTCTGATCTCCACATCCATGGAGTCAACCAACTGCAGGATGATAATACGTGGGGGAGAAAGTCTTATCTATAAAGCACAAACTGACTTTTTTCTCATCACTACACAACACAGTGTAACACCTGTGTAGCACTGGTGCTATATCAGCTGTAATAAGCAATTCAGGGATGGTTTAAAGTACCTAGGAGGATGCATGACATGAAGCCACTTTACACAGAGACCTGAGCATCCTCAGAGTCCCTGAGTCCATGAAGATTTCAGCCAGTTCCTACAGAGGCTGCGGGAAGATTTCACTGTTCTTTCCAGCTGGAAATTAGGTTTGACCCAGATTCTGACTTCAGAGTATCTGTCTTCTCTTTACCTCTTTTCTCTGTAGTACTGGGATAAACCTTGAGCACGCTGTCTAAGCTCTATGACTGAGCTACACACCAAGGCCTATCTTTACTTTGTTATATTGTATTTTATATATTATAGGACATGTATATTATTATATATTATAAAGTAAGTTCTCACTATGTTGTCTAGGCCTCTAATTTGTAATCCTCCTGCCTCGGTTTCCTAAGTAGATGGGATCACAGGTCTATCTATACGTCTATCTATCTTAAAGCAAAGTTGAAATACACTTTCACTACTCGACATCAGTGAGAGAAAAATGCCTTATCCTAGCTCCTCCAGCTGCTGGGGTCAACACTATACCTTCCACCTGAAGTACAGCCCCTGAGCCCAGGCTCTTAGCCCATGAAAAACCCAATGCTACTGCCATGGGCATAAATATAGAAAGATAATAATAACCTAAAAAAGGACTTCACACAGCCTGCACTTATTTACATGTTAAATTAGGACTTTTAAAAAGAACCCCTGGAGACAGAGAATGTAACACTTCTACCTGACACTTTACTGTTGGACCTACCCTATATTGTGTCCAAGGATATCTATGGGGCTCTCCACACTCCTCATCACAGAAGCCAAAGTCTGTTCTTGTCCTACAGCCTAGGCAGTGTGCTCTCCACCCCATTACCTTCCTCAGTTCTAATGCCCATCTCAAGTGTGGCTAGGCCTTGGCTCCAAAGCAGGCAACATGGTCAGCTATGAGCTAAACTGTGATGTTCTCCACTGGACACAGTCAGGCATGCTCACTCCTTCACTTCAGTTATTACCAGGGCAGGATTCCATTTTACAAAGACAAAGGGATCTAGGCGAGCTATGAGCCTCTCCAAGACCACAGTCACTAAGGAGCACTCTGTCTGGAGCCTATGGCGCCTGACACCCAAGTCCACATCCTTGCCCTCTGTAGATTTCACACTGTGTTCCTCCATGCTCCATTTCAGGACCTTTGTGCTCATAAGTAACACATCCTATATCTGGAGATCACGTTATTCTCTCACATACCTTAATTTACTAAACATGTCCCAGCACCCATTCCAAACATAAGTAATCAGGAGTTGGGGGTCATGAGTCATTACATACCTTCATGATGACCCCACTGTCACTCCAAATTCAGTCCTGACCCAAACAAATAGCAATGGCTCTAGGCTGAACTTACTGTGTAGAGCTCATTGGTCACCTTCAACAGCTCCTCATGCATCTGCAGGCCAATCTCTTTGCTCTGGAATACAGAAGAACAAATGTCAGCACACACAAATGGTCTGGTTGCCTCTTCAAACTCAAATTGCCAAAAAGTAACACACATACTCCTTGCATCTTGATTTTGAAATAAGAGATAGTATCTTCCGAGGCTGTCAAGAGGAAACTTTAGAGTTACCTTGCAGACTCTTTATTGTCCCCTCTCCTCAATTCAATCTGTCACCATGCCCTACCTTCAAACTGTGCAATCCTTTATACTTTGTAGAAGGAATTGGGGGTTTCCTCCAATCACCCAGCTGTACTCTCCCTACTTCCTAGCATCACCACGCATTTGGTCTGCACCTGTTCCCCCGCCCAGTTCTTTCAGGGAATTTCATTCTAACCCACATGGTGGATTGCTCTTTGTGCTGATACAATCCTGGGCTGACTTAACTAGACAGAAAAGCAGGCTGTGAATGATGTGAAAAACATTTTAACCCTTCTACCAAGCGCAAGCAAAACTCCACATTGTCCCAGTTGGTACCAGCTGGCATATAAAGACAGAAAGAGAATATTGCCTTAGGAAGGTAGAGGAAACGAACCTGGTTCCTTTCATTATTATCTGAGCACTGACTGATCCCAGAACTCAGAGGCAGCCTCTACTCTCCATCTACTTCTGTGGCATAAGACTTGTTAACCTACATTCTCCTGTTACTGTAGCTAAAGCATCTTGATGCACACAGCCTCCTCTTCCATCTCCAGTTTCTAGACTAAGACATCCTCACTATAGACCCAGGCCTCTAAAGCTGCCCCCTTTTTGCCCTGAGTTGGGGTCATATCGTGGAAGCTGGTAAGGCTCTGGCTTCATTCAGAGCAGAACTAGGAACCACTGAAGGGTCTTGAGTGGAAGAATAGAATGCTCGGGCCAGATCTCAGGAAGACGAACATGTTCATAGAGCATGGACTATGGGCTGGGTGATGGTGTAGGACTGGAGGCATGTTCTTGTATTTCCTCAAGAGAACCATAAGCCACCATATAGGACATGTTGAGTCTCAGCTTGTCAACTCCTGAGCACTGAGCACCTCCCTGAAGCAGCCACAAAGTTGATGCTTGCCAGGCATCTTTCAAAGTTTATTATTGTTATTTTTTTTAAGCTGAAGCTGGTTAGGAAAGAGAAATATTCCCAATTACAGTTCCAAATACTACTGAGTAATGGGCCCAAACCAAACATTCCACCAGGGGACAGGAGGCCAAAGCCAAGATGATCTTCAATGGGACAGGCCACTAAACCCAAACTTTGGAGACTCAAGTGACAACATATTGGGGCCTCTCTGCCCACATTTTTTGCATTATTTTTATGCCCACAAAGGACATTGATTAGGTGGAAGGCACTTCCTTCACATATAAGGTTAAGCCAGACAAGGCCCAGCCATCCCAGTCTTGCCTTTTTGACATACTGACAGTAAACTGAGGCTGGTTATTCACAAGGCCAATCACCCCAGCCTCTTTCTCTTCAATTCCAGATACATTTCTTTAGGGATAACTAACTCTTTTGTTTGGGATACGTTCCTATGAATTGATGACAGGATGATGGGCAGCTTGCCTGCCTCTTGCTAGGAACAGTCCTTACCTTTAGCCTGGAGTTGTGACTACCATAATCATTTCTAGACAATGTCCTAAGCAGTTAAAACCATTTCTCAGCAAAATACTGTCTTAGGCAAGGCCTCCAAGCAGCAGCTTCTCTGGCCTGCAGACATATTTTTTTTGGCCATGTGGTACTTCTAGAAAGTTTGAATCAATCAAGATATTTCCCTCATAAGCCCCGATTTTCAGCCACTCTACAAAGACTACATGACCCAGTATTCTAAGCCCTGCATCAACCATGGCTGTCCCATGCTTTCCAACTGGCCATGGGGCCTAGGGCCTCCGTTCACCAGGTCATGACCTTGGCTTGGCCCATAGAGGTATTTCAGTTTATGAATCAGAAGCCAGAAATCATTTCAGAAAGGAGTAGTCCTCTATACCTCAAGGTGCTCATGGGGATAACAGCTGCAGGACCAGGACATCTGGGATGCGAAGAGACCTTTCAACCAGCATTTATCCCACTCTTAGCTACATCCAACTCACAGCCCCCAGGCCGCATACACTCCAGGGTAGCTATGAATATAACCCAGCACAAAACTACAAACTTGCTTAGCACATTATGAGATATCTTTTTGGAATTTGTTTTTTCTATAACTCAACTGTGGAGTTCTCAGTCCTGAGTTTTGTGTACAGCCACATCGTGTGGCAGTATGGAGAGGTCAGACACTATTAGAAGGAGCTTCTGAGGAGTGTGGTTGCTGAAACCCAGCCTCTTGGCTCTGCAATGGGTCCCAGTACCATGACCCCATGTGGATTTGTAGCACCCTGAACTCTTGCTTGAGTCTGTGGTATCTCCTCCAGTTCCTTCCTAGCTTTGGGTCCGTTCACACATACTCAGAATACCTAGTAGAGGCCGGCTTCGACCAGGTACTATAGACAAAGCTGAGCAGAAATGCCCTGCTTTCAGGCTGTATTTAGCCACAGCATCCACGAACATTTTCCATTTGCTCAATACTCTTCAGAGTCCTCCCAAGCACTGTCTAATCTAAACCTCTAAGGGCTGAGCATCTTGCCAAAGACAATACAACTAGAAAATGGCAAAACCCAGAATCAGCTTTATGTTGGTTTGGCTCAAACACCCAACCTGTTTCTCTGGGACTCGGGCAACATGAGGACACACAGGTGAAAAGCAGTCACTGCAAAGCTGCAGTGGACACAGTCCAGACCACGGGACACTGCCCGTGTCACTAATGTACCTTCCCTATCTGCTCAGGTATGGCCTCGAAGACCATGCCCCCACCCTCAAAGAAAGTCTGGCCCCTTTTGTTCCAGTTTCTCTGCTAGGGACACATCAGCATCAATGGCCACCACTTGCATCTCTAAGAGAACATGAGATGTGGGTGAGACTGGCCTGCACCTGGCTGATCCACGCGGTATGTATGGGCTGGTTGTGACTGGGTGACCTGGGAATTTTCTTAGGGATTGGATCACAGAAAGAATTGTGACCCAGGCTGAACCAAGAAGCTCTTTCCTTGGGGACATTTTCTATGAAATGTTGATCACAAAGACTTGCACACAAGAGGAACTTAGATCCTCTCATAACTGCAATTTAAAGTCAGAGAGAAATAAAAGATGGCCGTTTTTACGCTTCTTCATCAAAATAAGTAAACATTTATTTACATCAATATGAGATGAAATGACAAAGCTTCTCTTGTAATGGCACCATTTGTGAGTGAAATCAATTCCATTGCTATGAAAATCTTGCCACAAGTGACTTGATTTTAAATGCATGGCTAGTTATAGTTTTGAGGGGAAACCCTTCTGACTTTATTATAGAAGTGAGATGTGTAGCTAGAGGTGGAATGGGTGCTTAGTATGTAGAGGATCTGGGTTCACTCTCATGCCTCACCCCAAAATAAACCCATCCCAAATTGACGTGCTTTAATATACACCCTAGGACTTTATAAGCTACATTTGAAAAGTTCTGTTCATAAGGAGTCTGTCCATATTCCCATCTAACTAAGTCAAAGATGGGCCATTTCTAACACCAGTATTTCCTACCTTTGGAGTGTTCATCCCCACCCAAACCCATGCTGAAACCTAACCCTCAAAGCTATATGGTAATAATACTGAAGGTAGTTAGGATTAATCAAGGTTAGGAAGATGCCCCCTCCCAACAGGATTAGTGGCTTTGTGTAAGAAGAAAAAGAGCTCAGGGAGCCCTGGAAATACCACCTACTCTGTCTCACTGTGTGATTTTTTGCACAACCTTGGGGTTCTGCAAAGTCTCCACCAGCAAGAAGGTCTTCATGTTACAGCCCTCCAACCTTGGACTTCCAGCCTTCAGAACTGTGTGCAGAGCAAACAAACCTTAACTCTATCAACTACCTACCTATGCTTCAGCAACACAGAACAGACTAGGACAATATCTAAAAATAGCATTGCTAATTACTTAGAGTGAGGTGTCATCCAGGCCAAAAAGACAACAATCACAAAGTCTCTTTCACATGCAGATCCTAGCTCGGAATCTTTTTGTTTTGTGTGTTTAACCTGCCTTACTACAGGTAGAAGCCAGGAAACTAGGAAGAGGCCATTGGATGTGAGTGGATGCTTCAAGGGAGAGGGGATAGCAAAACACAGGTACAATGGAAGTTAAGAAGTAGGAGCACTAGGAGGTTCAAGGAAAGGTCCAAGTGTGGAGGGCAAAGGGAGGATGAGAGAATGAGGCATTGGCCCAGGGCTTCACCAAAGGGAAGGATGCTTGGAAAAAGGAAAGCCAGAAAGCTACAATCTTATAATGCAAGAAAAAAATTCTGTTAGTGTAGATAAGAGAACACAAGTGTCATAAAAGGAGACAGGAGAAACCCCTGGAGTGGAGAAGGAGGTTTAAGGAGAACATAGCGAGGCGGCTTAGCCAAAGCCAAGGACCCAAAGAAAAGCCCTAATAGGCATTTGCCAAAGGAGTTTAAACATAAGTTTGCTACATGGGTGGCCAGTGCTGCTTCTAGAATATATGGGTTATTAAGTGAAAATCCAAGTACCAAGCATGGGCTGCCTCTCTATAAGTTATCCGTCAGGAAGGCTCCAAAGGCCTCCAAAACAACATAGGCCATTGAAACAACATAGGCCATTGCCGTTGCTCATGGCTGTCCACCAGAACTACGTGGTAAGCCCACACTGCTGAGGACATTCACTCTAGAAGCCAGACATAGAGAAATCAACCTCAAACTGATCAGGAAACTCTCTCTGCTGGCTAACTTACACAGAAGGTGCTATGTGGGTTACAGGGGAGGGGGCAAAATATAATCAGTGGTCTCATTCAGCACAGGCTCCTGCATTCTACAATACTGACATGCTGAAAATATGCGCTCACTGGTGCAGTAGGGGGCAAAGCAACCGTCTTCTGACTGACTGTGAGACCAGCTCTGTAGGAGGGATTTTGTGCCTGTATACTGTGCACATGATTAAAAGCCCATGAGTGGAGACCACAGATCCTAAGGGATGATCTGCTGCTGCTGTTCTGCTAAATGATCATGCTGTTAAGCTACATTCTCAATATTTGTCTTTACAGCTATAAATTTGTGCTGCTCTGAGCTTCATCACAGGGTTTCTCTCTGCAGAGGTTAACGCAGACTCATAACTGGTCAAAGTACCAAGTATGACCTCTGGGTGCTGACCTATGGATGAGTCGTCTATGACAACTTCCCACCATCTGAGGCTCAGGAAACTTCACAGAAGGGCAGAAAGATGTAACATTCAGACTTCTGGGTACGACATGGTTCCTGTACACACCAACTCACAGAAGCTGTCGTTACCTGCCTAAGACCATCCACAAGATCAAATCAGCCAAGATTCCAGCCTGGATGAGGGAAAGGGCCCTCAGGTCCCATCCCTTACATGAGGAGCTCTACTTGGCAGTTGATGGCTGCTGAGGGAGGGGGAGCCATACTCCTTTGAGGACACAACCGTTGGTAAGTTATCCATGCTTCAGTGGGTGGGCACATACTCATGTGCATATGGGCAGCACTAATTAAACTCAGCAGGTTATTAAAAATAATTTATTTAAGACATGAAGTTGGGAGGAAGCTAATGGTTAGACGGTAGGAAGAGTTGGAAGAAGGTAGCATTAGACGAATAGAAGCAATATGTTGATTTCCACCCTTACATTAAATCCCTCAATACTTAAAACATATATAGAGCATAGAATATACTACTTGAGTTTAATAATTATTAAGACGTGAGCCATTTTTTCCTTTGAAACTACTTTAACAAGTAAAATGTTACAGAGACAATTGAAGTCTTTGAGTCTTTCCCAAGACGAGAGAAGTCCTTGGGTCCCTCATCCCTCCTTGTTCCTCAATGATAGTTCCATGGCTGGTGTGTGCTCTTAGAGGTCCACAGGTAGAGAACCACAGCCACATGGCCTTATTCCAGACAGGAGCCTAAAAACATGAGCAATATAAAATTTTCACCTGGGCTCTACATTTCGCTAAAGTAAAACGCTGCTCTATGTTTGAGGGAGATTGTTGAGCTGGCTCTCTCTAGCTCATGCTGGCTTCAAGCTCAAAATCCTTTCTATGCAATCCTCTCAAGTGCTGGGATGATAGGTCTCTACCGCAATGACAGGGAAAATAAAATATTTGACCCTCCTTTTCTCACTTAATATCATATTTTCAGGTTTTATCCAAATTGATAGTAGCAGATGTAGATTTATATTGTTCCAGCATGTGATTACCTGTAGCTTATTTAATTAACCATTTACTTAATGGGCACCAGATAGATCCCCTGGAATTGAAGTTACAGAGGGTGGTGAGCCACCATGTGGGTGCTGAGAAACAATCCCAGGTGCTCTGCAAAAGCAGTCAGTCTCTTCACCTCAGAACCATCTCTCCAGCCCCCAGAACAAACTAACAAAACTGATCTAGATCAAGGTGAATGGTGGGCATGTGGGTGAGGCACTGTCCTGGTTGTTCATTGCCCCAGGCCCTTGTACACAGCACATTTCCTAGGCAGGAGCCTAAATTGAATAAGAGTGAAAAAAGCCAGGCCAGGACAAGCAAGCCAGCAGCATGGATCCCCACCTTCTCTCTGCCCTTGACTGTGGTGTGACTATGGCGGCTCCTGCTTTGATTTTCCTGAAACCACAGACTATAACCTACAATTGTGAGCCAAATATTAAACTATTTATAGAAAATACCTTCTTATAAAGTTGACTGTGCAGATGACTTATAACATCTTCCGGTTATACTTAAAAGTGGAGTTGCTTGGTTGCAAATCCTGTAATTCTTCCTCCATTGATATTAGATAATTTGTATCCTCTATTGATAATAGACAATTTAGATTCCTATGACAATGTCTGACACTTCACATACCGGTCCCCACCACGGATTGCGTTGTTAATCCACCAACAACAAGTTGTGTCTCAACCATCTTCCAATTACCAGTGTAAGCATCTTTTCTTATTTTATAGTATTGCAGTTACACCTTCTGTGATTTGCACCGTTATATCTCTTACCCATGTTCCTAATGGGCTGTTTGCTCCTGTCTTATGTATTTGTAAAGGTTAATTTTATTTTCTGGATATCAAAATGTTGCTAATTCTGTGAGGATCAAGTATCTCCTTGTCTCAAATGTATTTTGTCTCTCAATCTATTAATTTATGTTTGTTGTTATATGGACAGTCTTTATAATTATATAATAGAATTTACTAATTTTTTTTTCTTTTGGAGTGTAGTTTTTAAATTTAGGGTGTTGGGGAGATGGCTCAGCAGGTCAGAGCACATACTGCTCTTGCAGAAAACTCAAGTTTGGTTCCCAACACCCACAGCTCCCTGTAAACTTGGATCCAGGGGATCTGATGCCCTCTTTTGGCACTTAATGTGTATATATCACAAAACTTCTCCTCTTTCTCCCTCTCTCTCTCTCTCTCTCTCTCTCTCTCTCTCTCTCTCTCTCTCTCTCTCTCTCTCTCTCTCTCTCTCTCTCTCTCTCTCATCCTGGAGTTAAGAGTCCTATCTCTACCTCAGAGGCAACAGGAAGTTGAGTGACTGTCACATTGTCACATTGAGTGAAGTTTGGGAAAAAGACCCCAAAGCCTGCCCCCACAGTGACACACTTCCAACAGAAGGTGTGGCCCAGATTAAAGGTGCACCCTTCAGCCTCAAGGTCTGGATTAAAAGCATGTGTCATCCAGAGCTTCCTCCAGCAAGACTATACTTTTCCCAACAAGGCCACACCTCCTAATAGTGCCACTCCCTATGAGTTTATGGGGGCCAAATACATTGAAACTACCATAGCTCTAAGAGAGGGAGGGGGAGGAAGGGAAGGAGGGAGGGAGGGAGGGAGGGAGGGAGGGAGGGAGGGAGGGAGGGAGGGAGGGGGAAAGAGAGACTCACAATCTCCAATATTTTCTTCCAATCAAGTTTTTCTGTTTCTCTTTGGCATTCTAATTTATCTGAAACACACTTTGGCAAAATAATATACAAGGTGTGTGTGTGTGTGTGTGTGTGTGTGTGTGTGTGTGTGTGTGTGTGTGTGTGTGTGTGTGTGTGCGCGCATGTGTGTGTGTGTGTGTGTGGTGAGGACTGTGTGTAAAAATGCAGGCATGACTGTACATGTATGTGGTATGTAATGTGTGTGTGCAGACTTTGTTTCTATAACTAAGAAGAAAAAGACAGTAACCTGCTGAAGCCACTCATTGCTAAATTGTCACACTCTCTCTGGTCTTTGTCACACTGCTGCCGTGTACCAGCTCCAATGTACTGAGGGTGTGTTTGCCTCTAAGCCCTGTTCTGTCTCACTGCACTTTACTAGCCCTGCTCTAGGACTATTGACTATTATTTAAGAGGAAGCATCAGTATTTGATAAGTCCAGTGGCCCCCCCATACATATGTATACCTGAATTTCTTTTTTAACTACAGATAATTTTATTTTATGTGTGTGTTTCGCCTGATGTATATATGTATGTGTACCCCATGCATATTGATGCCCTCAGAGGTCTGAAGAGGGTGTTGGATTTTCTGGAACTATAGTCGTGGATAGTCATGTGCCACTGTGTGGGTGCTGGGAATCGAACCTACATCCTCTGTAAGTACAGGAGGTGCTACTAAATACTGAGCTGTATCTCCAGCCCAAACTACAATAAAGCTAAACATTTAATATATAAAAATAAAAATATCTGAAGTGGCCAGGCATTGCAGTTTATACCTTTAGACCCAGTACTTGGGAGGCAGAGGCAGGCAGATCTCTGTGAGTTTGAGGCTGGCCAGGGCTACAGAGTGAGTAGCTCTGCTCCAAGGCAGGCTCCAAAGCTACACAGAGAAACCTTGTCTCAAAACAAACAAATAAACAAAAATAAGAAAGCTGTGTGGTTAGTTTCAGTGTATTTGGCCCCCATAAACTCATAGGGAGTGGCACTATTAGGAAGTGTGGCCTTGTTGGGAGAAGTGTAGTCTTGCTGGAGGAGGAAGCTCTGGATGACACATGCCTTTAATCCAGACCTTGAGGCTGAAGGGTGCACCTTTAATCTGGGCCACACCTTCTGTTGGAAGTGTGTCACTGTGGGGGACTGATCCAAGATAAAAAGATGATATGAAATGCCCACCTAGCACATAGTAAATACTTAATGTGTGCTAGTGATTAATAGGGTTATTTGTAGGTCTTTGAGAAGGAATGAAGTTACGGGAGATTGGAGGCGGAAGGGATGCTGGGAAGGTTTTATTCAGGGTTCACAGGATTAAATAAGTCTTGGGAAAACACCAGTAACTCCTCAAAGATGGTGGGTTTGCCTCTTCTTTTGTAACCTCTTATTACTTTTTCTTATCTTATTAGTTTGACTAGCACCTCTAGCCTGTTATACATGGAGGGAAGAGGTACCCTTGACTTCTAAAAGGTGTGCTTCTAATTTCTCTACCATTTAATAAAAAACCTGGGAAGACTGGGCCCACTTAAGATCCCTCATAGCCTGATGAAGAGGGTTTACTAACACCATTGGCAAATCTTGCTTCCTGCTTCATGGCTGTTCATATGATTAATATGCGCGAGTTAATAATGCTCCTGGGTGACAATCCTATTCAGTTAGAAAGTGTCCTTAAAATGCATGCATGAGAAGAGAAGGATGGTTGTAGATTAATGTTGTTGCTGCACAAAATAGCCGCATCCCAAGAGTTTTGGTATATGGTGCTGTCATTTCCATTTAGATATGAGTACCTTATAGCTCATTGTAATTTCCTTATTTCTTGTGAGTTATTTAAAATTATAGGCTTTCTTACCTTATTTCAAATATTTTTTTGTCTCAGTTTGGGTTTTTATTGCTGTGAAGAGATATCATGACCAAGGCAACTCTTATAAAGAAAACATTTAATTGTGGTGGTTCACAGATCAGCACCATGGTTCTACCATAGTCACAGTACTGGTCTACCATGGTGCTGGTCTGCCCATGGGGCTGGTCTGCTCATGGTGCTGGTCTACCACAGTGATAGTCCACCACAGTCACAGTGCTGGTCTTTCATGGTGTTTATGTGCCACATAGTTGGTGCTGGTCTACCATGATGCTTAATCTGCCATGGTGCTGGTCTACCACGGTACTGGTCTTCATTGCCTATCCATTCAACTTTACTTCTTTTGCTTTCTCCAAAACTCTGTGTGTTCATTGAGGACACCATTGTGTAACTCTCAAGCTTCCCTTCAGGAATGAAAACTTCCTCCTGGGACCTGCGACTCACTCCTAGAGACTACAATCAATGATTAACCAGCATGAGGGAAGAAAGGCCCAACCTCTAGGCACAATTGGGCAGGTCCATCTCTGCTCCTTTATGACTTCATCACACACTTTGTCCCTTGATGCCTCCTATTCCCATCCCTTTCTTCTACAGGTGGGACCCCAACCCCACCTACAATGTATCTCCATCTGAGAGTCAGCTTCCCAAGGAAGCCCAGCTGTGATCACTCTAACCATTATCATTCACCACAGGTACTGAATCCACAACACCATGCCTTTCTTGAATCTCCCTCTGAATGAACTTGGGTAATGATGACCACCTCTCACCACTGCTTTCAAATAAATCATGTCTATATATCTACATCAACTTTTATACTACCCTGTGAGCTTCCCAAGGGAGAGCATTATGTTTAAATTGTTTCTCTGTCTTATTCACCAACTGTCTCTGACACTGAGCTGGATGTATCTGAAATAAAGCTGCAGCCTCTACTTTCTTGAATTTCCTTATCTGTAAAATGGGATGATGGCAATATCTTCCTCTCAGACTTGAAGAATTCAGTGCATACAGAATGCTTAGGACCTTGTACAGAATAAGCACTCACTAACTGTTTCTTCGCTACAATTGCTTATCCATCATCACACTGGCACTAACATACGTGTATTGAATGAGTAGGAAAGCCTGCTGAGGCCTGCTTCACAGGCTGTCTCCCTGGGAGACAGCGGAGCCAGGCTGAGATCTCTCCTCTCTTTGCTCTTCCCACCCCAATGCAGACCTCACCACTGGACCCGCCAGCATGCAAACCCTCACTCTCTCCTGCAAGGAAAAAAAATGGAAAAATAAACTTGGCTTTGAATCCAAGGCCATGGCCGCTTTTGATCTCTGTTACAAAGCAAAGCAATTATTGGACACAAAAGCCCTGATTTATTTATGAAATGCAATGGACATCTTCGAGGCGGGGACGAGAAAACTCACTGAAGACCAAGTCCTTGTTGCCACACAGTGAATGGCTGCTTTCAAACACAGGCCCCCCAAATGCCCTCTAGTCTCTGCTAAGAGTCTCTCCTCATTAACGCTCCTTCCAGAATGCTGCAGCTTCCAACAATCAAATTCACATCACAGCCAGGACAAGTAATTAAATTCCACAGGCATCCGAGTGCAGAATAATGGATGGCTATTGTGAAGGAAGCTGAAGAAAACAGAATGAGGCTGTAAAAGGGGTGGGCTTCAATATCTAGTCCCAGAACCAGCCAGGGATAAAGAGTGAGTGTGACACAGTGACCCGCCCACTGAGTAGGGTTGGATTCAGAGCTGGGTCAAATACCTGGGTTTGAGGAAGACTATTTCCTTGGCAGACATGGGTCTCAGTTTCCTTCCCACTTGAGTTTCCACGGTCAGCTAAGAAGTGGTTAGAAATGCAGATTCTCACACCACACTCTAGACCTACTGGATCAGCCACTATGACCGTAGAGCCCAGCAATTTGCTCCTAACACATCTCCAAGGGACCAGGCTAGACACCGACACTCACTGGCAGCTGATGTTTAAGGGTGAGATCACAAACTCAAAGGCAGGAAAAGCTGGGGTGAAGAACTAAAGAGGTCAATGCAACACAGCAGACAACAGCAGGAGGCTGAGCAGCTCTGTTTTGTTTGGGTTGGATTTTGGAAGGCAGGATATCATGTACCTCAGGCTTGTCTAAAACTCACCATATAGCTAAGGCTGGCCTTGAACTCCAGATTCTCCTGCCCCCGTCTCCCAAGTGCTGGGATTATAAGCAAGTGCCATCACACATGGTGTGAAAAATCTCCAAGCTTTAAAATCATTTTAGCTGAATGCAGTGGTTCTCAACCTGTGGGTTGTGACCCCTACAGGGTCAAAACAACTTTTTCACATGAGACCATCAGAAATTTACATTATGATTCACAGCAGTAGCAAAATTACAGCTATGAAATAGCAATAAAAATGATTTTATCGTTGGGGAGGGGGGCTACCACAACATGAGGAATTGTATTAAAGGGCTGCAGAATTAGGAAGGTTGAGGACCCCTGCCTTAATGTAATGACCAAGCAGATTATGTTTAAGAGGTGAATTCAGCTTAGACTGCTGTCTGTACCCTCAGGTCTGGTGTGCCTCTGACCATCATGGTCTGTTCTGACTCTGGAGCTCTTCCCTCACTTGGAAGACTCTCTGTACCCCCCAACATCTTCACTGTTAGCCCCACTTTCTACATCCCAACAGAAAAGACTGAAAACACAGAACCAACAAATCATCACTAGAAGATGCCTAGGTTACTTTCCTGCTGCCGTGATAAACAAAACTTATAAAAGAAAGGGCTTAATTGGGCTTATGGTTCCAGCAGGTTAGAGGCTGTGACGGCGGGGTGAAAGCAAGGTGGCAGAAATGGCTGTGAGCTCACATCTCCAACCACAAACAGGGGGCAGAGAAAAAGAGCCTCTTGAAACCTCAGAGCCTGGCCCAGTCACATCCTTCCTCCAGTAAGGCCACACTTCCAAATCTTTTTCAGACTGCTACCAAATGGGATCAAGGCTCAAGGCCCCCGGACCTCAGCACAACTGACTCCATGATAGAAGCACCATTCGGGCTGTAAAACTCCTCATGGAGACAGCACCACCTGCCAAAACTAAAGCAAACATCTAATCTATCAAAGTCCATATTGTTCTGGGAAAGTTTCAAAATGTTAGCTCTGCTTCTGGCTAACTGTTCTCGTTAACTTAAGTATGTTAACCCAGAATACGGCTTTTGTGCTTAAAAGTTCACCCTGAGAAGGGGTCAATGCTACGCTGAGATCCTGAACACCCAATGCAGTCACAGGCTGTCTATTGAAGACTTTGGCTTAAACTCATGTCCAAGCAGTCTTCTCTGCTAATACCCCACAACAATGGGGGACATCTCCTTCAAATCACCACAAACGGTACCCCATGCAAGTACAACATGAAGATGTTATGAGCCACAGAGGAGGGGCTCATGCTCCTTGAGAAAACTTCCTTCTTGCTGCCTGAAAAATCACTCAAGTAATTTGGCCAGAATCTAATAAGATAAAATTTTAAAGAGACAAACATTGGGTGGGGTGGGGAGACAGAGCACAACTCAGGCCAAGTTAAAAGAGTTGATGCAAAATTATCTGGAGGTTTCAGTTGAGACGTGAGTGTCAGTCATGAGCTAAGATGGCCACCAGAAAGACAGGCATTTTCTTTCTTGGTGGTATAAGAGCTGAACTGTTTAAATAGCCTTCTCCACTACAAGCTGTCAATCCTTTCTCCTGAATACTTCTCACCATGAACTACTACAGGTCAAAGCTTCAGGGGGGAACCACAGAGCAAACCATAGAGAAGATCCAAGCAAACGGGAATGTTCAATTCCAGTCAGCAAAGACCTAGACCGACCACCTTGATGTCTATCTCCAAGCAATGAACAAGGTTCTGTACTTATTGGATATTTGTGGCCCTCAAGAACCCCAGAACAAAAAACTTGTAATATTTCAACTCTGCATTGAAGGACTCTGTCTACTGATCCCAGCTGTCCCCAGATAGAATGGGCAGTTCTGAGAGGTAAGGCATGTCCTTTGTTGAGGGACACCTAGTTAAATATGATAAAAATGGACTAGAGTCTCTACTAGAGGTGTCTCCAGTGGACACCTCTCTTCCTTCTCATAAGGACACCCAAGCTTTTCTTGGGGAACACCCTCACCTATCCTTAGCCCCGTGGATCAGCAGAGTTGAGCACCCCTTGCTCCAGAGGTGGGCATCTTTCCTACACTTAGGTGAGAGAGCTTCCTCACCACAGATGCAGTGCCAAGGGTGGTCACATGTCTGTGCTGAGCCAATCAGTGCTTAGAAGATCCAATGCTAGATTGAAAACAGGTAAGATCAAAGCCTGGAGCTGCTGGGAGCTACCTGATCAGGAAAGCAGGACAAACTAGGAAAATTCTCCTCATCAAACCTCTCCCCTGAAAAATGGGAAAGAGACACAAGAGCCACATAGCAGAAAAACAGACTATTTTCTGAAAATAATCTTTGTGTCCCTAGAAGCCTCCTCCACCCCTCATCCTAAAGTCAAGGTCATCTTGAAAAAGCTGAAAAGCTTTTTCCCCCTTGAGGCAGGTGGAATTTCTGTTGTCCACAACCGTAAGTCCTGACCATTCAGATTGCCTCTAAATCTCTCGCTTAGGTCCACTTTGCTCTGGTTGAGCTAGACCCCTCCCCTTAAAGCCAACCTACCTCCATGAGCTTCTGGAATGCCTTTCCCTAGGGCTGGGGCCTGAAAACTGAGATAGTCATGCAAGCTAGTCAAGGTCTCAGCTACATCCCAAGCCCTCCTGCTATCAAACTGGGGGCAGGGGCATCACAGTCTATGCCCAAGTCTGGTCCACCAATCTGCCCTCGATAAACCAATAAAAAAGACAATTTAAAAGTGGAGCCGCAAAAAAAAGAGACACCCACTGACCCATCTTTGTCTGTAATTCAGTCTCCTCCTGAAAGGTATTCTGACAAGTTGTTATAACTGTGTGAGATACCTTACAGGGAGACAAGAATATACACACGGGTACCCACCCACATCCTTTCCTCCTGCTGGCATGAAATTCCTGGGGAAATCCCTATTTCTTTGGGGTCCATCGTGATGGTCTGATAGATTGAGAGACACAAATGTCTCTTTGAAATGTCTTCATTTCTGACAGAACAGTGACATTCCTTTGTGTTTTGAGACAGAGTCTCACTAAATTGACCGGCTTAATCTTGAATTCACTCTGTGGCCTGAGCTGGCCTTGAACTTACGATGAACTCATGATGTATGTCACCTGAGAAGCTGGATGACACATCTGCACCTCTAAGTGACATACGTTTCTGGAATTTGCAAATGCTACTGCTGCTTCTCCTTAGAGCAGAGTCCCCATGGGCTAGGGAGTGGCTCAGTGGTTAAAGAAGACCCAAGTTCCCAGCACCCACATTACTGCTTACAACTGCTAGTAACTCCCATTCCTGAGGATCCAATACCCTCTTTTGTCCTCCACAGGCACTGTGGGCACATGGTAGATACACTTACACTCATGTAGACTAAACATTTATGCACATAAAATAAAAAATTAAAAATAACCAAATCAAAACAAAACAAATAAAACCCACACTCTATGAAAGGGAGAGCAGAAGATGATGAAGGTTCAAGAATCAAGTGAGGCAGCGAAATGATGTGAGAAGATGGTAGAGGCAGGACGACTATTTCAGGCCCACAGCAACCATTCCTGGCCTCCTACAGTTTGACTGTCAGATCAGGAAACACTTCACCAAGCACTAGGACCCCACCCTGGCTACATGCTTCCATGTGAGGGACCACTAACAAGCTTCCAATTCTTGAGTATGTTCTAAGTGCCACACCTACATTGATCCTTGACCTGCCCTTGCTTTTCCAAATGGTGCCCAGTGTAGGCATTGCACCAGCTCCACATCCCAGATAAGAAAACTCAGGCTTAAAGAAATTGGCCAGAGTGGTCAGTGAGGCAGTACAAAGACAGACTTTAAAAGCCCTGACTTACTGATGGTAGGGGGCTAAAGCCACATTTAGGCTCTCCTTGAAGCTGCCCTAGGTTTTCTCCCATCTATATGAAATAGTGTGTGCCCCCTCCCCTGCATTTGCCCAGGGCTTAGTCCTGAATGGATTGAGATAGATAAATTATTCTCCATATATAAGAAGTACAGGGCTTAGCTCTGAGTTTTATATATAATGTGGGAAAACAAAAGAACCTCACTGAGCTAAATCAGCCAAGTACGCTTGTCCCGACACTCTCCCAGCCCACAGGGGCCAGGTCAGTTCCTTTGTTCTACAGGACAGGCCTGGTAACAAGGCAGCCAGGAGCTCAGCTGTGGACATTTTTCATTATTTTCCACCCTGTTAACCCTCCATCACAACTCAGGCTGCTAAATGAGACCTGAAAAGATTTATCTCACGTGTCCCGGGGCTCAGCTCAAGAAAAAAGCCTTCGTTTCCTAAAGGCCTTGCCGACCCTTTCTCTCTTGAGTCATTCACACCCAGGAAAAGGCTGTGATAGCAGAAGCAGGCAGGAACCATCCCAGGATCAGGACTCTAAACCAGAAGACAGCTGAAGCTTGTCAGCTGGCCTCTGGGAAGCACTGTGGGATTTTGGGGGGGAGGCACTTTATTTACCTTTCTAATTATGTTTGCTTATGCAAATATTAAACTTGGACCACATTTCATAAATACAGCATCAAGAAGAAACTAGAAGCATTTTGTGTGGTAGGAGGCCATAAGGCAGCAGCTACAGTTCTTCTGTAGAGATCATTCTTAAAATGGACAATCCAAGCACAGACCTTAGAAGGATAATGCTATTTTAAGTCAGCAGTTTGCCCCTTTCCTTGTGTGTCCTAGCAACCCTGGGTCACCAGATCACTAAATTGGTACCTGGGAAGAAGAGCTGAGCTACAGAGTAACAACCGCTGCTATGCTAGGGTCACAGGCAGCCTTCACAGAGCAAGGCCAGGGTAGCCGTGCTGCTGACTTCCCCTGGGGTGTTTCTACCCATTTCACAAAATGAGGAAACTGAGGCACAGAGGATTCTAGTCATAAGCCCAAAGACACACAAGAATGACTCAGCCCATTTAACACCAGCTGGGATGGTCTGTGAGCATTTCACAGAGGAGGAAACAGAGGCACAGGTTTTAAGTCACAAGCCTGAAGATATACAAGACACATGGGTTTTTAAAGGGGTAGTACCAGGATTATTTCCTTTCTAAAATATTAAGAGATCTATTCTGTCAAGGTCCTTCCCCATAAGAACAGTAGGTCTGACCTTCACACAGGCCCCCGAAGATAGCCAATTTCAGCCTCACTCAAAAGACTAACAGAAGGCTAACTGACACCCATTTTCTAGAAAATTCAATTCTTCACATAGTTACATAGAGCCTTCATCGTGCCAGACATTTTTGTAGGAAGCTTGGGACAAAGGCTTCAGGGGACATACAAAGCAATGGCTTTCTCCACCTTAGCTACTGGATATTTCCCTGGGCAAAACCTTTCTTTTAGCAATGGAGAATTGCACCGAAGCCTAAAAACTAAACCAACTTTTGAGCCTATGATTCTCATTATGGAAACCGATCCTAAGTAACAATGGGAAAATCTCACAGAGTGGCTTTTTGCAACAATAAAGTAAGGCAAAGTGTCCAACAGAAAGAGACCAGGTATTTAGGTCAGCGTAAGTCAACATAACAAGATACTGTGCAGTCATTCAAAGCAGAAGTAAATTTTCAATGTGGGAAATTTTTGACAGAAAGCATTACCTAAAGTTTGGTCAGTGACATAAATAGGCAGTAATATCAAATATACAGTATGATCTTACACAGGGGGAAATGCGTAGGAATTCTAAAAAAGGCACAAATTATAGGCACACACAGGACAAATATTTATGTAGGTATACATAATAAAATTCTTAGAATTTCAAAGTGATTGATAAAAGCTCTGTTGCTTTATATTTCTGTGCCCATGTCCACCTCCATTTTTTCAGACTGCTTACAATACATGTATACTACACAACTAGCTATGTGAAGACCTTTACTCTTGTGTACATGAAAACTAGAGTGGCTAGGTACACACAGTCCTTCAAAAGCACATACAGAGGTCAAATTTGGACTGGAGAGTATAGTATAGCCCTCATCCCCCTGTATCATTTAACACCTGCCTTTCTGGTCCCTTGTCCCCAAAATATATCTCACCATGATGGTAGAATATGGTCATGGCCGGTCTAAGAAAGAGGTCTGGAGCAGATAGGGCAGCTCACCTTTTTGAAGAGTCTGATGACATCGTCACTGATCTGGGAAAGACGGACGATGACATTGTTCATGAAGATGTCATTAAGGGTGGCATGGTCTCGGCTCTCCCGCCGGGTCTGATGCAGTACCAGATACCAGCAGTTCACGGGTGAGAGGAGGTATTGATCCTTCCTGTGGGAGCCAAGCATCATGTCAGTTCACATGGTCATGGACTACTGACCCTCACAGCCACTTTCGAAGTCAATCTTATGACACCTTTTATAACTATGGAAACAGGCCAGAGAACTAATGTGACATTCTGTAAATACAGAATAGTTCTGATCATTGACTCTGTCTCTGTCCTGGGCCATCTATGCTCCCCTTGAGTGCAGCACTTCAAGGCAATGCTCCTTCCCTCTTCTGGGAAGAATCTATCTCAATGGGGCTGAGAAATACTAAATATATTGCTCTAAAATGTTGTATGGTTTCTAGGTCTACGCAGTGGGGAAAACAAAGATACTTCCTCTCTGCTAACCTGTCTCCACTAACCCACAGAATCCCCTGGGTTCTTGATGCCTTTGTCCTTCCCAAGGAGGCTCCTGACTTCCTAGAAACCAGTGTGACAACAATATTGTTTAAAAAGGGCTGGTGAGGGATGCCCTAAAGAATTCAGGTTCTACATGTGGGAAGGGGGGCTAAAGGAAGATACAAGTGCCCACAGGACAAATAAGCCTTTGTCATAAAGTCGGCTGACTCTAGCTGGACATTGTGCTAAAATGGATGTCACACTGTGATGAGAAATACATGCTCCAGCCCAAAGAATCGGAGGCACTGGGGTTGGACCTGGAAATCTGGACTTTAAGAAGCCCTCCCAGGTACTCTGATGTGAGCTGAAATCTGAGGCTCTCTGACCTGTATTCCCAAGCTAGCCAAGCAATAGAACATCACTCTCTTGTCTCTGCTTTCCCAAAGATCCCTCTGTTGGGCTCAGGAAAAGATGCATGACTCTTCTGTAAGAAGAAAGGCAAGTAAAACCCTAAACTCAATGCACCCAACGACCCCTATCTTGACACAAGGCATATCTGAGCTGGGGTTATCGTTCTTCAAGGCCCAATCTTTCTCCTTCCATGCCTTCTGGTGTAGAAAGAAACACTGGAAACAAGGCCCACCACTAGCTCCAGAGCACCCCAACCCTGCCTTGTTTTACTCTTTGTCCTGTATAAGGGGCTGGCTAAGAATGTGTAGCCACTGAGTCAGTAATGGTGAGAGTAACTGCTGACTCCCTCCTATGACTACACCCTCTTCATCAGAGCCCAGGAGAGGTGTTGTGGAGAATATTCCTGTGGGCTTCTGGGATGTTCCTCTCTCACTACCCCCCACCCCCAATTCCTGGAAGCTCAGAAGGTAAGAGAAAAGGGTCCATTGAAGTTCAAGGAATTTTGTTGTTTTTTGGTTTTTGGTTTTTTTCTTCTTCTTCTTCTTCTTCGCCAAATGGGCTGAAAATCTAGGCAGCAAATATTTGGAAGAAGAGAATTTGGGATAGAGGCAGTGGTCAGACCAGTAGCATTGGTTTCACTTGGGACTAATTGGGGATACATGCTGTCAAGGTGAATACGTAGTATCAAGAAGGTACAAGACTAAAGATCCATCCCTTGCTGATACACTGAAAAGATTGGACTGTTAGAATCAGCCCAAGCTGGGTTCCCTGTGCATTGATTCCACAGCAGGTCCTGAGTGGAGCGTATTCTTCCAGGGGTGAATGTAATACAGAGTCTACCTTGAGGGGGCTCCCTGTCAAGAGGTTGAGACCAGAAAAGAATTAAAGAGGAAGAGCATATAGGTCAGTGATGCAGAAGCACCCTGAGCACCCATTTGCTGGAGTTACCGGAAGCCCACACAGCCATGTTCCCCCTATGCATCTATACTCCAGCTCCTTCTGCACACCATGCCCTTCTTGCTCCCTGGACCATGCTAGCACCTCCTTCTTCTCTGGCTACCTCCTTCACTTCCTGGAAATATAGTTCAAATGACATTTCCTCTTCAGAGAGTAGTGCCCTGACCGTGTGCACTGACAGCAGTTCCCAGGCATCCTCCCTGGCCTGCAACACTGGCATTGCACAGGAGCTTATTACAAACCATCAGGAGCATTGATCAAAAGCCCTGCAGTTTGGCCTGGCACCTCCGGCTTCACCTCCTGAGGTGATTTGACGAGTGTGTGACTTTGAGAGCTATGCTGAAGTTTGGACTTAAGTGTCTCCCAGTGGCCCGTGCATGTGTTAAATGCTTGGTTCCCAGTGTGGTGCTGTTAGGAGATGGGGGAGTCTTTAAGAGGTGGGAGGCCTTTAGTTCACTGAAAGCACAGCCTCATGTGACCCCAGCCCCTCCTCTTCCTGTTCTCTCTACTTCCTGGCCATGGGGCTATCAGCTCTGCTGTACCGTGAATTCATACCACACCATGAGGTTCTCTGCCTACAAACACACATGGGAGACCTGAAAGCCTACAAGACTGTGAGCCAAAAAACAAGCAAACAAAAACATTTTCTCTTCAGAAATTGACTATCTCATGGATTTCCTTGTAAATACAGAAGGCTGCCTGATACATTCTGCCTTTTATGTCTATGCCCTACCCCTCACTTTTCTGGGAGCTCTTAGAGAACGAGTGCTGTTTCTGTTGTAGCCACTGTGCTCAGGGCCCAGCAAGGTGGCAACCACAGAGTAGATGCTGTGGGAGAGTGACCCTTGAGAATTCATTTGTACTGGATTTTTGAAGGATAGATATGAGGTTTCCAATCAATACTGTTGGAAAATGCAGCTGTGAAATAGGAGCGGCTTAATTGAAGCAGGTGTGGAGTGCCAGGCCAAAGTAGTTGGGAGTCTGCTGTCTAGGCTACAGAGTTTTGAGCACACATTACACAGTAGAATATTTTCAGGAACTTATGAAGATACCAGGACAAAGTGAGTTTGATGCTCTAGAGTGGAACTTGCTATTATTATTTTAAAAACATTAAAAGATTTTACTCTGTAGTCAAAATCCAGGATTCCTCTTCCAAGAAGTAGGAAGTCACAGAGGTTATTTACAAGTATGACCTAGTGTGTGTTTTGAAAAAAGTCACTGAGGGAAAGTATGGCGGGTAGATACAATGGATGGACGGATGGATGAATGAGTGGAGTAGATATATATGTAGATAGGTGGCTGATAGAATAGATGGATGAATAGATGAATGGAAGGGTGGATGGATGGATGGATAGATAGAAGATGAAGAGGGGATAGATGGAGGAGCAAGTGGATAAGTGTGAACATTAATATGAGGCTTAAAAAAGGAGTATTACTCATGAAGGAACCTTATCTCAGACAAAGGGAGCTGGTGAATGTGGAATGGTAACTTTGAGACCACTGAAGTCTGGACAAACACTCCTCAGTGGGGTTATTTCATCTTAAAGAGTTGCTGGAAATCACAGTGGGAAAAGAAGGGAAGAAGGTGCCTCTGAAACTCATCTTCTAGGCATCTGGGAGTAAATGGCCCAGACTAGGAGGAGAATGCAGAGAAAGAAGCAGGTCTGGGCAGAGAATACATCCCACCTCCTACTTCCTGGGTGGTATAGGATTAAAGCAGAGATGCTGGGATTGAGCTGTTACTGACATTGCTTCAGGGGCCTTGGCTCAATCTGAGATGCAAGAACTGAACAGCATCTGGGGAACTAAATGTGTAAAAACCATGGACGTCTCAGAGGAAAGCAAAAATGCAAGTGATTTTGAAAGAACTCAGAAATGTTAGGTTGACTTTAATAACGGCCTTTAATTGGGCTGGCTGGCCAGGGCAAAAAAGTAGCAGACAGACAGAAAGGACAGAACCTGTGGGCCAGGCAGTGGCACAGGCCAAGACTGGGTTGAGGAAGAATGTAGGAGGGAGAGGGGCAGAATGAGGAGGGGGAGACACAGCAGCAGCTAATGTGTTGAAGAGAGGTCTGGGGTTCCTTTGGGCTTCCATTCATTGTTTCTCTGTGAGTGCATGCATTTACATGTTTGGGTGCATGCATTCACATGCACAGGTGCGTTCATTCACATATGCAGATGCATGCATTCACATGTGTTCACATGTGTGGGTGCATGCATTTGCACATGTACACATGCACTAGTTCATTCGGGTACTGTATGTTTAGAAGCTCAAGTTCTCTGGTGAGCCTCTACCTGAGCCTTCCACTTCAATAAGAAGGATGCATGAGAGGCGGGAGAGGATGCTATAGCCTCATCACTACATCCATGGAAAGGAGGCTGCAGAACCTCCCCACACCAGAGCCTGAAGTAAGGTGCTCATTGCTGTTGTCTTTCAGATAGTAATTTCTAGACCAAGGACCAAAAGCTGGAATGGACATTCCCAAAGCAGAGCCTTCTCGGTGGAGAACTACTACCAAGGAGCCAGACAAAGGGAGAAAAGAGCTGGTGAGCTGAAGGGCCACTTTGGGGCCCCACATGATGGCAAAAGTGGCCGGAGAAATGGTAGGCACCAATAACAAAGGGCCTTTAAGTACCATTCAAGAGTCTGAGCTTCATCTTGAAGTCATCAGGGAGAAACAGAAGGATCTAGAGCAGTGGCTCTCAACCTTTCTAATGTGTGACCCTTTAATACAGTTCCTCATGTGTGGTGACCCTCAACCATAACATTATTTTCACTGTTACTTCATAACTGTAATTTTGCTACTGTGGTGAAATGTAACGTAAATATCTGTGTCTTCTGGGGGTCTTGGAGGTAACTCTGTAAAAGGGTTATTTTCAAAGGAGTCTCAATCCACAGGTTGAAAATCACTGATCTAGAGCAAAGGAGTAAGGGGTGGTTTTTCAGCCCTTCCATTGGGACCCTGGGAAGACAGAGAGTGACATCCTGGGACCAAGAGAGAAGCTGAAGAATTCAGTGCCTGGGTACTGGCTGAACTTGGGGGTCAACTGAGAATTGTGGGGCTGAGTAGGACTACTTCGGGAACCACCCATTTTCTAGTTGGGCACCCAGGGAAGGAGAAGTAGCCTCTGGAGAATGAAGCGAAGGTTAGAGGTTTGTCTGGGAGGGAAACACCTCCCTTCCAAAGAGTGTGACCAAGCTTCAGTCAGAGAGAGGCAGCTCTCCTGACTCCAAAGACTAGGAACAAGGAAGGGACAGGCACAGACTGTGAGCCATATCTGCCTTCCAAGCTCCACCCAGCACAGGAAGCAGCTAGCTCTGCCTTCCCATCTCCACCCTGCCCTGTGTGGGGCCCAGCTCATGCAAACAAAAAGCCGGGCATGGTGCTTTGAATGAAAAATGTCCTCTATCAGCTCCACTATCTGAACACCTGGTCCCTGGTTCTGTGCTGTCTGGGAAGGTATAGCCTTGTTGAAAGAGGTACATCACCGGGGACAGGTTTGGGGTGTTTATAGTCTCACCGGGCTTCCAATTCTCACTCTTTGCTTTGTGTTTGTGATGAAGATGTGATTGCTTAGCTTTCCACTATGGCTGTCTGCTGCCATGCCTGCTCAGCCATTATGGCCTCCCTTTTGGAATCATACACCAGCAAAATAAACGTTTTCTCCCATGGGTTGCTTTTGGGCATGGCGTTTATCACAGCAACCAAAAGCAACTAATATGCTAGGCAGGCTCTCCATAGCCAGGATCAGAGTTAGGAGGCTGTAGAAGGCTGGTATCTGTAAACTTAGCCATATTGGTACCAGGCCCTCACTTCCTCATTGGGCCATCAATAAGAGCTACTAAGGTAAAAACAGAATAACACCTAGACCTCGGAGTGGTGTTCAACTAGGTCTACCTTTAGCAATGTGACAATACATGGTCGCTTATGCTTGTGGTCTAGCTACTCAAACCATGCCTCTAAACACCAGAAAAGAGATCCCTGGTCCTTCTCTGGTGGCTCGTTGGTGCAATCCTGGAGGGTCAAGATAACCTTGAGCACATGTGTGGCTCCTGTTCTCCACATAGACAGTGTGCTGGAGGGAGGCAGAAGCACTGAAGGCATCTCAGGTGTGGATAGAACTAAGTTGGTAGAAAATGCTAAAGCAAAGGGGCCATGATGATGCCATGAGAACCCAGAACAAGCATCTAGAGGCCTGACTTCGAGCTTCATTGATGTGTCTATGAGGAAGGAGTAGATAAGGTGGGTTTCTAGGAAGAATTAGAGGGACTTACAGAAAGTACTAGAAGAATGGCCACCCTTAAGGGCAGGGAATTTGGTGCCTCCATTTAAGGGACTAAATAAAGACCAGCGTGGATGAAGCATAGGAATCAAGATGGGTAAGATAAACATGGTGCACAGTGAGGCTGGGGACCTCCAGGCTTCTGGACCTTGGGGTATCTGCTGCCTCACCCCATGTATTACCCTGGGGCTGCAGAAGACAGTATCCGGAGCACAGGTAACAGACCAGCATAGAGATCCTCAAGAACCTCTGCTTTCATTTTCCTTTTCCTGGAGTCACCTGATCTTTTTCAAAAGGCTCCCTGGCCTGATACCCCGCACCCTCTGTTTCCTTTGCTTGCTACAGTCCCCTTTTTTAGAAGACACCGAAATGGAGTAAGCCAGCCTCCCCTCTCGGGCTCAGTATGAGCGACTCTTCTTTTCTCATCTTGCATCCAAGCCTCTCCACAGCAGGCAGAAGCTGCTGAGCTCAGACATAAGGGCAGAACTTCCGCAGATGTACATATTTTCTTTTTTTATGGCTAGAAACTAGCAATGAACATTTCTGGTGAGTCACAGCTTGCTTGCTTTCTTTGGCTAAGAAAGGTGGGAATGAGGTTCCAAGAGACTGAAGCTGGGGAGGCCAAGCCTTGCCAAGCTGGTAAGTTAGGAAAATGAAATTAGCAGTAAGCTAGCTGTGCCAGCTTCCCGGCTGGGGGCTGGAAAATTCCGCTTAGCAAACAGAACCCAGATCCAAGCCTGCAGAACCCCAAAGGAACGCGGATCTAAATCCAGTGTCCTGGGATCTTGGGATCTAGAGAGTATAAGTCTATGCAGTTGACCCTTTCTTCACACACCAGATCCCCATCTTTGGCCAAGTCCTGAAATGAAAACCCCTGCCCCATTGGGAAACATCTGGGAAAACTCTCCATCTCCTTCCCTGAAAGCTTCTGTGCTTCAGTTTATCTAACAGAAAAATGGATGTGATGGTTTACATAGAGCCAAGCAGAGGAAGGGCCTCCCCGTTATTTCATCCTTCATCCCAGGACCCACTATGCCTGGCCTTCAAGTCCCTTGTCTGTCCCATGGGGGTGATGGTACCTCCTCTGACTTCCTGTGTCCCACCAGAATTATTAGAAGGGTATATGAACTAAAGGTTCATGAATGAATTTGAAAATAATAAGTTCCTATATAATTTTTAAGTCCACTGTTATTCAGCCTACCTACTGCAATGGAGACAAGACTATACTCTTACATACATTGTGCCCTTTAAATCTACTCATCGTTCTTAATACAAAAGTAGGGTGCTGCTGATGCATATTGATATATACACATATGTGTGAAGATACACACACAAATAAATCCCAGCCTCGTGAAGAGTTTGCACTTCCCTGATTATAATCTGAGGATTCCAGAGAACGGGTGTGGGAGCAGTGAAACCCAGATGGGAAACTAAGAAGAGGAGGAAGAGGAGGGGCTGAAGCATCACAAAGAGCACACTATGAGATGGGCTTCGAGAGCCCATCACAGAAGAGAAAGGGAAGTTGGTGATAGAATATGAAAGGTGGACAATATGAGACAGAGGGATGGTGCAAGGTGGAAGATAGGAATTAGAAGTGATTGAAGGTAACAGTGATAAAAAATGGATGCCGGGAGGTATAGATGATACTTGGAGTGGATGGACAGCTGAAGATAGAGGGTGGGGGGTAGATGTGTAAATGATAGAAGGTGGGGGTAGGAAGGCAGGTTAGAGAGAGTGGGGATGACAAAAGTGGAGGATGGAGGGTGGAGATGGAGGGTGGAGATGGAGGGTGGAGATGGAGGTGGAGATGGAGGGTGGAGATGGAGGGTGGAGATGGAGGTGGAGAGTGGAGATGGAGGGTGGAGATGGAGGGGGAGATAGAGTGGGAGATAGAGGTGGAGATGGAGGTGGAGGTGGAGATGGAGGGTGGAGATGGAGGGGGAGATGGAGGGTGGAGATGGAGGGTGGAGATGGAGGGGGAGATGGAGGGTGGAGATGGAGGGTGGAGATGGAGGTGGAGATGGAGGGGGAGATGGAGGGGGAGATGGAGGGTGGAGATGGAGGTGGAGATGGAGGTGGAGATGGAGAGTAGAGATGGAGGGTGGAGATGGAGGTGGAGATGGAAGGTGGAGATGGAGATGGAGGGGGAGATGGAGGGTGAAGATGGAGGGGAGATGGAGGGTGGAGATGGAGGGTGGAAATGGAGGGGGAGATGGAGGGTGGAGATGGAGGGTGGAGATGGAGGGTGGAGATGGAGGGTGGAGATGGAGGGTGGAGATGGAGGTGGAGGGGGGAGATGGAGGGTGGAGATGGAGGGGGAGATAGAGGTGGAGATGGAGGGGGAGATGGAGGGTGGAGATGGAGGGTGGAGATGGAGGGGGAGATAGAGGTGGAGATGGAGATGGAGATGGAGGTAGAGATGGAGGGTGGAGATGGAAGTGGAGATGGAGGTGGAGATGGAAGGTAGAGATGGAGGGTGGAGATGGAGGTGGAGATGGAGGGTGGAGATGGAGGTGGAGATGGAGGGTGGAGATGGAGGTGGAGATGGAGGGTGGAGATGGAGGGGGAGATAGAGGTGGAGATGGAGGGTGGAGATGGAGGTGGAGATGGAGGTAGAGATGGAGGGTAGAGACAGAGGTAGAGATGGAGGTTGAGATGGAGGTGGAGATGGAAGGGGAGATGGAGGGGGAGATGAAAGGGGAGATAGAGGGGGAGATGGAGGGTGGAGATTGAGGGTGGAGATGGAGGTGGAGATGGAGGTGGAGATGGAGGGTGGAGATGGAGGGTGGAGATGGAAGTGGAGATGGAGGTGGAGATGGAGGGTGGAGATGGAGGGTGGAGAGGCTGAAGGTGAGGGAAGGTGTACAAGGAACAAGAAAATGTATAAGTGATAGACATTTGAGCTGATAGAAGCTACAAGAGGGAAGCTAGTGGAGGTAAGGTGATAATATTCTACAAGGAATTAGAAACAAACTCCACATAATGACCAGGTATACTTAGACGTTCCTGTGACAGCACCCCACAGAGAGAGGAGTCAGGAAGATCACTGGGGCTAGTCACCAGCCTATCTCTAGGTTCAGTGGGAGACCTTATCTCAAGGGAATAAAGTGTAGAGTGACAGACTAGGATGTACATGCAAACCACACACACACACACACACACACACACACACACACACACACACTCACACACACTCACATATGCACACACACACACACACTCATTCACACATGTACATACAATTAAAATCAAAGGGAAATACTGAGCTTGGGTTTTGGAATGTGATACCTGGTTGTTATGTGGAGTGTGTGGATTTGAACTTGGATCTTCACCAGAATGTTCTTACCCATGAAGCCTTTTCTCCAGTCCATTGTTGTCTTTTACTAAAGATATTTACCAAAAACTTTCCCTGGTCATAGTGGTTTTTGTTGTTGGTGTTTGTGTTTTGTTTTTTGTCTTTTTAATGCTTGCCATAAATAGAAGGTAACTGAGAAAGTAACTGTAAGGAAAGCAAACAGCATAATATATTCTTAGAGCAGTTAGAGAGGCGTTACCAATGCAGGAGCGCCAAAGAGGCTTTCTCCTCAAGGCTGAAAGAGAATTTAACAGTTATGGCTCAGGGAACGCCAGTAAACCTTCCTTTATTTTGAGGAGCACTGACCACCAGCTCTGTATTGTGTTATGACAGAGAAAGAGACAAAGAGAGAGACAGAGGCAGGCATAGACAAAGGGACAAGACCGGAAGGTTGGACATGTTCCCCTTACTTTCCAGTACCTATCAGGATGGAGGTGGCATGCCCAATCTGTAAACTGTTTGGTTTCTTGTTAGCCTGATGTGAGCTCTGTGAGACTCACAGCTAGCCAAGCCAGAACAGAGGCTTTTCAGAAGAGCCTTTCTGGACCCCTGATGCTCACACAGGTCTAGTTAGATGCTAACTCTCAGCAAGCACTAAGCCAGGCAGAGAGCCAAGGAAATGGACCTACTATGTGGCCAGAGGCACTTTGCATTTGGAGACTGGCAAACCAAGAATCAAAGCCTGCCTGTACTATCGGCACCTAAAGCTGTGTCCTGGGAAAATTACTTTCCCTAAACGTTACTCGTGTCAGCTAGGCAGATAAAGATGTCTCTGTCCTTCTGGTCATGAAAGTGCTACAAAATGGTGACTGCTATTCACCTTGGAGAGCACGTGGCTCAAGGTAAAGTAGATATGAGGAAACCTCAAAATTAAACAACTTATTGTTGTGATCTGGCCATGGGAGCAGTCATAAGTGTCAGTAGAAACACAAGCCCCATCTGAGGGCTTCCTCCATTCCTACCTCTTCTGCCCAGACCTCTCAACCCTGGGTCCTCTGCACACCAACTTCAAATTACACACTTTTAAAAAAGGCTTTTCTGTTAGGAATAACCTGGAAGGTTAAGTCTCAATTATACTATTGTTTTAAGACACGCTGCAGTAAAAAGTGCCTCCTTGGAAATGAAGCCAGTGAGATCCTCCCTCTCAGCTGCTCTGTGAAGCTGGAAGACACAACTGTGCTGGCACTGAATGTCTGCATAGAATACTAGTCAATGTCTAGCCAAATACCGCCCAGCTCTTCCCAAACTCTGGCTTTCCCCCCAAATATTTCTAATGTGTTTGAATAAAATTCTTTGCTACTTTTCTCTGTGGGCCACAGAGCAACCAGAATCACTTGACCTTGGCCAGGGGATTGTCATGAGGCATATTCCCCTAAAAGGCAAGAACTACCAAAAGCCAAAGGAGTCAGAATAAAAGAGGTCCTGACACCCCAAATGCAGAGCACTGTTTGAGTGGAATTCCATTACACTTTGGGGTGCTTCGAATATGTGGTCCCAGGGAGCACTAGTTTTAAAGTATAACTACTTATCCTAGGAAGAGGAAAATCTAAGGTCCTCGAGCTTTCAGGAAGAAGACAGCAGGCTTTGTGCAAACCTCTCAGAGCCTTCCACACACAGATTAAGAGCAATGGTCTGGAAATAGTGGTGCATACCTTTACTCCCAGCAGCCAAGAGGCAGAGATGGGTGGATCTCTGTTAGTTCAAGGCCAGCCTGGTCTACATAGTGATTTCCATTCCAGCCAGTGATCCCCAAATACAGAATTTCTTTTCTTTTCTTTCTCCCCACAAGGGGTCTCAAAGTATTGGTGCTGCAGAATATACAGTTCTTGGGGGAAAGTCTTGGTCACAGGAAACCTCTGTTTCTGTAGACCTAGCCATCTTATTTGGACCAGACCACCCATCACCTGAGAAGCAGGGTTAGGTCCCTGTGTGGTACCCCCCCCCCCCACTGCCACCATGGCATCTTTCTGCCCAGGGAATGTTCCTGGTTCCAGACCATAAGAAGGAAAAGCCAGGCTCCTTCAGGCCTGCTTCAGAAAGGGCAGATCAGTTACTTCTATGCCAGTGACAAGAAAGGCGGGCCAGCGCAGTCCACAAAGTGAATGAAAACCACTTGTCATCTAGAAAAACCCCAGAAAGGCTTGCTGATGCCCCAGAGCTTCTGATGCAGGCAGCTGGGGAAGAATCTGACTGCATTTTGAAGAAACCTCTATTTACCAAGCCCTACAAACCAGCCCCTTGGGGTCCCCACTCTCCAGTCATAAGGCTACTGTCAAGGTCACTCTGTTCTCACAGCAATGCAGCACCAAGTACCAGGTACATGAGTGGGGAACACTTTGCTCACTTCCACCAACCTGAGCAAGTAAAAAAAGAAAATATACTGCCTACTATGGCAACCCTAATTACACTGGACATTTGTATTAACCTTGCCTTCTACTAGGTGCTAGACACCTTTGCTCACTGGCTATCTTCTTTGTCATTTCCGACTTTGAAACCCAGCGCTTGTCCACAAAGGACAGCCCAGGGCCTCAGCCCAGGGTACTGTCTGGGCCTCATTCCCATCTTAAATCAGTGAAGGATGACAATCTGGATTCCTTCCCCTTCTCTATAAATGTTCAATCTCCCCCAGGGGAACACAGGAGCCCGCATCAGGCCCTATGAGTTCATAGGGGTCAAGAAGTGAGTTCTCTTCTTCTACCATATGGGTTCTGGGGATCAAACACAGGTTGTCAGACTTGACAGCAAGCCCTCTAAGCTGTTGACCCACTACCACAGCCCCTGGGGCTTCCTTTAAATCAAGTGCCACATGGAACTGGACCCAGCTAGGTCTGCCCCTTAATTTAGCACCTTCCACATTTGTAAACATCCCCACAGCCCAGGCAGATTGGGAAAAGCTTGAGCCTTAGGGAGAAGTACTCATAAGACAAAAGAAAGCACCCTGACCTAGAGCAGAAGGACTCAATTCCCTCTCCTCGTCAAATCTCTCATCTCAAGTAAATTGCACGAACCAAGAATTAATAAATTCCACCCCCTGCTTCTTCCCCATCCTTCCCTTTCCTCAGCGAGGCTCACTCAAGTGGCCATAAAACAAGCCCCAGGCCTCTCCTCCAGCCCCAATTGGGCACCCTTACATGAAGAATCTATAAGACAGCCTGGCTTCTCAGGACATCTAAGCTAAAGGACCAGAACACAGCACTGAATCTATGAACGGAAGCAGTGGCCAGGTCACTGTGCACCCAGGAGTCAAAAGGTGAGCCAACCTGCCCAGAAAAACTCAACTTCCAAAAGCCATCAAGGCTGGACCAACACATTAGCATCATGTCTACCCCAGCTGCCTGGGTGACCCCCTAATTAGACTTTCATAGTGAGACAAGCAGCTCACTTGGTCCCATTGCCAGCTGGGGCTCCTGTCCATCTGGTGGCTGAGTTAATGAACCCATGGGGGTCTAGCGGGGCTCATTACAGACAAGGTGAGGGAATAAGAGACCCCTGTGTCCTCAGGCCTGCCCTCCCCTTCTTCTCCATGCCCACACTTAGGCTATGAGGAGAGCAGGATAGCAAGTGATGAGATCCCATTTGTGCACACCCCCTGTGGACAGTTGCAATAGCAATTCAGGGTGTAATTGGAGGTCTTCAGAACCTTCCTGGTCAGATAGAGACCCTTAGTACTCAGAGCTTAGGGTATGAGCAGTCGGGATATTGTAGGGTCCATGTGTTATAAATAAGAAAATAGCATTTAGGTACTGAAGTCCTCCAGAACAGCAAGGAAGAGGGATGCTCTGTGAATCCAGTCCATAAGAAGACATTCTAAAGACATAGACACTGAAATGGTACCCAAGTAAAACCCAACCAGATAAAGGCAGGATGCACTGAAAGGAAGTATGGAGTCTCAGCTGGCATAAATAAAGGCAGTTTCATGCCATTCATCGGCTCTCTACAGCGACCTTCTACGTGGAAGCCATTTCCTTCTTTGCCTGGTTAATGAGAACAGCGAGCTCCTGGATGCTGTAGAACCCAGCACCTTGCAGGACCTCACGGGTCAGTCTAGTCCAGGCCTCCTCGTCCACTCTTGGCCTCCTTTGTTCACTGACCCTTCCAGTAGCCCTCCTGGTCAGCACCACCTTCCATCCCATGACCCACAGCCAACTTCTCACTTGAACTGGTGCTCCCGGGAGCTTCGGATCTTGGAGGAGAAGCGCTCGGCCAGCTTTTCTAGGCTGCGGGAGTACTCCAGCTCGATCTCAGCTTTCCTGCGAAAGAACTCCTGCAAGTCTTGCAGCAGCTGCAGACGCGACTCTGACTGCTGCTCCAGGCATTTGAACTGCTCCACCAGCTGCATGCGGATCTCTGCAGGAAACAAGGAGCTGAGCATCAGGCTGTGGCTGGGGACAGTAGTGGACCCAAATCCCCCAGAACCCAGCCAGAGCCCCAACTTTGCTATGCAAAGATTTGACAAGGGCCCTTTGCTATATGGCCTAACCTATTGTTTACTAGACTTGAGTTACCATGTTGCCATCTAGGCTTCTAACTGATGTACAGGCCACTGGCTACATTGTTACTCCACATGATTAGCAGATTGACTAACTTTCTCACTGGAATGAATTTGCTTAAACTAAAAGGCTATATCATGTATCTATTCCTCCAGAAAATGGGGTGCCCTTGCAGCTGGGACATCAGAAATGAGTTCTGTAAAAATAACATTTTAAAATCTTATTTACACACTACAACTAGGAAGGGCCAGAGGCCCTTGCCCAAGAGGCTTATTCTTTGTCAACAAAACAGAGGTGGCCCAGAGAGAAATGTTAAGATTTTTCTCATCTAGTGCAGGCAGGACCCAGAGGGCATCTGAACATATTTGGGACTCGTGTTAATCAAAGTCCTGCCTATACCGTTTTCAATTTCCTTAAACTCCTACACATCTCCAGTACCTCTAGAAGAACCTAGTCATGAGTCCACACTCGGACCAAGTATTGACTCATGGACCTGGGTCTGGGAAACCATGAAGAATGTTCAAAAGCTATTAGTCAAGCTAAACACACACACACACACACACACACACACACACACACACACACACACACACACACGTACACTCACACCCCTCACCTCAGTCCTTAAAACCATTAACAACCTTAACTTGTCCTGATGTCTTAACAGTCACAGCCCCTTTTGTCAAGTTCTAATACTATCACCGCCATGACTCAGGTACAGCAATCCCTTCCTGGGTCCTCAATAGATCCAGCTCTTCAAGACACCCTATTTGCTCTTCGCTGGCAACTTTCTCATAAAACCCCAGGCTCCCCTCTGCCTAAGGGTTACATTCAGCTCGTTAGCATCGGTTCCCCTTTCACACCCCAGAAAATTTGTAAATCACTCAAGCCCATCCTTGAATGGTAGTATCCCCACCATCACCATCATCATCATCATCACCATCTCCATCATCACCATCACCATCATCACCATCATCATCATCATCACCACCATCATCATCACCATCATCATCATCATCAAAAAGCAGGTCTAACAGGCACCTGGGGACAGAGCAAGGCTTCCCAACGGGATCAGAAGTATAGAAGAACCCACATGAGAGCCTCATTCCCATTGCTATACTGTCCAGTTCTGCCTGAGAACACCACCCCCTTCCCACTTCACTCTGCACAGTGGCTCTGTTCCCTAATTCAGAAGGAAAACCAAGCTGTATTCACCCAGAGTCTAACTTTTATGTAAAACCCAAAAATGGCAAAAATGTCTGGGTCCCAAGAAGAACCATGTCAAATATTGGTGCTAAAAAACCTTCCTCTGTTCAAAGGACAACAGACCCTCTGTGCTCAAATAAATAAATAAAATGTAACTTTTAAAAAAGCAAAATATCTTTTAATTTGTACACAGGTTAAAAAGTAATGGTAGTCAATTTATAAGTTTTAAGCATAAAACTATATTAAGATAAAATTCTGTGAAGGAAATCGAAGGGTATGAGTTTTAAAAAGATAAGAAATGATGTAAAAGTTTTATGCCTGTGGATCCTCTTTGACGGACAGTAGAGAATCCTGATGTGTTGCAGAAGTCTTCCTATGGCCTGGCAATTCCACTCACAGATAAATACCCAAAAGAAGTCAGTGCTTATGTCTACCCAAAACTATGTTCAAGAATCAGAGCTTTCTCACTAAGCCCTAGAAGCTCAAAGGTTCAGCAAGAATAGAAGTGATGTTTTCAAGAGAGGCATTTGTTTAGGGGAATGCTATACGGTGAGAAAGTATGGGCTACACAGAGCACAGGCCTGAAATGCATGGACCTTATGCTTATTAAAGCAGCCAGAAAAAAAAAAAAAAATGAGTCCAGGAAAGGTAGTTACAATGTTAGAGAAAGAAGTTGTCACCTTTAGGGGCATGTTGACTCAGAGGAACAAAAGATTGCCTTCTGGGGTTCCAGGCATGTCCAACACCTTGATCTGGGTGGAACACATGTCAGATGAATGGAGTTGTACCCCAAATATGCATTCTTGCAGATTTATGTAACACCTCATGAGAAGACAACTTTTTACATTGCAATGTTACTGAGTTTTAGTCTGTTCTACTTTTAAGAGAATGGTTCAATGTTATTCTAAAATGCCAATATTTAAAACATGGTAGAAATATATTCTTTGTAACTACTTACACTTAGACTGAAACATTTTAAATGTCAACTAAAATAGTGGAACATCAGGGCCTTGAGTTTGTCCCAAGGGTAGACAACAGAACGACCACATTGCTGCCCTAAAGCACTGGGAGGAAGGCCTTCTCCCAGCAAGGCCTGGAGGACCCACTGGCCCAGCCACCATCTCTAGCACACTGTGGAACTCCTGGCATCACAGATTTCCAGGACTGATTTGGGATAATGATTACTTTTATTCTTGCACACCCTATCTGAGGTCTCCACAAATGAAATTCAAGCTCTGAGTGTGGATTTTCTCAGAGCAAAGCAGATTCAGAAAACAGTTCTTGTCTGACAAATTGCTACTAATGCTTACCACATTCTTCTGCCTAGCCCACAAAGCAGCTGTGAGTTCCTCACCTGACACACACACACACTCGTGTCAACACACAGATAAACACAAAGTTCACAAACAGCACATAGTGCATGCCACATACATAGCATTATCCACACACCACTCACCAACCTCACATACTAGACACACTTAGACAAAAGTCACAACACACATACACATGCTACATACCACATTTGCACACACACACACACCACGCACTCCCTGGCACAGATATATGCACATATATATATATATATGCCACACACATAAACACATGCATACATACATACATATACCACACACACACATATGCCCCACAATACATATAAATAAATACACTTACTGCACACACTTGGTGTGGCTCTCATTACCAGTTTTGGCACACAAAGCCCAGAGTGCTTATCAGTATCTACAGAAGAAGAACAAAGGCTTTGTGTATTGGCAAAGATCACATTAGGTCCTGTGATCCGTCACCACTGCACAGGCACGTGTATTCACAGACCCATGTGTGTAAGCAGATGAAAATGCTGTTGTGAGACCCAGCTGCTGTATCAACACACAGCTACACCAATCGTTTTCAGATACCCCCTACCAATTTTCAGACCCTCCACTGCTAGAATCATCTTGAGGATGCTAGCGTTTCAAGGGCTTATGTTCTGTGGGTGTTTCTCTCATGTAAACCTCGGGGCATTCCTAGAAGGTCTGGTGTCCCCAACTTCACCTCTATAGGTTGACGGGTGGTGGCTCAAAGGATACCATCACTATGGTCGTAAAAGCTAGTGCAAAGCCCATCTAGGAACCGAACTCATAACACTCTTAAGGTGGTCATAAAGTTGTGGACCTTATAATAGACTGAGATCCACTAAGAGTTTGGTGGTATCCATGTTAAAACAAAACAAAACACAGCCCACTGTGAATCCTCCCCCCTGCCCCAGCAGAGGTCTTCTGTTCCAGCATCCTAAGCATAACAAGAAGATTCTGCTTATTAGACCGACTACAGGGCCAGTGTTCTCATGTTTTAGAGGAAAGCTCATAAATCATACTGCAGTGACAGGAGACAGTATAAAAGGGGCAAAGACACCTCCCCTAATGCACACAGCCTCCAAAGTGCTGCTAGGGGTGGGGTGTGGGGCGCACACAGAGAACCTTCTGAGTTCAGCTACCTAGAAGCCAAGATGTCTAGCAATCAGAGACTGCCTCCCACTCCCCTAGGCAGCCGATGCCACTCTGTAACCCCAAGGGAGTTGGTTCCCAGCATCCTAATTTCTGTCTCCTCCAGAGGCTGCTAGGAACAAGCTAGGTCTTAGCTTTTTTCCTTGAAGACTTCAAAGACAGAAAAATCAAATCAAATCAAATTGAGCTGCTCCCCAGACACAGCCTCCTGTAGTAGATGTCCCCTGAGGAGAAGCATCCAACCAAAACACAGAAAATTAAAGGGGGCGGGGCAGGGAGAGGGAGGGGTTAGGAAGTTGGGCCAGACATTGACCTCAGATCCTCCAGGCTGAAGACAAGCTTCCTGACTACTCTACAAACAGAGGCACAAAACTCAGAGAAGGCATTAGACTAATCCTTCAACTCTGAAGCATCCATCTCCCCATGTCACCCTCCTCATGTACTTTTCAGTATCCCCCCCCCCCAATTGCTTTTGGGTAAAATCCATATTTCTCTGGCATTCAAAGCCTAAGAATCCACAGCTTGCCCCTCTAGTCACATTCCAGTGAACTCTCCAGGTCACAGTTTCACCAAAGCTGCTGTCCAAGGCAATAGCCAGGACCATACACTGTGCATCATAGCCACAGCCTCCCAAGCAGAAGATCCATGGAACTAAGAATTCAAATTCAAACTTTACACCTCTCTCTCTCTCTCTCTCTCTCTCTCTCTCTCTCTCTCTCTCTCTCTCTCTCTCTCTCTCTCTCTCTCTCTCTCTCCCACTCGCTCTCGCTCTTGCTCTCTCTCGTTTTGTTTTTCAAGATCAGTTTTTTCTGTGCAGCCTTGGCTGTCCGGGAACTCACTTTGTAGATCAGGCTGGCCTCAAACTCACAGAAATTGGCCTACCTCTGCCTCCTGAGTGCTGGGACTAAATAAAGGTATGCAGTACCACAGTTGGCTCTAGCTTTTCTTAATGAATAAAGTACACTAGAGCAAATTCACATTTGCCCAAGCACTGGCCAGAAGTTGCAAAATGCTCCATCTATTCCAGCCGGAGTGGCTTCTCTTCTCACTGACTTTTTACTGGCTCCATTTGTTATTACTGAAGAACTAGCACAGATACACTCTTATTTTGAGCCCATATTTTACCTTGGGGTTCTCTCTTTGTGCTCCGTCTCCTGATGGGTTTAAATAAGTCTTCAATTGACAAGTTTCATCATTATCACCTCATACAGCACAATTTCACTGCCCTCAGAGTCCCCTGTGGTTTGCCTAGTTACCCTTTCTGTCACCCCTTCCTGTGTCCATCCTCTCCTCTCACTACTCCTGTGCATTTTCTTCTACAATCCCCAGAATGTCTAGAGCTTGACCCTTTCAGTGGGCAGCCTTCAACTCAACCATGCATTTAGAATGTTCCCACATCATTTTGTTACTTGGCAATTCACTTCTTTTTATCATAGAGTAATATTCCAGTGTGCAGGTGACTGTTCAGTTTGTTTATTTGCTTATCTACCGAAGGGCATGTGGAGCACTTCACATTGTGGGCAACAATGAATGAGCTGTCATTGTTTGAATAAACACACACCTTCAATTCATTGAACAAAATATTCTTCGAAAGAAAAAAAAAAGTGATTCACAGTGGTGCACAATTTTGATCCCAGCACTCAGGAGACAAAGGCAGGCAGATATTCTGTGAGTCTGAAGCCAGTTTGATTTGTATAGCAAGTTCCGGGACTATAGTAAGACTCGGTCTCAAAAAAAAAAAAATAATAATAATTTTTAAGAATATTTTTAGGTTTACAGATAAAGAAGGAATAGCACTTTTCTAAAATTTTAGAGTAATTTCTTTCTTTCATATGTGTGAATATTTTGCTTGCATTTATACATGTTCACCATGCACATGCCTGCTGGCTTCCCAGAGATCAGAAGAAAGCATCAGATCCCTGGAACTGGAGCTGCAGATGGCTGGCATGAGCACCATGCAGTGCTGGTAGCTGAACCCAGCCCTAAACAATTGTACTTTTCAAAAGAAAAATATAAAGTAATTTTATAAACGTTTAACATGGTCATCTCCATTTGTATTGATTTTCTGCAAATGAAAAGACTCTCATACTCTTATCAGTCCTATAAATTCTAGTACAAAAAATCTGAGCCAGCCTGATATGAGGGCTTAACAGATAAAAAAAAAAAGGTGCTTGCCACCAAGTCTGACAACTCTGAAATCCTTGGAACCCACTAAGCTGCAAGTTTGAGCTTAAGTGCATGCACGCGCAAGGACACACACACACACACACACACACACACACACACACACACACACACATGATTTGCTTCATCATAATTCTGGGCAGGGAGGGGAGGAATGGGGATGAAAGTTTTTAAGTCAGGCAGAGCTGGCCCGGACTGAGTTGACTCCAGAAGTTTGTATGTAGCAGAGCAAGTGATTGGGCTCACCTTGTTCTTATTAATGGTTGAAATTTTCCATAAGAAAGAAGAAGAAAACAGCCGCCCAACCCGAAAGCTGATGCTAAGCTTTGTTCTGGTTAACAGGTCTGGCAGGTGAGACCTGCCAGCTTGCCCGAAGGCCTCTGCCCCCAGCAAACAAGCACTCCAGCTAAAACAGCTGAAAGAGCATTTTAAATGCAGTTCCCAGTCCTCATCTGCTGCGTGAACCCCGTCTTGAAAATGCAGGGGTTATCCTATACCTCTTACAACGAAAGGTTTTTCATGGTTTGAACATCCAGAAAAGCAAGCATGTTCTTATCCAGTCTCCATTTCCAGGAGCTAATCCGGATGCTGGTGGGCCTTATCTCCATGTGCACCTCTCCTGGTTATCACGAAATCTTACAAGACTTGGTATTATCTCCCCATTCTGTAGAAGAATCAACTACAACTCCGGAGGAGAAGACATTTGCCCAGAGCCACCTAGAAAGTGGCAGAACCAGGGCTCAAAAGGATGAAGGGACCAACACGATCAGGGCTTGTCCCCCAAGCCTGGCCTTGGTACTTTCCCTTTCACAGATCATGTCCTGCTTTCTGTCTCTACACTCCCCTATGTGCCAGCACAGGTCTGGAGCCTGACTGTTCATCCCAATGCATTCTTTGAGAATAGGCCCTCCTGTGGTGAAGGTCCTCAGCTCTCTGGGACAGCAAAACAGGCTTTGGGGTCACCAGTTCGGGTGTTCAGCTGTGAGCTGGAACAGGTTTCCTTTGTGAAATAGAGATAATACAGTCAGCCCTCTATTGTTGCAACAACAACAATAAAAAATAATAACTCAGAGAAGTCTCCTGACTCTGTGCTTGACATTTGTTTCCAGCACGTTACCCAACTCAGTAGCCAGTGGCTATGGGCGGCTATTTAAATTTTGATTTTTGCACGTATGTGCATGTTCACATACATGTGGGATACATGTGAAGACCCAAGGTTGCTCTCCACCTTATTTATAGAGGCAGGATCTCTCACTGAACTCAGAACTCCCCATTTCAGCTAGTCTGGCTAGCTTTGCTTTGGACACACACACACACACACACCTCCTCCACCTTCTACACACTGAGAATATAGACAGATCACCACACTGACCCAGCTTTTACATAGGTTCTAGAGACCCAAACAATGTTCTTTATGCTTACACATCAAGCAGCTTACCTGATGACTCTCATCCCCCAGCCCTAAATTTTATTAAAATTAAGGTCATTCTTCCAGCACACACCTCATCATCTCAAGGGAATTCACTGTGGCTTGTGGCTTGTAGCTAGGATACTGCAAACTGCTTTCATGGAAGAGCACTGGTTCAGGACTCAGAAGAATTTATTCCTTATACCCATTTCCTTGAGTAGAAATAGAGAGAGGACAGGATAGCACTGGATCCTATGACTCACATCTGTGCATATCTGCTCAGATGAGAGCAGGCCGTGGGGTCCACAAACTCCCAGAACATCAGGGTAATGAAAACCCTCACTGCTCAGCCCCAAATCAATCATCCTGACAGGGTCCCCTAGCTGTGCATTCCAACCCCAGAGGAAGTGGTGCAGCCAGTCAAATCATCCAACCAATGTCTCTGAAAACTACCTTTTCTATTCACCAGGTATACACTGTAAAGTCTGAGTGTCCAATTACTATAGAAGGCAGGTGACTCTACCTGTCCTGCAGGGTTAATACCAACAATGAACTAGAAATAACATGCCAGGAACCTAAGGGACTCTAGGCACATAGCATTTCTACAGAGGTGGCCTAACATAGAACAAAGGGTACATGCTCTCAGGCTCTGGGGACAGGCAGCCTGACTTCCAAATCTGCTTGTCAGTGGTTAGAGTTGGTAGGTGCAGAAGACATTTCAGGCAGTAACTGGCACATAGCAACGATGTCATGAAGAAAATATCACAACTGTCATAATGCACAATGAACACCAAAGGCCCTTGTCACAGAGCTATTCCCCAGGGTCCACTTCTGTCTCAGTTGTCCACAGCCCCACAAGGAAGGTTGTGTGATCCCAGGAACGTTTTCTCCAGCTTTCCTTATATGGAGAAGCAGCTTCCTTTGGCAGACCCCTGACCAGCTCGGTGGCCTCCCTGGCAACCAAAGGCCTCAGCTGCAAGGTCCTAGGCAGCTGCTGCAGCAGTTACCCTGGCAACCTGGGCCCAGGCCCAGATGCATCTGCTTTGTCTTTGAGCAGCAGGGACCAGCCTAAGAGACCAGGAGAGTATCCCTCTGTGACTGAGTCCCTTCAGTATCTTCTGCCCAAGCTAGCCACTTTGTACTTTCTCCTCTCCCTCGTTCCTCTGAGGAAGGGTCTCTACTTTCCCTCATCAGTCTTTACCAAGCCAGGCAGGTTAGCAGCCACCAGCACTCTGACCATGGAAGAGGTAATTATAACACTATTCCATAAATGAAAAAAAAAAAAATGAGCAAAAAATTCACAGGATACAAACCAAACTGACTTGAATCCACTGAAGGCACTGCCAGGTACTGCCAGGGTTTATCAGGGCTCCCCAGGGTCCCAAAAGAAGCAGCCCCAGGATGAAGCTGTTCCTCTAGCCTGGATAAATGGGTGCTATTGTGGCAAAAGCTAGAGCTTGGCCTGGACACTGTCAAATCATGCGACTTGAGCAAGTCAGTTCATCTCTGGCCTGTGGTTTTCCCATTAGCAAACGGGAAGGAATTAAAAGCAGGCATTTGTGGAGTTCAGTATTTTTCCATCTATCTCTGTTAAAGCCTTGGGAGATAGCATTCTATTTCACAGAAGAGAAAGAGACACAGACATGAGGTGACATGCCTAGCTTCACCTGACATTGGATCTTTGGGCTGCCTGTCTCATATCACATGCCAGAGATGCTTCCTGAACATGTCAGATGCACTACCCATCACTTCCTTATGTACTATCATTCTTTGTGGAAAAAGAGAATCAAAGCCTGCTAACCCCAGAGGCTTTGTTGAAGCAAATCCTATCTGCTTGCAGCTTTCTGAGGAGTGGGGTACACATAGGCTGGAAAGGCACTGAGTGATAGAATTTGTATTTACTGCTCTCCCCCAGAAGCATGGAGTAGCATTTTAAAATAGCAAGAGTTCTTTTATAATGATGATGGAGACATTAACCAGGAAGATCTTCCTTCTAAAGAGGAAGTGGTGTGTTCCCCACGGTCCCCCACACCCAAGAATTAGCATCTCATATGTATCCTTGGCTGAGGAGATGGGACCAGGAGATTCACACTTCCTACAACCATCCAAACAGGGAAATCCAGTTCTGCAGTTTCTGTAAGCACAAAGCAGTGGGGGGTGGAGGGGGAAGGGCCATTGAAATCTGAGGAGGTAGGTGGGAGAGTTTTCCCTAACATCTGCACTGTGTCCAAGTAACAGCCAATCCATGCCTTGAAGTCTGACTTCTCTGCGTTCCAGATGTTCAGTGAAAGGCAAAGGACAGGCAGGGTGAAGCCAGGCCTCCTCTTGCCCAAGTCCCTGAGTTAAAGTCGATCAATCTCAACACAAGATTAATATTCACAACTCTAATGCCCAGTGGTCCCTAAAGGATCAGATGCATTGAAATGAGAAAAAATGAGAAGTCATTAACGCTGAGAGCATCCAGCTGTGGCCTCAATTTCTCTGGAAGAAGCAGAGGACGGAAGGCCAATCTGAAGGCTTTTGAGTCTGTCACAGACCTCAGGGCGGTCAGTAGATGATCTCTTTAGGAAAGACCTGTCCTGCCCTTGCTCCGTTCCTGGGGTTTTGTTTTGTTTTGTAGGAAAGAGTTTCAAGACAGGTTCTCTCTGTGTAGCTTTAACTGTCCTGAAACTTACTATGTAGACCAGGCTGGCCTTAACTCAAAGATCTCCATTTGCCTCTGCCTCCCAAGTGCTAGGATTAAAGGCGTGCACCACTAAGCCCAGTTTGATTCATATTTTTAAATCATTACCCGTTCATCTTATTTTCTAGTACTAGGAACTGAACCTCGGACTTCTCAAATACCAGGCAAATGCTCTACCACTGAGCATTTCCAAACCGTTTTCGTTTTATGGGCGCTCTACGGTATTACTGTCGGTGGAAGAAGAGGTAGCTGTAAAAACAAATACAGCAAACACAAAATAAATAAGGCTAGTAAGTTCTCTAGGATTCTGCAGCTCCTAGTCGGCTTTCTTTTTTGATACAGGAGGTTTGTATCCTGAAGACATGCAGGAAGCAGAGGCTGTTGGGTAATCGTGGAGAACAAACTAAAAGGGGAAGAACTGTCCCTTTGTGTGTGCCAGTGAGGCCACCATATCTTTGCAGACCACCTATGACCAGCCTACAAAGCGCCATCCTACCTAATTGTCCTGCCCCTCAGTTCACAGGGAAAAGCAAACTTACTACCCTAACAGAAGTAGTACCAGAGCCTAGGTATCCAGGACGCACAGCTTACACAGCCTATGTTTCACTTTTTTTTTTTTTTTTTTTTTTTACACGAGTCCTTTTTGCATCATTGTTAGAAAAGGCAGTCAGCACAGACCCAGACCAACTTGTGTCATTTTGTGAGAGAGGATCTTGTACTGTTGCTCAGTCTAACCTTAAGTACAAATAGTTGGACTACAAGTGTATACACTGTACTCAGCCTCATACATATTTTCAAATGAGTAAGAGATGATACACAAGGTTGGATAACAATGATCCCCTAAAGATACTTAATTCCTTATTCTGTGAACACTCAAATGTTACCTTCAGGGGCAATAAAGAACTTTGCAGATGTGACTAGACTAATGATGTCCTTTAATGCATTGACATGTGCCTTTATTGGACAGAGGATGAGGGAGATTTGGCACAGAAAAAGAAGGCAATGCAGCCATGAGACCAACTCCCAGTGAGGCTATAAGCCAAGGAAGGCCAGCGTCAATAAGAGACAAGGAAGTGATTCTCACCCTGAACCTCTAGAAGAAGCAAGCTCTGTACTTAGATTTGCACTAGTGAGATGGACTGGGGATTCCTGGTTTCCAGATCTAGGAAAGAGTAAATGTGTATTTTAAATCAATAGATCTGTAACCATTCACTATAAGAGCAATTGGAAACTAATATAATGGACACTACACCATCTTGAAAAGCTCCATAAATAATCAGCATGCAGTTTAAGAGGTGAGTGGGGTAGAAAGCATGCCAGCAAGTATGTAATAACTGCTTGCTACATCCACACAAGAGAGAGAATGAGCAGAGGCAGCATCACTCGTGTGAGACCATTGCTGCAAGAACCCCCAACTGGCTAGGCATGATGGTATCTGTCTGTAACACCAGCATTTGAAAGGTGGAGCAGGAAGATCAAAAATTTAAACTTATCCTAAGCTAAACAGTGAGTTTAAGAGAAGCCTGGGCTAGATGAAATCCATGTCTTAAAAAAATTAGACAATAACAAAGCTCAAACAAACCTAGAAAGGCCCTACGTGATAGGAAGATAGGACACACCCAATTAAAAAAATTAATGATTTAAAATGGAATAATCCCTCACCTGAGTTCAGACATATTATAAACATACATCCAAACAAACGATATACACATATATGAGGATGTTTATCACAAAATTGTCTATAAAAGGTAAAAATGAACTATGACATAACTATATAGGATTGCTTCAGTAATTGTGGCACCTATAGAATACTCTTTTATGCTGTAGTAACTATGTCACATAAGAAGTCTGTGGCCCTAGAACACAAATATTATTAAATAGCAAAAGAAGGGTACAGAAATGGGATTGTGGTCAAACGCTGCCTATACATGAAGGGAAGACTCAAGGGCCCATCTCAGGAAATCAGCCAAGATCACCTTTTGGCATGGTCATAGATCAACCCATTCTCACAGTAAGTATTTCCTAGGAATTATGTACCCTACCAGGGTTTGGCAAATTTCCTCTAGAAGCCAGAAAACACAGATTTTAGGTTTTGCAGACACAACAGCTTGTGTAGCAACTGCTTAGTACACAGCCTTTGTGAAACAATAGTAGCCACAGACAAAAAAAGAAATGAATGTACATGGCTTTTTCAATAAAACTTTATTTACAAAAATGGGCAACTGGCCAGATTTGGGTTGAGGGCTGGAGATGCCAACTCCTATTCCATTTTTTGTTTGTTTTGGTTAGTTTTTTCAAAACGTCTTCACAACAGACATTATTCCTCTAACATGAGGAATTTTGCAAAATGGCCCCCGGGAAGTCCATAGTTGAACACAGTACAACAGTGTCTCCTCTAGGGTTGAAATCTCCAAACATCACCTGGAGACACTTGTAAAAGAGTATGAAGAGCACATGACTGGGCAGAATATGTTCAAATGTGCCTAATGTCTGGGAGCCTTCAGCTTATAACGTTAAGAAAGCAGAGCAGAGTGGCTCCCCACTGCCTGAGAGCTATTTCCAAGTCGCCTCCAGCTAGTGTGCATTAACCTGACAGTAATAGGGGCAGAGGATGAATTTCCTTGACCTTCTGATGAAAATGTCATTTGGAAGGATATCCAAACTCATGATGAAGTCCGAATACTTTATGCATATTGTGGCTACTGTTCCCAGAGGCTCTCCATGGAATGGAGAGCTGCTCCAGCAGGCTGCATGATTTATGTCTCTGAAAGCCACATGAATTATGACCCATGACCTCATTCTCTCATTCTGGCAACTGTGCACTTTCTTCCCAATGGTTTTCAGAAAGGAAAGAAGAAAAAACAAGAAGGATCTTATTTCGTGTGTGTGTGTGTGTGTGTGTGTGTTTGTGTTTTCTCATTAAGTCTGCAATAATTTTCAGAGAAGACCTCAATTCATTACATAACAGGAATGCAGGTTAGATTTCCAAGGTCATTTCCAATGGTGCCTGATTATTTGAGTGGATCTAACTTATAGTTCAAATCAATCAAGCTCATTCACCCACCATTACCAAATCTCATTTTCCATCACTGAACCCCCAAAATAAAGTCTTCAGGAGCCCTTCTCTGCCTCTGGGAATAGACAGAGTAAAGTAAGACATAATAAAAGGGTCCAGATAAGTGCCTCCTCAAATCCAACTTCAGCAACTTTAAGAATAAACTTGGGGAAGGAAAATTACAAAATCATAGTCATCTAGCAGCTTACAAATGAGTTAAAAGCTTCAGAGCAGAGAGCAGAACATCATGTGTGCCGCAATCTAGTAAGGCTCAGCTTTCTGTTATTGTAGCAAATATCCAAAATAAATTAATTTCAAAAGAGGGAAGATGTATTTCAGCACTGGATTTTACCATGTCACTGTATGGTCACTAGGCACACAATTTGGGTCACCAGGGGCAAGGAATCAAGGTATGCAGGAGAGCAAACTTCTCCAAAACATGTGGTATCAAGAAAAGAGTAACAGAAAATATGCTGACGCCCTAATATCCTCATCAAGGACATACTTTAATGACCCCCTAGCTAAGAATTGTGGTAAGGTTTTAAACTGGGTTTTCTAAGTTTGTCAGCATATGATATACATGACAAACATATAAAAATATGTATATGTACCTACCCTAAATAGTAAAAGATACATAAATGGGTTTAATCCCTTTGGTATGTTTATTATTTGCTGACCAGGACTATAGTCCGACCCAAACCACCACCATTTTCATGACTCCAGCTGGGCACACTTATCAAAGATTGTCACAGCTGGGTTGGCTGACTGTTGATGTCCCCTCATAGGAGGGGTGGGGTCGGGGATTGTGAGCCCCTCACCTGAGTATCCAGCCATTCCTCTCAACCAGTTGTAAGCCGTTCTGCCCTAATTGCATATGACTTTGGGAGAGACTGGAGTACATAGGATGAGAAGAACTAGGGGAGGGGTCTCCATCTACACAGCCATGAGGGAGTCATTACCCATGCTGGGCACAAACCGTCCAGTGAGACTGTCTGAAGGTCATCCATGTGCCTGCCCATAACCCATCACCCACTACTCTGTAGAAAGCCTAATAAACTCATCTTTTCCCCAGAGTGACGTTTGGTGGAATCTACCTCAGTTTGTTGCTGGGACCTCGGAAGGAGAGGGCACCTTTGCTTACTCCCTCAGTGAGGCACTTTAGCGATGTCATTACTTAACGTGAAACCCCTCTGGCTGGGGATAAAGCTCAACTGCTCAAGTCCCCAGCACCATATAAACCAGGTGTGCTAGGACACACCTGTAATCACAATGCTTTGGGAGGTAAAGACAGGAGAATCAGAAGTTCAAGATTATTCTCAACCACATAGCAAGTTTGAGGCCAGTATGAGCCACCTGAGACCTTTAAACAAAACAAAAGCATACTGCCTTCAGATTAGCATAAATTATGCTTGTATAACTCAGCAACTATCATCATGACCCAAGATCATTCAAGGAAGGCATGTTTACAGATCTCTTCTAGACATCTCTCCCAATGTTGTAGCAAATTACCGTGGTCAGGCTGGAATCCAGTCATTCCCAGTGGTACTCAGGGCAGGCTCTCACCATCCCAACATTAATCCATTTGTTCTTTTCACACAATATGGAATTCTTTGCCAAGGTCCTATTTCAGGTCTTGGGTCCTGAACCAAAGTGGAAAAAACCTTCCTCTGCGGAGTTAGCTTGTCACTTGGCAGCCTTGTGCAGAGGCCTCTATGCTTCCTGCTTGGGCTGTGACTCTTTGGAAGACTTCAGGCAAATGGCTTTGCTGACCTAGGTCAGTGGGTTTGCCTTTCTAGTCCCAAGCTGTGGGACGGCCTTAGATTCCAGAAAGTGGGAAATCCACTCCCCAGAAAGTGGGAAATCCACTCCCCAGTAAGAACCAAGTGAGCAGTCCCTCAGCATTCCCCTGTGCAGCATTTTGATCTAAATTAGGTCAGGTGCTCAGCAGCCTGCAGGAATCACCGCCCCGCCCGCCAGGAGCCCAGCACTTGTACTTACCACATGGCCTCCTCTCCCTCCTCCCTGGCCTCCACTCATTTCCCCCAGCACCAGTGTGGGTTGCCCAGTACAGTCTGCTCTAGCAAGAACTCACTGACAACAGATCCTAACTTCCGCTGTATCACATTTGCCTGTCTGAATTACTGGGGAAATAAATGGATGATATGGCACTGAAGCCTGCTGCACTCCAAAGAGACTTCATAAGAGAAGACACAGAATTGACAAATACAGACAGCAGAAACATAAAAGCCAGTGACACCCACTGCTTGCTGTGATCTGTTGAAAAAGTCAAGGGGCACTGAGCAAAACTCTGATCATTATTGGGCTCTAAGCCCCACCTCCACCCCCACCCCCCACCCCCGCCAGATTGGATTTTACTAGCCAGGTATGATGGTAAACGCCTGTAATCCCAGCATTCAGAATGTAGAATCACAAATTCTAAGCCAATCTAGGCTACCTAGAAAGACTGTGTATGGAGGGAGAGGGCTAAAAGAGGGGGATGGAGAGGGAGGGATGAATGAATGAATGAATTTCTAGGGACCCCGGTGACCCCTCACAGTAAGCATTTCCTTCTAGGAAATTATCTAAAACCCTGTGGTTGTGAAATAGCCTCACCCATCCCCACCCTAGACCCTGCTCTACCTCCATCCACTCCCTAGCTGAGGAAAATGCACCTCAACTCCTGTGAGTCCCTTGTACCCACAGGCAATAAAACCAGAGTTGTATAAGCTGTGTGACTTTAACCCAGCTACTTCTTATTAAGCAGTGATTCTTTGCCAGACCCTGCTTAAGTTACTTTTAAGTTTTCCTACCACAAGGAAAATACAACTCCCACTGCTAAAACGAACCTGAAGTTCAGAGATTAAATAACTCGTGATGGACACACCCCACTTTTGCTCTCTACCCACACAATCTCTAACCAGATGTAAATACACATAACTAATTAATTAATCAGTTTAATTAAACAAAATGCCCGGGCCCAAGTGTGGAGGCACACACCTTTAATTCTAGGACTCCAGAAGCAGAGGTAAACAGATCTCTGTGAGTTTGAGGCCAGCCTGGTCTACACTGAGAGTTGTGGGGCCCCAGGGCTAATACAGTGGGAGCCTGTCCAAAACAACTACCAACAACAGCTCCTTTCTACAGACTGGGCTCTACTGCCTGTTTGACTTCCTCTTCCAGGGAAATCGAAGGGTAGGAGGCTGCCCTGCCTCCAGGGACTGTGGTAGGGAGTCTTAAGGTAAGTGCTAATGGTCAGTTTATTCCCAAGCTCATCTTCGGATAGCTCACACACCCCGTGCCCTTAAAGTGACCATGAGCCCCAAAGAACTTATGGCTAAGTGGGAATTTCTGTTAAGACTTCCCCAAGGCCACGGGAAATGCTGCAGCCACACTCTGAGCTTAGAACTACACGTCCCCACCCCACCTCCCTTGAAGTCTCAGCTGCTTTGCCTGGTGGGTGAGGCAGATTCCCTGATTGTGGGGACAGAATCAATTAGCCAGTTGAACCTTGGCTGGGAAGATTCCAGGCAAAATGATTCATGCAAGAGGGAAGAGAAAAATAATAATGTGCTCTCGGCGAGAAGCATTCAGGCGCTTCCTTTCGCTCTGCTGGAACTGGCCACATTTGAGCCCAGGTGTTTCCACAAGGCCATTCAAGGGTCAGCCTCTGGAGATACGTGATGGCTTGTGGAGAACAGAATGCAGCCTCAGATGATGACGGATGACACAGGGCCCTCCAGAGGCCTCTGCACTGAGCAGTGGCACAGACCCTGAGAACCCATAACCCAGATCACTACGGGAGGCTCTGCCTCCCACCCTGAGAAGTCTTTTAAAAATGTTTTCTCTATCTTGGGAGACCGGCCTCATGCCCTGTCTTCCACCCCATGCTTCTTCAGGGCCAGAGCAGGTTTGTAGCACTGTTAGTATCATCCCCCAAAGCCAATGAGAAAAATATGGGTCCAGTTTATCCCCGGTACCCAAATGAACCTCCTGTTTCCACTGCAGACAAGTCATTGCTAATCACCAAGGGCCATAAAGACTCAGGAGGGAAGAAATGCCTGCCTCACCAGCACCCCTGTACAGAGAAACTATTTCTGAGAAATAATCAAGTCCAACATTTCTATACACTGGGTAGATGAGCCTATAAGAACACGGCACAGTCACAATGATTTTGTGTATAGAGTCACCAATGGCCCTGCCCCCGAGTTTATGCAGAAGAGAAACACTCAGGGTATCTTCCTTATTCTTTTCTTGAACCACAAGAATATTTTTTTTTCAGGCCAGTTTATTCCCCGACCTCTCATCTAAACAAAGGGAGTGCCATAGGGTACAGCATGGCTTGTCAAATAGTTACTCTGGCCAAGGTGGTACCCATTCTTGCTAATATCTTAATAAACACATGATAGGTGATGCTTTTGAAAACCCATTACATGCATTATTTATGAAAGCCCACAGGGCTTCCAGTTAGCAAGGAACTCAGCTGGGATGCTAGCCTGGGATGCTAGTCGGGTGGGCATGTTTTTGGTCACACCACACATACTCCCTCCACTATTCCACATCCTTGCTAGTGCTGTTGGCCAAATGCCTTCAGGAGGGCAATCTAGCTAGATCTTCTGTCACAGCACTTTACAGTTTGCAACCCTTCCCCAGTCCGACAGGATGCTAGAAAAAGGCTCAACAGATACAACTTTAATAATATGAGAAAAGTGACTGACTCTCAGGAGCCCAGCAGACAGCTGTGACACCGGAAGGCTCTAGGAGTAAACTCCAACCCAGGCCTTTTGATGCTTTGGTGAGAGGATGCTTCCAGAATGGCTGACTCCTTCAATCCCCCTGTACCCCAATCTTCATCATATGAGATCATACTCTCTGCCCTTGGATCTGAATTGGCCTTTGTTTAAGAGAATGTTGTGTGCCTAGTCCCACCCAGGCCCTCATGGGGCCATGTGTCCACTCAGCCTTGGACCCAGAGGCTTTCTCAGTGTAAGCTGTGGAGCTATACAGCTCTGCTCACCTTAACAAAAGGAGCCAAGCTCAACATGCAAGCCAGCCCAACCTAGATCAACAGAGCGGCCTAGCTGACCCCCAAAGAACGCCAGAAGAATAAGCAATAAGCAGCCTGTGACCAAATGACACGGATTTGGCAGCTGTCAAACACAGTCCTATGGCAGGTGCTGACCATTAAGCATCTGTTTCGCCCACCACCGCCCACCAGTTCCTGCACCACCCACACCTCAATGCTTTCATGGAGCATGTGTATGAGTTCTTCTCATGTGTCCAACATGGTGCAGGCATTGGGGAGACAGGGAGTGGAAGCCCGGGGGTAGAACAAGCAGAGTGTCACTGTGGCCCTGGAAAAGAAAGCCTGATAAAAGGAGGTCAGGAGAGGTTCCTGAAAGCTATGACAGCTAATCTGAAGTCCAAAGTTTCAAGAGGACTTGTCCAGGCAAAGAGCCATGAGACTTGGAGAGAGATGCTAGAGAGACTATTCCAGCAAAAAGACAGTCTGATAGCCCAGGTACCTCTGAAATACCCACACCAGCCCTCTGTATCTACAGCTCCCGAACCCTTGGATTCATTCAACTGCAGACCAAAGATGCAGTGTGGCCTGTGCTGGTGGTATCTACACTGAATGTGTGCACACCTCCTTTTTCCATCATCATTCCTCATGAAACAGCAGCTATTAATTTGGTATTTGCATTGTGTTGGGTAGTATTGTATTATCTAGAGGTGATTACACTGTCCCAGAAGATAAGCCTATGTTGTCTGTAAATCCTACGGCATATGCTTAATATAGCATGGCTTGAGATCCATGATGGGTGAGTGGGGGGTGGGGGTAAGGGTGGAAGGTACTTGTCTGAGAACCAGTCCATGCAGGATGCTGCACTCGGACAGGGGCAGCCTTCTGAAGGTAACAGGTGGATTCCCACATCCACATTCCAAGTCAACGGTCCAGTCTTAGGGGCATCTGCAGATCTGCCGTTTCTCATATGGGACCTGAGATAGGAAATGAAGGCGTGCTGGAATATTTAATGCTGTCCTAAAGCAACCAGTCAGCAAAAAAGGAAAAGCTATACTTCACCTTCATGGAGAAAAGGGGAGCAAAGTGACTACCAAGGAAAGCGGCACACTGTGACACTCATCATCCACTCACCCATTCACTCATTTATATGGCTCCAAAGCAGTCTCTAGCTAGCCAGAGTTTTACAAACCTTCCTTTGCATGCTACGAAGAATTTAAAGATGACTAGGCCTCCCAGTTCAAAGAACTCAAGGCAAGTCCTGATGTTAGGTACAGGCAGAGTACACGTGTTTGAAGCAGACACTGGGGAAGTTGTCTTGAAGCTGGTTAAGAACAGGAAGGTTCTATTCTCAACTAGGTTTTGCATTTACCTGGGGCGCCTAGGCAAGAGCCTGTAGTTCAGGGTATAGCGCCGGATAGTCAACAACTGGTAAGGAGCGGAGAGGTGATCAGAGAGAGCTGGAGGACCTCAGAGGTATGCCTGGCTCAGCCAATCAGAAAGATGAGCCATGCCTTGAGGATAATGGAAGAAGGAAAATGGGATATGGTTCTGGACAGACACCAAAGACATCCTTTAGTATATCCATCAAGAACATAAAAAAGCGAGCTGAGAGAGATGGGTCCACAGTTAGGGGCACTGGCTACTCTTGCAATGGACCCTGGTTCAATTCCCAGCACCCACATGGCAGGTCACAACCTTCTAAAACTCCAGTCCAAGGAGGTCCATCAACCACTCTGACTTCCTAGGGTACCAGGCACACTAGTGGTGCATAGCTACATACATGCAAGAAAAACACCCCTTAACATTGTTTTTTAATTAAAAGAACATGGAAACCATGGGAAGGCAGCTGGCAAGGAGAAGTGAAGCCAGAAGAGGGAAGTCCTGAGAGGCCAGGAGAAAGAGAGAGCATTCTGCCCAGAAGATAAGATTGAAGGGCAGGGCAGCAGGATGCATTTCAGGAACATTCATCTGGCTGACTAATGAGATAGGATGGAAAGAAGAAAGCAAAGCCCGGAGGAACCATGGCTGTCTCCTCCCCTTCCTCACTCACATTTTTACCTTTGTTACCAAATACTGTGTTCTAGTTTCCCAGCAAACTACGGTCAGACTGTGACAAAAGACAGATGTGAGCACACAAAAACAGATTCACACAACTGGTCAGCCAGCTGGACGGAAAGACAGCCAAGCATCCCAAGGTTTGGTGTCTATCAGGACGACTGTGAGGCTCACAGGAACAGAAAACTAATCTGAGGCTGCTAATTGAAGGGCAGCACTTCATGGTGAGACTGTCCCGGGAGGCAGCCAGCAAACTGCTAAAAGGCAAAGCAGAGCTAAAGAAAGGAAGGATACCCCAGAACAGGGCTAGAGACTGCTGAGGGAAGCGTCAGGAAGAGTACTGAAGCCATATAGGAGGGGAGGCAAGAAGAGGTCAGGTCCCCACCTCTGCTCTGATGTGTCCTGTGGAGAATGTGCCTTCCTGGGAGCAGGGCTCACTACCTGTTTGGTTCTCTAGAACATCATACGTGCTTAATAAATCTTTGTCTTACAGTGAATGAACTGGCAAACTCCTGGAAAGGGGAGCTTATGGGTATTCTGCTTGCGTCAGTATGGTACACCACGATACAGTCTCTACCTCCAGTGACAAGGCCGGGAACAGATAGTAGACGGCAATCCGGATTAGAGATGGGGTATCCACAGCCTGACTGCTTTCTTCCCTCTACAGTTCCCCACCCTATTAAGATACTGAGGTCAGTTCCAATGGCACTAGAGCCTGGGCTGGTGACCACGTACCACGCAAGCAGAGAGAAGGAGCCAGTGCAGAGACTGAAAAATGAGCAGAAAGAAACAGGGACAAAACACACACAGGTCCCCAGGACATGAGGAGAGCTGCTTCCCTTCCTAGCCTTCCAATTTCTTCACAGGAGCAGGCTAAGCTTTGTTCTCAGACTTGAAGGTCATGGTGGACGCCACCATGGCTGGAAAACTATTTGTTCCTGCCAAACTTCTAAGAAAACTGTCTTCCAGTAGCCACCCATATCCATGGCCTGTGTGACTTAATGTACTGCAATGCAATACAGCAGTATTTACATATGCATAGTGAATACCTTAATGTATTTTGGAGTTACACACAGAGCAACAATTATGTAAATAACCTCTTCATTGTCCTTTTTTTTTTTTCTTTTTGCTAAGTGTCTATTTTGGTGTTTGTATAAGACAAATTATGTATGAAAGCTCAGGACTCCTGCTCCAACTCAAGACAACAGAGTGCTTGCTCCATGGCAACTCAAGCTGCTGAGCTGGGGCCAGAGCTTAGCACCCCACTCCTAACTGCCCACGCCTGGCTTTAACAGGTTACAAACCCATATTTAACTGAGACTCCTCCTTCTCCAGACCCAAGGGTTCTTTCAGCAGTCCTTGGCCAATAATAACAAAAGCAGTAATAATCTGTAACATTTACTGAGAAAATCTTATATACCAGGTATTGTTCTCTTAGTCCTCACAGCCTCTCTATAAGGCAGACACTATCATTCACAAAAAGAAAACAAACAAACAAACAAACAAACAAAAAGTCCACTTTGCCAGAGTAACATAGTCACACAGGAGCAAAGTCAAAAGGAAAACTGAACCCAGTCAGCAGAGAACCTAAGTCCTTACCAAATTCCACCTTGGGATGAGGAGGACAGTGATTCAGTGATGTTAAATTGTTGAGTGCCATTTTACTTTACAGAGCCTCAAAAAATTATTTTTTAAATGCTTCGGGTCATAAAATGAAGCAGCAACTTAACTATGCTAGCATTTAAATTATATGTATCCAAATATACATGTGGTAAAAATGAATAGAAGAGCAATTGAATGACTGCTATGAAGTGTCTAGTTGCAGGCACTCTGTGGGACATGTGCATGCAGTGCATGTTACTGTGTACTTTTGTACACACTAAATCATTCTGAAGGCAGTTTCAGAGATTAGGGGGCTCACATACTGACTTTGGAATCTGATCTTCCAGAGAGGCAGATTCTGCCTCTGGGCAAGCCTATAGCAAGAGCAGGGTGACAACCTGAGACTCCTGACTCACCATCCAGCCTCTCTCGGTCACTTCCCACCCACATCCCCACCACTTGTGTATCTGGTTTGATTTCAAAGAAACTGGCCTGTTTTGAACACAGCCACCCTGCTGTTTAGAAAAACTCAGAGCCAGTGACTTGAGCTTTTGAGAAATTCCTGTGAATTACCACACTGTCACCACACTGTGGACAGTACTGTTTCCAATTAAAGGGCTGGACACGGAGCCTTGGGCAGTGGCCCACACGGTTTCCTAAATGTCTCTGGCTGTCTCCTCCCCTTCCTCACTCACATTTTTACCTTTGTTACCAAATACTGTTCATTTTTTCTCCACCCACTCCCCAAGGGATGAGCAAAGTCACTAAACAGCAAAACTTTGAACAGCCCATCTTCCAGCTTGTGTGCATTTGACGTGACTGTAGCCATCTTAAATCACTATGGCTGGGACTGCTCCTGGCTGGGTTTTTCTACAGTTTCCCAGCAAACTACGGTCAGACTGGTATGCACAACTTTCCAGCTGGACTGCCCTCAGGGATGTGTCTAACACATAGGAGCTTAAGAAAAAACAGGTCCTCCTGACCTTGCATTAACACCTTTGTCCTGAGTACCCCTATCCCACCCCATATGGACCCTTCTTTCTGACTCAAATTACAGAGATCCAACTGGCCTTGCTGCCCAGGGCCACAGCACACACTTCCCTCAGTAAGCCTCTCAATTCATTGTATTCTGTACAATGCTAAATCTGCCTGCCTCTCTTCAGACTCCGGGACAGTCCTTAGAACTACAGCGGCGGGTTAATCTGGAACACAGTTCTAAGAAAAAAAGGCGTGAAAAAAAAATTGACAATATGCAAATGTCTTCAGTGTTACCAATCTCACTCCCATCAAATACATTCCCTCCCAAGAGGGCCCTGGGCTGTTCTACAGGTCTAACAACCCACCTCCACCCCTCTCCATTACTCAAATCCTTTCTTTCCATTCCTCTCTGAAGATTTTCCTGCTCATGGGACAGACATTGGAGAGCTGAGACAACATTATAGGTCACTTTCTGCAGGGCAAACAGCTGTTTCAAGTTCTATTTAACCTACACGGTGCTGAAGAGCTTGGTGTGCTAAATATTTTTGCTGTAAATTCTCAAAAGTCAGGAAATTTCACATAAAAGTTCTGGCTTTCTGGGTTGGCTTGAAAAACCAAAGATCTGCAAACACCAGGTTTCCTTCCTACCAGGCAAGAGTCAGATGAAAGGGATGCAGTCCCTTTTTAGAACCTTTTTGTTTGTTTGGTTTGGTTTTGTATGCAAAGTTTCACTTTTTTTCTGTGTTTAGACAGCCAATAGTCATGTAACTTTATTTCACCAGTACCTAGATTCAAGATTTGATTGATTTTTTTTCCTTTGCTTTTATTTTTTATTTATTTATTTTTTTTTAGTCAGGGTCTCTCACGTAATCCAGGCTGCCCCTGAACTCACTAATCACTAAGGTCACTGAGGATAACCTTAGGCTTCCAATCCTCCTGCTGGGATTCCAGACAAGGGTCTCCACTGGTTTATGCAGACTAGAAAAGAACCCAGGGCTCCCTGTACGCGACTACTCTATCACTGAGCCACATCCCCAGATATATCCCCAAGTTTTTATTTTAATTCCATCCTTTTAGTCTTAATATTCTTTAGCTGTCTAGAATTTTTTTTTAATCAGTCATTTTTCTGTTGCTTTAACAAAACACTAGAGGCTGAGCACTTATTCTGAAGTACAGACCAGGGAGCCTCGTGCATTCAGTCACCAGCAAGGGCAGCATCACAGTGTGGTCAACGACATCCCACAAGGGAAGAAAGAGGGAGTCAGGGCCCAGCTTGCTCTTTGATAGGCACTCACCCTGGTCCTGGAAATACATTTTTCTTTTCTGAAGGTAGCCCTTTTACTAGGCCTTGCCTCTTAAAGGCCCACTTTCTATGCCAACACTGAGGACCAAGCTTCCTGGTCATGACCCATACGGACACAGTCAAACCGTATCCAACCCCAGTACCCTGGACAGTTGCTCTCAGTGCATATTAATCATTCTTCCTTTTGTATAAAATGCTTTTACGTCAGCTCTGCTGCTGTCTTCCAGCAGAACTGAGCACGAACTTCCAGGCTAACACCTGAGTTTCTTCCGCATGAACTTTGAAGGTTTCTCCAAGACCTTTGGCACTGACTGTTACTGTTGGTCTGGTTCTTTCTTTGGAGGAACTCTGTTTATCCTTCCTTCAGCCACTAATAAAGCGCTTTTGAGGTTCTATGGTACTATGACATGTTGATATGTGGATTTATTTTGGAAAGAGTCTCATAGTGTAGACCAGGTAGGCTTAGAAGTCATACAGATCCACCTGCTTCTGACTCCCCAGTACAATCAAAGGCGTGCACCATCACACCTCTGCTGATGGGAATTTGTTTTTTACGTGTAACTCACTATGCTTTTTAAATCATAGGACTAATGTTGTCCCACAATTATGAAAGACATTATCTTTGGTATCTTATCAAATACTGATTTTTATGTATTCTCTCTACTGTCTTCATCCTCCATGAAGAACAAGCTTTGCAGAGACTCTCCACGTCTCCTAACTTTCTTTCACGCTGTCTGTCTGGGTTGTATCCCTCAGAACTGACTTCCAATTCATTAGGCTTTTCTTCAGCTATGTCAGATCGAGCTAATCCCATCTATTAAACTTAAGAATCCAAAATAATATTCTGTATTTACTGATTTCTAATTGATTCTTTTTACAGACAGCATTCTTGTTCTGTTTCTACCTGTTTTCTATTTCATAATTAATTGTTCCCCTTAGCTCTTTGAGGATTCTCAACATACACATTTGAGGTTCTGATTTTCTTTTCCTTGTTTCTTATAGCCTAAGGTGACTGACTCCATGCGCCTATTGTTGACCATGCTAGCTAGTGATTCATTCATTTTCCTTAGTAATAGTTTTCCTCACAAATGGTTTTGAGTTGGAATGGCTATCATGAATGGGAGATTTGATGGGTGGGTTGGCCAGGGACTGCCCACAGGACACACTTGAATTTACCACAGCCTTAAAAAACAATTAAGAAAAAAAAAAGGAGTGTTTGAAATTCCCATCCCAGATGAGAAAACCCACTCCAACCAGATTTCAAGCAATGAATCTGGCTGCAGTGTCCAACTTCTCGTGGGTACTTCAAGACCTGCTTCCTTGCCATGTCGTATTGCAAACAGGGCAGCCAGTTGGTCTTGTCACCAAGTCATTGAGTTATCAGCTTAGAGGGGGGAAAAACTGTGCTGGTTAGGCACTAAGGTCAGGTGACACCCTTCCCAAGGGATCTGGGTTACTTCTGGGAAAGTGAAGGCAACAAAGACATGCCTCAAGATATATTTCAACAAACAGGATTCATGTGAATAAAGAAAGGTCTGGTCTCTCAAAGAGTACCCTCGCGCTTTTTCATCTCTAAGTGGATAAAAACATTAATATCCTACTTGGTTTCAAAAAAAAAAAAAAAAACTCAAACATGATCTGCTAAGTTTGAGTACATCTCTCAAAAATTTATTCCCTGGGATCCTAATTCCTCAGACAGTGGTAAGGGTGACAGTTACCTGGACCATGAATGTGACCCCCTTATAAATGGATCGATGCCTTTCTCACAAGAGTGAGTTCTTAATCTCTTGAGACTTGATTAGTTATCAAGAATGGGTCTTTATAAGGCAAAGCTGTTCTATGTTCCTTGTGGCCTGTTGCTCCTCCACTGTGTGCTATGAGCTAAAGCAGCATGCGGCCCCCACCAGCAGCTAAGCAGAAGTGGCACCATGCCCTAAGAGGCTTCGCAGTTTCCAAAACTATTGGACAAATAGGCTTCTTTTTTTTTTTTTATAGATGATCAAGCTTCAGATAGTTATCACAGCAACAGAAAGACCCTAAAGATAGAATCCATGGCTTATCTGAATCTTCCAAGATGTTTTGGGTTGGAGAATAGATATTCAGGATGGCATTACATTTCATAAGTGCCACTTGAACAAGACAAGTGGTATTTCTTGAGTGTTCACTATGCTTTAAACTTTAGAGCTATCTATGTTCTCCGTGTATAATAGCAGCTCTGAGCCTGAATCTCAAAATAGCCTTCTGAGGAAGATACTTCATTATCCTCATTTCATAGAAGGCAAGAGAAACTTGCCTGTGACCCATCACCAATAATGACCAAGTCTGGTCCCCATGGCTCCCCCAGTTTGTGTGTGCTGCAAAGTTGAGTTCTCTAAATCACATTACTGGAAAGTAAGAATCAAAGAGAATCCTAAGAAGCCAATGAAACACAGGCCAAAGGGTTGAAGATAACTTATACATCCCTGGCTCACATATAAGTGGGAACCATACAGACAAAGCATCCTTCGGGCAAGAGGAAAAGCTATGGATGTAACACAGGAAGCTACCCAGAAAAGTGATCCTGCAATATTATTTTTCCACTCAAGGGAAGATTCTTCAAGGAGAAACAGACTCAGAGGTTGCTCTCTTGCTAGTCAGTGAGTAATAGTTGGCATTAATTGCACCTTCTCTTTACTGGGTCTTTATAAATCCATCCAATGACTATCATGTCTGGGGATATGGCTCATGTGTCCTAAGCATGTGCCATGTCCTCCACTTGATCCAAATAACACACACACACACTTAAGCACATATGTCTGTGTAACAAACAATCCTTTTAGTTGTCATTGTTGTGGAGGCAGTGAGGCTGGGCTCCTAAGGGCAGCTCAAAGCTCTAATGAAACTACAAAAACATTACCCATTTCTAGCTAGGATGGGACACATGGCTAAACCACAGTTCCTTCAGGCTCTCACACCTATTCCAAAAGCTCTATGCAGTTCTTTTCTAGATGACACCAGCTTTTTACAAAGAGTTGGGGGTGGGGACGGACTGTAGGCAAACTGAAGGTTTTCTTCACCAGGTTTCCCCCTGAGGTTTAACATAAGAGCCATAGAGGACCAAGATGCCTGTCATTTACGCAGTTAACCTGTCAGTGTGACTTACGAAGGTTGTGGTGTAAAGAGGCATCCTCGGGCTGTCAACATCTTTCAGTTCTCACTGGGAAAAATCTATTTTGCAGTCACATTCCCTGGGGTTCACATAGAACTTGTCTGTATGAACAATTACATTCACATGTGTGATTGAAAGGATCACCTAAAAACCCCAGGAGGTGGCTATTAATTATCTTCCGGTCCCAGACAGGGAATTATCCGGTGTCATCTGCTTAAGGTCCCACAAGCAAGAAGTGCCAACATGAGAGTCGAGCTCACTAGCTTGAACTACATCTGAAGAGAATTTTAGGAGCTCTTCCACATGTTAGCATAGGAGGCAAAGCCTAGAATTGCAGACTGGCTTCCATAGGCATGTCCCATTGGCAGACAATGTCTGTGTTTCTTCTACCAAGATAGTTAATGCTGAATACACCTTAACAACAGATTAGCCAACTGTCTAGTTCCAGTCACTCTCAGCTGACTGCAGCCCAGCCAGGTCCAAAACATCCGATACTGGAGAGACTAGGCCAGAACTACTCAGAGAAGCTGCTATTGATTTCTAACCCACAAAGGATGTGTGACATGATGCTAGTAGTTTTAACCTGCTAAGTATTGTTATAACCTTGCAAGAAAATAAGTAACTATTTCCTGTGTGAAGTTGAGGTGTAAGTAAACAGTGAACAGACACCAGTACCTCACACATAGAAAGTAATCCATTACTTTATGTTAAAACCACAGTGGGTGAAATTCCAAATTTTAAAAACGTAGAAAGGGGATGAAGAGATGGCTCACTGAGTAAAGCACATGCTGTGCAAGTGTGGGAACCTGAGTTCAAATCCCTGGAACCCACATTTTTTAAAAATATGGGAGAGGAGGGCTAAAGAGATGGTTCAGAGATTAAGAGCACTGGCTGTTCTTCCAGAGGACTCAAGTTCAGCTCCAAGAACCCACGTGATAGATTACAACCATCTGTAATTCCAGTTCAAGGAGATCTAATACCCTTTGGCCAGGCAGTGATGGCATAGGCCTTTAATCTCAGCACTTAGGAGACAGGCAGGTAGACCTCTGAATCTGAGGCTAGCCTGGTCTACAGAATGAGTTCTAGGACAGCCAGTGCTACAAAAAGAAACCCTCTCCCTCCCCCTCAAAAAAAAAAAAAAAAAACAGGAAAAAAAAGCTAGGAGTGGTAGCACACATCTGTAATCTCAGCATTCCTGTAGTAAGACAGAAAGAGGGACAGAAGAATACCCAGAAGACTGTGGGCCAGCCAGGCTGGCCTCCACAGCAATGAACAACACAGCAAAGAGACCCTGCCTCAAACAAGGTGGGAAGCAAGGACCAACACTTGAAGTTATCTTCTGACATACATACGCCATGGCACATGTGTGCTCACACACCCACATGATAGTGCATATACATGCATACATCATACAGCAAAAAAAAAAAAAACCACTGAAGCGATGATATGATCACAAAATCACACTTCAACAAAGCACAGTACTCCAACTAGAGAATAAAAATTTGACTCAGAAGAGAATGTCCTCAAGGAATTCCTATAAAATGCTTATTAAATACTAATTAAAAAAACAAGAATAAAATACTTGGAATAACTTTATAATGAAGAAGCCCGGCGGCACCTATCTTAATCAACCAATAAATGTACGTACTATTGGAGACGGGGTAAGTCTGCTCCTCATATCACTCACGAGAAGAACGATGTGACCACTGTTCACCTCATTACCCTCAGCCGTTTGTCAGGTGTTCACTCTGAGTCTACCCAACAATGGACTATCACCAGCTTTAGCAAGAAAAGAAGCATCAGCAACCATGTGACAACCCCAAAGAGAAAGTGGACAGACACAGAAGGACCATCGCGAGTCCTAATCATGCTCAAATTCACAGACAGAAGAAATAGAATGTGGCTGCCAGAAGGTGAGATAAAGGAAAGTCAGGGTGTTTAAAGGAGATGGAGCTCTGTTTCAGAAGATGAAAAAATTCTAGGCAGGGATAATAGTGATGGTAGTATAATACTGGGTATGTACTCAATGCTACTGAAATATAATGGCTTAGATTAAAACACTTAGGATGGCTGAGATGACAAATTTAATGGTATATATTTTAATTGTATATGTATCTATATAATTACACACATGCCTAGTGACCAGTTTGATTCCTAGAACCTGGAACAGAACTCCAAGTGTGGTGGCACACATCTGCAATCACAGCACCCATACAGTGATGTGAGGAGGAAGACTGGGGCATGTCTCTGAAGTTCTCAGACTAGCTAGCCTGGAATATACAGCATGGCGGAAACAGTAAGAGACTTGGACTTAGTGGGTGGAAGGAGTGAGTGGGCTCCTGAAAATCATCCTCCAACCTCCATGTGCATGCCAGAACACATGCACGCCTGTACTCACCCACACATCATACAATACAATAAACAGACAAACACATAGAGACTTGTCACCACAATGAAACAAATAATCCATTAAACGTGCTAAGATGATGTAAAAAGGGGGAACCAAATATCAAAATGCCCTTTTATTTCCACCAAGATGACCGCAAAGAATCCTCACTGCTGAAGGGAACGTGGACTATTTTGGGCCCAATATTTGGGGACCTGAGAGGCATGTCTACTTGGGGAGCTTGCTGACATGATTTTGGATCTTGAGAAGCTCTTGTGCCTTCTATTTCACTTCTAGGCCGCTGTAATGAAGCACCCAAGATAAACTGCAGTGAGGACATTTCCAGGCCCCAGATAGATAGCTTGAGATGATCTGTCAAGAGGACACACACATGCTGTGTTGGCTTTGGATGAAGCTCCATGGCTAAGAAACATGAGCCCACAGCCCAGCAGGCAACATGGCTGACCTCATCATTCCACAGGGTCCTGTCCAGACCATGGGTTAGCCTCTGGGAGCCTTGGTTCTAAAGTTATCCAAAGGCATCAGTCAGAATTTCTACCTGCTAGTCTGCTGAGGCTCCAGATGATGCCACGTAAAAAATGTTGAATGAGCTAAAAATTCTGGACACTGTTGTAATAGAGGCAGTACCTGCAGAGGTGATGGATGGGTTTCATAGGCAGCCTTTCAGGCCCAGCTGCTTATTTTATGAGCTACTGTGTGATTTTGAAAATTTTCTCCATCCTGCCTGGCCTTCATTTTCCTCATTTATAAAAAGTGGGTGGAGACACTCCCTCCCCACCTTAGGCTGTTAAGATTAAGTGAATCCATACAGGTAAGGTTGCTCAAGGGTTCAGTAATGGATAGCTCTGTGGAAATCATCTGCCCCGGGGCCTCCATCTGACCAGGCTCCCTAAAGCAGCAGCCCTGCTGAGACAAACCTGCCAGAGCCCTCATGACAGGGGCTAAGCAGTCAGAGCCAAGACAGATCCAGCCAAACCAAACAGCAGCCACAGGGGTGCCCTCACCACCCAGCGCCCACTCCTGGGGGAGAGACCACTTCCGACTGGCCATTCTCCAGGGCAGTTCAACTGGGGAAGATTAAGGAGAAGGGAAAAAGATTGTTTGCCAAGCCTCCCTCAAAAACAAGCAGAGGGCGTAGGCCCCCTTGCCAGCCTAACATTTGCTGCACTTATGGTCTGGACCATGGGTATTTTGAAAATGTAGAGCCTATTGCCTTTCCCCTTGGTCTTTTCCTGTGGCTCACCACGAAAGCCAGAGGGCTAAATTTAGGTCACTCCACTGCCTGGCCCTGCTGGAAGACTGCCACTATCAGAGCAGAGGGGGAGGTCGGGTGGGCCCATAGGAACAGAGCTATAGACCCTAAAGGCCTTCCAGATGAAGGGATCCTGGCTGTCAGCAGTATCTCCCACAGTGCCCCTGCCTGCAACAGGTGGGTTAATGGAGGCCTGCATTGAGGGCTGAGTCAAAGACCCCAGGATGGCACAGTGAGAAACATTAGTAGGAAACACTGACTCTCACTGTGGAAATCTTTGTCATTGTCACCACTGGGATAGACTCAGCTCAAGTTTTTGCACATGAGGAAGTTGGGGTTAACTGTTTCCATTGACCTCACACTCATTTTATTCAAGGCACTGAACAATGCACCACCATGGCACCTTCCGAGTGATGTTTTCAGTATTTCCAGAGGCTGTACTTCTGTGTTGTCATTATAGGTCACACAGCTAGTAAATAACACAGCAGGGTCTGAAACTTGGCTGGCCTTTTGTAGGACCTTATAATTCAGACAGTGTAATCTACCATGCATTAGGGAACTGAATAGCTCAAGGTCACTCAGCAACTGCTGGTGGGGCTAAGCTTGGACTCAGCTTTCCACACACTCGACTGTTACTCTACACACTCATACCTGTACACAGGCAGAGCCTGCTCCTGCAGTCAGGAAAACAAGTGAAGTTCATACTTAGTAATCCACACACAGGTTTTCTGGGGCTGCAGGAGCAGTGCCCAGCCCCATCTGATGTATGAGGAAATTACACAGCCACCATTCCCACGAATGCACAGCTTGCTACCCCAGGTGCTGAATGAAGTGCTTTACATGTGGTATTATTCTGTCAGCTCTTCCTTGTCCGGTCTCTGGGCCTCCTGGCCTATCCTCCAGGTGAGTGAAGCTTCATGGGCCCACTGGTTTCTGAGCCAGTGTCTGCCTTTGGTTTCCCACTAGAAGTTGGCATAAGGTGGAAGGCCGGGCCTTTGGGTGGGGAGGATTCTAAGTTCCTGAGTCCTCCAGAAGTCCCTGGTGCTATTTCAGAGGAACAGAGGGGCCTCCCCCTGAGAAGCCATCTGACTTTGAGAAGGGACCCATGCTGAGTAAACCAGTGTCAGTCAGCTTGCCATCACTATCAAAACACCAGACAGGGTCAACTTAAAGAAGGGAAGGTTATCTCAGCTCACGGTTTCCGTTCATGGTCACTTGAATCTGCTGCTTCAGGGCCTTAAAGGAGGCAAAACATCATGACAGGAGCATGTGGTAAAGGAAATTGGTTCACCATATGGTAAGCAAGAAGCAAAGACAGGAACAGAAAGGCTCAGATCCTAGTCTGTTTTTCATGGACATGCCCCCAGTGACCTAAAGACTTCCCAATAAGCCCTACATCTAAAGGCTCCAACATCTCCCAACAGCTCTACAAACCTGTGATACATGAGACTATTGGAGATACTTCCAGATCATTGTGGGCACCTACCATAACAGCCACTAAATCAGGCAGCTGTGGGGCCCTCCCCAGGGAAGGCCTCATGCTCAGCTACACATGGAAGCCAGGGTGAATAAGCCCTTCTCCAGCCCAACTCTCTGCTCCTCACCTTCTTTCCCATCATCCTTGTAAGCTACAAAGGCCACCCAGTGAGCCTCTCTACCCTTCCAGTCCCCTCACCCTGGGCCCTTTCTGACCTCCTCTAAATTCCCTGACCATGTTGCCTCTCTTCCATAAAACCCATCTATGACTAACTAGTCTTTTTTAAATCACAATTGTTTGTTTGCTTATTCGTATGTTTGTTTGTCTGGGAGGGACATGCCATGGCTTATGGGTAAGGTCAGAGGAGAACTTATGGACATCTGTTCTCTTCTTCTACCAAGTGGGTCCTGGAGATGAAACTAAAGGCATCGGCCTTGGGGACAGGCACTAAGCCATCTCTCCAGCCCTCTTGCCCTAACTCTTAAGATAAAGGCCAAAATCCTTAACAAAGCCATCAGATTCCTATGTGTACTTGCCTCTGACTAAATTCTTCTATAGTTTGAATGTGAAATGTCAGCACAGGCTCCTAAGTTTGAACACTTGGCCTTCATCGAATGGCACTGCTGTGGGAGGGTTATAGAACCTTTTTGGAGATGGGTCTAGTTGAACGAGGTGACTTTGCAACAAGATGGGTCTACGGGTTATGATCTGGCTCAGGTTCTGCTAAAGGTCCTTTCTCCTGGATTGGCCTTACACTGATGTAACCACCTGCCTCGTGTCCCTCTACTGTTCACTGCCAGGCCTCCTCACCAGGAGACTGGAGTCAGATAAACCCTTCCTCAGTTAAGTTGCTTTGTGTATTCTGTCCCAGCAATAATGCAAATAGCTACTGTACCTTCCAGTGTCCCTGCTGCCTGCCATCACCACCCTGCTCCCACAGGCAGGCTGTTCCTCAATCTCTCTTCTGCACAGGCTGTTCTTTCCTTTTTTTCTAGGCTGCTGCCTCTTCTCCTCCCCACTTCCTTCTTCTACGTCTCTTTCTTCTCTACTTTTTTAGAGAGTGTATCTCTATGTAACCCTGACTGACCTAAAATTTCCTATGAAGTGCTGGCTAACCGTGAATTCACACCCTATCTGCCTCTACTTCCTGGCTCTTGGGTTAACAGGTTCCCATTCATTTTTCAGATGCTCACTTGGCATTCTTCAATCCCTCAGTGTGGATCAGCTGCCCTTTTAAATGCACTGGATACCACCCCTACAAAACCTTATTTCTAATTATAATTACAGGTGCTACACATGTAATTATCTGACTAACAAAAAAGAAAGCTCAATTAGGAAGAAAAACTTCATGAGAATGCACACTGCTTTTACTTATTCCAAATCCCCACCCCCACCCCCGCCATCCACAAATGCTTGTTGCACACACAAGTGAATGAGGGAGTCTTCTTGCTACCATGTGAACCCAAGTTTACCTGATGATACCTCTCTTCCTGTCCCAGCCCTTATCTCTGACAGACAGTCCCAGCCTCTGTTCTCAGAGTTGAATCTACAAATCTTCTCTGAGGACCATGGCTTTCAGCTGGTCCTCTTCCCTAACCAGCCATGAGCATCATGTCTGTCTCTTGTAATCCAGATCTCTAGCATAATATTTAGTAATCCCTGCTGAATGGGTAGCATCCATCCTTTATGCTATGTTAACCAGGCTAGAGGACCTTCCCCTCCCATCTCTCCCCCTCTTCATCCACACAGAAAGAAGTTGGGCTCATCATCCCACTCAGAGAAATATTGCTAAGTCTTCTCTACAGCCAAGAATGTCCATATGAACATTTTCCAGAAGAACATGAATAGATGAGATAATAATGACCCAGAACTCACAGTTAGGCTAACATAACTTCCTAGATCATAGAAAAAGAGCAATGTAGAAGAAAACCATGGTCCTCAGTGACCGTATGAAGTCTGAAGCTCTGTAATAGCTTTAGCATGTCCACTGGACTGTAATGTGGGGAGGGGGGATCAACTTCTGATTTAATCAAGCATAGTACATCATCTGCACACTACCTAATTTCTCATTAGTTATAGACACACCACCACCACCACCACTACCCAGGAGCACATATGTCAACTGACACACATAGCTCCCCATGACATAGACTCTGGCCATGGTCTAGAGCCGTTTTATACCCACACTGATGGTCAGTTATCATCCTGATGTCACCTAGCTCAACTACCTTCTATTCCATATCCCCTCCAAAGCTGCCTCTGTTCTTCAGCCTCCTGGGAATGGCAGCCCTGGGCTTCATACTCCTTTCTGTGAACCAAAGCAATGGAAGCTTTGACCCCCCCCCCCCCCCAGGCAGTAATCCTGTAGAGCAGGAGGAGATCACTGAAGAGCATGTATAGTCCTCCAATGGGCTCTGTCCATGTCCTTTCTGCCTGCCCTCACCTTGGCCTTGCCCTGACTGCTGATCTTTCTCATGAACCCAATTCTGATCAAAATACAAGAGGTCTGATAGATATATCTTACTGGTGATCTCTCTGAGTCCCTTCTGCACTTAACACATTTAACACGTGGCGTTCTCCAACATTCTTCTCCTAAGTTTCAAGGTCTGGATTCCCCACTGTCTCCAGGACAGTTGCCAGACACCCCATAGAACATCCAAACAAAGCCCACCTTTTGCTGCTTTCCAAACTGTGAGCCTTCTCCAGATTCCAGGCCTTGGACAATGGCAGTCCCTACATATTTGTGGGATGGTTGAAGATGTGCTTAGTCCTGAGGACTGGTTTGACTTGGACATCATGGGAAGTGTGTATTGGATGAAGGGGAGAGTCAGGAGGTGATGGAGCTGACAGACTGCAGAAAGCAGCACAGAAGGAGTGGGAAGCTGGACCCCGATCCTTTGCCAAGTCTTTAGCTTTGGGTTGGCTGTATCCTTGGAAGTGCTGATTTTGAGGAACACCCCCAGACATGAGGGATGCAACTCAGGGAAAGAGAAGAAGGCAGTTTCAAGCTCTTTCTCACTTCCCAACAAGAGCACAGCACAGGCATCTTTCAGCCCTCAGCGTGCCTGGCTGGGCCCCCACCTCACTCCTCCCTTCACACCACCCCCAGGCATGCTCAGCAGATGCAGCCTGGAGGAAAATGCCTTCAGGGATGACCAAGAAACCTCCTAAAGACAAACCATGGCAGTTATAGCGTGGGCACAGTCCTTTCCAATCCACAATGTGCTTTCTTCACAAACATCTGCTCACTGTCTCCCGGCCATAAGCCTAGGCAGTAGGTGACATTCACTTCCTTCTGCAGGAAACTAAATAGAAGTTCAGAGGGGTGAAAGGACCTATGGGAGGCTGCAATAGAGAACCGGAAGTGAACATAAAAATGTACTCTTCCCTCCTCACCTAAGAACCAGTGAGAACACAGACCTGACCTCTATATCACTTTGCTCAGAACCACACAAAACTCAGACATTTCACCCAAAGCATCATTGCTGCCTTATCCCAAACGTAACTATCACTCTGCTGCTCTGAGTAAGGAGGGAGAAACAGGAACTGGTTGGGCTGCAGTCACCCACCCCAACTCAGGCTTTGCTCGGGGAACCCTGCTGGAAAAGCCAGGATTCAAATAGAAGCCAGAGTGAGCACCTGACTCAGAAGGTCTAAGTCATAAAGCTAGTTTCAAAATGAGCTCCTTGTTTTGGGGGCAGCCGAGCTTCTGAATGCTGTCCAAAAACTTTCCGAGGCTCAGGGGTGGCAGAATCAGAGTTTGCTGGATCTAACAGACACTGTCATTGTGAGAGTAACAGAGATCATTCTGGGCTTTCAGCTGTTTCTGTCTTTCTGTTTACCTGCTACAAGGCCACCCAGTGTTAAGAAGTACTTCTTATACCAAGAAGCCTGTGAAGAGAGCAGTTAGCCCTGCCCACACGCATAAAGACTAGAAGAAGAAAGAAAAAGACAATTGGCTTATAATCTCTCCTATTCACTCATTTTGGGGTTTCCCGCCTGTGTTGGATACTGGATACATATTTGGACACTGGTGATAGAAGTGTGCATATTTATGGTCTGCTATGTTGCAATGGTTCAGAGCAGGCGCCCTGACATCGAGCTTCATGGTGACTGTATATGAGGCAGGAGAAAAAAAATGCATTTTACAGTTCCACAGCAAGATGACAAGATTTTAGCCTCAGCTGGCCCCTCCCACCCAATGCACCCTGTGCAGTCACAGCCAGATGGCAGTCCAGGGCTTTAGTCCAGGCTCTTCCTCCTATTACACAAGCCCACACAAACTGTAAGACTCTCTGTGAGTTTCCATGTCCATCTAGAAACCAAGGACAATAATAGTAAGCATCTTTGAATACCGTGGAGGATGGAGTTAAATAAATCATAGAAAGTGACAAGGACAAAGGCTCACTGTAAAGAGGTGATGGCATGACATCTCAAAAAGCCACCGTGAATGGAAACTATGGCATGTCCCAAATTCACCTCACACCTAAGCGTCCAAGTACCACTTAGCTCAGCCTGTGATATAGATGCACAGAACAACAGCATTAACCTGCATTCAACGAGCAAAGTCATTTAATGCACTGAGTATCTCAGGTAGTTCATTGGCTTCTGTGTTAGAAGTGACAAAGAGGACAGCTGCACAGGTACACTTCACACCACTGCAGTCATATAAGAGCAGAAGCTGAATTGCCCTAAGTGAGGCAGTCCCACACAGACACAGCTCCTGCCCTCAGGGAATTTGCAGACTAGCGGGAAGAGTATATTGTAATAAGGTTATATCTGACTATGTGCAGAGTTGTAGGCAGATGTGACAGGACATGACTTAGAAAGATGGTTTTGGTTTGTTTGTTTCCAAGACTTTATTTCATGTGCATGAGCGTTTCACCTGCATGTGTGTATGTGCATCACTACTATGCAGAACCTGGAGAAGAGAGAAGACAGTGCAAAATCCTCTGGAACTGGCATTCCAGACAACTGGGAATCAAACCTGGGTCTTCTGCAAGAACAGTAGTGCTCCTAACTACTAAGTCATCTCTCCAGGCCCAGGACACTGTTCTTGAATGATAAATAAGAGCTGGATGAAGAGTGAGGGATGTGGGCCAAGGAGGGAGGACATCAGAGGGTACGGAGAGTGACATTGACATGTACAAGGAGATGCCACATGTCATTGCTTATTCCATGAGCAGGGAGATGTTTCTGCAATCCTACCTGCTAATTATAAATTCCTGCTGAGCTGCCCTGCATAATACATAAACAACTAATTCCCTGTGGGGGCAAAGCCACGAGTCCCTACAGTTCATTCGAACTCCAACTAGGGCAGGTGAGAGGGCAGACCATGCTTACAACACAAGCACGTGACCTGAGTTCAGTCCCTGGTGCTCACATGGGGGGTAGAAACAAAGAACAGAGTCTACAAAGTCATCCTCTGACTCCCGCATGTCTTCTGGGGACTCTAAATTGGGGGTGCCTCTGGTAACAAGTGAGCACCTCCCCTGAGTGAAGAAGCACTTCCTGAAGGACAAAGTCAGGGGAGGTGGAGCTCCAGGACCCTTGGGTTCCATCCAACCATTTAGGTTAGTAACCATTCCCTCCCAAGCCTCAGTTTCTTCCATTTCGAGAAGAAGCTGAGTTAACATTTCCCCAGAGTGGGAGATGGTGTGCCAAGACTTCTTGGAGTCTAGGCTTCAAAGTCAGCCCAGCTCTATTTAACGTTTGAGAAGAAGATATAAAAGACGGAAGAACTTGATGAAAGAGGCCATTGAAGTTTGCATCAGTGCCATTTAGATAGTAGGTTAGAGGCAGGAGGTCTTAGCGGCCTTTGGCAGAATGAAGGTCCTCATCGCCCACAGCCTTCAAATCTACACACTCAAAATTTTGAGCACATGGGAAGTTTCCAAGCCCACAAAAGCCCTGCACTCAGGCAACACAGTGAACTCATAAGCATCAGGCCTTATAATATGATTTTTTGTTTGACTCCAGTAGATTTTCTTCATCCTTGCGCTCCAAGAAGATTCATGTGAAAACCCTGGTAGCTATGGTAGAAAGGGATGGGAGGGGCTGAGGGCAAAGAGGCTGCTGACAAAAATGAAGAGAGTATTCTAAAAGGACAGAGGAGCAGAATAGCATGTCATACCCTGGCATAACCAACAGGGGTGAGCACAGAGCTGGGAGTCTGTGGAGGACGACCCAAATTGCCCAATCCTGGGACTCCATGTAGAAGGTATCATGGCCTTGCCCACAGGGCCCCTTTCCCCAAAGGCACATGGACGGTTCCTGTTTTTACTGTTGTTAATAGCATGGAAGGGGCCATTACAAAATGTCCCTGTGGTGTCCTTTCTCTACACCTCTGTTCAGTGAGGCAGATGTTCTTATGGGGTCATCTCTACAAGTGAGGCTCAGATTGGTGAGGACTCCACCAGGTTCCACACAGCAGAGGCTCACACTGGGCCCTGGACTCTATCCTACCCAGGTGTCTGTCTCCCTCAGCCTTTCACCGGGGAGAGAGGAGTGAGATTTTTGAAGCTCAAGGAACACTGTGAACGCTTGTGGACAACAAGCTGCCATCCTTAGACTCAGCTTCCTTCTGTCTCTCAGCAGGAGACAGCTCACAAGCCTGAAGATGCCAATCTCACCCCTGAGCAGACAGCTCCTACTTCCTGTGTCTATAATCCCAAAGTCCTACAGCAGGATCTTGTAAAACATTCTCACAGGATCCCAAAGGCATCTGAAGCCCCCCACAGGTCTCCACAAAGTCCCCAAGAAGCCCCTGATAGGTCCTGACAGGCAGATGTTCCCACTCCCAAGAAAAGATTAAGGGAATGCCCCTCTTCAGTCTCCAGTCAAGGGCTCAGAATTGGTTATATTGCCCCAAGCCCAAGCCCATCTGTGAGCTCACAGTCAGGATGTGAGGCTGAGTAACGTGAGCCTTCAAATCTATCGCTGCCACATCATGTGATTCTAGAGCATCTGTGAGCTTCGTTTCTTGCCCTCTGACCTGGGACCATGCACAGTGAACACTTGAAGGGTTCCCCTGCACATCTCACAGGGTAATGAAGGAAAGTTTTTTGTGTGTAAAATGAAAGACCCCTAATAACACATACAGCATGGTTGAGATTCTCATTACTGAACTCGCAAACATTTGGTAGAATCTTATTAAAACTCTTATTTTTCTTCCAAAAGGGATATCACCACCATCATCCTCATTATATAATCTGTGCTTGGATGCTTCAAAACTGTCTCTGTATCACCATCATCATCATTATATAATCTATGCGTGGATGCTTCAAAATTGTCCCTGTGTCAACATTCAACATGACATGTGCTGACCCACAACCAGAGGGAGGAGGCTGGTAGCCCTGTACTCACTTCCTCGACTGCCCCACAAAGGCATGCGACTTCAGCACCAGAGATGTATGCCCTTGGTTCTGGGAGCTGAATGTCTGAGATGATGCCACAGGCAAGGTTGGTTCCTTCCAAGTATGTGAGAGAAAGCCTGTCCTAGATCTTTCTCCCTGTTTCCTATGGGTTTACCAGCAACGTGAGCATTTCCAGACTTTTACAATGCTACCCTCACCCCTGATTTCCAGTTCTCCCTGAGCACCTGGCTGGCTGACTCAATTTCCTCCTCTAAGAAGGACCCCAAGTCATTTGCAATAGAGCACACCCTAATGAGATCATTATCATTTGGCTGCCTCTGTAAAGATGCTACATCCAAATAAGGTCATATTCACGGCTACCAGTCATAGGACATAAAGAAAATCTTTAGGTGGAATATAATACAACACACAACTGACATCTCCCCTCCATTCTCCAGACCTGTACCTCTTTGCCTGTCTCACCTGTTTTCAGTCAAGCTCTGGGTTGGCCCTGCACAGTGTTTGTCCCATGACTTCAAGATCTACTGGTCTCTGACCCTGACAAGATCCTTCCCTGTCAATAGGTGGGAAAACCACACACCCAGGACAGAAGTTTAGAAGGACAAAGTACTCAGTCCCTCCACTTACATGGTAGGAGTAAAGTTGGGAATAAAAGGACTCTCCTGTACTGGTAACACTCTGGAAGAACCCCGGGAAGGCTCCATTACAGAGTCTAGGTCTAAAGAAGAATAGATTTAAGATGGCATGGTGATGTCAGAGGCAGAGAGGCCAGAGTGTGGGGCAAACACAAGTAGTGTTTATGAGAGGCAGCTTGGATGTTAACAGGAACAGCTTGAGAGGTGGCCAAGCATGGCTCAGTCATAACCACCAGAGTGCTGGACTGGGAAGACTAGTTGGCACTGCTGGAGTATGAGTGTGAGGGATGCTTGGCCACACAGAGCCCACTCTGAGCCAAGGGTGTTTCCCACACTCCTGAAGAGCAGGTATGCTCAACCAACCAAACAGGTAGCGTGGCACACTCAGATCATGTGTATCTGTGCACTGCAGGTCTTACACAGAAGACACGTTTCCGTAACCAAATGAAAGTCCTCATGCTTTTCCAAGCACAACCCCAGTGTCCCAGATGCCAGAGACTCCCGGTTTTGATGGTCTTAGGCATTTACACTAGAAAGGCTGGCCTCTGTAAGAAGGGGTCAGCTTGAGTGTGAAGGATGACTATCGAGATACATGAGGATGGGTTGAAATAAAAGCAAAATAGTTCCTGTACTCTGGCAGCACACGGGTTAGTGGGAAGACAGGCAGCCAAAGGGAACCTTAGGGTAGATTGGAACACGTGCCAGTGCAAAGAGCAGATGAAGGGGAAAGCAATCCCTGGGCCTGCCTGTTAGCAAGAGGCTCCCTCCAAGAGTCCACAACGCAATGGCCAGCTATGGATAGATTCCCACGGCCCCTCCATCTTGTAGCAGCTTCACACATGTGGTTCCTCAGCTCCTTCTATCTGACCCCTTCCCATCACGCCTCCTCTCTCCATCCTTCTGGCTGAACCTGCTCTTTGCCCTCACAGAATAGACACTAGTCTCATGCTCTGAACAAACAGATAAAAAGAATATGGTCTATCCAGTAGAGCAGAATCCTACTCAGCCTGGGAAGAAGAGGAGGCCCTGATCCAGACTACAGCACGGGATGAGGTGAAGGATAGTATAGCTGGAGAAGGACAACCACAAAAGGACAAGTACTGTCTCACTAAATGAGTCACATTCAGAGACAGAAAGAAACTCTAGTAGGATTGCCAGAGGCTGGCAGAGGTGGGGAAGGAGATTTAGGGGCTTGTGAGGACACAAAGCACAGCTTCGCAAGATGAGAAGTTTCTGGAGATGTGTGATGCTGATGTTAACACAGTGTGAGTGAGCCGAAGTCCTGAACACAAAAGTTAGGATGCCTGACTCTGTTGTGTGGGGTGAACTTCAGTTAAAATCATCTTTAAATGAGGCTAGTGATTATCAAATGATTATAAAAGGAAGTAAGATTGTCAAGGAGTAGGGAAGGGTGAAGGAAGAAGGGAAGGGGTAGGGCGTTGCAGGCAGAGGAAGAGAATCAGCAGGCAGAGGCAACCCTGCCACCTCATTCATCCTTGTTCTGCAGCAAGACCCACACAAAAGTCTTCATATTGTGTATCTTCGCTACTTTCCCATTGCTGTCATAAAAAATAGTTGGATGAAAGCAACTTGAGGAAGAAAGGGTAGTTTTGGCTCACTGTCTATCATGGTGAGGAAGTCTCAGCAGTGGGAGCTTGAAGCAGGTGGTCACTTTACATCCACAGTTAGGAAGCCATAGAGAGTGATGTATGAGTGTGCTCAGCTCACTTTTTCCTCTTTATACAGTCCAAGATCCCAGCCCAGGGGATGGTGCCACCCATAGTTATAGGGCTCCCCACTTCAATTAACCCAATTCAGATAATCCCCCATATAAACATCTAGAGGACCATCTCAGGTGATTCTAGATGGCATCAAGTTGACAACTGATTCTGGCCATCACATCAATCACGCCCTTCAATAAACCAGTAAAGGCCCATAAACAAGAGCCACAGAAGGTACCAGGAAGGACACAGAGGCCAAGGAGGCCATTGTCTTCTACTTCCCCTGGAGAACTCCACTGGGTCCCTAGCAAGACAAAAACAGTCCAGGACATCTGTGCTCCCCTGTGCATTTGACCTTCCTACCCACCTTAGAAAGAGCAATCATGACCCATTTAAAAGAGAAAAAAAATCTGAGGGCAGTGAAACACAAGCTTGGGCTTGTTTCTGAGGCTCCTCTGTGAGCCCAAGTCATGAAGAAGAGCCCTGTGGGAAGAGTGGATGGTGTGAAGAAGTGAGGGCAGATGGGCACTGCTTAACCAGCTGGCACAGGCCAAGGTAGCCCTCTGAGACAGCCCTTCAACCTCACAGAACTCCCATCATTCCCTGAGATGCTTAGAACACCCAACTGTTCCCTACCCTGTCAGCCAAACATCCAGGAGGCTGACAAATGGCTGGCCCACTATCCAGATGTTCTTGCAACAAGCTTAAATCCCAAACCAAAATTAATTTTGTTAATTAAAGAGAGAGAAAAAAAAAACACACTCCTCTCTCAGGCCTCCCATAGCACATTGGTTTATCTTTTTAATAAAGCACAGCACACCTTCTCCTTTGACTTATTATGGCTTCACTGTCCTATTCCCTGACCAGGTGGCAGGATTGGAGGAAAAAGAGGCCATAGTTTTTTTTTGTTTTGTTTTGTTTTTTTGCCTTTTTATACTCAAGGTATAGCCCAGGGCCAAAGGCTACAGAAAGTTCCCCATAAACATTTACAGAATGAATTTGCATTTCATGCTGAACTAACTCCCTAAACAAAACAACACTCTGGAGGGAAGACACAGCTGGATGGTCTGAAAGAAGTCTGGGATCTGTGGGTGCCATGGGTGGGTGGGGCAGACTGGGTCAGACACGGAGATGTGGCTTCCTGTCCATGCTTCTGGCACTCCAAGTACCATGTGTGGTACAGGAGGCACTCAGAAAATATTTGTGGAATTGGGGTTATGCCAGGCCTACATTCTTCTGATGTTGGTCCTGGCCAGTGTAAATCAGCACTTTGCCAGCAAGTCCCAAAGTAGGTGTGACCCTCAGGATGCCCAATGCGTTGGGAGAGAGACAAAAGTAAGTTAACCAGAGGCCAGGTGCTACCACTGTAGGAAGGGTCTCCTTTTCATGGATTAAACAGTTTGGACACGTACCAGCCTACATAGTAGTTGGAGATTCATAAACCTCCAGAAATTATTTTCCTTAATTTGGTGTTTGTTATATGAGGTTATTATGGAATGACAGGACAGTAAGATGTGACTGTAGCTTTGATCTCAAATGTTACACAAGAACTGATGTGTTAATAGTTTATCCCCTAGCTTAGTATTCTTGGGAGGTATCTGTACATTTACAAGGTGGGGTCTCCTAGTGGGAGGCCTGGAGTCATGGAGGTGTGCCCCCAAATGTAGATTGCAGAATCCTAGCTCCCTCTTCTTTCTGACTACTGGTACAGGGATCCATTCCACCCCATCATGCACTGTGCCCTGAGGTGCTGCCACAGGCCCAAAGTTAAAGGGTCAAAGGCTCATAGATGAAAACCTCTAAATTCTAAGTCAGAATAAACCTTCCTTCCTTCTAATTTTCTTTATCTTGGAGATTCGCTGAAAAGACAGAAAACATGGGTACTCAGGACATAATCCCCCAATAAATGTTGTGACAGTTACATACATCGCAAATACATGTGGCCATTAACATAAACAGTAGTTTCTAAGAGAAGGGTGTATTAGATTACACATTCTTTCTCAGATTTATTTAAATTTTATTTATTTGAGATTTATTTATTTATTGGTTGTGGATTTTTAGCCACAACCAATCATTGAAGAGTCTCCACTGAGGACACATCAGCATGAGTCTGTGGCTCTTGGCTTACGTTTGGGAGGCCCTTGGTTCCGCAGCCCTGCTGAGGAGAGTTGTCTAATACATTGCTGGGAAGAGTAGTCTCATGCTGTATTAGTTACTTTCTCTGGGACAAAATACATAAGAAAAGCAACATAAGTAAGATCCAGATAGTTTTATGGAGCTCAAGGCTTGAGTGTATATGCTATCAGGTCAGGGGAGGCAGATAGCTGGTCACTTGTAATCTCTGGTCATGAAGTAGAGAGAGGTGAATGCTGATCCTCGGCCACAGTCTGAAGCCCTGGCCCACAAAATGCTGCTGCCCAGATTCAGGAGTGGGCCTTCTCAGTTAGACCTTTCTGGAAATGCCCTCATAGATAGATACACACAGAAGCACAGTGGTTCTGGAGCCTGCCAAGTCAACAATCAGCATTAACTGTCATACGTGTTCATTCCAGGCTTTCTGTTCTAAACTTTTCTTTACATACTTGAGATCAATAAAAAATCTAGCACACACCAAGAAAGTGCCAGCCCATATTCTGAGATCCTCCCCCTCTTTGGTTTTCAAGACAGGTTTTCTCAATGTAGCCCTGGCTGTCCTGGAACTTTCTTTGTAGACGAGGCTGGCCTCGAACTCAGTGATCTGCCTGCCTCGGCCTCCCAAGTGCTGGGATTAAAGGTGTGCACCACCATCACCCAGCCCATTCTGAGATTCTTGACATAAAGTTCAGAGACTGACTCTAGGGAGACATGGCACTAAAAGTCTAGAGAACTGGGAGCATGTACTTTCCTGTCTACTGTTGGGCACCAGCTATTTGTCTGACCTCTACCAAGAGCTATGCACACCAAAGCAAGTCCATCCTCCCCTTTATAGAGTCTCCATTTGGCAGGAGACAGTGACACCAACCAAATAGTCACGTAAAATAGAATTTTTAAACTCATCACTATGTTAGCTGTACAAATTCATGAAATATGATAATCTGATTTATGTATTCTGTGTGTAATGATCATGTCAGGAGAGAGACCATTTCTAACTTCCTAAACATTTTTAACATATTTGGTAATTCACAGAAATTGTCAATATTTGTGAAAGGGTATGATGTTTTAATACATTGACACAGTATGGAATGTCCAATCAGGTGATTAACATGTCATGTGATTGGAGCCTTTCAGCTACTCTGCCCTAGTGATTCATAAAGTATATATTAGGTAATAAGTACATTAAAATTTAAAGCTGCAGTTGAAATGAGTTTTGTGAAAGATTCAAAGAGCCATAAAAACACACAAATGGGAAGCATTAACCTGGTGAGAAAGAATGTCAAGTTCAGGGCCTTCCCACCAATGGAGGATGCTGTGAGGACATGCTTAGGAATCTGAATGTGTCTTTCTAGAGAGGAGGTTTTCATTATATCCTCAAGGGGCTCCATGACCCCATCTGAGCTCATTGCAGATACCGAATTCATTGGCTACTTTTGTGGACTGTCAGACAAAACTTTGGACACTGAGATCATCTGTAGCTTCCATTTGCCAAATATCCACACCCCATCCCATAATACTAACTCTACTTTTAACTCTAGACCCTAGACTGGCCATTAAATGCATCTCTACTCTGAGATGGACCTGTGGCTGAGCAGGACCAACGGGCATTAGTGCCAGGACTTCTGGAGAAACTCCTAGACCAAGCTTTCCTAGGTAGTGCTGTAGACATCAAGCCTAGGGCAGCTAGAAGTGACCTTGAGAGCTCCAAGAGTGAAGCCTGCCTGTAACAGAAGTCCTCACACCTGAAGGGGGGCCTCCCCTGATATCACCAGGGGAATCATCAGATTCAGATTGCCCATAATCTGAACTCCCCCTTATCCATCACACAAGCCAAAAAGTGCCTCTTTTCAGCACTTCTAAATTATATTTCTACAGCCAACGGTTCTTACTGGTAAATCTCAGTTTTAAAGGAACGGAGACTGAACCTCACAGCTGCACAGGCACATAGCACGTGGGTCTCTTGACCCTCAGGCCAGGCTTGCTACCTATTCCCCTGGGCTGAACTCCATTCTGCTTCTTCTTCCCCCACAGACTCTAGGGAGAAGCAGGTTTCTATCTCTTCTTTCCTGACCTCAAAGACCCAGAAAGAGAAACAAGTGGGGTATGATGTTTGTTCCCAATGCAGTCCCAGAGATGACCCCAGAGACCAGTTTCCTTCTGTGAGTGGGACAGGAACTGCCTGGCAAGCCCTCAGGCCACAGTTGAAATGCTTGCCTGAACCAACTTCAGCTCCTTGGCTTCAGTTTCAGCCCCAAGCACTGCCCATCTTCCCTCTCATGACTCACCAGTCACAGCCTCCCCCTGCCAGGTGGGTCCCTCATTCATACCAGTCTCTACCTTCCTCTTATCCTTCCTTTTTAAAAGTTGTAATTCGCACAGCCTTTTATTTATCTAAGCAGCACATTGACGGACATAGTCAATTGCCCACGGTTTAACACGTGCCCTTAAAAACCCGCCCTCCATAATCAGTTAAGCTACTCTCTGCCTGTCTCAGGTAGAAGGGTGGAGCTAACCAACTACACAAGCAAGCAGTACAGAGGCGACCAGTCCCATTTGAATCCTAGAAAAGTGGCCTGGAGCAAGTTACTCACCCCAGCTGAACGTCTCAAGTTTCATATCTGGGAAGTGAGAATAATCAAAGGCATGAAATGGCTAGATGTTGATTATTGACAGGGTTGTTAAAGATGTCATCCAGAGTAGTCACTAATGGGCTCCTGGTGGCTGCAGCCACAGCATAAAGCAACCAAAATGAGTCTACAAAGAAGAAGCTGGATACTGAGTTCTCACCCAGACAATGGGCTGTATCTGTCTCACAGGCAGGGGGAGACAGCCAATGAGAGAATAGAGATAACAGTGCCCCCTAGGGCTTTACAGTTCACAGTACTCTCTCCAATGCTATCCTGGTAAGAGGAGGCTGTGAAGGGAAGGGCCCAGGGACACACAGCTAGCAAGTGATTAGAAAGTGTAGTCCAAGGACAAAACATAGATAAATACTTCAGTTTTCCCTGTAAACCACGCTGCCCCCAGGGTGAGGGCTGCCAGGCCAACATTTAGAGTATCTGTCCCATTTCTTGGCACGGTGAAGAGAAGTTGATGTGTCAGATTGACTCTCAAAAAGAACAAGGCTTCAGGATACGTGGGAGAGAGCTGGGACTGTAGCTTAGTTGGTAGACTACTTGCCTATAATGCATGAAGCACAGAACTGGTTCCCTGGCATGCCAGGAACGAAATGTGGTAGTAGATGCCTAATCCCAGCACTTGTAAGGTAGAAATAGGAGGAACATAATCATCCTAGGTTGTCCCTAGGTACAGAGTGAGTTTGAGGCCAACCTGGGCTAAACAAGAGCCTTTATTTAAGGGTTGGGGGTGGAGGTGAGTTCTCTTTTGACCTTCATAATCCCAGGAGAGGGTTAGCTTGAAGACACATGGTCAACCCATAGGGAATAAGACAAAGGAAGGGTCACCCAAGTACAAGAGGTAAATACTAGGGAACCTTTAACGGCAGAACTCTGTCTTTGAAACACAGGCTTCTGGATTCCCACCCACAGAAGACAGAGTTAAAGATGGTTAAGGGGGAGGTAAGTTGGCAGCCAACGGAAGTGAGGCCAAGCATGGAGTTCTTCTGGGTCTGGGTACCCCCTTCCCTCTTCTCTCTCCCCACTTTCCCTCTGGACAGCAGACGCTGACAATCACAGTATTCTTTTGTCCATGAAGGACCCATGCTGAAGGTGTCAGGGCAGTTCCAGACACTGTGGGTAGATGAACTTCAGGTGTGACCCACTTCCTGTGGACAAGTGTCATCACAGTGACTAAAGTCAGAGGTGTGGGCAAAAGGACATATCCTGCAATCACACCAGAAATACAAAGCCAGCAAGCTTCCCAAAGTCTGGCCAATTCTTCAGAGCCTTGCTAGGTCCAAGCTACTCTATCAATCTACATTGACCCATGCAGTTGCCAGAGAATGTTCCCTGTCTGAAGGAAACATTTTTTCCTACTCCCCACCCCTAAGATCCTAAGCCAAACACAGCCCCAGGGGCACCTGCCAATATCCCCTTTGAAAAGTGAAGAGACTTTTCTCGGTGCCCCAAGTAAACTGTCCGTTGGCTTCTGCACCAATGTCAGCTGTATTGGGTGAGTGACATCATCCAAAGACTCAGGACAGTAGATTTGAGGTCCCAAGAAGTTCCTAGTATTTGGCTTAAGGGATGAAAGACCAAGCAAAAGGGAAAGTATCTATGTTCATTTTCTGTGCCTGATGGAACCAAGTTCCATAGACTTACAGAGTATTAGAACCCAAATTTATTGTCTCACGGCTCTGTAGGCCATTAGTTCAGACAGAGCTGAGATTTCAGTAAGAGTCTTACAAGGCTGAAATCAAGATGGTAGCTGCCTAAACTCTTATTAGAAGATTCTGGAAGACTCATCTTCTGGGAGGATTATGGTTGCCGTAGAATCTAGTTCCTTGCAGTTAGAGTGAAAGTCTCCATTTCCTGGTGAGCTGCCTGCTTGGGGAGGGCACCCTTAGTTCCTCGGGTCTCTGTTCACTCTTTGCATGGGACTCCCGTATCCCAGAGTCAAGGTTGGGACATTCAGAGCCTGCTAGTTCCTCCCCTTTCTCCTGCTTTTCCTCCTCCTCCTCTTCCTCAACCCCCTTCTCCTCTGTTTGGTTTGATTTGGTTTGGTTTACTGAGTTGGTCCTACTATCCAATCCAAGTTGGCCCCCAATTCAAAATCCTTCTGCCTCAGCATATCAAGTCCTGATACAAGTTTGTGGGCCACCTCACCTAGCTGGTATCCTCTGCTTCTAGCCAGAGAAAGGTCTCTGATTTCAAGGGTGATCCAAGGTGACCTTCATAGTTTAAACTTTTTTAGGGTACACTGAGTCCCCCAAAGATAGACTGAAGTTCTGATCTCCAAGGTCTGATGGATGTGACCATCAATTATAAAATCTTACAGAGGTAATCAAAGTAAAACGAAGCCATCAGGGCAGGTCCTGATCCAGAATGACTCATATCCTCAGACACCACAGAAGAGAGATGGCATAAAGTCACAGGAAGAGGATGGCCATGAACTAGAAGGAGGCAGCTGCAAGCCAACAACTCCGAGGATCGCTGGAATGTACCCAAGAGGCAAGGAAGGAATATCTCCTAAAGCCGTCAGCAAGAGCACACTTCCAGACTCCCAGTCTCCAGAACAGAGCAGTAAGGCATTTCTATTGGTCTTAGGCCAAGCAGTCTGGATATCGCTCTGCTTTAAGTGCAGAAGGCAGAGGCTCTTCTGCTCTTACTGGATCTTTATGACCTTTCAAGACTCATGTGTTTACGCTTTGATCCTCAGGGTGGCGCTACTAGGAAGTGGAGGGTCTCAAGTCATTTCGGACGCATATGAATGGGGTGATGGGACTGCTTTCTGGGTGTGGGGTGACTGGGTCTCCTCTGCCAAGAGATCCTCCCATGTTATACCTTCTTACCACAAACTGAAAAACAGTAAGGCCAACCCACCAGGTACTAAAACCTCAGAAACTATGGAGGAAATAAGGCTATGCTCTCTATAAATTAACTATCCAGAGCATTTGTTATAGTAACAGAAATGTAACTAACACACTTCCCACAGGAAGGGTCACAGCATATAAAATATGGTACACAAACATGTGCAAACCCAAGCCTGAGAGAGCACATTCTAAGATGTTAACAGAGTATCTAAGACAGGTAGCACGGGCTTTTCATTTATATGCCTCTCGAATATCTGAACATTTATACCAAGTGTATACTGCTTTTACAATCTTAACTATTCTTAATTCAAGCACACACCTCCACCAGGGAACTAGTTGAGCATGTCCTTCCACACCCATATGGGTGTGCTATCATGTTAAAACACAAATTTGCTATCACAAGAGCACACATTGGCCTAAAGATCTCACCAGCATCAGCCTTAACCCCCACCTGCCCCCAACACAGTCCCCCTCCCCCTGAGCCCCTCCGGCTGTACCAGAGCTGAAACTTAATCCTCTGTGGCTTGCCTCTTTTGTACAACCAGATGCAGTAATGATTCCAGCCTCTCATAGATCTCAGCTTGCAAGCTCCTGCCTCCTCTAGGAGCTGCGTTCTGAAAGGCCCTTTGTTGCCAGGCAGAATGCTTTCTGGGGCAGTCTGAAAAACACTCTGCAGACATTTCCATCTGCTCTCAGGAGGCTCCTCTCCAAAGAGGCTGAAGGAAGAAAAGGAACCTCACCAGTGCCCCTACCTCCCCGCCACCTCCCTTCCCTCGCCGCACCCCATGCTGCCTGCATCCACCACCTCCTCCCCACTCAAGCCATCAATTCAGTCATCTACAGAGGAATGGATCAAGGTGATGCCAGAGGCCATGATGAGAAGCATGATAATGCACCTCCTCTCAGTCAAGGCCTTTAGTACTAGTTTCCAGGGATGGAAATGATTTTGTTTCAAAGCAAAGCACCCGGTTAAAAGTGGAAACTTTGTAGTAGGGCAAAGGCGATGTGCAGCCCCAATCCTAGCGCTTGGGAAGTAGAGACAGGAAGATTTAGTAGCACAAGGCCAGTCTGGCCACAAGTGGTTCTGCCTCAAAACATCAAAAATAAATAAATGTGAAGACTCTGCATCTGCCTTGATACAAATCTGGATGGCAGTGGGTCCTGGCTGTGCGGCATTCCAGCCCGGGGGTTGAGTTTTGTGAGCCTTGGTTCCTTCCAACAGGAAAGAACAGAACTCAGGTTTGATGTGAGGCTTGAGGTGACTGTGCCCTCAGCAGATGCTCACTGCTCTCAGGAATTTCATTATTGTCTTCAGATGTGCAGCCACAGGCTCTGCCCCGAAGGCAGCTATGGTCCGGGATAGGAGCCAGGCAGAGCCACTGTGTACAAGGCATTATGAGGAAGCCAAGAGCGCGCAGATGAGTAAGAGACCATTTACAGCTTTATAAGAAAGGTTAGAAGAAGTGATCCAGCTAGCCCAGTTCCTCATGCTGGTACCTCTTCCCCACCTCCAAAACCTGCCCCTAAGAGGGTCTAAAGGAGTCCCAGCCCTGCCCTGCATCTTTCAGAGCAAACAGCCAAGGCTTTGCCTCACTGGTCCCTAAGTCCTTGTCTGCTGGCTGAACATGGAAGTTGCCATCATCCTTGTGTTCTTTGCTCTTGTACTCATTCCCCAGACTACAGTCTTCCTCTTTGATTCCAAGAGCTCCCGACCCCCACTCTCCCGTGCTGTGTTCTATCCACCTATTGCACATACTTCTGCCTGCATGTCCAGCTCTCTGTCAGGCTGAGCACCCTTGAATACCATATACCTTTTTCATCATATTAAGTTACTCCATCCTCCATCCACTTGGCCTCAACCATCTCCTCCAGTCCCTGTCATTAGAAATCCCAGGCTCCAGAAAATGGAAGAGAAGGTGGAGGATGGGGTGGTCCAAGAAAAAAAGCTCAGAGGAAGGAGTCATCTGTGAATGAGACTCAGTAAAAAAGAGGCAGGGACATCAGTGGCTCCTCACTTATAAGGGGGATGCTGGGCAAAGGTTGAGAGGTTTTGATACATGGAATAAGCAGAATAGAGAATAGAAACTGAAGCTGGAGAGATGCCCCAGCAGCTAAGATCACTGAGTGCTCTTTCAGAGGATCTGAGTTTAATTTTTAACAATCACACGGTAGCTTATAATCATCTGTAACTCCAGTCCCAAGGGATCCAATAACCTCTTCTGGTCTCTGAAGGCACCAAGCACTCACATGATGAAGCACTCATACATATAAAGTAAATAAATAAATAATTTAGAAAAGAAGACTCGACATAAACTGAAAAGAGCATGAGTAAAGGGCTGGCAAGATGGCCAAGGACCTGAGTTCAATCCCTGGGACCCACAAGGTAGTAGGAAAGAACCAACTCCCAAAGTTGTCTTTTGATTTCAAGCTGCTCCCTTCCAGAGGGTTCCCAGGAACACTGGGCAGAGGGGTAAGCAGTGAGGAGCCGGTGCTGTGCCTGGTTAGCCTGTACTCCTATGCTCCACTGACTGCCCAGACAACTCGGCATTCCCCAACCACACTGCCCTTTGCAAACTCTGGAGCATTTACAAATATTCACCAACTCCTACTTGACGCAGGCTGCACACTACCATTCCATTCCCACCACCTCAAAGAATACCAAGCTGTTTGAACCTCCTGGCCTGTGGACTAGGAATCTCCCAGACCTCATTAATTCTTCTTGCCTTCGAGGCCTAGCTTTAAAAAGTCCTCCAAGGGAGCCTTGCCTACCTCTCCCAGAGAGAATCTGTCTTCTGTGCTCATCTGTGGCCTCACAGTACCTTAAGGACCCCTCATTACCTTTTCCACACTGCCTTGTGATTATTTCTTGAGGATACCCCCCCTTCTCACAAACACACCAAAATCCACGGTTGTGCAAGTTTCTCATAGGAAAGAAATGACGCATATTTGAATAGAAACTATACATTAACCCTCCCGTGGGCTTCCAGTTTCCTCTGGATTATTTATTTCTAAAATAAACAAGACAGATGTGAGCAGTCATTGTGCTGCACTCTTTTGGGAATGCCAACAAGGAAATCAGTCTGTCCTCATCCAGTAGGGATGGTTTCTGTTTGGGGATATGTTTGTTTCTTTAATATATTTGAAAGAAGGTCAGTTAAGTCTGCAAGTGCAAAACGTGTGTAGTGGGGGGGGGGATACATGGAGAGTATGTCTTCCTTACTCAGTTGGTGATGCCTCCAGCAGAAGGATGCTATGCTATTCATTCTGTAACAGCACTGAGGGTATTCCATAGTGCTTGTGGCCAGATTATTGGGGGACGGGTTATGACGGGCTTTCTCTGTGCAACAGTCCTGGCTATCTGGACCTCATTTCATAGACCAGGTTGGCCTCAGGCTCACAGAGTTCTGCCTGCCTCTGCCTCACTGAGCCCTGGGATTAAAGACGTGAGCCATCACTGCCCAGTTATCTGTTTTGTTTTCATGGACACATATGCTCCCTTGTGCGGAATGCACCTCTCACAGGAGGTACCCTCTGAGCTAAACTGCTACTGTCTTCGTGAGATTATCTGTGCCTAACTGTTAGAGTTCATCAGCATCTGCCCCATGGACTGTTGACATTCCCTCAGAGGAGGGCTGAGGAGGGACACTGTACCCTCACCTTATATTCCAACCTCTCTAGTCATTTGCCTACAATTTTGCCCAAATTTCATGGAGCCTGGGGGTCTACAGGAAGAGCTAGAGTATCTAGGCTAGGGATGACTAAAGGAAAAGGAGTCCTTTTGTGTGACTATGGGGAAGCCATCATCTACGAGGTTGTTTGGGGGTCAGCCACGTTCCTGTCATAACCTTTTATCTATACTCGGTAAGTAAGCCTCAGACTTTTATCTATACTCGGTAAGTAAGCTCTGTGATGGAGGTGTGCTTTGGTTTGTTGGTAGAACCTTAGAAGAAGAGGGTAGATGCTGTTTGTGTCCTGTGTGTCGTGTCCCCCCTCCCCCCTTCCCCTCCCCCACCCACACTCCCCACACTCCCCACCCCCCACCCCCCCACCCCGCCAAGGTAGGAAATTTGGCAGTACTGCACTAAGTACAAGATAGAAAACCACACTTAGGCCTTATAAAGTTGCTAACCAGATCACTTACCCCATTTTACAGGTACAGATGCCAATCTCAGCTAAAAGAGAGACAAAAGGACAAATCGAGACAAACTCAAATCCCAGCTGTCCATCTGATCCTGGGAACAATCACCCTGCATCCTTAGGTGGCCCAGGGTAGATGTTGTATTTATAGTTATTAAAACCTACTCAATTTGGGTCAGTCCAATCAATAAACTCCATTTGAATAAACGCTGGGGGCAGTGTACTCTACAGAGGAGCAACTTGGTATTTTGACAGCTCGGAGCAAGGTTATTTAGCCCTTTCTATAGCCAATGAACACTGAATTCTCCTTTTATCTTATTTTTTTTTCCTATGGCAGACTGAGGTTTCATGGCAATCTTTCTGTAGCACAGCAATGTGTCTACAAGAGTAAACGTCCCAGAGAGGCAGGAAGGTGGGGAGAGGGACTCAGGAAAGGGATGAGGGTAGGATCTAATTACTGCCTCTTTCCATAATTGAGGCTGGATGGACGGTAATTAAGGGGGAACCACACCGACACAGGCACAAACCCTGTGCTAAGTACCCAGCCTTCCTCCTCTCCATGTGTCCGTCTGTCACCTTCCTGTAACTCTTTGGAGCCAAGGCAGCCTCTGCCACCTTCCTCATCACCAACACAGTGACTCTTCCCACCTGTTCCTCTTCCCTCTCCACAGCAGCTCCACCAGCCAGCACAAAAGCTCTTTCCCACATCATCTTTCTGTCCACCCCACCCCCAGCTATTCCAAACTGCTATCCCTTCCTCTTGTTGCTCTGTGATGATGGAGCATGCTCCCCCCCCCCCCATCACTTTTTATCTCTGCCAATCTCTTCAATCTCTTGGGCCTCTCTTCAGCTTCCCCTCGTCTTCCGCAAGCCCCCCCAGATGTGGCTTATACAATCAATGACATCCTCAAGGCACTTTCATATCTCAGAAGTCATCAAAAACAGAAAGAGAACTCGGGTCCACACTCAAACCTTGCACTCACCCAGTAAACTACCCACTTCCAGACCCTATGGAGACTACAGATCTGGCACTCTGGCCCAGGTCCCTTTCTGTGGCCAGCCCATGTAGGAAGTGGGGGAAGGGAGGAAGAGGCCACAAGACAAGAAGCACAAACAGCTGGAAGTGGCAGCTCACACCGTGAGCCAGGTATTTAGGAAGTGGGAAGCCGATTAGGGTTCATCCTCGGGTACCTAACCAATAGAAGGCCTGGGCTTCGTGAGACCATTTCAAAACACAACAAACAAGAGACTGCAAGCAGCAGCAGCCTACACAGATGTACAGTTTCCTGTATGTATATTATACCTTAGTAACCACCACAAAAAGCACACAGCTTGCATTAACAACACCGAACAACTGCAGTAGAATACAGAGATAAAAATGCTAATTCACTTTTCTCCTCCTAATAATGTTCCTGGGAAGCCTGCACAAGGGAACTGTATGGATTATGAGCAGGTAATTGCCTCCATTTGCGATGATATACAGTCATCTGTCTTCAAAAGAACTGGCACAAAGGACGGCCTAAACGAAGGGGTACAAAAGATCAACTGAGCTACCTTTCCCTTGTCCTAAAGGGGAGGCTAAGCAGGAGGAGGAGCCTGGCTCAGTCTAGCATCCTCTGCCCCTCCCCCTCTTCCTTTTCATCCACTCCAGTGCTGACAAAAGGTGAGGTGGCCAAGGCCAAAGAGGCTGGGGGAGCTCAGAAGAATCTTCCCATGGTTCCTGGGTAGCCTAACAAGGCCAATTACAGCACAGCACATTTTTCTCCCTTTGATGTATGATCATTTAATTCCCTCCTTGATTGCTTCTCAAAAGCAATGTAAATTAATGCGAGCCCACACTGGGAGCCCACAAAGGGCAAGGCTCTCTGTGAATCATTAGTACATGATAATAAATGCAAATAGGGAAAGAGGCAGAAATGGCCCCAAAGCTAGGACTTCCTTATCCCAGGCCACCTCCTTCTCACTGGGGATTCTCTCTGCACCACTGCAGAAAAGGTTTCCAAGAAACTTGGAGACAGCCATGATTCTTGACTAGGCAGCCGGGCTCACTGGAAAATGTCAAGAGAAGAAAAACCAAATGCAGAGAGCATCAGGTGACTGCTACACAGTTGTGATATGAATCTTCATTGTCAGTCGCCATGGAAACACATTCTGGGTGTGTGTGAAGGGGGAGCCATCCATCAGGTTGGGTTCCCAGACTGATGAGAAAGAAGAGAACAGGCCGAACACCTGCATTTATCCCTCTGCTCCCTGACTGTAGATGCAATATGACCAACTGCCTTTCACTCCTGATGCGGTGCCTTACCTGCCCTGACAGCCTGCATCTCACACTGGAGCCAAATTAAAACCCTCCCTTCTTCCCTAAGTTGCATGCCTTGGGTATTTTGTCACAGCAACAAAGGGAACTACTACTTGTCCAGATGTGCGTCATTTAAAGGACATATTGTCACAGTCAAGAACCCAACATAACTTTGTCCCATTTGCCCAGGATTTTTTTCCTATAAACCATAATGCTGACAAACTTGCCAACTTTCTCTTCTTGGCCAAGGCCAGATGGTTCCTGTGTTGGTAGATCCCGTGTGTACCTTGAGCATGCTATCCCATCTCTCACTCCCAAAGTTTTTTTTTTGTGTTTAAAAGCTTGGTCCTTAGTGTGCCAATGTCAAAAGAAAGATCTAGGAGCTTTAGAAGGTAGAGTCTAGTGGGAGGTTCTAGGTAATTAGGAATGGATTAATACAGTTCTCAGGGGGCTGTGAATTACCTCTCTCAAGAGTAAGTTATTAAAAAAAAAAAAAAAGAACTTGCTGCTTTACTCTGTGTATGTTCTGTGTAGTAATGTAACCCTTCTTCCTGTACACACTCCTGTCATTGTGGTACTCTTCACCATAAGGATCTATCTCATCAAAGCCAAACTGGTCCCATAGAACGACCTTGAAGTGCCCTTTCTTCTGTGTAAGTTCCCAGCCTTGTGACTTTTTGTTATGGTAACATGTGGTGGAATTCAGGTGTTAGCTAATAAGATTGGAAGGTGTGTCTCTAGAGTCCTGGGAGCCCGAACGGGGTGTGGGCAGCCCCACTGAAAAGGGGCTGCTGAGATCTTGAGGGGCCTGTTTTGTTCCTGCTTTCTTGGAGATTGGATCAGCATCCGTCGCCTGGATCATCCTATCGCCAAGGAATCGCTCTAAGGTTTAATTTGTATCCGTGAGTGTTAAAATACCCTCTAATAAATATTAATCCTATATTTAATATATTACAAATAAGGCTTACTGCATTAGTAACAGTAAACAGACTAATACAGACCTACCTGTTCTTCCCGTCTAGACTGCCTTACCTCTCCCCACTCCAGTATGATCAAATCCCTCTCACAGCTTTCTGAGGCCTCTTGAAAGTCTTCTCAATACCTCAATCTTTCAGGTGAGTCCCCTGTTGTTGCAGTGTGTGTGACAGAAATCTTTGGAGCCCACCGCTGTTTGTATCTCTGTCCTTTTTACACAGCTGGACTGCATTTCCCAGACTCCCTTGCAGCCAGAAGTGGTCATGGGCCTGAGTTCTGACCAAGGATCTCCTAACACCTCTTCTAGGCCTACCCCACATAGGATTGTCATGTATTCCTCTTTCTCTTTCCATCCACAGCAGAATGGAAATTCTACAGGCTTTGTAGGATCCAGTCCAGCCACAAGCTGGAAGAAGCCTGGGTCTAAATGGCTAGACAGAGCCAATCTGCCCCACAAATTTAAAGTGAGTTTGAGATAAACATTTCTGTTGTTTGTTTCTCAAGATTTCAATACCGATTTGTTAGAGCAAACATTTGATTTTTATTCTTTTTTGTTTGTTTGGGTTTTTTGGGGGGTGGGGGTTTGACATATTTTAATACATGATAATACATAGATTTTGTTTCATCTGTTGATCCTGACTTATGGCCATGGCTGCCATGTTGGGGATTGTTAGGTAGCAATTGCGCTATCAATAAAAGCATTGATTAGTTTTATCTGCCAGGGGCAAAATTTAAACTGAAAAAAAAAATGTTCAGAAATTAAGAGAAGAAATGACATTAGACCATGCTTCAAATTCTCTGTGTAGCTGAGGTTGGCTTTAAAATTCTGATCCTCCTGCCTCTGCTCCTGAGTGCTGGGATTTTAGGTGCATACCACTATACTTGGTTTGCTCCAACTGTCAGTGGCTACTTAGGGTTGTACTCACAAGATCCTAACAACCTATCTGGGTCCAGCAGGAAATAAGTGACAATGTCTAGACAGGCAGCATCCTTTACTGTTAGTCTCTGACCTAATCCACCTTATCAGTTTACTCTAACCAAGCTCAGATAAAAGAGGAGAAGTTGACTTTAGTACAGCATCCCAGATAAATTTCTGGAAAATCCAAGATTCATACCCAGCTCTTCCTCACACTGCTCTGTAGTCTGGACTTAAAGACAGGAGTTAAATTCTACAGAGCAATCATAATCCCCAAAACCATTTCTAAATGTTTACATGTCACCTATGACATGGGACTGTCCTTATTCAGTGCTAACAGAACACCAAGAATATGATCACCTCTACTTCACAGGCAGTATGGAAGGTAAGGAACCTGCACCAGGATGTGGCAGATTCAAACACAGTAAGAAGGAAGGTCTTAGGAAACAGAACTGGATTTAGAAGCATCCTCAGCCAACGAAAGATTCTGGAAATTTCACCAAAACAAAGTCACTTTGAACAAAATGCCCCATAGAGGCTTTGCGATTGTCTCAACATCCTTAAAGGCTGAAAAATAAGGAATAAATGTCTTAATTGCCATATCTGAGGGGAGGGGAGACTGGGAAACCAGACAAGTGATCAGGCAGGAAGAGGGTAAGGCTTCTCTATGATGTCAACTGTGACAAGTTGACCTCCAAAGGTCGCATTTGCTCCAATGGTGCTCTGGAAGAACAACTGTGGCATAATGGAATGTCACAGGATGGCTCCTGGCCCCAGGGCTTGCTGCTTCAGAAGAGAGAGGAGCCCATCCATGTATTTATAGGCCTCAGGCTGGCACGAACCAAAGCCACCTGGGGTCACTTGACATCTGCGTTGGTGCATTTCCTCCTGTGTTGTAGTTTGCCATTCGGCTTTAATCAGCCTGCTATTTGGAACCTCGATTAGAATTTCATACATATCCAGAGCCAAATGACCAAGAATCTCAAAGAAACCTCATGACCAAAACAGAACTTGAGATTATAGGTTCAGCAAGGTCAGTCCCAATCTGGGATCAAAGGGGAGTCCAATAACATGTGACATTTGGAAATAGGAATCTTGGGGACAGGGGAGCACACCACTTCAGGTTCCCCCAGCCATCCTTTTTACTCTACAACATTACCCTAGAAAGTTGCCTTTTAGCTTTTGAGTAGAATCCTAAATTCCTTCAAGACCTAGCCCAAGAGTCAGCACATTTGGGAAGACTTCCTAGAGCTCATGCCTACACATGTCCACATCCCGCAGAGATGAAGGGGAGGAGTTCTTTCCTTCCTCTCTACTCTGTTCTTCATCCCCCATCCCACTCCACACAAACAGAAGTGGGCACATGTGTGGAACTAACTACCCTGGTTCCCAGTCTCAGAGAGATTTAGGTGACATCGGGTGAGACATGGAGGCAGAGGAGGACCACACCCCATGGTTACCATGGCTACAGTGATTAGCATGTAGAGAGCACCAGGAGACAAGCCTGAAATTGAATGTGCTGTCCACATTCTTCCATCACGAGCAAGCACTGCTTTTATAAGGACAAAAATAAACCTCTTTCTAATGGACCACCTGTTCCTCACACTAAACAAAAGTCCATGGTGTAGCCTACTGCATGGGAAATAGATGTGCAACCTATTCACAGAACATGAAATGACATGCTGATGGCAAGAGGCATAGACAGGGTGCTTTGGGCACACAGGAAGTCAAGAAGTAGGCCTGCACGGGGTCAGGAAAGGCTTCGCAACAAGGGGTTGCTTTCCTGCAGACCTAGGAATGACCCAGACAGAGGAAGGTGGAAGAAAATGGTGGGCAGAAGAAGTACATCAGACGGGAGGTTAAACAACATGGCTAGAATGTCAAATATGAAAAAGACCACTGTATGTGAGGCTGGAAAGCATGGAAGGAAGGGTTGATCCACAGGTTTGGGGTGGTCCTCAAACTCAGCACATTCCAAAGAAGAAAATAGGTCCTAGATCTGGGAGGCATCTCTGAGCTCTCGCTAGACTCTGCATGTCAGAGTATCTTTGTGCAGAGTGTGGGTCATACCAGCCAGTTTGTGATAATGCTGTGCTTCATAGGGAAGGCCTGTTCTTGTCTGACTAGGGTCCCAGGCTAGGCTATGGCAGTTTCTGAGAGCAGCAAAGACAATGGAGACTAAGGAGCTGAGGTCACTTACATGAGTCGTGCACACCTCTCTGACTGTCCTCAAAGAGAAATCCTGGATACTGAGGCACAGGGGAGTTTCTGTAGCTGCAATACTTTTCAGGTGATGTCCTACGTAGTCGCTGGGTAACACCATGTATGGGACCATACAAAGGAAACTTTTCAAAACTTTTGTTCTTGGCTGATTTCAACACATCCTTTTGCTGCGATAAATCATAACACTAGAACAGCTTTTCTGAGTCCCAAGGGTCCTAGACTATCACATCAAACATGAGACGAGAATCCTAGAGGTCCCCACTATGGGGGATCAGTGAGAGACAGAGAGAGACACTTTGCTTGAAAGATTAATGAATCTGAATTTACTAAATTATTTGGGATGGAACTCCGGGGTCCGAGTCCAGGGCTGACCCGCCCCAGTCAAAGATACATTTTTGGAAGATTCTTCAGGCTACAAGTAGAAACAGGTGGATGGGAAGGTCAGAACTAAAGCAGGGAGACCAAGGCCAGGGAGAAAATGGATGAGCCAGTCCAGATGAGAGCTGATGAGCCTTTCATACAGGCAGGAGCAGCTGAAGAGAGCTGAACTCAAGAGCCAGCTAAGGCAGGCTGCAAGAGATAACTAGTTACACCCTGTGGGGAGCAACACCATGCTGGGACGACTCAGGGACAACTGGACCAAGAAGTGAAATAAGCTAGGGTTTGGGGGGTGTCCTATGTCCCAAGTCCAGCCTGATGTCTTTCACTGTATGCAGAGCCCCGCAGGGTACTTCATCCATTCTTTTTCCTCTCCTGGAAGTCAGTGCTTCGGCCCTCTGCCCTCACCGATCAACTTCACTCGCTCTCCCTTAAAAGCCTCTCAGAAGAGAAGCACTTGGCCAGGCTCCCTGACCTTGATTTCCTTGCTGGCAGAATCACAAAAAAGGCATTAGAAGCTTTGTGAAATGCGGGGTGGGGGGCAGTGAAACTGCAGGCATATATAGCAGATTTCAGACGCGGAGATGGGAATCTGGGTGTGGTACCAAGGAGAGGAGACTGTGATCCCTGGAATCTTAGAGTAGGGATGCATCAGGGAGCTAAATAGTGACAAAGAAGGGCTCTCTGGTCTATGTAGAAGCCGTCCACTTGGTTAAGGCTTCTGAATTCTCATCAAGGATTCAGTTAGGCTGTGGTCCCTCCAGATGTCACAGAGTGCCACGCTTTCTGGATTAACTTGTCACCAAGCCCAGAGATGAATCCCATGACTCCTGTTACTGCTGGGATGGCTCCAACAGTCCCCACAAGCCGCATGGAGGTCTGTGGAGGCAGCCCTAGGGGGTGCTCATTCCTGGCCTTCTTAGCTTCTCTGTCCCATCCCATCTGCATCCCAAACAACCACTAAGTACAGTTATCTTTGGTCCTCCTGGTCTTCCTCCCTTCTTTGCTTACTCTACAGTGACAAGGCTGCATGGATTCAGTCTCTGGATCACAAACGGAAACCTTAGAAAATAGCCTCTTACATTTTTTTTTTTCAAATAAAGTAGTAGGGTAGTTAGTTGAAAGCAGAGACTCCGGATGGAAACAAGGACTGGGATCCAAGCAGGCACTAGCTGTGGACCAGGCAAATTACTATGTATTTCTGACCCTCAGACTTTTCATCTGTACAATATGGAGCAAAGTCTGCTCCTCAGGTAGACAAATGGATTTTGTGAGCCAAAGTCTAAAGCACTTTGCTTACATTGACAGGCCCAGTAAACACCATCTATTTTTGCTGTTGGCTCCCTACACCTGGAGGTCTGAGGAGAGATTGCTGAGCTTCAAGGTCTACAGGTCCCACAGGGAGGCATGTTCTGTGCTGGTGTTTCTCACTCAGACAGAATGGTTAAGAACACAGAGTTTGAGCCAAACACAGCTGAAAACCACTAGAGAGGTTCGTGAATTCCCACTTTGGCAGGTGAGGAAACAGTGTGAGCACACAGCCTGGAAAGAGGGATTCGGACAGAGGACCAATACTGTCCTCTATAACCACCATGCGCCATTTTGTCCACACTCAAATTCAAGGCACTCCAGTCTTGTATTAATGAGTTTCCATGGAGAGAAACAGATAACAAAATGAAATTCCTTAGCCTAGGGTTTTGGGCTTTGTTGTTTAGCTGTGTGGCCTGAAAACTAGTCTACATCTACATCTACATCTCTACATCTCACTCCTCCAGGGTTTTCTGGAAAGATGCTCTTCAATAGAAGACATGTACCCAGGACCTAGGATGAACAACTTTCAGAGAGACAGCAGAAAAGACCACCATGGCTTTGTGTGGAGAATGGAATGTTTCTCACAGAGGCAGTCTCCCAAGACTGAGTAGGCTTTGGGACTGGAACAGAGTGGGTACTCCAGGCTTGGGAGCAGATTAATCCAAGACAAACCAACAATAGTACATTTGATGAACATGTCTACCAGACAGAACAGGACCTTCTAGAAATAAGGCGTGGGCCTTGGACTACCAATGAGGGTGTCACCAAAATAGGAAGAGGGAACATCCTCATGGCTATAATATGACAAAGAAAGTTAGATCATGGTCTGTTTATCAAGATGTGTGACATCCCAGGGAAGTGGCATATGCCTTTAAATCCTAGCATTTTGGAGGTGGAGACTAGAGGATCATAAGGTCCAGGACAGCCTGGGATACATAAAAATGTCCTAGCAAGCATGGACTATCTAGTAAAATTTCATCTCAAAAAGGCTTATCTATTCATTGCTTAGGGTTCTGTTTTTTGTTTTGTTTTGCTTTTTTTAGACTTATTTTGTGTATATGATTGTTTTACCTGCATGTATGTCTATGTATAGTGTGTGTGTGTGTGTGTGTGTGTGTGTGTGTGTGTGTGTGTGTGTGTGTGTGTGTTATCCCGAAAGGCCAGAAGACACTGGACCCCCTGAAATCGGGATGACTCTGAACTACCATGTGAGTACCTAGGAACTAAACGTTTTGTAGGAGCAGCAAGTATGCTAACTGCAAAGCCATCTCTCCTGCCCTGTTTTTGGTTTTGATTTTGTGTTTGTTTGTTTGTTTGTTTTTCCCAGGGTCTCAAGTAACCTAAACTAGTCAGGAACAGTATGTAGCCAAAGCTATTCTTGAACTTCTGGTTCTCCAGCTTCCACTTCCTAACTATTGCAAATGCAAGCGCTTGTTACCATGCCCAGCTCCTTAAACAAATTGTAAAAAAAAAAAAAAAAAAAAAAAAAAAGTGTGGCTTTTTGGCAGGGTCTTTAAGGAGCCATTTGTACTTGAAGCATCATCTGTCCCCAAACCTCAGGGGCTCAAAGTCCTTTCTCATTATCTGGAACACTGATAGATAATAATTTTGAGGTAGGGAAATGTGGGATACTTGTACATTGTGTGAAGATATATTGCTATGACTGGTGCAATAAAAAACCGTACGGCCAATAGCTGGGCAGGAGAGATAGGCGGGGCTTCTGGGCAGAGAGGAAGAGGAGATAGATAATCAAGGCTCACAAGAGATACTACCTAGATACAGAACAAATGGGACACACAAAATGGGAGAGAAGAAAGTAGAACGCAGGTTAATAGAAATGTGAGCTAAGTCATTTAAGTTATAAGAGCTGGTGGGACAAGCCTAAGCTAAGGCTAAGCTTTTATAATTGATAAATCTCTGTGTCATTATTTGGGAGCTGGCTGGTGGGACAGAGAAAAACTCGTTACAGGAAAAGGGTTGGCACGTGTGTTCTAACTACTGCCTTTTGTTTGGTTGGTGTTAACGTTGCAGGAGATACACACCGTGAACAATCCTCTCTTGTGGTACTTTTCCAGAGGCCTTAAACTACAGCAAGAAGTTTATAATGCTACCTTCAAAAATGACAGGTGGAGAGTGAGTCAAAGAGAATGCAGGTGTTGCAGACCCCTCAAAAGGTAAAGGAAAGACACAGGAACCTTCAACTTTGAAAGCTAGCCCTATTCGCTCAGTGTTGAGATGACCACACAGCCCAGAGAGGGAGGGAGCCACCAAAGGTCATACACCAATCACAGAAATGAGATTAGAACTCCGGTTTTATTGTTCCCAGCTGTTCCTCCACTCCTGCCTCGCTCCCCTATAAGTGAGGAAAATAAACTGGTTTTTGTTTTTTGTTTTTTTAGGACACACGCTTGCTCTCCTCTTAGAGACACACAGCAGAGAATCCACCAGGCTCCTTTTCATTATGACCACTTTTCCTTTTAACTCAACCTCAGAGACCCCTCTCCTTGGGAAATGAGGATTCAGATGGCAGAGAATGCAGCCTGGAGAGGACACAGATCCTGCAGAAATGTGTCACTCCTGAATCCATCGTTCTGTAAACATCACTTATCAACTCTGGGAAGGAAAGGGAAGCTGGCATTTTGATGCCAGTGCAAGCCTCTAGCTATTGCCCTGGCCTTGACAAAGGAATGGCCTGTTTTCCGAACAAAAGTCTACAAGCAGAATTGGCTCAGAACTTGTGAGAGCAACTTGGACCTTATCATCATGCTGAGATTACAAGTCAGGGAATTGCCTTGGATGCTGGACAGCTATGGGATCCCAGATGTCCTCCTTAGACTCTCAAGGCCCCAGTGTGTCCACTTTCAAATAAAGAATAGATCTTGGTAGCGTTGACATTTCAATAACCATTAAACATTGTGCATAACAACAGTTTATGATTCTTGAACTAGGCCATACAATACTGTATATATATATAAATAAAGACTTATTACTGCTTCTAATGTGGTGCTAACATTAAGCCACACTATTGGAGGGGCTTCCTTACTGACATGGAACCTTCAAGTGAACTCCAGGAGGGAGCTCTTGTAAATGGAATATGAATGTGAACCCTTTCCAAAACCGATCTGTCAAGACAGCCAGCAAAGATCTGACTCCAATAGAGAGTTCACAGGGCATCGCAGACATGAATCTACCTATCCTGGTGAGCCTAGTTTCATCACTGCTTTAGGCTATTGCTCTGTCCATTGCTCTCCAGAAGCTGGTGACTGGCCTCCCTAGAAGGCCCATTTTTCAGACCTGTAAGTATTAAACTGATCACTGTATTTGTTCCAGGAAACTTTGCATGGCACTGCCTCTCATCATCATTAACTATGTGCTGGTGCTTTCAGGGTGGTTGGACATTCTGTAACCGTCTCCATAGCCTCCACCAACATAGCCATATATGTTCATCAGTATTTAGCAGATTCCTTTTCTTCTGAGGTCTATACTCTCTGGCCCGGTGAGTCAAGAAAGATACCTTCTTTGGTTTCAACACACAGCAAAAAGGAGGGTGGAGGGAATAAGTAGAAAGCAACTCACTCTTTTTATACAAAATCCCCTTAAGAAACCACAAGACCCATTTCTGGGGCATGTGACATGCACCATCTAACCCCTAGCACTGTCTTAAAATTCCAATTGTGAACAGACAGTTGTACAGGTTTTCTTTTTTTTACTGAGTTCTGCACATCATGTAGCAGGATTCAAACAGCCATGATTAACAGTAAGCTCCAGGAAAGATCACACCTATATCTCCAATATTGTCCCTAGCATGAGAAAGTTCAAGCTGTGTACAGAGAGAAGCCTTTTGTGCAAGGAAAGGCTACAAGAAGTGGGGCCTTTCTCTTAGCTCCGAAGGACATTCACATGTCACCAAGCAAGGATAAACACACTCACATACGGGCTGGAGGAACAGGCCAACACGCATTAAAAACTCAACCTGTCAAAAGACAAGCAAAAGAAAGGCAGGACGGAGGCAGGTGCACTGTCCTCTCCACAAATAATAGGACATTTTCCAGCACTTCTCCAGGCAACAACCAATTTCAGCAAAAAACCTTAGCCGGAATCTGACATATTCTCCTCGCCGTCCCCATCCAATATCTGCCCACCCTCTCCTCTCCTTCCTAAGCCAGCTATCTCCCATCCCCAGCACCTCTCAGCTGCTAAAAACCTAAAAGGCTTAATCTCCAAGAAGGATGCTCAAGGGCCCTGTTATCGGGCCTGCTTAATTCTGCATTTCCATGGGCTTAATCATCTGCATCAGACCACACTCCCGTGACTCAGCCACTCACACTCAGTTTAAAGGAGCTGAGATGAGAGTTCTTACCATTTCATTAGCCCCTCAACACACTCATCAGCACAAATGCAGACTGGCAAGGCTGGGGGCGGGTGCAATTTCATCTTGTTTATCAGTAACACGAAGGTTCCAGGCGACTGACTGAATTTTTTTTAATGTCATGACATTTCATCTCCCCACTGTCAATCAAATGCCCTTAATAGCCCAGTTTTCTTTCTCTGTTTTATGTCTTGGATGATGGCTCTCTGCTCTGAGCTGCCACAGCACCTCCACAGGTCTCATTCCTAACGGCTTCATCATATTCCCTGAAATGTCTGTGACGATGTAGCATGTAACCAGTCCCCTCATCTGGGCATTATTGCACACATTCTGCTTCTCTTCACTTTTTTAAAGAACACATAAAATATGTGCATACTTGTGGACATGACAACCACAATTTTCCAGTCCTGGCATGTGTCAGGTTGTCAGGTAACTGCAGTCTAATCCCAGTGAGAAAGGTCTGTCTTGTTAGTGCTGGTACGCATGAGGTGGTGCAGCTGGCGCCTGAGGACAGCAAATGCTTCAGTTATGACTTACCACTCTACAGAGCCCATGGTTCCAAGCACAGGGTCTAGACAGCTTTGGATCCTCCACTATTCTACAGTGGTAGCTATTCTAACCAGCTAGACAGACCCCCAGACTCAGGAGTCTACATGGCCATCAATAGACCCAGTGGCCAACATTGCTTATGACCTATGGCAGCTAAATTATATGCCACAGGAAAAACATGGTGCACAATAATGGTACCATTTTGTACCTGTGAACAAACTCAAGTATTGTATCACTGTAGACACAGATGTGCCCAATAAGCTGGGACTACCAGCCTACCCTCCACCCTTTAGAACTTGGAAGCATGGTTGTGACATCCCTTTACAGTGAGACCTTTAAGCACCACATGGCCTTCATCATCTAAACACTGGAGCTGAGAAGGCACTGGAAATTCAGAAAAGGCTCTCCCAGCAGGCAGCACACCTATGAGCAAGCACAGCACTGGTACAGATGGGGCTGGAGATGTTTGACTTGCTTCTACGCCTTTACCTGGTCACTGCACACAAAACACTGAGTACGCTGATGAACTACAACTATACAGATAGATGAGAATGAGCCTCAGTGTGTCAAAAGGGGTGCTTGCTCTTCAGCAGCGAAGGCTTCTTGCTACATGGACCTGGCCTGGATACAGTCTGAAGTTATGTACTTTGTTGTGTGCTTTTTGTAAACTGCAGTACCAACATGGGGCCCCCAGCCCCTTAACAGTGTCTCTAGCTCTACCTGACTCTGGGAGCTTTCGCCTTCCAGCCCTTCCTCAGATACTGGCTGACCTTCCACCTGATCTAGTGACCCCTTGGTCCTGGGTGGTACTGATTTCTCCATACATTGAGGATTTGGTTTCCTTGGGGCTAAAAAAAAAAAAAAAAAAAAAAAAAAAAATGTGTATGTTATGGGCAACCATGTGATATTACCTACATGTAATATTCAAGGCAGGGTAAGGTTATCTGTCTTAAATATCTGTCATTTCTTTGTTATAAGAGCTTTTAAATCTTCCCACCTAGCCTTTCTGAAATATATGGTATGCTGTCATTCAGCATGGTCACCCTGATGAAAAAGGACCCTGGTTTGGATTTTTAGCACTGTTAATTACCACTTTTGAGGGTCTAGGATTCAAATCTTGGTTCTGTGTCTTCTTACTGGCTGGTGAGACCTTAACGAGATGCAACAGTATTTTCCAACTCACAGTATGGTGGATGGAAAGTCCCTTAAATGGGTTATATAAACACCCTATACATGTTTACCACTTCCTAATTCATCAGACCGTGCCCCAAAGGAATTCCTAACACTTGCTCCTGTCCACTGAAACCCTGATGTCAAAATTAAACAGAGTTAAAGTAAAAAAAAAAAAAATCAATTATGGTGTTGTGTCCTCAGTAAACAAGCAGAGTTTTACAGAGGGTTTTATGAGTCACAAGTGTGGTACCATGCTATTGACTGGCTAGTAACCAAGGAAATCACATTTCAAAAGAATAGAGGCAGACATTATAGCAGTTGTACACATGGTTTACATGCTTAGAGGGGAACATCTACTGTCAGGAAGAAAAACAATATCCCTTAAGGTGAGGATCATGAGCTGTGGAAAGACAATGTATGTATCCTTTAAATGAAGCCAATGTAGTTTGTTTTTAAGATAAAAAGCTATGTTACAGAGGGTAAAACTGCCTTACTTGAATACACACTATGTTAAATGGGAGAAAGTTGGCAAGGATCCTTCTCAGTTCATACATGACTGGCACCTACGATAGGCTCTTCACTTAATCTTGGGATATACAGAAAGATAAATGGCCCACCCTCCAAGATTCTACCCTGGACTAGCTAATATCATGTGGAGTCCAGCAATCAACAACTTACTAAGGTCATTGTCACACATGCTAAAGTCTGAAAACCATCAATACCAGTGATGTCATGGTACTTTCCTGATGCAACCCAAGCCAAGCCTGTGGCCTGAGATCACTGGCTATAAGTAATTTGACAATATACAGTGCAGGCCATAAAACAAGTCTAATGTGAGCCTAGTGGTACCTCCTCCAAGCCAAGTTCTGAGACCCCCACTCTCTGCCCTTGAAAGACAGCCAATGCTGGACCCGATGAATAGATTCCCTAATCTGGAACACACCGTTTTGATATCTTAAGATTGGGTCTCTAACAGGAATACTCAATAATATCAGACCAGCAGGAAGGACGAGACCAGAAGCGAATTCTTGTCCTCTTTTGAGCACTGCCTCTACCTCTCACAGGTCAGATTAGAAGACCCATAAGACACCGAGCGAGCAAAAGGTAGTGTGGGCTGAACCCATGGATGATGAAACCAGTGTTGATGTTCTAGTGACAGGAAAACCTCAAAGCCAAGACAGATGCTCAACCAAATGAGGCAGTTCTAGGAGAAAATGAAAGCTTGCCCACTAAGACATCTGCTGTTCATTAACCTCCTAAGCAGAACTACAGCAGAGCCATCTGCTGGAACAGGCTCCAGAGGCAAAGACTTCCCCACCCCTGGGTATCTCTATAAGCTCCCAGAGAAGATCTGGCCTCGTGCAGAGAGAGGAAGGGAACAATTCCATTTGTTCTCAAAGTTCTCTGACTCCTTCTCAAATCGGAAGCTGCCAAAAGCATGGTTAGGAGACATCTCATAGAGATGCTGTCACAAAACCTGGCGTTTGCCATGAGACAAGCAATATGGCATTAAGAAAAGTTTATTCCACATCAAATACATGTGACACTCAAGGAGACAAAGAACGAAGATGAGGGTGATGTTGGCACGAAGTGACTCCTAAATGGCCCACCTGACAAAGAGGAGAGAGACATCATGTCTTGAGATTCTCCGATTGGCCAGGGAATGAGCGAGGCTGTTTCAGAAGGATTTTGTCATTTTGTCTTCACAAGTCTATGTCCTAGGGATTGTTACTTGCCTTTCAAACAACTGAGCAGGGTTTCAAACTCAGGTTTTCTGATTTCCAGAAAAAAGCAGCTGGCTCCTTTCACTTGTGACTGTGCCACCAGAGCCACTGTCTTTGGTTTGGGAGGATGGGTGGGAAGGGTGGGAAGAACCGTTACAACAAAAGCTATTTATGGGGCTCTAACAAAAGATTATGCATGGATGGGGCTCAATGCTTTTGATGCTTTTCAAGATGGCCAGACGGAGGCTTGAAATGTATCCATGGAAACAGCCATGGCTAGGAAACGGCCAAATCAGTTCACCCCTGAGGCAGTTGGGATGGGGAACCCTGGAAACTTCCTTGATGAAGAGAAAGACTAACAGCAGCCCCCCACTTTACTGCTGCGCTTAGCCTTCACTGTCCCCAGAGCTGAGACACTTAGTCCCTGACATTGGTCAACACAGAGACTGGCTACGATTCCAAGCCTTTATCTCCCTTCATGATGCCCAGTTTCAGGGACCCCAAAACTCCCTTGAGGTAGTCCCAGGATAATCTTTCTTTAGTCTTCTCTGCTCTAGCAAGATCAGGTCCTAATTATGACCTCTCCTCTGGAGCAGAGCTCCCCTCCCCCAACCTCTAGTCACCTTGTACCTCACTCATATGCCTCCTCCAGCATCCTGACCCAGCTGAGCCTGACCCCTGGAAGCTACATTTCCAAGAATATCTCAGGGTAACACGGGGCCTAAATCTCCATGGAGCCTGCAGTCTATGCACTTGGTGCCTCGAATCCTGGATACTGGTCTTTCTGTGAAAGCCCATCCCCACTCAGGGCAGGAGTATCATTTCTCTAGCCTCCATGGTGGGGAATAGTTAATGGCTCTCAGCTGAGCCTTTCTCTAGAGCATGCTGCCCTATGCAGAAGAGTCACCTCTCTTCAGGTCACAGTCCTCTGGAGACATGCTCACTGGAAGGTACAGAGCTGAGCCACATCTATCCATTCAGACCAACTCTAAAGGTCATACCTATTTCAGCTGTCCCTGGGAGTTCAGCGAGGCTCCAATGGACTACATCAGAGTTCAGCCTTTTCCCCTGTTCAGTCTTGCTTCCTTCCAGCTTGTGCAGAATCTTCTTATGAGAAAAATCTCCAGCGAACTTGCCCAGAATTCTAAAACTCATAGATTAGTGCCCAGAGAACCCAGAGCAATGGAGATAATGTCTTCATTAAACTGGAGGTTACCAGAGCCCAAATCCCTCCTAGCCACATTTCTGAAGCTATTGTTTCCTCCTATAACCAAAATAATCACCTATACTCCCAAGCTCAGGAGTGTTAGTCTAAGCACTGAATTCCATTCTAATGCTAATTCTGCCACAAGTCTACTGGTCACCCTGAGGAATTAGTTAACCTCTCTGAACCAGTTCCTTAGCTATAAATTGCTCACTGAATACTGGAATGGTTACCCTGGCAGCTCAAAGCAATTTAAATTGTCTTTCTTATTTGTCATTTACTGAAAACTTGCACTCCAGCCTAGATGCCACTGCCTCCCAGAAGCCCTCCCCGGCACTAAAGCTAGAATAAGTAAGTTCATTTTACACACTCCTGCAGCACCCTGTCACATCTCACCCTGGCTCTTACTCACTACATTTTAATGATCTGATTTTTGCCAAGGAGATCCAGGAGGATCTGGTTCAGCAGACAGAAAGCCCTTAGCTCACAAGCATGAGGACTAGATCCCAGATGCGCAGAGCCATGTAAAAGCCTGGCAGTTGTGGTGGTTAGTCTGGCCCTCAAATCCGAAACAACGGATCAAGGGAGCAAGACAGCTAGCTAGACCAGCCATATTGGCAAGCTCGGGGTTCAAATGAGACACCTCAGTAAATATGGTGGAAAGTGAGTGAAGAAAATTCTTCATGTAAGCTTTGTACCTCTACATACATGTGTATGTATGCATACACACCACACATGCCCAAAAAATTTTTCTTGGAAATTTGCATAGTGAAGCAATGAGACAAGAAAACCCTGGCATTGACACAGCCCTTCACAGATGATTTTCATAGGTCAAGACTTCATTCGTATTTCACGGCAGCTCTGTACCAGTCCCTTCTGATGAAGATGCATGCAAGGAACACATCCAGATGAAGCAGGGTAGGCACGGGGCTTCCTTCCCTTCCCCCACCTCCCACTGAACCCTAGAGACAAACCAAGACTCTGCAGACAAGGCCTGAGTCTGCCAGCTGGCCCTCTCCCGCTTCTGTGACTGCCTCATCTGGAGATCACCACCCTAGCAATGAGTGAGTGAAGAGACTATGGCAGAATTGGAATTTGGAAGCCACTTCAACCCCAAGTCAGAAGACCGCATGTGTCAAAATCCCAGCCAACAGAGTCTTGTGACAGCTGGAGCAGGCAGAGAGCCTAATGGAAAAGCCAGAGGCACAAAATCCTAGGGATCTCATACATTCAATTCTGGGTTGAGCACTAATAGGCAGCCTCAACAGCACCGTCAGAGTGGGGGAGGTCACCTCCCTTCCCCAATATACACACCCCCACCTTCCATCATGGCTGCTACCCAACTCCTTCCTGGGCTTGAACTAGATGTGTTTTGTCATCTGGTGGCTTCCACTCTGAACTTATCTCTGTTTTTGTGTTGAACAGTGGCTGTCTCCACTCCCTGAATACCCTATCAGTCAAGAGATAAAATGGGGGGAAGGGAGGGGCTGGCACACAAAAGCCCTTTTCCAGCTTCAAAATAGAAAATCTCCTCTCTTCTGCCCCTTCGGGAGGACAATTCTACACCGAAAGGCGGTACCAAGCAGATCTTAACTCTCCCTAAGGTCTTTTTTAAAGTGCTAATGGAATGCATGATTTTCCCCTAAAGAAACTGTGATAATACAATTAGTGATACACAGAGACCTAAGCTGGGAAAGGCTGGTCCTCCCCACCCCCCAGCCTCAGCAGCCATAGGAGGGAAGCTTTGAAATAAAGAAATCTATTGTCTCGGTGAAGCTAAATCACAAATCCCAGCAGAGTAGGGATGCTGGGAACCTCCCTTTGTGGAGGCAGCCAAGGACCCTGCAGTACAGGCTTTAGGGGAGCTATGCCAAGGCCTATTCTCCCCTTGGTGTGGTTAAGCTCCCACCAGCCATAAATATTGATCCCCATTTAGAATGTAGAGAGTTAGCCACGTAAACTACTTGTGGGTCAGGAGTGCTGAGAAAGATTCTCTTTTCAGACCCCAGAATGGGGAGGAAACATCCAGAGCACTGCTGACTCTCATCCAAAGATATGTGGGAAACTTCAGACAGGGTACTGTCCAGTCAATACACAAAGTAAGTCATACATGTAATTTCAATCCAGATGCTCCAAAGCCACATTACCAAAAAAACAAAAGAGTTGAGAGTCATGCTAATGTTAATGTATTTTCTTTACCATAAGTACTCAAACTGCTACTACTTACAGATGTAATAAGTATAGCATTAATAATAAAACATTTTACATACCTCTGTGTGTGTGCATATGTGTGAGCACATGTGGAAGCTGTCATTCCCCAGACACTGACCCCCTTGGTTTTGGGGACAGAACCTCTCACTGACCTAGAACTCACTACTAGTCTAGGCTGGTTAGCCAATGACCCCCCCACACACACAGAGATCCACCTGCCTCTGCCCTTGTCCCCCAGTACTGGAATTACAAGCACACAGCACAGCACCCGGATTTTTTACATGGATTCTGGAGTCTAAAACTCGGGTGTCCAGGTTTGTATAGCAAGTACTTTCCCAGCTGAGCTGACTCCTCAGCAACCGCTTTTGTATTCTGTGTTTAGCATACCTATTTATTATATATTTCATACTTATAACCTTGGCAGTCATCTCTTGTCTACTTACCAATCCCTTGTGGCTAATGGCTACTAAACTGGACACAACTTTGAAGTCTTAAAGTTAGTATCTAATTTGACTTTTGTAACTAGCCCTTAACTTAGGCTTTATCATTGCCATTTCAGAGATGAGAGGCTCTAGGATCTAACAAAATTAATGAGCTGATATCAAAATAATATAGCATCAACACCTCTTGCTTTCTAGTCCAATATGCTTGCCATTTCCCTGCACTCAAGCAAAGCAGGATAAAATATAATAATAATAATAATAATAATAATAATAATAGCAATAATATATCTAGTGTGAATAAAAGGCAAGTGCCATATTTCTGCCAAAGGGTGGAAGGAACCAAAACATCCAGTATTGTCTCAATGGGTTAAAAAAAACAAAGCCTACCCATGCAATCAATCTTTAATTTTAAATAGAAAGGGGATTTTAACCCATTCTACCAAGAGCTGGACCTTGAGGACATTATGCTAAGTGAAAAGAGCCAGCAACAAAGATGGTTGTACCTGTAGCACTGTCCTCTGACCTCTGCCTGGCCAGCTCCTCCTGCCGTTCAGACCTTTGCTCCAGGAGTCCCTGACCCCAAAAGTCTTCTTTTTCTTCCTGGACACACTTGGCTCTCAGCCCAGCAGCCATCCTCTATGCTCCCCATTCTCCTTCACACTAGCATTGCTTGGCAGTATAGACTGTTCCGCTTCTCTGTTCCATGACCCTCTTTCTCCCCTGCTAAAAGGGATCTTCAAGAGAGCCGAGAATCCCTCGTTGGTTACTGTAGCCTTAGACCCTAAGTTGGTACATGGAACATAGTCAATGCTCAATGGTATTTGCTGAATAAATGGATGGCAGGAAAAATCCATTGAGTGCTTTATTTAATCTCTGAACAGGGAGCCACAACACTGCGCTTGAAGGACTGAGGGGAATTCTGGGATGGGAGACTTCCGGTACTGAAACTGGGCAAGTCCCAGGCAAACCAGGACAATTGTCTTATACCACCAGCATTAGGTACAGTCAGACACATTTAACCAGATAAGAATCTCAGCCCCAGAGACCCAAAGACAGAGGACTCCAACCTGACCAACTCCAAGGTCCCTCCCAACAATCTAATCTCATTTTTCTTATGTGTTTCTGTTTCATATAACTCCAGCTCAGAATATCACTATCTCCCCAACCTAGTGCCCAAACTAAGGGGCATTTTTCTGGGTCCTCTTCTGTGGTGCCAGACACTGATCCTAAGCAGGAGGTTATAACAGTTAGCACTGAGTCTCTGCTTCTGGGAGGCATGGCTTTTTCAATATGAATTTTAATGTGTATATTTGAGGTTTACAGCAGGCTGTGACAGGATAAATATATAGTTCAAAGTTTACTATCATGAGACAAATTAACATACCTGTCATCTTGAATATTTGCTGTTTTGTGACAAAAGCAGCTAAAATTTACTTACTTAACAACAAAAAGTCCTTAACAGAACTCCGTTACCGTGAGAAGCCTCTTGTTGGCACAGTTCTATTAATTGCCCTGCCCATGCTGTATGCCAAACCTCACACCTGCTCTTCTCCACGTGTTATTTTGTGTTCTCTGCCCAACTCCCATTCCCCACCACCGCAGCTGGTCACCGCTGTTTTATGCTCTGTCTTTTACTACTTACTGGCTTTTAAAGGATTTCACATGTTATTTTTATTCCCTACCTCAGTATTTTTAATTTTCTTTTGTCTCATGTATTTTTATTTTTTCTATCCCATATGTTAAGTAATTTTTATTCTCTAGATCCATTTTTTTAACCTTTGCTTTTCTTTTCTTTTGTTTTTTTTTTCTTGTTTTTTGTTTGTTTGTTTGTTTTTTTCCTGGTACTTTGAGAGAGGGTTTCTCTGTGTAGCTTTGGAGCCTGGCCTGGAACTCGCTCTGTAGACCAGGTTGGCCTCGAACTCACAGGGATGCACCTCCTCTGCCTCCCTAGTGCTGGGATTAAAGACATACACCACCCCTGCCCAGCTTTAGCTTTGCTTTTCAGTATCACATATAAATAAGATCATGTAATATTCTTCTTTCTGCATGTGTCTTATCTCACTCAACATGATACTTCCCGGGTCCTTCTTTATGGTGGCAAATACAGGATCTCCAGCTAGACAGCATTTAATTGTGTACGTGTTTATGCGTAGACTTTATCTCTAAGTCCTTTTCTATGCCCGGCAACAGAAGCTTAACTTATCTCCATATCTCTGGTGCTATGATTATACTCTTCAAGCACAAACTCACAGTACAGGCACACTCTCAAGGTGGGAGTCTCATCTCTTCAGGATCTCATCTCTTCAGAGTCAATGCAAGCTACTTTTATGACTCCATAGTTTCTACTGCCACATAAAGATAGCAGCATAGAAAGGCTGTGCCTCTAGGTCACCCAAATTTGGTTCAAACCAAAGGTCTGCATCTGTAACCTCTGGGCAAGTCACAGTCTCCCTATACTACTCTATAGAAAACAGAGAGCCATCCCAGGTCTAGTCTCTGTGTGGTAAGAATGAGCTCAGATCATCTTCACACAGTGGACTCTCTGAGAAGCAGAACCCAAGATAGAGACCCCATACCGGAAATGGGTTAGCATGTGCTTTTAACTTCAAACTCCACAGAAAGGCAGAGAGAGTAATAGGATCGGGCAGTGAGAGAAACCTGACTATGGAGCAGTACCAGCGAGGCCTCCATAGACTCACAAGAGAAGCCTGAGCCTGGAATGACACTATACAGTTGATCTAGGCTGAGGTGGAGGGGCCAGGACTCTGAAAAGGGACATTGTTGAGTGACACTGTTTTCACCCACATGGACATTCTCCTCAGAGGGCAGACAGAAATGTTATCATCCAACAATATTTCAAGCCCCAAGGAAGAGCTCCAGTCTTGAAGGGATACTAGAGTTTAGATCATGAGCATCAGTCATGGGCCATGGCTTGGTTCGCCATTACTAGAAGCAATGACATCTTTAAGAGGTTCAATGAGTGGAGTCGGGTCATGAGGGGCATGCCCTAGAAGGAGACTGTGGAGCCATCCTCTTTGACTTAGTAACTTTTCCTGTTGCTATGATAAAACACTCGAACAAGGAAAAGGACGTCTTCTGACAGGTCAAGGTTACAGTCCACCATGACGGAGAAATCACAACAGCAGGATCTTGAGGCAGCCAGTCACAGTGTATCCACAGTCTGGAAGCTGAGACATGAATGCTGGTGCTCAGATCACTTTGTCTTTATCCGGAATCTCAGCCCAGGAAATGATACCACTCACAGCGAGTGGGTCTTCCCACCCCAATTAACCTAAACAAGATCAGCTCTCACAAGCGTGTTCAGAGGCTTGTCTCCAAGGTGAGTCTAGACCTCATCAGGTCAACAAATGACATTAACTCCTACCTACCCCTCCTCCCCTCCCAGGCAGTGAGAAATTTTACTTTTCAGCCATGGTATAGGGCCAGACCTCAAGCCTAAAGTGATTATGGCCTGGATCCCAAAGAAACTTTATATAGTCATCTCAGGAATTTTGTTAGAGCAACAGATAGCTGCCTATCATGAAAGAGAGCTCTGTCTCTATCCTGCTTGCTTGTGTTTCTTTTTTGGGACCATGCAGGCCAAAGCTGGCCTCATGCCTCAGACCCCCAGTGGCAGGGATTACAGGTGGGCACTATCACACCTGGCCAGATCACCACATCTTGTTAGTAGTAGCACAATAAGTAGCCAACCAATGAAGTCATAAGTCTCGGATCCAGCACTATGGTCTCCATCTGTTCTGCCTCAGCCCTTTGTCTGAGCCTCCCCTGTCATATCCGCCGTCGATGGAAGAGCTTCTGAATGGATCCCATCTTCCTACCAGATAGAAAGTTCCACATCTGATACACTTCTTGTCCCTTCCTACAGGCACACATGGCGTGCTCAGCTCCCAGGGCAGTTCCTCTCTTCTCCTAGAGCTCTGAAATTGCTGTGGATTTGGACTATGGTCTTCCCAGACTCTCCAGCTCATGCTACTGCTCAGCTTAGCATCCACACACACAGCACGCTCCATGGCCAAACTGCACCCAGGTAAAGCAATGCTCACCTAGAAACCATTAGGTTCTGCAGCCAGGGCTTGACTCCCACCTCCCTTTCCTTCCAGTCCTCTCTCCACAGGGCGGGTCCAAACTCCAATGGCCAACAGACAACTAATTTCTGCCATAAGGCAAACAAAAAAACCAGAAGTGTCTAAAGGACTGGTCCCCTCTCCTGTGATCACAGCCGACGGTGGTGCAGTCACGAGGTTTCTATTTTCTCTACAAGGAAAGAAGGTAAGAACTACAAGTCAGAGATCCTGCCAGTGATGGCTCCAACCAGCCACCTTCCCACTACGCCTTCCTCGGGATCGTGATTCTTCTCACAAGCCCAATGTTATATGAGGCCAGCTCATCCAGTGCCTTTCGGTAGAGGAGGGTGAGGATACAGGTGTGCTGTCAGGCAGACCTGAATGAAGGTCGCAGCTATAAGCTGGAAAGCCACTATGTCTGCTCTGTAAGAAGGGAAGTATACCTTTCTCAGTTACCTCCAGGATTAACTGAATAAATAGCACACAGTGTGCCCTCAGTTCCTGTTAGCTGTCAGTGCTGTAACCAGCAAGGGGCTGGAGAGCAACAAACACACAGGTCCATTATCTGGTTTCACGATGATACTGGAGGCCATGAAACCAAATGAACTAGAAAGAGAAGACAGGGTTGGCGAAGTCCTCCCCATGATCCAGACGGCCGTTGGATGGAGACACACAACACCCCTCAGCTTTCTCCTCATCACCGTTTTACCGTCTCAGCTCCTCGGGGTATTGCACATCATTAAGTGTAAGATATGACCGGAGTTCTTTTCCTCATGGATCTGATGACTGAGATGTAGAACATCTGCACAGTGTGACTATCATGAACAGAGGGGGTAGGGGGAGCTGGCCACTGAAGTCATAATCCTGCAGCGGATTAGATTAGAGCCAACTTCTCAGAACACTTTTCTTTCTTTGTTTTCATTTTGTTTGGTTTGTTTGGGTTTGGGTTTTTTCGAGACAGCATTTCTTTGTGTAACAGCCAAGGCCATCCTGGAACTTACTTTGCCCACCAGGATGGCCTTGACTCACAGATATCTGCCTCCTCTTTCTCAAGTGCTGGGCTTAAAGGCATACGCCACCACCACCAACTGCCTTATTTTTTTTTTAAGACCCGTTTGATTTTTATTTATATTTATGTGAGTGTGTCTTGTGAGTGAATGCACTCGGTGGAGCCAGAACAGGGCATGAGATTCCTTAGGACTAGAGCTAACAGAAAGCTGAAGGCCACCCAACGTTGGCACTGGGAACTGAACTCAGGTCCTCTGATAAGAGAAAAAAGCTGAACCAACTTGGGTTTTAATACTGAAGCACCTCTCTGCCCCTCTCTCCTCCTTCCATAGCCTCCTCCATAACTCTTTTTCTTCAACTGAGGTCAAACTTACAACCATCTGGAGGTATCCCTAGTACTCGGAACTGGCAAGCATGCTGGGCCAGCATTCTACCAAGGCTGGTCTTGAACTTACTCTGCAGTCCACATATGGCCTAAATTTCCTGCCCACTTGCTTCTGCCTCCCAAGTACCTGGAATTATACACCTGACCCACAAAGCCCAGATTGATTTCTTGGCTGTATGTTGAAGCATTTTGTCAACAAAATGTTCTGAGAAGAGTGAGCTTTACTTTTATCATCTACATATGGACACCGGTGCTGGAGGTGTAGCTCAGAGCTAGTGCATTGTTCTCAGCATGCATGTGGGTCTAGATTTGAATCTCAGAACTGCACATGCATGTGCACAGACATACACACACACACACACACACACACACACACACACACACACACACACACAAATACCAAAGTAAATAGGTAAATGAAAAGGGGTTGTTGAAAGCTGACTATTCTGATAGTGCCTAGTCTCAGCTAAAGATAGCACATCTGGTCACAAGCTGTATGGAATCCCTAATTCTCCAGGCTCCACCACAGCCTGGAAAAAAAAATCTGAAAAACCACCCAGCTCTGTCTCTCTCTCATTCCAAGATCCCTAAACAAAGTATGACTAATTCTGCTTTCCAGCCACTTGGAAGCTGGAGAGAATGAGCAAGCCCTTAGTGAAGTGGGTCTCACCCTTCCTAATGCTGTGACTCTTTATTATGGTTCCTCATGTTGTGGTGACCCCCCCCATCATAAAAATATTTTTGTTGCTACTTCATAACTGTAATTTTGCTACTGTTATGAATCATAATGTAAATAACTATGTTTTCTGACAGTCTTAGGCCACCCCTGTGAAAGAGTCATCTGGTCACTGCCTTAGAAATGCTTGTCACCAGCTTGTCCTATCTTGGGATAGCACAGTTTACAAAGCAACAGGTTGCAGAGTCTTCAAAGGGCCAAGACAAGAGACTCCAGGAAGTCCTAATGGATATGGTCGAGCCATTGCTCTGTCTGGCAAGAAATACAGTTTATACTGTGAACCTAGTGCCTGGTACATAGTAGACACTTGATGAATGTCTTCTAAGATAAATGTTGTTGGACTAGAAGAGGGAAGCGAAGGCAGAGCATCCTGGAGAGGCAGTCCACAAGGCAGAAATCCCAGGGCTTGGGAAGGGATGGTATTAACTCAAACCAGCCTTAGAGGCAATAGAAAGATACTCACTTCCCCCAGGTCATGTCACTCCATGCCAGATCAAGCTGCTGGGTAGGCAGCATTTCAGCTAGATCAGAGGATTCACTACCCAACCTGGTGTCCTTGCATGGAAGCAACCTGCACAGCTAAAATCAGTGTCTGTGTTATGTTACTTCTTCACTTTGAAGCCACTGGAAATGCCCAATGTCCTTGCCAGGCTTCTGGCTCAGTTTGTCCACAGAAATAGCTGGTCAGAAGTAAAATCCAAAATCCTGGAGAGATATCCTTATGGTCAACAGACACCTGCCAATGGATAATAGAAACCTAAAGCCCCAAATTTTTCGCCTCTGAAAAGGAATGCAGAATTCACCTCTGTACACTTCCTCATCTCTCTGCTGTGGTTCTCAAACAAAAACCCCTATCCGTGTTTCACAACCATATACACAGAGGACAATGCATCTCTGATCTTCTGTCTCCTCCAACAATCCCTGACTGGCCTCTCTTCATCTACTCACCCACTAACAACCTATGTCTATGCTCTAAAAGGAATCCTTCCAAAGCAGAAATTTGATCACAACACCACTCTGCTCAAAATCTCAATGGTTGTGTATCCCTAACCTGGCCAGTGCCGGACAGATAAGGGCAGGATGTGATGTGAGAATCTCACCATGCCCCTCATCCCTGGTTAAGAGATGCATCCAACCCCCAACTTTGCCACTGACTCACTGCAAGAACTTAGGAAAATCTCTTCCCTTCTCTGAGCCTGCATCACATGGATTTGGAAAGGGTGGCTCCAGGGTTTGAAGGCACAGTGGCTTAGATTTCAGTGAGACCAAAGAACAGCAGCTGCCTCCCTCTCATGTTAGGATTGGAAAAAATGAAATCTAATAGGGAAATGGGAGCTGGAAAGGCTTACCTGCCCCCTCACCTCAGGTTTCTTTACTTTGATTGTTTAGATGCAAAAAAGGGACACGTCATAACACTGCAAACATATATAACAGTGTTACAAATAGAGAGGAATTGAGTTTGCCTCTTAACTACTCTGCTCTCTGACTCAACCCCTCAGAAATATTAGATTCTCTTTTTCTTTGAACCAGGAACAAGGGAACAGCTTTAAACATGTCTTGGGTTTTTTGTGCCAATAACCTGTGGAGCGGAGGGTGAGAAATCCAATCCTCTTGCAGTATGTGGTGAGTTCCCTATAATGGATCCTCATCAGTTATAGGTCTTTTCTGCATCTGGTGGTTCAGTCCCTTCCCACTCGCCTCAGCCTCTGCCCTTAGCTCTCTGGAATCAGGGGGCTCCACAAGCACAGACCGAGATTGACGTATAACATCTGCATGCCCAGCAAAGGCACTGTGGGTTTGAACTGACCTCAAAGCTGTGTTTCCTTTTGCTTTGGAGATTAATATAATTCTGTAAGTAACTGCTATTTCCCAGGCAGTGTTAGGAAAATTTTGCTGGGTAAATAGGAAACACGGTCAGATGTTAGCAGTCAATCAAGGGGAAGACCTCTGGATTCCGAGACTGAGAACTCAGATTTGCATGCAAAGCAAGTATCTTCCTGCCTGTGGCCATCAGTCTGCTCCAGTGGGCGGAACGGAGCTATGGCAGGGTTCCCCTGGGATCTTAGGCGTTGGGCTGAGAATGATCCCCCTTTCTTCTCTGCTTCAGTATCCTTCAGTTTGCATGGAGTCTCGCTGAAAACTTCCCTGGTTCTCCAGCTTGCACACAGTCCAGTATAGGATTTCTCTGCCTCCTAATCACATGAGCAAACTCCCCAAGTGGATCCTTCCTGGAATGTGTATGCACTCATTCTGTCTATCTGGGAACACTAACCAGCACCATCGCTCAGATGGCTGGAACACCAACTGATAGTATGCTTTAGAACAGTGGTTCTCAACCTTCCTAAATGCTGAGACCCCCTTAATACAGTTCCTCATGTTGTAGTGACCCCCAACCATAACATTATTTTCATTGCTACTTTATAACTGTAATTTAGCTACTGTTATGAATAATGTAAATGTCTATGTTTTCTGAATGGTTTTAAACAACCTCTGTGAAAAGATTGTTCTCCCCCAAGAAGCCTCAACTACAGGTTGAGGACACTGCTTTAGAAGTGGATCTGACCCTAACAGCCTCTTCTCTAAGCCTGAGCTTTCCCTTTTACCACATCTGCTTACTGCCTCCACACAGCTTTTGTTGCTCACCTCGGGGACAACTGCATCCCCAAGAGAATAGACTATGTCGGTGGGGTAAAGCTGTGACAATGACCAGAGATGGGCCAAGAGGATAGTGAGTAACTCCAATATAGCCATAAAGTGAAGGCTTACTCTGTCCCAAAGTCTCTACATAATGCCACGTCCCTCATTACCTCCCCTCGGCTTCTCAGAACCCTCTCTCACCTGCTTCCTATCCCACACAGGCTAGCAAAGCTGAACGTCTAGATCAGATGCATGATGCAGATAGGTGAGTGCATTCTGAAAGATTGACACTAAAGAGCAAAACCCAACAAAGTTATGACACTCTACACTGTCACAGCAATCCTAGCAGCCATCCAAGGAAAAGCATGCTTTCTAACTTAATGGATGAATAAAAGAAGGTGCACAGAAACTAGGCACTTGCCAAAGCCACAACTAAATGCTGACAAGGCCACCTCATCATTCACAACAGCCTAAATAGGAAACTGAGTCAAGCACTGACAGCACATGAACATTGGATATGTGGTGTATCTGTGCAATGGAACGTCATTCATCCCTATACAGGAAGGAATTTCAACACATTAACTCTGAAGAACTATATCAAGTGATATCAGAATTACAGTGAGTGTATGTGGCTGTGCATGTGTTTGTGGCATTCGGGGGACAACTTGTAGGAGCTGCTTCTCTCCTTCGACCACCGTGCGGATCCCAGGGGTGAAGCTCAAGTCATCAGGTTTGGTGGCAAACCCTTGTCCCCACTGAGCCATCTCATTGGCCCCTAGAGTGATTGAGGTGTTACTCTGTTCACAGGGGTGTAGCATTCTCATGCCCTTATCTGAGACAAAACTATGGGTTTCAAACCAGTTTTCACAGTTCAGTAAAATTCTAGTTTCCTCTAAAATGAGAGGTGGGGTCCTTTAGTGTGGCTCTGGAGTGTCCCCAAAATCCAATGAGTCTAAAGACTTGGTGCCCAGCTTCCTGCTGTTGGGAGGCCACGGTGCCTTCAAGGGGCCCAGGAGACCTTCTGATAATGGAGTATTTGACCCAGAGGAGAACCATGGGATCTTTCCTCTTTTGCACCCCAGCCTTGAGGGGAACATCTTGGTCTAGCATGTGACCCTGTCATGCTATGCTGATTTGTTACAGGCCAAAAAGCAATAAGCCCAAAGCAACCAATACCTCCAAATCTACGAACCAAAATAGTCCTTTGCTCCTTCTTTATATTTTAATTACGTCTTTGAGAATTTCATGTAATGTATTTTACCATATTCACCTTCAACTCCTCTCTTTAGATTTCCCCCATCTCCTTACCCTCCATAACCTTGTGCTGTCATTAATAATAATTATTATTATTCAATAACCCCTCATCTCTGAGTTGTGCTGTCCATGTACCCCTGGGTATGGAGTATGGGGCCATCCACTGGAGCAGGGTCAGCCTAGCAGGATCTGTACCCTGAAAGAAAACAACTTCCCCATCCACCAGAAGCTGTCAACTATTCACAGCTCCTCAGGGGTGGAGCGCATGAAGCCCTTTCCACTCCTCTTGAGAATGTTGATTGTCTCGGTCTCTACATGTCTTGCACAGGCAGCCACAGCTGCTGTGAATGCACTGGTCCTGTCATGTCCAGATGACACTGTTTAGATCAGTGCCTCTCAACCCTCCTAATGATGCAACCCTGTAATACAGTTCCTCACGTTGTGCTGACCCCCAACCATAAAATTACTTTATTACTACTTTGTAACTATAATTTTGCTACTGTGATGAACAGTAATGTAAATATCTGATATGTGGGATATCTGATATGCGACCCTAAATGGGTCACAACCCTAGAGCTGAGAAACTACTGATTTAGATTTTGTCCTCCAGACCTCTGGCTTTTACAGTCCCTGAGCCTTGGGGAGCAGGGTACAGACATCCACAGTTTATGCACTAACTACCATTTCCCCCTGCTCATCTCTGATGAGGTCTGAGAGCTTCACTAATCTGGGTTCAGCCCGCTGGGTCTGCAGCAACACCTGGAGCTGCGGGAAAGTGCATAATTTCCCAAACGCCTATGGCCTGATCCAGTCCCCACCCTGGATCTGTAGCTTTCTTCACATTTTCTATCTTCAAGTTGACTATCTTTGCTATTTGTCCCAGCATGGAAACGTGACTAATATAGGGGGTCTTTGAAGATATATAAATTCAAAGATTATTGAGAGAGGGGTAATATCTCAAATGTTTAAGGAAGGACAATGTCACTCACACACACACACACACACACACACACACACACACACACACACACACACACACACACACACACACCCCTTGAAGCCAAGCAACCAAGAGAGTCACAGAGCCATACTGGGATGGGAGAAGACAGGACATCAGTGTCTCAGAGGATGCCATCAGTGGTCTCCATCCTAACCTGAAGTTCTTCCTCCTTCACTGAGCCCTGAGAGAAGAGGGAAGGGGACAGAGGAGCTAGCACAGTGGTGGCAGGATACACCTCATGTCTGTGAGAACATTCTGGAGCTCAAGCCTTCCAGGCACAGTTCAAAGCTAGCATGGCTTCTCAGCTTGTTCCTAGGACCTGAGTTCCACAGCTGTGTGATCAATTTCATTGGCTTTCATGGTATCTAGAGTATCCCAGTGCTTAGCTTGAACTTCAGACGTAAAGAGATGTCAACCGTGTAAGAGGTTTACCAATGGATTGAAGAGTTCAGAATGGTCCCCTTCTCTATGAGATGTCCTAGGAACAGAGCTCAGAAACAGCCTTACAGTCCAGAGAGCCAGACTGCTCACATCCACCCTAGATGTGAGAAGAGGCCACTGCTGTGGTTTGAATGACCCCCACAGGCTCATGTGTTTGAAATATGCTGGCTAGCTTTATGTCAAATTGGTACAAGCTAGGCTCATCAGAGAAGAATCCCAAAATGAGAAAATGCCTCCATAATAGCTGGCTACCATGCAAGCAATAGGGCATTTTCTTAATTCATGACTGACGTGGGAGAGTCTAGACCATGGTGGGTGGTGCCATCCTTCGGCAGGTGGTCCTAGATTCTATAAGAAAGCAGGCTGAGCAAGTCATAAGGAACTAGCCAATGAGCAGCACCCCCTCCATGGCCTCTTCATCAGCTCCTGCCTCCAGGTTCCTGCCCTGTTTGAGTTCCTGTGTTGATTTCTTCAGATGAACAGTAATATGGAAGCATAAGTCAAATAAACCCTTTCCTCCCCAAGTGGCTTTGCTCATGGTGTTTTGTCACAATAATAACACTAAGAGAACATTTGGTCCCCAGACACTGCTCAGGAAGGATGAGAAACCTATAGAAAGCAGATCATTGATGTGGGCTTTAAGATTTTACAGCCCCCTCCCACCTCCTGTCCTGTGCTTCCCTATTGCAGATGCAATGTGACCAACCATCTCACACCTCTGCTCCCATGTCTTCCTCATCATGATGGACTGTGTTTCTTTGAACTGTGAGCCAGAACAGGTCCTTTCTGTCTCACTTTGCTTCTTGTCAGATGTTTGGTGACAGCAACGAGAAAAGTGCCTAATACAAGGGCAGACAGGTGACTTTGTAAGTGTCAGGACACTCAAGTGTGGCTAGGGAGAAGAGTACAGGTGGTGAAAACAAGCCCCCTGACTCTTGGCATTAGAATTTGAGCCTGAGAAAGCTTAGCAGGGAAAACATGTCTATCCCAGTGCAATGCCCTGAGCTCACAGCAAGTAGCACACCCTTTCCTATAAAGCATGGACACAGCCTCAGAATCCTTCTCAGCACAGCATTGGGCACTTCAGATAAGAATTACCCATCCCTGACCAAGAGTCCATAAGAGCTGCCTTCAATTAATGGAAGGATTCCCCAGAGTCCAGCAGGTTGGACTCTTTTTGGATTGTTCTATCAGACAAAGACATCTTGCAGTTCTATTCAGGAAGACATTTCTACCCACCTTCCAACAAGAAGCCAGTCTGATTTTGAAGTAGTGAGTCCTTTGCAACCATTAATAGACCCTCTTACCATGAAATGCACAACTGTAGAGGGTCTTACATTAGCAGGGTACCCAGGTAAACACAGTGAAGCAAGTAAGGACTCAGGGTTCAGACACAGCACAGACTGAGCCATGTGGCGTAGTGGGAATGGCCACTGGGTTATTGTGGTGGGTATTACTTTTTTCATTTACAGAGGAGGGGGTGGACTAACTTCTCAGCTCCAGGGCCTTCACCCTTTCTGTCTGCCTCTATGAGAGGCTACAGACATCGGAGATGGCCTCTCAGAAGCTAACCATCCTTGGTAGGGTTTATATTGGTTATTCTTCCATCACCGAAGATGCTGCCCAGATTGTAAGGCCATGACCCAACAGCTGCTGTTTTAAATGCATTAAGGGGCAGGGCTCACCTCCTTCACTGCTGGTCAGCAGGCATCTTGTTTGATCACTACACCCCCCCCCCCCAAACAAGAGCTCACTGCACACAGGGACACATATGGCACCCTTGACACTGGGCTTAGCGTCTTTATCCTAAAATCCCAAGCACTATCCGTTTGTGTCATGACACTCCAGGCATCTGTGCCAAGGCAAAGGTCACTAAATTAGTAAAGAATTTCAAGCCACACCAATCACAGACTCTTGAGACAATCAACTAAGCTAGGCTTCGAGCCCTAAGCCACTGGGGCCTAACAACAGGAAGGCTCTCAAGAAGAAAGAGGAAAGGCAGCGACTATGTTTTCCTTGCCAGCCTGCTGCTGCCCCCAGCCCACTACTGATTCCCAGGGGAATCCTACTCTGCAGTCCTTATTTTTTCAAACTCCACCTGGCCCCTCTCTGGTGGCAATGCAAGTCCTTTTTGTCCCCAGTGTCTGAGTCTTGTACCTGAAATTCCCTAACCCCATGGCTAGGCCATGCAGCTGTCAGAATGGACTTTCTCTTGCATGACCCAGAACTAAGAGTAATCATTCTGCCTAGAAGACCCTCTGGTTACTGTTGACAGATCACTGTGGACTGGGTCTCTTACCACAGTGTCTGCATGCCCGAGTGTATTTCTCATTGCCTTCTAGAATTAGTTACCAACACTCAGCTCTGGCCAAGGACCGTTCCTATTTAATCCTTCTGTCTAGAGTCTGCTTGCATGTACTGTTGTTAGGGGTTTATCCTTGTCAATTTCCCTTGTCAAAACTCTGCTTCCTGGTGCCTTTGGGAACAAATACTTGCTGCAGAAAGCCTTCCTTGGGTACACATCAATTATACAGGATTATGCTCAGACCCACACTGCCACATTTTAGGGGTTCTATTGGGCCTTACAGTCAAAAGATCATCACATCAGGCCTGTTGGCTGTTTACCTTCCTCACAGAAGGGGAGGGGTGGAGAGTCATGGGACCCTCACCTGAGCATCCAGACCGCCTCCCAATCAATTATATGCAATTCTGCCTTATTTGCACATGGTCTTGGGGTGGGGCTAGAAGATATAGATGTGGAAGAATGAGGGACTGGGGCTCCATCTGTGCAGTCCTGGGGAAGCCATCATCCCTGTGGTAAACACTGTCTACCAGAGCTTCCAGTGTGGCTACTTTAAGGTCACCTGTGCTCCTGTTTATAACCCCTCACCCACTGCATGGAATGAGTCCTAATGAATGCATTGGTTCTCCCAGGTGAACGTTGATAGGCCTGCACCTTAGGAAGAGGGGCAGACATTGCATAAGTCTCTTCTAATAAAGGAATTTTAGCAACAACATCTAAAAGAGTGAACTCCTCATTTGAAGAGATACACTCATTATTCACCCCAGTCAAGATAAATCCTCTAGCTGCCCATTGGGGGATGGGGAGATAAGGGAATGGAGTGGTGCATATTCACAATGGAATATTATATAGCAACAAAAAAGCCCTGCAGACATGTCATTTACAGCAAGGTGGGTGAACCTAGGGGCACTATGTTAAGTGAAATATGCTAGGCAAAGAAAGACAAATATGGTGGTTCCCATTCCTTTGTGGAATCTAAGAATCCTGTTTTCAGAGAAATAAAACAGTGGTTACCAGAGGCTGGAAAGGGGAGTCTGAATGAAGGATAAGGAGAGATTGGCGAGGTCACAGGTAGACATAAAGGACACATTTTGGTGTTCTTCTGCACAGCTGGATGACTAGACATCAGCAGCTGTTCTTAACATCTAGTTGACAACATCTTGAACGTTCTCATCCCAAATGGTAAATAGTTAGGGTCACAGGTATATTAGCTATCCTGGTGAGCTATCACACACTACATGCATGTTCTGAGACACCACACTATATAATTATTATGGGTAACCCATAAATGAATTTAAAAAATAAAACATAAAGGCCCTTCCCAATGATGTTGCCCAACACAACCTCTTTTTACTTCTTGATATCATTAGTGTCTACAGAAATTAGTTCCTCACCTCCTTTACCACCATCTCCACTGTCTAACGGAATGATCTAGAACATCTAACAGCTTGTTATTTGTGGGTATGTGTTTTATTTTCCATTAGTCTATAAAAATGGGGGAAATAAAAGAACCCCCCTTGGCTTTGCATCTGTTCTGTGGGGCTTCCTCACCCCCGCCTGCCCCATCAGCAGCCCAGGATTCTGGCTGACACAGTCCTTAATCTCAAATCAGCAATGGGTCCAGGGTTGACCTGACTGAGCCAATGAGGTTCCCTTCACTAGCAATACTGAAATAGAGGAGAAGGATAGTCAGGAGGGGGAGAGAAAGCCGTCTTAGAGGTCAGTGGGCAAACACTGTCTACCATACATGGGGTCTAAAAATAAAGCCAGAAGGTTTCCTGAGGAGATGAATGAAGCAGATGTGTAGGGAGAAGAAAACAATGACAGCGAGCACAGTTGTTATCTGGAACAAACCAGGGCCCCCAAGCACCCCAGTTCCTAGTGCTAAGCCATCCTGGGACTATCTACATTTTGTTATCTGTGTTTCTGGGGATAACTCACATTCCTATAGGAAAATTCCCCTTGCTCTGCCACCAGCTCCTGCTGCCTTCAGTCTGAGTTCTGAACAAAGGCACACACTGCTCTGTGAACTCACGAACACGGGTTGACTATATTCCTGATTCAGTACCACCACAGATTGAGATTCCAATAGCCCCAGGGAGGCTTCCGTCTACTATTTTCCACTAAGTGTTTTGAAATAAAGACCTCAAACTAGGTAACTTCCCTGCCAGTCACCTTCATGCTTAAGAACACAAACCCCAGCCACACAGATGCCAGCTTCCATACAACACCTTCATGCACCTCTGCACACATCTGCACAATCAGGACTGTGCAGCAAGAATGATTCCATCTTACTCCCACCCCAAACCATCTTTTTCTCCAAAGGAGCTACAAATAATGGGGGGAAATGATTCATAGTCCTGAGCCCAGAGGCATATTTGTGACAGCTATTAGTAGTCACATACCCTAACCAAGGCATCAGATTTCTGCCATGCTCACCTGGTAAAGACAGTCACTCAGACCAACTGACCTGAGGACAGAGCATGAAGTCCCCATCTAGGACCCTCTGCCACTTAGAACAGCAGGAATGTACCGCCGAATGTTCTGGAATGGAGATGGGAATGGCAAACACAAGCTCATGATTCAAATCTGGCCCTCAGCTTGTTTTATAAATAAAGTTTTATAGAACACAACCTCATCCACTCATTTCACTATTGTCTATAGATGTTTTTGAAGGGTGGAGGATTTATGACTGAGACTATATGTTCCATAAAATCTCAAAATACTCACTGTCTTTCACTGGTGCTTTCCAGAAGTTTACATGTCTAGAGGATGCTAACAGGCACACCATTAACACAAAATAGTACATAGGCTAACAATGTCAGGAAACAATCAATTAAGTAAACTTCTTTTAATTATATATATATACACACACACATATGCACACACACATTATACATAGTGTACATGTGTGTCTGTGTGTGTGTTTGTGTGTATGTATCTGCCTGTGTGTTTGTCTGTGTATGTGTCTGTGTGCATGCATGCGTGTCTGTGTGCATGCATGCGTGCATGCATGTGAGTGTGTAGGTTCTCTCTTCCCACCATGTAGGTTCTGGGTTTGGTTCTATCAAACCTGAGTCATAAACAAGAGCTTCTGCTCACTAGCTAACTCACTGGCCCTCGGTTCCTTTTCTATATAGGACTTATCAATACCTTTAAGAGATAAATAAAAGCTAGAAACCTCACAAGGAAACTCAGCAGAGCATTTCCTATACTCATCTGAACAGAGAGCCCTTTTCTCAGTAACCTCCTAAGGGGCCGGTGACCCAAAGTCTGAGGAAGTCCTCATTTGTCAACCAGAAACCAAAGTTGCCTCAAGATGCTGCTGGTAAAACCAAGTTCATGGGTAGGGGTGTGTTCTGCAGTCCACAGGGCATGAGGCAACTGCCCCCTTCCCTACTCTGGCTCCTTATCAGATGCAGCAAAGACAGACTGTCTCCTTTTGCCATTAACCGCTGAAGACAGACACAGGCTTCAAGGAGTCCCTGCCTGTCTCCAAGAACCTGCTGACTGTAAAGTTCTCCTTGGCCTTCATAGAAAAGTGCATGATGGGAGTTCAGCAGGTGCACTGAGCTGCAGTTTCAGCCCTTTGCATGAGAGAACATCACTTTCTCACTACATAACACCTGGGCTTCTCTCCCGGGTTTCACTAGCTCCCCACACTGCCCAGGAGTGAAATGGGTTCCAGAAGTTTCCTTGTGCAAACTTATTTCACAAGCTGTGGGGCTGTGAAGGGGTCTGGTGTGTTTGTAGGAATGTCCGACTGTTTCCTCAGCCACCCAACAACAGATCCTCTTCATGTTCTCATGGCCAACTCCATGTCTTGATGCACTTCCACACAATACCAGCAGCAAAGGTGGGGTATTGTCACCAAGTGTCACCCAACCCAATTCATAAAACAGCTCATGTAGATACAAGATGTCTCTACTTTCTGACTGAGACCAAGGGCATACCTAGGTAGGACAGAGAAAAGGAATCGGAAGGAAAGGCCAGGATTCTAAGCCAAGAAGCAGGATGTTGGTGTTAAGATGCCGTACCATTTACAAGCGGAAAGACAGAACAACTCCAGATGGCCTTGGGCTAATTCTTCTGGATAAATACTGGAGAGTTGTGGGAACTGGGCTAGGAAGACAAACGTGAGAAGGTAGATCACAGTCCACTCCAGTCACAGTCCCGCCAACTGAGCTCTCTCCAGGCAGGTTGGATGGTACCTGCCTATCTCTGTCCTCCCTCCCCCAAGACCCCAGGATCTCCCAGATGCCAAGTAGTTATGGGGTACCCAGCTAGTCCCAAGAAGTAACACCTTCCTGAAAACTGTCACAGTTCACAGAACCTTTCATATCTATGAAAGAAGGATCCTCTGAAGCCCAAGTCCTTACAAACAAAGGTTAGTCTGGGACTGGAGAGATGGCTCAATGATTAGAAGCACTAACTACCCTTTCAGAAGACCAGGGTTGGGTTCCCAGCACCAATAAGGCAGCTCACAACCATCTGTTGCTCTGGTTCCAGAAGATCCAATGCCCTCTTCTGGTTGCTAAAGGTACTATATGCATGTGATATACTCATACATCCAGGCAACAAGGCCCATACACATATTACCTAATGAGACGCAAATGATAAAAGAAAATGTTGAGATAATTGTAGCAAAAAAAAAAAAAAAATCCCAAATGGTCACCAGACAGCTATACTGTGGACAGCCAGACAAGTAGACCCCATGTCTAAACTAGAAACGATCAGACCAGCGGGCACTTCTAATACTAGCTGTATCAGGTAGTATTCGAAGGTGTCCCAAGAACTCCAAAATTCCAGGTTGAACAATTTTGATTTGAAAACTCAAGAACAAAGACACAGACACAAACAAGTCCAGCCGACTCCATCATGGAGCAGGGAAGCTTGACCAGCATGGCTGAGGGAGAGGCCTTGCCTTGCCTGTCTGGACTCTTACTCTGGATTAAGTTCCCATGACTGCTGCCACCAAATTCCAAACCTTCCCAGGTAGAGTCAAGCTCTTCCCTAGCCCCCCCTGGACCCCAGCAGCTAGGAGACAGACTCTGAGCCCAGAGTGGGCAGCTCTTAGAAAGGGTGGTACTTGAGTGGAAACTCCATCTCGTTCGTCACACAAGCAATTCCCATCACACACACACACACACACACACACACACACACATCTATCTACCTACCTAGAGATAGCCTTAGGCCCCCATCACCCATGCTAATTATAAACCCCACATTGTTTCTCCTGTGCTTCCGTCTGTAAATCAGAGTTCCCCAAACCCACTCTCTAAACCCCATTATTTGCTAAAATGTCTCATAGAGCTAATGAAAAACTTTAGTCCGGTGGTTCACTATAAATCCCAGAAAAAGAGCTGAAGGTGAGGTATATGGAAGAGCATATATAGAGCATCCATGACCTGTTCAGGCATGCCACCCTCCTGGAACCTTCATGTCTTCAGCTATCAAGATCTTATCTGTGGACTTTTATGGAAGCTTCATGATGTAGGCATTACCGATTGTGTCATCAGCCATTGGTGACCCACTCTTACCACCCCCCCTTCATCTCTGGAAGCTGAAGTAGGATGGAGTTGAGAGTCTCAACCCTCTAACCTGTCTGCCTTAAGATATCTATACATGACTCCTTTTGGAGACCAGCAACCAGCCTAAGCCTACCAAAAAGTGGGCAGCCATCAGACAATTCATTAGCATACAAAAAGTCCTTTGAAAATTATAGAAATTTAGAATTATAAGCCAGGAAAGAGACCAATCGTGTGTGTGTGTGTGTGTGTGTGTGTGTGTGTGTGTGTGTGTGTGTGTGTGTGTGTGTGTGTGTCACTATCACAGTGCTTCGGGTGAAACCGGGGACCTCTAAGCAGAAGCCTAGCTCAGGATCTGCCTGAGAGCATCTATGCCAAGCCTCTCTGTCTCCAATATTTCCATCTCTACATATTCTCAGAGCAAGACAGTCAGCCAGCCTCGCCAAATGAAGATCACCATCTATGTGCAAACAGAGGGATTTGCTGCCGAAGAGCCACCAGCCCCCACTGGGCCAATCCAGACAAAAGCATAGGGGCCTCAGAGCCCCTCAAAAGGAGAGACAGGGTCATTTTCTGAGATGAAATCACTAGGAATTGGCTGTATAAAAGCCACAGGGACAGGCACTGACTTCTGTCTCTCCCCAGTGGACTTCTGTGGTGATATATATTTAATAAAATTAGTGGAATATCAGAGAATCAACCACAGAGCCAAGCCAAACAGGGCTTTCTGTGTAACAGTCCTGGCTGTCCTGGAATTTGCTTTATGGACCAGGCTGGCCTTGAACCCACAGAGATCTTCCTGCCTCTGTCTTCTGAGTGCTGGGACTAATGGGGTGTGCCACCACTGCCACCAACTGCTCACACCACTGAGCAGATAAGCAAGTGGAGTCAAGGATGGCTCTCTAAGGAACTCCACAACACACACACACACACACACCCCACAAAACAAACCATGAAGTCGTTAGTTGCAGCCGGCACAATGGCCACCACGGAGAATCCAACATGTCATACAAGTATGGAGAACAGTAGCCAAGAGAAAACTCAAATCATGTAGCACTCAGCCTCAGCTGAAGCTGCCACACGGGAATGGCAGGCCAGTGCTGCCAGACCTTCTGACTCTCTACAATGGCGCTGGAAGGCCAGGTTTTACGTGAAATCTTCTCATTTTTACACACTGGCATCAAATTCGCATTTTTAAAAGACACGGCCTAGGCCAAATAAAACATCTGAGTCTGTGCTTGGCCCACGTGCTGTCTGACTAAAAACTTGCCTGGGTGTCCAGTTTGTAAAAATTACCAGTAATGTATATAACAGCTCCTATCCTGCATCTCCAGGGAGTCAGGCAAGCAGCCAGGGGTAAGTTAGGGGCAGGGCTAAGAACAGTGACCTCCATTGTCTACGTTGCTTGGTGAGAAATAGTTCTTCATGTTCCCAGTTTGAGCACCTAGTCAAGCCCCTTCAGTGCATCCTGCTTTCTCCTCTCCTGGAAGCAAGACTTTGCCAGTTTGTCATAGGAAGCATTCTCCTCTGCTGGGCTGCTCAGGGTTGACAGCAACTTTCCATATCACCTAGAACAAATCTCCTTCTGAAGCCTCAATCCCCCACTGTGACAGTCTTGGGCAGGGACACCTCACTGAGCCTCAAACACCTCCTACCCGGGAGAGCTCAAGGCTTCCTGAGGCTGCCTGCTTGTCTCTTCAGAACTGCTCTAACTGTTAGAAAGATCTTCCAGACACTGGACTTCTATAAACACAGCCCCAGATCAGATTAGGTTTGCTGGCAGCTGTTCCCAGTGACTCACACTCAAAGTCACCGTCAAGACGAACCTTCAGTCGTTCACAAGGGCTGTTGGTGGGGAGCCCACCACTCAGCAGCCTGCACTTGGTCAGAGCGTTTTTTCAGCTGCAAGGGTGAGAGATTCCACCTTTTCCCTATTAAATTTCAGCCCACCTACGTGTTGTAATCAGGTGACCTCTCACGCACAGACACAAACTGAGCCCCTTTTAAGAGGACCAAGCCCCTGCCACCACCCTGTAGACTGTTGAAGCCAATGGCTCTACATTTCGTGATCTTTTTAAATCAATAACACAGATGGTATGGTGGACCCCTGCCAGTAAATACAACCTTCACTCTATTTCTCAAAGCCCTCTGCAGGAGATCATCTTTATAGAGTGTGGACTCCAGGTTGATCCAATTCCTCCAAGATCAAAGACCTCAGATGCCCCCAAGGAGCCAAGCGGACAGCAGGGAGTGACAGTGGTCACAGAACAGCGTGAGCCCCTGTCCCTGGGAAGAGAATGACCATTATTCTTTCCTCTAAGAATGATCTTCCCACTTTATGAGAAATGCCAAAAATCTGGATTTTTATGTGAACCCCGATGGGTTGTTGGTTTTTTTTTTCTCTCTCTATCTCTTTTTAAAGAAACCCTCTTGGTTTTTAAATGTTGGAAATGAATCAGTTTCTACAAGAGCTACAGAGCCAAAGAAAATATGCTCATGAGTCTAACTCGCCTGTAAGCTGCCATGGCTGTTGAGACTGTTTTAAATTTCGTTCTTGGATCCAACTGAACCCTGAAAATCTGGGTATGAACAATAACATAGTATTCACATCGAGTGTGGCCCACGCTGCAGACACTGAGTAATAACTGAGCCTGGACTCTATTATCTAATCCTAATAAGAGTCCAGTGCAGTAATCAGGAAGGAGAAATTGAGGCGGAGATAGAAAATGGGCTTGCCAGAGGCCAAAAACGTACTAACTGCTGAGTCTGGGATTCTGTCCCAGGTCTCTCTGACTTGACAGTCAGAGTTCTTGGACCAGGCTGGAAAGAACCGTTCTTTGTGAAGTATGCAACGGCATTAAAATTGTCACCTTATATTGAAGACATTTTAATGACCAAAGACCCATCGTGAGAGTTATGGAGATAGCTCCGTCAATGCTTGCTACAGGAGCATGAGCTGAGTTCTCAGTACCTGTGTAAGACCTTATCCCTGGGGAGGCTGAGACAGGAAGACTCCCAGTGCATCTAGCCAAAACAGTGAGCTTTAGATTCAGAAAGAGACTCTGTCTCAGAAATTAGGTATAGAGCACCAACCGAGTAAAGATACCCCACATCTACCTCTGGCCTCCATATTCATACACATACGTATGTATGTACATACATACAAAAAAAATACTACGGCAATGATTAAAGACACTATCCACCATGTCCCTAGGTCCTCAGTGGCCTCCAGCAGCTTCAGGCTCATTCCTAATTCTCTTCAATGATAAATCAATGATAAAATGTAGGCCAACAGTCCTTGACTAACAGCCTCCTGCTCTTGACTCCAACTTCAAACTCGTCCTCAAAAATGGTATGTATCATTTGCTGATGAGGAGACAGGAGGAGAAATGAACACTTATTGGACAATCTCATCGCGTAAACATGAAATATACTGTGCAAACATTAGTCTCACCGTGCAAACGTCAGAGAGTACACTTACACAAGCTAAGATAACTATGAAGCCACCAGGTGGTGTCACATGGGACAAGGTTGTATATGTGGTCTGTTGTTCGGTGACGCCGTCCTTCAGCACATGACAATAATGATTGCATTTGTGTTGTGGAATTTTGAAAGGTGATGATAACCTGGAGACATTTCCTTATCAAAGACATCACACTGTGTGTCACACTGGCATGCTGTGTTCATTATACGAGCCAGGCTAGAGAGGCTCATTTGAGACCAAAAGTAAAGTAGAACTTCTTAGCCTGATCCAGAAGTGAAGGCCTAGAGAACAGACAGCTTAAGCAAACGTATGAAGCAGCAGGTGTGAGAGAAGGGATCATGGGTACTGTGATGGTTAATCTTGATTGACAACCTGATGTGATGTAGAATCACCATGGAAACACATCTAAGAGTGTGTCTATGAGAGTGGTTCTAAGCACTGAACTGCGGAGGGGAGACACTGTGAATGTGGACAGCACCAGTTCATTGGTAGGGTCTGGTCCTGTGCTTCCTGACTATGGGCTGCTGCATGCCATTGCTGTCATACATTTCCTACCACAGTGGACTGTCCCCTCAGAACCACACGCCAATGTCAACCCTTCCTTGCTCAAGCTGCTTTTGACAAGTATTTTGTTACAGAAATGGAAAAAGAAAGTAATACAGGGACTGAACTGTCCCTGGCCAAGAGAATGACAGCATCTGTGAACTGGTGGCAGCTGGTCACCTCTGACCTCCTGATCTCCCAATCTGAAAGGGTCAAGGATGTAGACATGTATATGAAGTTGGCCCCTCTGTTAGCCTCACAACAAAGCAAGTCACTGGCCCACAGACCATCTCTTACCCAGTGCTTAGTATCAGTCTGGGGCAGCAGTGGGGTGGGGTGGTTTCGTTCATTTTTTTCCTACTGTGGTGTTTCTCACCCTTCCCAATGCTGTGACCCTTAAATGCAGTTCTTCATGTTGTGGTGACCCCCCAACCATAAAACTATCTTCATTGCTACTTTGTAACTGTAATTTTGCTACTGTTATGAATCATAATGAAAATAACTGTTTTTCGACGGTCTCAGGCGACCCCTATGAAAGGGTCGTTCAACCCCACAAAGGGATAAAAGAACCACTGTCTTAATGGATCATTTCAAGAGCATGAGAAGAGATAGAGATGTCCAAGAGGGACTGTTTAATCTTTAAGGGCTACATGACCCAGCTGTTGGCTTAGTACCCTGTAGGCAAGGTACCCTACAGGCTGAAGATGCAGACGGGACCTCACTGGTTCTTTGTCCAATTCTTCCTAGGAACTGAGATGTTTGTAGGCTAAGCTGTGAAATTCTCAGGAACCAGTGAGATAAGAGCAGGAAGAGAAAAGAGGTGCTGAACTCCAGGGAGCTCAAGGCCAATTCTATTTGTTCCTCCCAAATTAAGGAAAGCTATTCACTGAGTTGGATATGGTGGTACAGGCCTGTAAACACGGCACAGAGGAGGCGGAAGCTGGAGGACCACAAGTACAAGGCCAGCCTGGTCTACATAGCAAGATTCTGACTTTAAAAAAAAGAAAAATCCTATTGTTAGAAACAATAGGAAGGAAAGATTAGATCTATGGACCATCTAGTTCATAAGATAACTTTATGAACCAAAATCCTGGAGAGTGTGCTTTCAAGGGGGTCAAAGTAAGGCCTAGGTAATTTGGACACCCCCCCCTTTTTGGATCTGGTAGAGTTTTGGGAAAAGGGGTAGTTGTCCACACTGGTTCCTAGAGGAAGGGATCAGGTGGTCCACATCTCCAGACCTGTTTCAGTTACCCTATAATAACAGAACCATGATTCAGGCATGCCTGAAGTAGGGGCGCTGAGTGCCCACCCTACCTACAGCCCAAGGAGTTCTCCATGTGAAGAGCAGCACATTGGGGTCTCTCCTTCTACCCTCTCTTCCGGTTGGGATGTCACAGGACTTGCTGGTTCTCAATACTGTGTACTGAGCATCTACCACATGTCCGTTATGGCCTGATGCTCTATAGTGATGCCCAAGCGTATTTATATCACTGGCCCTCTTGAAAAGCAAAAAACTGACCTCAGAGAGACAAAGCTGTCCCATATCTAATAAATGATAGAACTGAAATTTGAGCCCAGATCTTTTTGACTGCAGAGGCTTCATTTTTGTAATGATTTTTAAAAATGCATAACATCATTTGAGTCCTTACTGTATGCTAGAGACTTCGTGCATTACAGCATTTTATCTACGGAGATTATTTCTTCACCTAACAGATGAAGACACTGAGGCTCAAAGGAATGGCTAAACTCTCCAAGTCAGCAGCCAGAAACAGTAGACCTGGGCCACAACCATCTTCAACACAAGCAATCATGTCTCTGAATGGGATTAGTTTTTACATTAACAATAGTGTGAACACAATTGAAACTCAGTAGAAAACTATAAATCTAATTTTGAATTTTGATTTTTTTCCCAAGGCTAGCAATTGTAAGTATGACAATACTGTTGTTTATGTGTGATAGGATTTTTCTGTATAACCCTGGATGCCCTGGAACTCACTCTGTAGACCAGGCTGGTCTTGAACTCACAGAGATCCACCTGTTTCTGCCTCCCACGGGCACATTAAATGTATGTACCACTATCCAATACTGTTTTTCAATGCCAGGAGACTGTAGCAAGCCACAGCTCCCAGTCGGCCCAAGATCACCAGTGGAAACCAAAACTCTGCAATGTAGGTGTTTCTACATACCAGCATTCAATAAACCCTAAGCGTTCTAGCATAGGCCTTGTACTAGATAATTTTGCCCAACTGTAAGCCGCTGTAGGTGTTCAGAGCATATTCAAGGTAGGCGGGACATGGCTGCAATGTTGGTAGGTTTAACTTAACCATATTTTTAACTCATCGTGAGCTTATCAAGACAATGAGCCTCTGTGCCAAGTCTGCCTTCATTGGCTCCTTGCCACTCAAACTAGATAGATATGCTAACATCCTTACCCAAGCATCCAATTAAAATCTCAAGCAACATAGAACCTTTTGGCAGGCTACTGTAAGCTTCACCTAGGCAAACTGTGGTCCGTATAGAATCAGCACGTACCTAAGCAATCATGAACCTGTCTAATGGTGCTGTCTGGCCTGTGCTTAGGCAACTGATAAGTAAGAAGAGGAAAAGCTGCAGGCTCGTGGCATTACAGGGACAGGATGAATTGAATCAAAGCTAAGCTTGGGTCTCTTTCCTAACAGCGGCCTACCCCCAGGGACATTAGTGCCCCTCCCCCACCCTTGCCATTCTGGTCTTAGGGTCTTAGAAACAATAGAGCCCCCACCCACCTACCCACCCACCCAGTTAGGCTGCGAGAATCTTTCCAACTTTGTCAGGCAACTGGAATTTGTCACACTTGTGGGAGACATGTTTTCACCACCAAAGTCTGAAGTAAAGGCCAAGGAGGGCCTTTGTCTGAGGAGCCCTGAGAAGGCTTTTTCCAGGCCCCTGACAATGAGTGAAATTGGGGACTGTGGGGGGGCATTCCTGTTTCTTGGGAGATCTTTCTCCAGAAGGACCAGGATTTGCTTTTCACAACCTCTTTTCATCCACTCTGCTCCCCTTGGAAACTGCACCGCATTTGATTGGTTGGGGCAGGGGGCATTGCTATCTCCTTACAAAACTAGCCAATTAAATTTTCCATACTGAATCCCTGCTTCTGGTCCCAGCAATGACGTTTCTGCTTAAGGCTTAGACTGGCCTTTTCAATTATTTTAAAAATGTGAAAGCTAGTGTTTTCTAGAAAACAATCTTAACATTTTCATAGGATTACACTGAATTATTTGCCCTTCCTCTTCTATTTATTTTTTATTTTTTAGCTTTGCCTTTGGTAGTCCAAAACTTATTTTGAATGCCTCCTGTGTGACAGGCTTTAAGTACAAGGATCCAAGAATGAATAAAATGAGGCCCCCGTGCTCAATGAACTCATGGAGAGACAGACACATAAACAAGGCCACTGTCACAGCAGGAGGTCCCGGGGAGGAGCCAGACAAAAAATAGAAATAATAAGCATTGTATAGCCCAGTGGACTTCACTTTCTCACACAGCACCTCATCTGAGCCTCACAACAGCTACAATTTGGGGCAGACATGCCCTCTGTGAGCAGCCCCTGGTGCCGGATGGAGAATGGAGATGTGGCTTCTCCGAAAGGCAGACCAGGAAGACAACTAGATCTTAGGACCTGTCAGCTCCAGGCTCTGGCCCACAGCACTTTATATTCTCTGACGTAAACTAGAGTTAACAGATCAGGTGTGAGCTTTCAATCCTGTATCTATCCGTCTATTAGGAGTCTGAAAAAGTGTGTGAACTGAGGAAAATGTCCTCCCTACATAGAATCTGGATGTGCCACACAGTCCTTTCAGGTAGTCCAGAGGCTATGGCAGAGAAAGCCAAGTAAACAAGTAAGGTATCCACCACTAACTAGAATTTGCTTTTGTCAGAAATCCGTGCAAGTTCAGGTTCACAGTCCAGGGTGCACGATGCAGGATTAGTTAACATTTTCATGATTTTTAAATGTCACTGTATGCTAAGGATTATTCTGGAAAGTCTGATGCATCATTTTAACACACACACACACATACACACACACACACACACACACACACACACACACACACACACACACACACACACACACTGTGAGATATCGTGACCTTCCTTTCTCAAGTGGGAAAAATAGTGCATAGAAAATCTAATGCCTTTTCACCTGTTGTGAACTCCTTGTCTGTCTGACCGGCCAAGAGCCATCCACCAGTCAAACCTTGCAAAGCATGGGGTCGGCATTGTTAACACGGCCTTCCACATTCTAGAACCCCTCATGAATATAGGTGACTTTTGCTTAATTCTACAAAGCCCCGAGGCTTTTCATCTCTTGGCTGCTCCACAGCTTTTTCCCCTTAGAAGCACCTATTCCATGACTGAATGTGCCATCCTGAGAATGGCTATTCAACCATCCTCTTTCTGGCAATATTTTGGTCATTTACACCTACAGTTGTGTTTTTCTCTTGAAAGCAGTGAGATTTACCGATCCCTTAAATATTCAGACGATTTCTGACCCTTTTCTAAATGAAGAGATGGTTCTGTCCAGATCCTCTAAAGAGCTCTGGAAATAGTTGCAATGGTATAAGCTTGGCTAGAATGATCCAGCCATACAGATCAATATCAGAAAATCACCAACAGCACGTCCAACCATTTAGACTGTCTGTTACAGCTTCTCCCTGTATTCTGCAGGGCCCCTCATATAACATTCGACACTTTGTAATTACAAGTTACAAGGTGTATTCCCCATACAATGATAAAGTCTATGAAGGCAGCAAACACAGCAGGTGCTCAATAAATACTTATTAAATTAAAATCAACTGAGGTGGGCCGCCACATTTTCAGCATTCTCTCACAGTAATTCCAGTAACGGAATTCTGTGTTTTGAGCAGAGAGTACTCAGGCCTTGGCTACTTCTGAAGCAGAGTTTCAGTGGTAACAGTATGCCAGGTTGAAGTCAAAGACAGAGAGTCTCAGCCTAAGGCCTAACTAAGAGGACCAGGCAGGGACAAAAGCCCAGTGAAAGCTCAAGAGCCTAGATGGTGAGGGCAAGAGAGAAATCTTTTATCAGGTATCTGGGGCCGGGGACTAAGTGTTGGTCTGCCTCAGTTTCCCCAAGGTAACACATCACCAGAGACCCAAAACATCTCAGTGCTATTGGCCAACACTACTAATGACTGCATCTCCAATCAAAATGCCTAGCAGCCCCACCTTCATGGAAAGAGGGGTCATTTTGACTGACACTTTCAGAGAGATTTCAGTTCATCGAGGCCAGGCAGGCACACTAGCAGGGGTGTGAGCCGCAACTATTCCCATGGTTTAGACAGGAACCAGACAGAGCTAGGCTGTACCAAAGTCCAGTGCCACCTTCAAAAGCCTGCTCTAGAGACTACAGCCACCAGCTGGACTCCATCCCCTAAAAAGCTCCCTGGCCTTCAAGATGGCATCTTGAACTAGGGACCAAGCTCGGCTTGACACATTCAAACTATAACACTAATTCTGCCCGAAAATGTCTTGATAAAACAGGAATACAAGATGTGTTGTCACTCACGGGTGCCATTCACTGTTAAAAACTAAGACCTAGAAAAGCAAGCCAGGAAGCCAGGAATCAATCTCTCTCTCTCTCTCTCTCTCTCTCTCTCTCTCTCTCTCTCTCTCTCTCTCTCTCTCTCCTTTGAAGGTACTATAAGCTATAGTAGGAGGTTTTTCCTCTTAGGAGCAATTGCTCCTGCTGAGCTCAAATCCATGTGAGAATCTGACCTTCTGGAAAAATCTAAGCTTTCCAATAACAGTAAACTATAGATTTGCAGATTTACAGAAAACTGTAGATTGAAAATCCTTCACCAATGGACGGAAGAGAATGAGTTCACAGGAGTTGTCCTCAGACCTCTACATGCACACATGGCACACACACATGCCCCTGCCCCACATACATATACATACATACACGTATAAATGGAATTGGAATTTTTAAAACAAAAATTTTAAAATAAGAAAATTCTGATAAATGCTACAACACAGATGTGTGTTTCCACACTGGGAAAATAAGCTGAGCTCATGGTTCATCATACAGTCTCCACTGTTATAGACTCATGGGACCTGCTGGCTAGAAAGCAGTTCAGTCTCTCCAGGACAGACTCACATTCCCACAAGGCTTTGATACTCTTAGCACAGTATGCATTAGTGCTTTGTCCATATTTATAACCATCTTTCTAGGAAATTATGAGTCTGTGTAAGAGAGGCGTGCAGAATACATTCTGCCCTTCCCATGCTCCAAGCTCACATGTCCTGAGAATTCAGCTAATAGACTGTGTCCAAATTCCCTGAAGCATTGCTATAAGTAACCACCTTAAGTTGTGTATCAGGTGGCTCTGCATGGCTGCAAGAGTTCCAACTCTAGAGCCTCCATCTTCTCTCTCAGCCGTGCTGAGGGAGGCCTAGATCTACTTCATTCTGGAGCTGTAACCTATGTAATCACAAAGTCCATCACAAGGGTATCTATATTCAACAAACAAATGCCGTGAGCACCTGGCAGACACCGGGAGAAGCCCTGCATGCTAGAAAACACAAACAAGAGACACCAAAGTTCTGATTTTGTTTGCTTCCAATTTGCCATCCCCCTGAATCAATTTTTCAAGGCTGGAAAGGCAAGCATGAGCCATTACAAGCAGCCTTCAACATCGTTCTCTGGGCTTTAACTCCACAAATAAATAAACACAGGAGGTCTAAGTGCTAGTGAGTTCAAGTCAGCTGATCCATGAAGAGAGACTACACGGCTACTGGGTAGACTGGAGGGGGTGACGAGCAACCACAGAGTCAGGGACTAAAGAGCCAAGTATGTGGCTATCCAGAGAGAGAGCATTATGGAAAGAGGAGAAATTGGAGAAGCGGCAGAGTCAGCAGAGACCAAGAGAGTGGGAAGTGAAGACAGGAGAGAATAGACAGACAAGAGAAGAGGCAAAAAGACCATGGCTTTGTACATCTAGTCTAGGTTTCTCAGTGACAGAATCCATAGCACACAACTCAGGGGCTTTAAACAGAGGTCATCAGACCACATCTGTAAAGATGCCCTGGGAAAACAGGCCTTGGGGACAAGAGATGAAGCAGGGAGATCAATCAAAGTATGGCTCTCAACTGGGGCAAGTTTGAAGTCATTTGGTAATAACTGAAGAAATATTTGGTTGTCACAAATTGGGGTAGGTTGGCCACTGATATCTAGCAGGCAGAAGCCACGTTATACAGCTAAGCTCCCTCAAACACGAAAGACTCAGATCAGAACATCAATGGTCGAGGAGAATTCATGAATTTGGAAGTTGTTACCACATCCCAGCAAGAGCTAACTGACGTCACAGTCACACTGTGTCAGCGGAAGACGGAGAAGGAAAGTCCCACGTGCTGAAATAGTCAAAGGTTTCTCACATATTCCTCAGGCTAATCCAGCCCTTCTCAGTCCAGAGCACATTCCATGTTCAGTTGGCTCAGGGATAGAATAAAGAAAGAGCCAGTTCTGACCTTTGGATGTAGTCCTTAGGAAGAAGAGAAAGAATGTGGGCTGGCCAGACATGTAGCTCAGTTAGTACAGAGCTTGCCTAGTAGCATACATAAGGCCCTACGTTCAACATGGCCAAGAATACATGAAACCTTGCCTTAGAACACAAAAAAATGATAACAGCTTTCAGTGGTCTGGAGAGACCTCTAGACTTTGTGGTCAAGAGTGCTTCTACTCTTATATAGGAACCAAGTTCAGTTCCCAATACACACACACACACACACACACACACACACACACACACACACACACACACACACACATCTTTAAAAAAGAAAGTCTGATCTCACAATATGAAGATATCGCCTTTTCCTCTTGTTTCATACTATGTGCTCTCATGAATACGCACACGCATGTACAAGCATGCACGCATATGGAGATAAAGATTCCCTTTGCCAAACAAGACAGTAAGTAAAATAATGTGAATGTAGATGCCACAGGTCCATAAGGGGAAAAAATCTGTTCTCTGCTCACCCATCATAAGGGAAGGAAGATGTACTAGTTACCAAACAGATTCATGGCAACCGAAAAGAGACATGATATCTGTTAGAGCAGGGATCAAGGCTCATGGGGACCAAGATGGGCCAGGGCCAATGAGCCAGAGTCAGTATGCATGTTCATGATGCGGTATCCCCTCCCCACATTCCTGTATATTACTACAGGAGGGTGAGGAAAAAGGACTCAGAAGGGACAAAGAACAGATGACCACTGAGGTACTCCATAAGAGAAATGACACCCCAGCTCTGTGGTTGCCCAAACTCAACTCACAGTAAATTACAACCAGTGGTTCACAATCACCCAGGTGCTGCCCAAGTTCCTCTGGATCTTAGATCATGATCCCAGAAGAAACAGCAGAGAGGCCCCAGACTGCCCCAGGTGTGTCTCTGTTACCACCCAGCAAAACAGAGACATGAACTGGAAACCATGTGACAGAAGGAGAAAGGATATTTTTTGTACCTCTGGGCTGTGACCAAGGTTGGTTCATTCAGAGCTGCTCTGTTGTCATTGTGCACAGACTTGGCAATTCCAGGGGTGGTGTCAAGTCCATTCAAGGCCCCTTGAACATCCCCCTACCATCATGCATACATACCTCACTGTCAAACACAGACAAGCACATCCACACACAGCAGCACGTGTTGATCAGGACACAGCTGTTTCCAAATTGCCATTTAAATTAGTAGTTGAGCACTCTGCCTTTGAAAATGTCAAAACTCAAATGTTCTAAGTCCTCACAAAGCAACACATTGACTTTACTTAGTAGAACTGGGTGGCATTTGCTTCCCTGTTCCCATCTTCCAACTGTCTCCTGAGAAGACACTGTTCATGAGTTGTGAGGGCTGACATGTTTTTAACCATGAACCAAGGAAGGATCTCACAAAATAGTTGGGGAGAGAGGCTTTCAGCATAAATAAAGTTTGAGAAGACTGGCCTGACTCTATTGTTCATGCCCATCACCACCAAGATTGACTGAAGCCCCAAGGGACACAGGGCAATTTCAACTCATTTATCCTAGAATTTTCAAGACCTACTGGAGCATACAGCTATTTTCTTTCAACATTACCCCAAACACAAGCTGGTAAAATGAGTTAACAAATTAGAACATAACCAAAGTCCAGCTCCTGCCCAGCCAAGATAATTTACAAAAACCAATGAGCTACCAAAAATGAGTCACTTCCCAGTGAACTTGAGGCTGAGACACCACTTCCTGGGTCCTGTTGAAGGCCACAGGTTCTTCAACTTGGCACCTTAGAGACAAGAGCCCTGTACCCTTCCTAGCAGCTGCTCAGGGAAGGACTCAGCTTCAGGAGCCCCAATCTTTCCAATCATTCATATCCTATACTCTTTCCCATCATCTTTCCAAGCACCTTGCAACTCTGCCATCCCAAATACCCACTTCCACCAGAGTGATGCGCCCACTGGTGTGCACTTGGTTGCCCCTGAGATGGCAGACACTAACTAGACCACAGCACTGAATCATGCCCACTCTGCCCAGCCTCTCTCTGAAGGAAGCCCTAGGTTACAATGCCATGTTGCCTCCAGGGGCATTTTGTCTTCCTGGGCCAATGGCAGTTGAAAAGACATTGATCCCCCCTCCCCCCTGCACCCCACCCCGAGGTTCCCCAGGAGAAATCTAAAGCAGTTGATTTTATTTCTCTAACCTTGAACTCTTCATCTAGAAAGGTGGTGAATCTCTTACAGAGATAGAGGGGTCGGGTCACAAAACAAGAGAAAATGCAAATTGTCTCCCTCCACTAAATAAATAAAGTGAATGAATAAAGAAGCTTCCTGGAGAAGATAAATCGTCACTAATATATAAACTCTGATGGGGAAAAATCAGGAAATGGCCAATACTGACCCTGAGACCCACTCATGAGTGGCTAGAAGGAAAGCTTACCAGACTGTACTCCAGGGCTTGTTGAAGACCCACTGGCTTCCAACATATCTTTCACCAAATCTCCACTACCAAACACCAGAAACAAAGCAGGAAACCCAGCAAATGAGGAATATTTCTTTGCACAGTAAAGCATTTCAATGGAACAGGAAGAATGTTCTAGATCAAGTGTTTGTGTCCTCCAAAATGCACAGGGGGGTCCCATCCCCACCCCTAACATGACAGTATTGAGCGGTGAGGCCCAGATTGTGAACATCTCTAGATTTGATTGTGGCTTCAAAGAAGAAATAAGCTTTCTCTCTGAACTCTGTGCTCTAAAGAAAGGCCCCTAGTGCACAATGCAGGAGGCAGTCTCTCACCAGGAACCTAATTTGCTGGAACCTTGATCTTGGGATTGCCCGTCTCCTGAACTGGGAGAGAGAGGGGAAAACCATGCAGCTGGTGTGTTTTGCTGAGGCAGACCAGGCTAAGGGAAGCAGCAAAGAAAACCCTTCCCAGCCACTCTCAAGAAAATGTACACCAAGCACCTTGAAGAAACAAGGATGGCTACGTGCATTTTTGTCCTTGGGAGTTCATGGATGAGGCCTAAACATATTTTGATGAAAAGTAATAGTGCTAAGGACAGAGAGACAGATAGAAGGGACTGTCCATTCTGTCTAGGAGAGGGGGGAAGACATCATATGTAAGGGATGGTCCTCTGAGAAGACTTTGGAGGGTGACAGGGGTTGGAAAGACAGAGTAGAGGCATTGGAAGAAGCAAAGGTCATGCTCAGGAAGAGGTTGTTGGTAGAAAGTATGGAGAGGCTTCCAGTGTAGCTGGAAGACCACGGGTCTAGTTTGGAGGAAACGACAGACGAGCGAGGAATCTGGCTGATATTCCCCTCCAGGTTATTTGTGGACTTCAACTTAAAGGCTGCCTCAGCCTTATCCCACCAACATGTCTGGTTAGACAGGGTACCAACAACCGAGACATGATGTTTCAGTTCAGCTTTCCTCCCAGCAGGGGAGAACTGCCCACCTTGGGCTCACATTCCAGCCAGGCAATGACAAGCTGGAATAAGTGGCATCTGCCCCTCTAGGACTGCCATTTTGGCCACAGTTCCGCCATCCAGTGCATTTCTCTTCTTCTATCCTGTTGAAATGTGCACCCTAACGAGCATGTAGGAAGCTCTCTGCAAGACTGAGCTCATGCTGGCACTCAGTTGCAAGGTTGTATTGTGAGGCTTTTCAATGTTCTTTTATTTTACATCATTTTTCAAGGAAGGTCTTAGAAGATAAATAATATACCATACGTGTGTGTGCGCGCGTGTGTGTGTGTGTGTGTGTGTGTGTGTGTGTGTGTGTAATGAAACTTCGCACAAAACTTAAGAACAAGGTGGATAATTAGTGTTTGTCAAATAAACATATGAACAAATCCCTACATGCTTATCTTCTCTACCAGCTCTTCTTTTCCCAATTTTTCACTTTTACTATTAAAGGGTTCTCCTAAAATGAATATGAACATTCCTAAAGTCAATCCCAGTTCTCCTGTTTCATCCTTCTATTGGGTTGAAATGGAAACAGGAAGGTTGTGAGTGAATGTCAGGCAATGAGATCAATCAGAGCTCAGGGGATGGAAAACGCAGGAGATAAGATCCCCAAATGTTGTCCGTGATCTTCCAGGGAATTGTGGAGGACAGGAGAGCTGCCAAGAAGCTGGAGACAGGCAAATACTCTGATTTTCAAAAAGGGGACAGAGTGACAGCTTGCCAGTTTCCAGGTTGAGAATGTAATTTCACTCTCAGGCATGGTTCGAAGGAAGATTGTAAAGGGACACTTAGGAGCACCTGACATAGGAAATAACGTCTGTCTGGAGCCAGTATGGGGACCAAGCACAAGTCAGGGCAAATTAATTATGTTTCTAACAAGACCCCTAGACTAGGAGAGCAGAGAAGCACAGCAGATATGCCTGGTGTAAGCAGTGAAGAGTGCAAAGCATTAATGCCACACCTAGGATATATTGGTTGAAATATCACAGGCAGAATAAGGGGGAGGGCTGTCTTTCTTCCACCATGTTGACAGTATACTGACGGTTAAATCTTTGGGGCATCCTTTTAGCAAAATCTCTTTGAAAACACGAAGCTTTCCTGCAAGTTACCCACGTCTGTGGAAAAACTGAAAGATGTGACTGGGCTTAAAAAGTGGTGACAAATGGTTATACTCGAGTACAACTGTGTATTTGGACAGGATGTGTGCCCTCAGGTCTATCAAAATTGTCACCACCCCTTCTACTGCTGTCAGTAAGGTGTACCATCTGCCACAAATCATCTTCATTCTACCCTCTAAGCACCCAGCATATTGGGGATTTGCAGACCACAAGGCAGTAGGTCCTAGGAGAGTAAAGGACGAGATGTGACTCTGTTGGCAGAGTGTTCCGCTTAGCATGCACTAAGTCCTGGGTTCAATCCCCAACAAAACATATAAACCTAGCATGTTAATGCATGCCTGTAATCCCAGCACCTAGGAGGTAGGAATATCAGGAGTTTGAAGTCATCCTTGGCTATGTAGTTCAAGGATATCCTGAGGTACATGAGAAACTCCCCACAACCCCCAAGTGGTCAAGTGAAGCAAAAAGACAATGGTAGTAGGCCTTGGTACCAAAGCAAATCTGGTTAACTACAGTCAGGGGCATAACCAGAGGCTCCCAATATCCAAATGTATGCGCAGTCACAGACAAGGGTCTACCCTGTTCTAAGAAGTCCTTCAAAAGAAGAAGCTAGAGAACCAAA